>OX451741.1:822208552-822847820 GCA_948472305.1 Vicia faba | reverse complement strand
CAAATCTGAATAACACAATGATCACCGCTTTGTGCGAACAGTTCAAGATTTATCATCACAATTCATCTCCCTATCGGCCAAAGATGAACGGTGCTGTTGAAGCTGCGAACAAAAACATTAAGAAGATCATTCAGAAGATGACAGTCACTTACAAAGACTGGCATGAGATGTTACCGTTTGCTCTACATGGATACCGTACGACGACACGTACTTCAACTTGGGCAACCCCATTTTCTTTGGTATATGGCATGGAAGCTGTCTTGCCTATGGAAGTCCAGATTCCTTCTCTAAGGATTATGAAGGATGCAGGTTTGAATGAAGATGATTGGATGCAGACCCGACTTGATCAACTCAACCTGATCGACGAGAAGCGACTCGCTGCTATCTGCCATGGTCAGACGTATCAAAAACGGATGATCAAGGCCTTCAATAAGAAAGTCAGACGTCAAGTGTATCAAGTCGGAGATCTCGTAATCAAGCGGATTATCTTGCCGCAAAGTGATCCCAGGGGCAAATGGACTCCTACATATGAAGGACCATTTGTGATCAAGAGCATATTTTCTGGTGGTGCAATGATTCTGACCACCATGGACGGCGATGATTTGCCGCACCCTGCGAACGCTGACATAGTCAAAAGATACTACGCATAAAATAACCCGACAAGTCGAAAACCCGAAAGGGAGGCTTGGGCAAAAATGGGCATCCCGGTGGATCGAAAACCCGAAAGGGTGGTTCAGGCAAAAGTTAGGGATAAAAATAAAAAAAATCTGTACACCCGGCAAGTTGAAAACCCGAAAGGGCGGCTTGGGCAAAAAGGGGTTTCCCGGTGGATCGAAAACCCGAAAGGGCGATTCAGGCAAAAGTTAGGGAATTAAAGCGTATGACTATGTCTCGTCGGATCACTTCAAAGACAATCTCTTCATCAACCAGTTCCAGGCTTCTGATCAATCCAGTCATCAGCAAACGAAGCATTGGATGGACAGATATTCAGAGTTGTGAAAGCTATAGCGGAATGGAATCCCATGGAATTATTTCACATAGCCATCTTTATTTTGTATAAATCTTTCAATATTTACGACAAAATCCTCTTACTAGGATGATTGTCTCCTTTGTACAAATATACTCAAAGAAAGTTAATACAAATACTTTTCCCAGAAATTTATGTCCTTTCTTTTCTCTCTTGCACTAATTGTTTATTTTGAGAAACGTCCAATGTTTTGTTAAATAGGCATATGCATTTGAACATAATCATTTCCTTATGAATCAAGAAAGAGGATTACTGATAGGTCAAAGGTGCAGTTGGATATCTTGGTACCCTTCAAAAGAAACCCCCAGGAGATTTGGAATCCATATCCCCAGCAAACCCTGAAGCTTATCCCCAGTGGATTCTAGAGGTTTATCCCCTGCGGAGTACGGACGTCTCTCCCGAGTTTTATTCAAAGTTATTCCTCACCAGGACTTATAACTGGGTTATCCTCAGCTAACTGCCACGGAAGATCGCACTCGCCAAAATTCTTCCTACCTCCAGCGGAGTTCATCAGAGTTCCCCAGCATAACTTATCAATCCCCAGCCAGAGGATCCTCCGGAATTCAATTCCCCTTAGAGTTTAAGTTTCAGTATCCCCAGCGAGGCCAGACTAGTAAACCTTCTCCCCACAGAGTTTTGGGAGAGCAAATCTTGAGTTCCCCAGTGAAGTCGCCACCGAACTGAAGATTCTCAGTCTTACATCCCCAGCATGAGTCTATTAAATTGGAACTCCCCAGTAGAAGTCATCAGGAATTCCCCAGAAGATTGGTATATAACCCAAGCTCTTTACTCTCCAGCAACAACCAGGAATTATTCTTCCCAGCAGCAGTCAAGATACTTTTATCTTCAGCCATCCCGGATTCATCTATCCTTTGCAAGACAGCTCTCCAGCTTACATGCACATCCATTTACATTCATATCACATAACATACATTGTATCATGCATCATGACATTGCATATAAATAACTCTTTACCTTTTTCAGGTAAGATCAGTCGAAAGACTAAAATCATTATCTTCCAAGATCCTTTCCAGGAATAGTTCGGATGTGACCCAGACACGGCGACATTATGACACTTATTCCGGATTCATCCAGATGCAGTTTTACACGAGCTCGTCATCAGGAAACCCTACACCGGTTCCTCTTCAACTCCGAGATTTCTGAAAACAGTTCACGGGTTCTCCAAGTAACGGATGTTAACCTATCACTTGTTCAGTTTCTTCTCAAGGCTTCTGAAAACAGTTTATGGATTCTTCCCAACAACGGATGTTAATCTATCGCTTGTTCAGATGCAACTTTTGAAAACAGTTTACGGACGCTTCCCAATAACGGATGCTGCTCTATCGCTTATTCAACTTCGAGATTTCTGAAAACAGTTCACGGGTTCTCCAAGTAACGGATGTTAACCTATCGCTTGTTCAGTTTCTTCTCCAGACTTCTGAAAACAGTTTACGGATTCTTCCCAAAAACGGATGTTAATCTATCGCTTGTTCAGACTCTTCTCAACTTCTGAAAATAGTTTACGGATTCTTCCCAACAACGAATGTCAATCTATTGCTTATTCAGACCCCCCAGTTCAGAGATGGCCCCAAGCATGGACACCCTTCTGATACTCCTTCCAGATGGCATCTTTAAGCCCATCCCCGAAAAGTTTCTGTCACTCCTCCCGATGGCATCGTTAAGCCCATCTCCAAATGGCATCTCTAAGCCCATTCCCGCATCCATTGCTTTGACGAGTGCAAATTTAAGGGCACTCTAGTGTCCAATCTCCTTTTACCCTCGAGTCGCGAAAGGCAAACTTGCCAATCTAACTCTTCGGATTCAAGAAGATTGAACAGGGGCAACTGTTGTACCCCAAAATTTGCCCTCCCTTTTCTCATTGATTTCTCATCACAAAGCCCTTGAAGATCAAGATCCAGTTAGGGTTTCATCTGCTCAAGACTTCTCCTTGCACTGTTGACCCAAATTAGGGTTTGTGTTTGCACAAAGATATTTTGACCTAAAATGCCTAAGATGACTTTCATGCTTCATATTGGACTCCCAAGTTTATCCATATCAAGTTTCAAGTCTTGATTCCAAGTTTTGCCCAGTCAATTGGACAGTTGACCTAGAAATCAACTGTATTGAAAAAAAATCAACTGGGGCCAATTGACAGTCAAACCTCATGAAAATTGACCCACATCAACATTATGAACTCACATGGACCATTTGATCAAGTTTGGATCACAATCCCACAAGAAAATTTGATCAGATCACCAAAAGGGCAAAATGGTCATTTTTAGGGTTTTGACTATACAAAGACAATTTTTGACTGTTTGACCTAGACAATGGCAAACCAAGCTCACATAGGGACTCAAGGACCCCATGGAATTGTCTTGACATGCTCAACAAGTTCAAGAGATCCCAAGTACACAAGATTGACAGTTGAATTTCCCAGTCAATTGATCAATTTTGACTGTATACTGAAAAGTCAAACTTTGACTTTTTGGTCAAAATCAAGAGTCAAGATTCATTTTTCATCAAAACATGCCAAATCATGAAACTTGTTCACCAAGAAATCAAAAATTGCAAATTAGGGTTTGAAATGAGAATTTTTCATAACTTAGAATTTTTCTAAGTTATGAAAAACCCTAATTTTTTCCCAACTTTGCCCCACTTTCTCACCAATATTTATTTGGATTCAAGAAAAAGTCAAAACATGAAAGTTGTATCCTATTACATAATATAAAACTTTGATTCACAAAGTTTTCCCAAAAGAGGCTTGTATCTCAAGTTACAATTTTTGGAATAAGGGTACTAAACCATTCTTAACTTAGTGAAAATTTGACCTATTTTGGCAAGGTTTTTACCTAACTTCAAGACCATTTTTCACATACTTCCACTTGGAATTTCAATTTTCATTTCAAAGATGGATTGAATTACACATTCCAAGCTTTCCAAAATGTCCAAGAACTCATCAAACAACCTTATGACTTGAGAGAATCGAATTTTTCAATATGGCAAAAACTCACTTTTGAATTGGCCAATTTCCATGTTCATAACTTATGCAAATTTCTCAAATCAACATGCCACTTGATTACAGGCCTCTAAACCATCCAACACTCATAAATTTAATGCCAATCCTTTGTGCCAAAGTGTTGTTCTATGAGTTCAAACATTACATGCAAGTTTAATCCATTTATGGAAAAAGTGAAATAACCATTTTTGCAAAAGCAAGCTTTATGTCATAATGCAAATCCAAGAAGTACAGATCAAATCTAATTGGCACAAGATTATGAACAAAACACACTGATCAAGGAGAGGTTTTGCAGCATGTTTAGGGGGCCTCTACCTGCCTAGAAACTCAAGTGGCTTTTGCTTGCTTAAGTGTGAAAAAACATATCATAACGGGTACCAACTTTGATCTCAGCAAAAACAAGCCTAAGCAAATATTTTGTACACCTTCTAACCATCAAACACAAGCTAGAACACGAGCAAACAAGGTCCCAAACACTCCCATTCCCAGAATCACCCTCAAACTGCAAAAACAGGGCAGGGTCTGCAGATTGAATCCCACAACTCATTCCTTTCATGCTTCCTTGCTAAAAGCTCATCAAACACATTCCCTAGCATCACTTGAAGCTAACCAAAGCACAAAACACGACCTGTAATTCCTCTAACCAGTTCCACCATTTTCACTTTCTTGTTTTGCAGTTGGAGGTCCATAGCTCGATTCAAGGTGTTTCAAAGCAAAGTAAGCATTGGAGTAGCATCACCACACTTCAGGCAAGCTATACAAATCATCATCTTGCTCTAAAAGCTCCCCCATTGCCAGATAGAACTTCAACTGAACATGTATCTTCTTGAACTTCTAACTCTTAGTCTAGGCATCATTAGCTCTAAGTTTGTGAATAAGAAGTGTTCTACTCATGCCCCTGAATCTGTACATGCTTTTACTTTTCATTTATTTTGCCTGAGCTATGAGAATTTAAGGTCTGAATATGGAAGAAAAGTTAGGTCAAGATTTGGGAATGTTAAAATTCTCTCTCATTTCTGAGAGTTAGGATGAGTTCTTTATATATTTAGAATCGTGATTCAATGCTTAACATTTCTTATGTTGTGAGTTTGTGCAAAAGATCAAAGAATCCAGATGTTTGAACTTGGAAAATAGGCGCGCGTTTTTGACATCTTTTTGTCTGAAGGTTGAAGAAGAAGCTTCATGGGCTGGGCCTGTTGTGTTATTTCTTTTCACACCATATTTGTGATTTCATACCCCCTGAGCCCATTTTGTTTGATTTATTGATTTTTTGGACTTTTCTTTTTTTATTCTGACTTATTTATTTTTCCTAATAATATTAAAAACATGAAAAATTATTTTTACACCATTTTTGCATTTTTTAGGTATTTATTTGTTTATATGGACATTTATACATAAATATATATATATATACACTATTATTTAGAAAAAACTAAAAAATAATGTAAATGTATTTTATTTCTGATTTTTATTTCTTTTTTTCTTTTGAAAATATTTTATGTAAAATATACTTTTTTTATAAATATTAAATATTATTATTTTTATATATATAATACATATTTAGAAATTAATACATATATATATATATATATATATATATATATATATATATATATATATATATATATATATATATATATATATATATATATATATATATATATATATATATATATATATATATATATATATATATATATATATATATATTAGTACATTTAGGTTAAAATACAAAAAACACCTACATTTTTTTATTTTATTAATATTTGACCTCAAAAAATACTTTTTATAAATATACTTCATTTTATTTTATTTTTTGTACATAATAAATAAATACTGGTATAGATTAAATAATATATATATATATATATATATATATATATATATATATATATATATATATATATATATATATATATATATATATATATATATATATATATATATATATATATATATATATATATATATATATATATATATATATATATATATATATATATATATATATATATATATATATATATATATATATATATATATATATATATATATATATATATATATATATATATATATATATATATATATATATATATATATATATATATATATATATATATATATATATATATTTACTTAATAAAAATTAGGGTTTTACCCTTAAAGCACAAAAAACTCCAAAAATATTACTTTTTTTTACTTTATTCATTTTTGTTTATTTGACATAAAAAAATATCTTTTTTCCATACATATAAAAACCTTTTTTTGCATTTTGCATCTTTACTTTATTTTCCATTTAATTTATGCCTTTAATTATCTTGTAAATATTCCCAAAATTGATGTAATAGCTAGGTTTAAATTCCTTGTCTAATATCCCCCCCATTTGAACATTTGTACCCCCCTTCCCATATTGTGTTGTAATAGTGTAGGAATTTTACTTTTCGCACTTTAACGCTTTCTAAATATACCATGCTAGAATTAGGGATTGAATGCAAATAAAACAAACAAAAATAGTTTGACCTAATTTCAAGATAATCAAGCATGAAAATGGACAACACATATCACACTTGCACCCCTAGGGTATTCCACTTGTTGCCTTCCATAAATGGGCCATATTGTATGTTGGGTCTCTTTGGGCAAAACAAATACTATTCAAATGATCATAGTCCCTCGATGACGCTTTCGAAAAGTTGCCTAAAATGATCAAGTCCCTTTCAAAGAAAAATTGCCCAAAGATACTTAGCACTATTGCAATTATGGTCTAAACTATGACCCGCGCTCGTCCCTTTCACCTCCTAACACAAGATTGTCCACCAAATGCAATGGTGGAACAAAATTGTTAAAAGGGTTAAAACATAACAAAAATCTTTGAGAACTTTAGGGTAGATAGCTCTTAAGTACTTGTCAACTTGCAAAAGAAAACACTTGCCTATTTTCAAACCACACTTTCAAAACAAACTTTCAAAAAACCTTGAAACATCTTTTCAAAAAGACAAACACCTTTTGTAAAACATTCGAGTAAAGAATTGTTACAAGGGTAGCCTATACAAGGCATCTTTTTCAAAACCTTTTCAAAGTCACACACAAAGCACCATTTCAAACAATTGAAAACCATGGCAAGTTGATCTAAGTAAGTACCTAAGAGCCCATGGATAACCATGGATAGAAAGGGTGCTAATACCTTCCCTTTCTATAATCTACTCCCCGAACCCAAGAAAAATCTCAAAGGTTTTTGCTGTGCTTTTTAAACCTTTCCTTAGGATAAAATAAAAAGTCGGTGGCGACTCTTGCTCAACCGAAACATTTGCGAAAATAAACGCAAAACCATAGTCAGTTCTCCAACCGTATCACAGCATGCTACCTTTTGCCACATGACTGGCCAGGTAGAGCACCATTATGGATCTTGCCGGGTTTGCTGTAAGGATTCCCGAGGATGTTCCATTGTAAGAAGAGGTATTAAGTTGTTATTAGATAATGGAACTATCAAAGTTTCAAGCTAAAGAGATGATTACCATGAGGTAAACAAGGTTGAGGTTTGCTTGGCTGAGGATGAATCAGATGATGAATATGCTTCAGAGGATGAATTCTTTTCCTCAGATAAGGATATGTTCTCCAATGATAATTCTTTTTTACCCAAATTTTCTGAAGAAGGTGTGAACGTAATTATGCCTTGTTTTAATGATTCTGCCCCCGTTGAGATTGAATAATGTAGCAAGTAAGTTGTTACTCTGGTGGTGATTTACTTCCCAGGGACTGTTCCTTACAAATTAGACAAAGTTGTACCGTACAAGTACAATGCTACTATTTTAGTGAATGGTGTGGAAGTTCCCATCCAGCCGTTGTCTAGCATCGAGAATATTGCTGAGACTGGTAGGGTGACCCGCAGTGGTCGTGTATTTGCATCGATTGTTCGGGAAAATGATAATGCTGGTAAGAAAGTTATGGAAAGTGCTAAGAATAAGAAAGATGTAGGGGAGTCCAGTGGTGCTACCCTAGAGAAAGATGTGGATGATATTTTGAAGATTATCAAAATGAGCGACTACAAAATTGTAGATCAGCTATTGCAGACTCATTCAAAGATATCTATCTTAGCATTGTTGATGAATTTAGCTGCCCATAGAGAATCTTTAATGCGGGTGTTAGACCAAGCCTTCGTGGAGTGTGACATGTCGTTAGATGAATTCATATCACTTTCCAAGTCATGGATACATGAGGCAGGGGTTGTCACTTTAACTCTACACTAAAAGCTAAAGTTCGTATGTGAAGGCAAAGTGGTTATTATAAATGGAGAGCAAGCATTGCTGATTTCTCATCTATCATCTTTCAGTGTTGTAGAAGCAGATGAAGATGCTGTTGGAATGCAGTTCCAAGCTTTGTCCGTTTATAACGTGAGAGAGAATGAGAATTCTATGGCTTCATTCAAAGATGCTCAGCAGGTTGTGCATAATGGCCATATTAAAGTATGGGGGAAGATTGTTGATTCGCCGATGAACAAGACTTGGACTGGTTTAGGATACTCAGTGAAGAATGGAAAAGTTGAGACCCTGAAGTCAAAGTCTATTGTGAGCAACTCTCAGGATATTTTCCACAATGGAGGTTACCTCTATTAAACTGTTTCTAGAATCAATGCTATTGTGGAGGATGAAGAAGAGCAGGAAATGTCGAATTATGTGACGCTTGGAGTCAGAGTCCAGAACTGGGTCACTATCGATATTCCCTCTTGCATCCATGTCTCAAAGTAATTTGTGTTTGTTTATCTTTGCAAAAAGCTTTCACTCTTGATATTCCCTCTTGCATCCATTAAAATCATAAATAAAAGTTGTCTTTGATTCCCAAATTATATTTTTATTTTCTGCTTTTCTTGGAAAATGGTAATCAGAAAAAAACTTTTGAAATAAATAATAATTGTAAATAAATCTGCATAATCACTTGATATATGTATCAGTTTCTAAAAACCATCATAAATCATATGTGCAGATTAATTAATAAACCCATTGAATACGATGACCCTACACCTTCTCCTAACTTTGAATATCTTGTGTATGGGGCCGAAAAAGAAGAATATGATGACATTCCAGAAGAGGTTTCGCAGTTGCTCGAGCGCGAGGAAAGGGCCATTCATCCGTATAAAGAGCCATTGGAGACCATCAATTTGGGTTCAGAGGAAGAGCCAAAGGAGGTCAAGATTGGAGCATTACTGCACCCCGACGTGAAGAGCAGGTTGACTGAATTGTTGAAAGAGTATGTGGACATTTTTGCTTGGTCTTACCAAGACATGCCTGGTCTAGATACTGATATTGTGGAGCATCATTTGCCGTTGAAGCCAAAAAGCCTGCCAGTAAAGCAGAAATTGCAAAGAACTCACCCTGATATGGCAGTGAAAATTAAAGAAGAAGTTTTAAAACAGATTAATGCCGCTTTTCTTGTGACATTAGTGTACCCTCAGTGGATTGCCAATATTGTCCCAGTACCAAAGAAAGACGAAAAATTTCACATGTGTGTTGATTATAGAGATTTAAATAAATCTAGTCCAAAAGATGATTTACCATTTCCACATATTGATATGTTGGTGGATAGTACAACAAAATTCAAAGTATTCTCGTTCATGGATGGACTTTCCAGATATAATCAAATAAGAATGGCTTTGAGGACATGGAAAAAACAACGTTCATCACACCCTGGGGAACATTCTGTTATAGAGTGATGCCCTTCGTGTTGAAGAACGCTGGTGCAACGTACCAGAGGGCTATGACAACCCTATTCCATGATTTGATGCACAAAGAAATTAAGGTACTTGTTGATGACATGATTTCCAAATCACAAACCTAAAAAAGGCATGTAGAAGTTTGTTGAAATTGTTTTAGCGATTGAGGAAGTATCATCTCTGCTTGAATCCAAACAAATGCACCTTCGGTTTCCGATCAGGGAAATATCTAGGTTTCATTGTCAGCCCAAAAAATGAAGTTGACCCTGATAAAGTTAAAGAAATTCAAGAAATGCCTGCGCCAAGAACGAAAAAGCAAGTTAGAGGCTTCCTTGGGCGGTTGAATTACATTTCCAGATTCATTTCCCACATGACTGCAACATGTGAACCGATCTTTAAGTTATTAAAGAAAATCAAGGTTGTGTGTGGACATATGATTGCCAAAGGGCATTTGAAAGTATTAAAGAGTATCTGCTTGAACCTCCCATCCTGCTCCCTCCCGTTGAAGGAAGACCATTGATCATGTATCTGACAATGTTAGATAATTCTATGGACTGCATTTTGGGACACCAAGATGAAACAGGGAATAAGGAATATTCCATTTATTATCTCAGCAAGAAGTTTACTGACTGTGAGTCGCGGTACTCTTTGCTGGAAAAGACATGTTGTGCTCTAGCCTGGGCGGAAAAGCGGTTGCAGCAATATATATTGAATCATACTACTTGGTTGATTTCCAAAATGGATCCAATTAAGTATATTTTTGAAAAGCTTTCTCTTATTGGAATAATTTCTCGTTGGCAGATGTTGTTATCTGAATATGATATTGAATACCATACTCAGAAGGCTATAAAAAGTAGTATGCTGACGGATTATCTTGCTCACCAACCGATAGATGATTATCAGCCTGTTAAATATGATTTCCCTGATGAGGATGTTATGTTTCTAAAAGAGAAAGATTGTGATGAACCTTTTCCTGGGGAAGATCCAGATCCTCAATCCTGGTGGGGTATGGTATTTGATGGAGTTGTGAATGCTTATGGAAAAGGAATTAGCGTTGTGATTATCACTCCACATGGATCACGCATTCCTTTTACTGCAAGGCTGAAATTTGATTGTACCAATAATATGGAAGAGTATGAGGCTTGTATCATGGGTCTCGAGGAAGCCATTGATCTCAGAATAAAAGTTCTAGATGTATATGGTGAATTAGCTTTGGTAGTTAACCAGATTAAAGGAGAATGGGATACTCATCACCTTGGCTTGATCCCTTACAAAGATTATGCTAGAAGATTATAACCCTTCTTTAACAAAGTTGAATTCCATCATATTCCCAGAGATGGAAATCAGATGGCGGATGCTTTGGCAACTATGGCTTCTATGTATCAAGTGAATACTTGTAATGATGTGCCTCGTATCACAGTGCGACGTTTGGATAGACTGGCTCATGTGTTTGTGGAAGAGGAAACAACAAATGAAAAGCCTTGGTATTATAACATCAAGCATTTTCTCCAGACTCAGGAATACCCAGCTGGTGCATCGAATAAAGATAGAAAGACATTGAGAAGGTTGGCAGGTAACTTTTTCCTTAATGAATACGTGTTATATAAAAGAAACTATGACATGGTCTTGCTCAGATGCGTAGATAGACACGAAGCAGGCATGTTGGTGCATGAAGTCCATAAAGGTTCCTTTGGTACTCATGCCAATGGACATTCGATGGTGAAAAGGATGCTTAGGGCATGTTATTATTGGCTGACAATGGAATCTGACTGTTACAAATTTGCAAAGAAGTGCCATAAATGCCAGATTTATGCTGACAAAATCCATGTGCCTCCGAAACTTGTCAATGTTATTTCTTCCCCACGGACCTTCTCTATGTGGGGTATTGACATGATTAGAATGATTAAACCCAATGCGTCAAATGGATATCATTTCATCTTGGTGGTAATTGACTACTTCACCAAATGGGTGGAAGCAACTTCATATGCTAAAGTCACTAAGCCGGTGGTGGTGCGCTTTATCAAAAATAATCTCATATGTCAGAATAGTGTGCCAAGAAGGATTATCACCGACAACGACTAAAATCTGAATAATAAGATGATGACAGAACTTTGTGAATAATTCAAGATTGTCCATCACAATTCATCTCCCTACAGGCCAAAGATGAATGGGGTTGTTGAAGCTTCTAATAAGAACATCAAAAGGATCATCCAGAAAATGGTTGTCACTTATAAAGATTGGCATGAGATGCTCCCTTTTGCTTTGCATGGATATCGAACATATGTTCGCATTTTAATAGGGGAAACCCCTTTCTCTCTTGTGTATGGAATGGAAGCAGTGCTCCCCATTGAAGTTGAGATTCCCTCTTTACGCGTGATAATGAAAACCAAGTTGTCAGAGGCTGAATGGGTCTAGAACATGTTTGACCAGTTGAATTTGATTGAAGAGAAAAGAATGACGACCTTGTGTCATTGCAAACTATACCAGAAGATAATGAAGAAATTTTTTGATAGGAAAGTCAAGCCTCGTGAATTCAGAGAAGACGACCTCATGCTTTGAAAGATCGTGTCTTTCAACGCTGATTCTAGGGGCAAGTGGAATCCTAATTTTGAAGGCCCATATGTTATCAAGAAAGCCTTCTCTGGCGGTGCATTGATTCTTGAAACAATGGATGATGAGGAGTTTCCACGTCCTGTGAATGCTGATGCAGTCAAGAAATACTTCTCCGAGAAAAATAAAAAGAAAAACTCGATAAGACGAAAACCCGAAAGGGAGGCTTAGGCAAAAAGGAGTGTCTCTGTAGGCCGAAAACCCAAAATGGCGGTCTAGGAAAAAATTAGAGACATAAACAGAATAAATTTTCCCGCTAGGTTGAAAACCCAAAAGGGCAACCTAGGCAAAATTTAGGGATTTCTTGGCAAGTAACTGCATCAGACAAGACTCGATCATTTGAAGCAACAATCTTCTTCAATCCTTACCACTCTTCAACCAAAGTCGCTGCTTAGGAATTCAAAGTTGTTAGGGAGAATAGTGGTCATTGTATTTCAATGTATCTTTTCCAATATATATTACCATTTTCTAAACTTTGTAATCATCTATGGAGTCTCGCCATTCACAGACTACCATTCTATTAATAAAGTTTGAGCTTTTCTCCAATTCTTTGCAATTCTTATTTTATTTAGCTTACAAAGACTTCATTTATTATTGATAGTAATTTTCAAAGCAAACGAATTAAATAACAAAACTAAATTTTGAAAAGAGTTTACAAATTACTTATTGCTTTAGATTTTGTGACTCAAGAAGAATAAAAATAGTGACCCCAGGAACAGACGAACTTAAAATTTTTGGAAGTCTGATTTCCCTAGGAAGTTTATCCCAAGGCATTTTTTTTGGATTGAGTATGTTCTTCATGTTTTTCTCATATAGTTGAAGATGATACCAATTGATGTATGGTTCGGTGTTGGGTTTGTGATCCCATTCTAAGAAATGTTGAAACAGTTGTCAACTTTTTGCGTTTTCTCCCGCCAGGTGCTGGATTTGATTTAAAATCCCCATAAGTTTGATTTCTTGCTGAAATATTTGACTTGTTAAATCCTGGGATAAGGCTATCCCCGTGAAGTTTCATAAGTTCTCCATAGAGAAGTTGGTGCAATCCTCGCTCTCAGTATTGAAGAGTGTATCTTGGTTTCCCCTTGACGATGTGTTATTGCCCTCCCCAATGAAGTTAGTAAAATATCCACAGTTGATGTCTCAACAATATGGTATTGTTTCCCCCATTGAAATTAGTATCGCAATCCCCAGTAGAAGTACAGACCGTTAAACATTTTTTCCCCATTGAAGTATGCGTGATATTCCCCGGTGAAGCCTGGAGGAGGATGTTATACCCCTGTATCTGTGTTGATTTATTGAGATGATTTGATTATTTTCGGATTATGTTCCTTCTCAATGGAGTTAAGCCATGAAGTAGGGATTTGTTTCCTCAGTCGGTGCTTACTTTCTCATGAAATTTTCATCTTGGATGTGTTTTAGCCGAGTATTGACTGTACCCAAGTTGGTTTTGTCTGGTTATCCCCGGTGTTATATGCCTGTTTTGTCAGCATATACATGATAACTTTCATACATTCATACATCACCATGCATAGTTGAATTTAGCAAATCATTTGTTCATTTGCATTCATTAACATTTTGTTGACATATTACTCTGTTTTGAAGAGTTGTGTTATCCTCTCTCCAATGGAGTGTCAACCTTAAGCAAAAAGTGTATATTCTTTCAATTTCCCCACTGAGTTATCCCTCATGGAATAATTTTGCTTTAGCCTTCCTGTTCAATTCATTGTCTGGATAGAATATGGTCCCCTCTTGAGTTTATTTCTTATGAGGTGTTATTTTGTTCGACTGCTTTATTCCGATTTATTTCTGGTTCGAATGGGTGGTCCCCAACAGTATTATTATTTTAATTTTGGCAAGCTTTGAGCCCCGGTTTGAGAATGTGAATTTATTTTTCACGTGAATATTTTTATCTCTTCAACGGGAATATATTGGCATTTCCCCAGGAAGTCCTATTACTTTCCCCAAGAAATCATTATTGCGATTCCTCATCATAATAGAAAGTGGCAGGTCTCTTTATTTGAGCAACATGTACTTCCCTAATAAGTCTGACAGTTCCCAGAGGTTGTTCATATTTTTACTCCAATGAATGGTAGGCTTGTCATTATGGAAGGTAGTTCATTGCTGAGATTTTTACTCCAATGAATGGTAGCCTTGTCATTATAGAAGGTAGTTTGTTGTTGAGATTTGTTACTCCAATGAATGGTATCCTTGTCATTATGGAAGGTAGTTTGTTGCTGAGATTTTTACTCTAATGAATGGTAGCCTTGTCATTATTGAAGGTAGTTCGTTGTTGAGATTTGTTACTCCAATGAATGGTAGCCTTGTCATTATGGAAGGTAGTTTCGTTGCTGAGATTTGTTACTCCAATGAATGGTAGCCTTGTCATTATGGAAGGTAGTTCATTGCTGAGATTTTTACTCCAATAAATGGTAGCCTTGGCATTATGGAAGGTAATTTGTTGTTGATATTTGTTACTCTAATGAATGGTAGCCTTGTCATTATGGAAGTTAGTTCATTGCTGATATTTTTACTCCAATGAATGGTAGCCTTGTCATTATGGAAGGTAGTTCATTGTTGAGATTTGTTACTCCAATGAATGATAGCCTTGTCATTATGGAAGGTAGTTTAGATGCTGAGATTTGTTACTCCAATGAATGGTAGCCTTGTCATTATGGAAGGTAGTTCATTGATGAGATTTTTACTCCAATAAATGGCAACCCTTTCATAATGGAAGGTAGTTCGCTGTTGAGATCTTTTTCTAATGAATGGTAGCCTTATCATTATGGAAGGTAGTTCGCTGTTGAGATAGTATTATCTGAAGGGATTCACTTGTTTCCAGTTGTAAGAACTAACCGCTTACCCTAACATTGATTGTCACCGGTATTATCTTACCGCTTCTTTCCCCAATAGGGTCGATTCTCCTATTCACCAGTGGTTTATTTTCCTGGTTGGGTTTTTCTTTTGATCCCTGGTTTTATTTACTATATCCCCAGAGGTCTTGCGTCATTTTTGTATTTGTTCCCTTGCATTCATAATCGTAAGCACTTCATGGCATCTTAGGGCCAAAAATAGGGCTTATTTTATATTTAAGTATCTTCAATCGCATTGACACATATATTTTTTAACCTCCGCATATCCGGATAGAAGACACTTAAATAAGGGAAGCTTTTGTACCCTAATTTTTGCCCCTAAGATTCATCTATCATCTCATACCATCACAATGCAACAAGATCACACACTAGGATTTGGTTCTTCTCCTTATCTTTAGCTTTGCTCATGGGGAATCACCAAGCACCTTGACTTGTATATTGTGATCATATATGTTTTGTATTGATTAAATTTTAACTAATAAGTACAATGAATATTTGCTCTAATTTATGGTACCATAGGTGAAAGCACAATACATTCCATCAAGTTGATCCACAAGTTTAAGAGTTTATTTCCATGCCTTCTTCAATAAAGCTTCATTGAGATTCAAGCTTCATTATTGAAGATATTTTTAAATAATATCATGACAAAGTCTATTATGATTCATCATGCCTCAAGTTGTCAAAAATAGTTCAAAGGTACAAGGGTTGATTGAAGAAGTTTGACCTAGTTAGACAAGTCTTTGGTTTCATTGATCACAAGTGCATATCTCCCTCAATTCTAAAGATTTGGAAGTGGTTTTGGTTTCTATGGATTCTCATTATCATCCTCAACAACTTCTATTTACATGACAAAAGTATTTGTGCAAGAAAGTTGATCATAATTGCAAATGTTTCCCAAGGCATTTTGTTACTCTAGGAGTTAGGGTTTTGAACTTCAAAGGAGTATAGCTTGCTCATCTTTTGGTACTTTTGGGTGATTCCAAATACATCCTTCTCTTAAAATGGATATCAATAAAACACTTCAAAAGTTTCTAGGAAATTTTATGAAGAAGATACCTAATGATGAAGAAAGATTACAAGTCCTTTAAACAAACCATCAAATTCCCATATATGAATTCAAAAGATCATAACTTGGTCAATTTTTATTACCTTAAGCCCATTCTTTTTCCAAATTGATCTTAAAGATGTGAACTTCAACCCTTTCTTTTATGTGCAAAGTGTGAAAATGAATGGAAGATGCCCTAAGGATACAAAATATTATAGGCCATTTTATGAATTTTTGCCAATTTCAACAAGTCATAACTTTCTCATTTTTTGCAGATTTTAAATGGTTCAAGTCTCAAAATATCATTCAAGATATCTACTTCATTCCATAGTTTTTGGTCAAGAGAAAATTTCAAATGGAAGGCCATGTTTGGATGCAAGACATTATAAGTCATTTTTGAAGAAAAAAACTTAGAATTTTTCTAAGTACAAAAGTCAACCTCTTTTTCTCAACTTTGACTCATCACAATTTTCAGCTCAAGCATCCATTTGATTCCATTCTTTGCAAATTGTAAAGCTTGTGATCTCATCTTTCTAAATCTTCAAGAATCCTGTCCTAAGAGTTCTTGAGCTGAGAATGCCATTGATTTGAACTTGGTAACTTGAAACTGATGTTTCTTCAGAAGACAAAATTTGAAATCCTTGATTTAGCTTCTAAACACATTTTTTCTGGGTGCTTTTGCTTCTAAACACGTTTAGTGAACCTCCAGAAGTGATTAGCATATTAAAATTCAAGGTTTGGATGAGATTTGATCAAATTAGAAGTCACACTTTTCTTGTTTGCAACTTCACACGATTTCCCTCCAAACTTCATCATTTCACACGCTTGAGTATTCAATTAGCTTCCCTATTAATAGAGGATCATACCTCATTCGTTTTCTCAAGCTTAGAGAGCCAGAATCAACCTGCCAAACTTCCTCTTGAACTCAATTTTCTGCAAATTCGAATTTTCTCTTACAACCTTTCTCAATCATTTTTCTTTATCAATTCACCTTCCTTGAACCTCACTGAAGATAACAAAAGAAGAATTAAGCTGTAAGACTTCCTAAATCATGCTAGCCAAGTCTGGTTTCAGAGATCTGCAACTTAACTTAAATAGGTAGATTCCTTCACCAATTTTCTCAAACTTTGATACTGTTATGAAGCTCTCATTATCCTGATGCTAGTCGCAACACTTGTTTTCAACTGGAAGTACATTTTGGCCATGAAATTTCAAATCCCTTTTCAGAACTTCTTTTCAAAAATGACTGAGCTACCATTTATATAAATTTTTCGTGAAGGTACTGTTGTACCCAAAAATTTCCCCTCTCATTTATCAAGATATTTCCTACAAAGATCTTCAATGACTCAAGTTTGCATAAGCATCGACTAGGTCAAATAATCTCCTCAGCACTAATGCCTCAAATTATGGTTTGAGTTTGTACAAAGGTATTTGGATTTCTAATGTTTGAAATGACTTTCATGGATCATTATGGACCCTCAGGATTATTTCTGTCAAGTTTCAAGTCTTGGATCACAATTTTCCAAGAATGTTATTCAAATTATCAAAAGGGCAAAATGGGCAAAATTAGGGTTTTGACTGAAAATGATCGAACTTTGATTTTTGACCTAATACCTGGCTTATTGGTTGGAAGCATGATCTCAAGGATCTGAGCGCGTCATTTTGAACTAATTGCATATTTCAATTCATCTCCTAATATCAGTAGATTGATAGAAAAAATTCAGTCAACTGGTGGAAAAAGTCAACTGTACATTAAAATGTCAAACTTTGACTTTTTGACCAAAATTCAGTCCCAAAGATCATATTTCATCAAGACAATTAAAATATGAAATTTGATCATCAAAAATTAAGAAAGTCAAAAATCCAACTTTTGCAAGACTTGGAACTTTTTCTAAGTTAAATTCATTGCTTCATGACATCTTTTCACTATAATTCAAAATAGTTCAAGATGTTACAAATAATTCAAGTTATTACAAAGTGGAATTTTTGCAAGTTTACAAATCCTAAACTTTGTCTTGTTTGAACAGTTTTCTTTGACTCAAAACCTTGCCACATTACATTGTCTTTGATACAATTTGCATAAATTGCTCCACAAACCAAACTTGTCTCATGCTGCAAACTATGTTGTCCAAGTTACTGCTGAATAAAGTATGATATGCTACTTCTAATCATTGTCACAACACTCCAAAACCTTGCTCCATTGTTTTCCTACAAAAAAACTTGTGCTATGCTGCACCACAAACCTGTCACAAAACCTGCATATGCTGTCCTATACAGTCCAAAATCTGTTCAAAAACCTGTCCAATAAATTGCCCCAAAATTGATAAAGAAAATTGTGTGGAAAAAGTATCAAAGAAGTAGGCAAAAACCGTTCAAATTGTTATTTGTTTCCCTCCCAAAAGGACATCAATGGAGGATCTACAAATAAACGATTACACAACACATCCAAGAGGCTGGATTTTGGGAGAGAGAAAAGGGAAGGAAAAAACAGAATTCTTGTTAAACCCTGATCATTTATAAAACTCTGCTCAAACTCATCTCTATTTTCATTCACCAAAACAGAACCTCAACCCATTTGTCTATAAAGTAACCAACCAAACACTTCACATCACATAGAGATTGTTCTAACATAAGAACAGTTTCTGTAACACCCTTATCATCATCTTCCAAACACGAACAAAAATAGTATTTTGCAACTTTGACTGGTTTGGAGTGATTCTGGAACTTTGCAACATATAGCAAGGATTGGAGAAACTTCAAGGAGGAGCTCGGTCAATCATCACTTTGCATCCGGAGACATCCATATGTGTTCCAAAGTTTCGCTTCAAGAGGTATACTTTTTCACAAACTGCAATCTCTTTATCCATACATCATTTGTTGTTTGTGTTCAAAAAATATATATAAAAAGATAGATCAAAAGAGAAAACTCAGTAAAAAAGCCAAGATAGGGGGCTGACACGGGTGCCCGTGTCACACGACACGACACGTGTCAGCTCAACAGTTTAAGAATCTAACAAAAAATGCAGGACAGGGCACTGACACGGGTTCCTGTGTCACTGGACACGGCCCGTGTCAGGTCTACTAGAATTATAAGCTGACAAATATGCAGGACAGGGTGCTGACACGGGTGCCCGTGTCATAGGACACGACCCGTGTCAGGTCTACTGGAACTAGAAACGTACAAAGTGGAAAGTCAGGATGCTGACATGGGTGCCCGTATCAGCTTAACTTAGGCAGAAAGAAAAAACGCGCATGGATCATTACAGGGAGCTGACACGGGTGCCCGTGTCACAGGACACGACCCGTGTCACAGGACACAGCCCGTGTCAGACCAGACAGCATAAAATTTTTTTGTTTACTTTTTGCTTTTATTTTCATTGGATTTGGTTGTAATAGTAAAAATAGGTTCTATTTGCTTTTATCTCCCCATTTGTAAACTTATACACCCCATCCCCTAAAAAGGATGTAATAGCGTAGGATTTTAATTTCCACAAATTTATCGCTTTTTATATAATTGTTAGTAATTAGGGTGTGTATGCCAAGATAAAAACAAGCGCTAGAAAACCCTAATCTCAAAGATAAAAATGCATGCAATCAAACATATTTCACACACGTGCACCTTTAAGGTAATCTCACTTGTTGCCTCGGAAATGGTCATGTCCCTCAAATATAGGCATTTTAGCAAAGACACTCGATAAAAAAGATCATAGTAACTCTATGACCCCGATGTTGCCTTTGATAAACGATCTAGTCCCTTGTGAAAATTACTAAAACGTCTCATAAGTTGCCTTCTATGACCATACGATTGACCCATGCCCGTCCCTTCACATCCAATGATGGGGCTTCTTACCAATCAATGTTAAGATAGAAACATCTAAAGGAGGAGGAGAAGAATAAGACCTTTTGAGTAGGTAGAAAGCTCGTAGTTTCTTGCTTACAAATCAAAACCATTTTCACACTTACACTTTTAAAACATATTCAAAAACAAACATTTGTTTGAATTATTTTTCAAAACCAAAACTTTGTATACATTCCTATAGAAACGAGAATCATTACAAAGTTTTCTGAAACAAAGGAATTTTCAAAATACTTTCAAAAACCCACCACAAACACATTTCAAACGAAGCATTTTTTAAGTGATCTAGCAAGCAACAAAGAACCCGTAGATAACTACGGATTAAAAGGGTGCTAACACCTTCCCTTTTCATAACCTACCCCCCGAACTCAAGAAAATATCTCAAAAGGTATTTCCTATTCTTTTCACCCTTTCCTTTATTAGATAAAAGAAAAGCCGTTGGCGACTCTTGCAATCCACAACATTTGCAATAAAACGCAAAACACCAAAGTCAGTTCTCCCACTGTATGATAGAACTGGCGACTCTGCTGAGGTCAATACTTAAAAGAGGGGTTACCTTAGAGCTAGATCACCTTTAAAATGCTTTCATTGTTTGATTTTCTTGCTTTACATTTATGGATCCTTGTTTGGGTTTGTATTGATTCTCTACCCAGTTCGGGGAACACCATTAGGTAAGTAGCAATAGATTATGGAAACCGTACGACGTAGAACGATATGGTTGAAGAAATGGATACGTTAGTGTGACATATTTGTTGGTACCGGTATCCCTTGTGTTGAATCGAGGAGAATACGGGGCCGCTGAACGGTGTCATGAAGTACTAACTGACCTTAGAACCTTTAATTTAACAACTTGGCCATTAGGAAGTAGTGAGATAGCCGACTTTGGTGTAAAGCTGAAGATTGGTTGATACTCGATACTACACTCATTGAGATCGGACTTTTGGGATATTTCGGCCGCAAGAAAAGATTGATTGTGCTAAGACAATGCCCAATGAAGAAAGATTAATGATATTGAGATTCCCTAGAACCCGATTACTTTCTAGGACAGGTTGAGCCAACTAAACTTCAAGAGGGTACTTACCTATAAAACCCATGCAAGCCTAAACCTAAGTTTTTTTGTGTTCTTTGTTTGTGATTATTATTGATGTCATCATAAACATCATAACATCATAAGCATTCTTAGTAACCATTTCAAGGATTTAGGAATTTATCTTTGTTCTGTTTTGTAGGTCATGACTTCCATTCGTAGGAATACCATCCAAATCAACTTCGTAAAAGTGCATCCTCAACTTCAAGATTTAGCATCAAGAGTGCCTAGAGATTCTCCCTTAACCAAGGAATATGGTCGACTTCTCAACTTGGCTATCTCAAACTTCCAAGAAGAAATGATGTGTGTGTTTTTCCAATTCTTTGATCCTATGCATCATTGCTTCACCTTCCCTGACTACCAATTGGTGCCTACATTAGAAGAGTTCTCTCAATTGCTAGGAGTGCATGTGCTTTATCAAATACCATTCACCGATTTAGAGGAGATCCCAAAGCCTGAAGTTATTTCCGAAGCCTTGCATTTGAAGAGATCTGACATTATGACAAATTGGGAGACAAGAAGTGGAGTAAAAGGTTTCTTAGCCAAGTTTCTGTTGGAGAAGGATTGTTCACTCTGGGAGGATATTGGTTTTCAAGATTTTGAAGATGTCTTGGCTCTTCTAATCTATGGTTTGGTTCTATTTCCTAATCCGGACCAACTCATAGATGTGAATGCCATCAAGGTTTTTCTCTCTCGCAATCCCGTACCTACCATTCTTGGAGACATTGTACATTGTTTCCACACTCGCACCATGAAGAAAAGAGGTACTCTTTTGTGTTGCATTACCTTACTCTCTAGGTGGTTTATTTCACACCTACCTCGATCAACATTGAAGAATGAGCAAGGCTTAACATGGTTTTAAAGGATGATGTCACTCACACATTCTGATATTCATTGGTGTTCTCGATCCTTGGAGGACATTACTATCATCGACCGTTATGGGGAATTCCCTAATGTCCCTCTTCTTATCATTAGGGGAGGTATTACCTACAAACCTTGTTTGGCTTTACGAGAGTTTGGGTATGCACGAAGAGATGGTCCCCATGATGCACTCATCCAAGGCTTGGTATTCGATTACGAGGGTGATAACCAAGGCTATCGTCAAAGGTTCATACGATCTTGGAGAATGATAAACAAAGTGGATAGTAAGACATTGGGACATAAGAATTCCATCCCCTTTGAGCCTTACCTTAAGTGGGTACGAACTCGTGCTCAAAGTCTCGTGATGCCTTACCCTGCTATCTTACCAATCATCATGGAGCCTGTTGCCGAATGAGATGTTCCATATACTGTCCTTTGTCCTGATATGCCTACTTCTCTTGAAGATTTGCAAAGAGTTTGGATTCAGCTAAAGGGGGGAGCGAGACACCTTTGAAGCCTAATTTTATGCAAGCGAGAAGATGACATTGGAGCTCACGAGACAAATTCATGCGGAGAGGAGCCTGAATGCCTATATCGCTCCAAAGAGGAAGCATCCATAGGAAACTTTAGCCATTATTATTGTATTGTAGTTCATTTTCTTTCTTTTGTTTCAGAGGCATGTTGTAAGCAATTTGAACTTATTAATACAATTAATGTTTGTTCCCTTTTGTCTAAACAAATTTAAATCTTCTAAGTCATTGAAATCATTTGCATACGCATGTTCATGCATCATAACATAATCAGGTTTCCACAACAAGTTTCCTTATCTTTATAATGTTTATTTCAGTAAGATGGATATCGAACAAATAATGAAGGATCTTAAAGCATAGAATGCTCAATTCCAATAGATGTTCCTGGATATGGCTAAAGGATAAGAGGACCTGAAGGCTCTCATGATCAAAGACAAGAAGAAAAAGACTAAGAAACCAGTGGGTGTCCTGAATATGGGAAGGAGATTCAGAGAACCAGCAAAGCGAGCTCTAGAATTCGCAACACCATCAAATGAGGGGGACAATCAGGAAGAGAAGACAAAAGAAGAGGACCACAGTCTGGGGTCTGATGAAGAAGAGGCTGACTATGCTGAAGAACAATATCCTCCTGCTGATGACAAATATAAACAACTAGAGGATCGTCTCAACACCATGGAAATTCAGAGAGTACCTGGTCTGGATTTTGAAGAATTAGGTTTGGTTTCTGGAGTGGTCTTTTCGCTAAAGTTCAAGGTTCCTGCATTTGCTAAATCTGACAGAGTTTCATGTCCTAAGCTGCATTTAAGGTCTTATGTCAGGAAGATCCAACCTCACACCGCTGATAGGAATTTGTGGGTGCATTTCTTCCAGGAAAGTTTATCGAGGACTCAATTTGAATGGTTCTATCAGCTGGAGGAACCAACATCCGCAACTAGGAGGATTTGGATGATGCTTTCTACAGGCAGTACCAATACAATGCTGACCTCGCTCCAACCCATACATAACTTCAAAGCATGTCTATTAGTTCCAGTGAGAGCTTTAAAGATTATGCCCAGAAGTGGAGAGATCTTGCGGGAAGAGTCCAGCATCATCTGTCTGATAGAGAGATGGTAGATATATTCTTGGTTACTTTGTCAGGCCCATTCTTTAAACATCTGATCGGGAGCTCTTCAACTAGGTTCACCGAGCTGATATTGACAGGTGAAAAAGTAGAAGCTGGTATCAAGAGCAATAATATTCAGAGAGACGCGTCTTCAAGCACAGTAAAGAAACCATTCTCTGGGAAGAAAGAAGTAAGTGTTGCCTATTGTCAGAGGAATCAAAGCAAAGCTGAACACCGTCCAAAGGTAGGAGCTGTAATATTCTCCAACCCTGTATCAACTTAACAACAAAACAATTAGCACAAGAAGGACGCGCCTAGAAGATAGTTTACCCGGATTAACATGTCTTTATCTCAGGTTTTGACACACTTGTTGAAGTCTAATCTGGTCACTCTGAAGGAGCCTCCTCAAAATCCAAACACTACATCTCCCCGTTATAATCCAAATGCTCGGTGTGCCTATCACTCCAACAGTCTAGGTAATAATACAAATGATTTTTGGGCTCTAGAGAATAAAGTTAAGGATCTTATTGAGGCAAATGAGATTGAATTTGACCCTCCCGAGACCCCTAATGTGATAACTGCACCAATGCCCAAGCATGGTCAGGGTGTTAATACCGTTGATGACGACCTATTTTTTTTCTTCTGTTGATGAACTAGCTACTCCTCTTCCAATGGTTAAGAATAATCTCTTGCGAGCCGGTTTATTTCCAGGCTGTGGTGAAGGTTGCCACCTATGTACGTCTCTACCAAATGGTTGCTTGTTGTTGAAGATAGGTGTCCAACGCCTGATGGACAACAAGGAAATTTTGTTTGAGAAGACTCCATCTGTGAGAAGTCTGTGTGAAGATATATAAATTATTACCATTTCCAACAATCCTCCCATGGTCTCCTCCAAAAGACCAGTCAGGATTACATCCACTCCTAAGGTTGCTCCTTTAATTATCACCTTTCCAGGGCCAATACCATATTCCTCCGACAAGGTTATTCCTTGGAATTAGGAGCTGATGTCTACTACCATGGCGTCAAACAAGACCTCATGGCCATTAAGAATGAAGTTACTAAAGATACTGATCCTAACAATGACAACATTGTTGGGACCAGTAAATTACAAAAAAGTGGAAGGGTTTTCTCTCCTGAAATCTCCCCAAAGACTGTTTCCACTCCTTTGGTTATTCCTGCTAAAACACCTGTTGCTCCTGTTGTTATTCCTGCTACTGAGTCAGCTGAGACTCGGGGAAAAGAAGTATTGGTTGAGCCTGCCCGGACAGAGGCACCCAAAAAAGCTATTCCTGAAGCCTCCAAACGAGAAATGGAGGAAATTTTGAAAATCCTACGGAAAAGTGACTATAATGTTGTGGAACAATTGGGGCAGACACCCTCAAAACTTTCAATGCTGGCCTTGTTATTATACTCTGAAGCCCATGCTAAGGCTTTGGTGAAGTTCCTGAAATCGGCTCATGTGCCACAAGAGACTTTTGCAGTCCAATTAGAGAACTGTGTTATTAGTCTGACTGCTGGCAATGGACTTGGTTTCTCTGATGTTGATTTGACATCTTAAGGAAGAAAGCATAATGATGCCCTGCATGTCTCTATTGAGTGTAAGGGCACTACCCTGGCTCATGTTCTAGTTGATATGGGTTTGTCGCTAAATGTTCTACCCAAGGGTGATTTAGACAGGTTGGACTGTGAAGGACTGACTCTGAAGCCCAGTAATATTGTGGTGAGAGCTTTTAATGGTTCCAAGAGAATGGTACACGAGGAGGTGGACATTCCTATTAAAGTTGGTTCCTAAACTTTTGGCTCCACTTTCGATGTGATGGACATTTTCCCGTCTTACTCTTGTTTGTTGGGACGCCCTTGGATTCATGGGGCCGACGCTGTCACTTCCACCTTGCATCAGATGTTAAAGTATCTGGTTAATGGAAAATTGTTACAGTCCATGGTGAAGAAGAGTATATGGTGAGCCATATGAACTCTCTCCGATATATCGAGATGGACGGCGAGTTCATCGAGACCCCGTGCCAGAATTTTGAAGAGGTTCATCAGACAATTGTTGTTACCAAAGCTGCCACCGTTATTCCAGAGATTACCAGACCTCCACTAAAGATGGCTTCTCTAAAAGATGCTAGGGCTGTAATTGAAGAAGGTGGATGCACTATTTGGGGCCAACTACTTGACATCCCCTATAAGTTTGACAAATTTGGTTTGGGTTTCACTATAGGAGCTCAAAAAGCCATTCGTCGTGCTCGCGTCGGAGGACCACCACTACGCATCAACAACCATGGAGTCAATGTTGTAGAAGACACTGACAGTGACTATGACCTGAACAATTAGATCATCCCTATTACCAAGAATGGACTCAATAATTGGAAGGCTAGAGACTTTGTTCATGTTACGTTTATCCAGGAGTGATTGTCTTTTGATTTTTTGGGATATGTAATATTTAAACAATTTGAACTTTAAAGCCGTGTGCCTTACCCGAGGCACAATGGTTTATTTGTGAGGGTTATCATTACACTTTCATATGTTATAAATAAATCATTGGACATTTTTTCATACAAATTTCATGCTCTTTGTCTTTCTTTTCTGCTTTTACTTTATCAGAATAACTATGCTCTCTTACATACACCCACATATCAAATTGAAGATTCACATCCACTCTGGATCCCATTGATAACGATTCTGCTATTGCCAGCTATGACTTTGAAAATATGATTTACCAAGCTGAAGACGAAGGTGAGGAAGATTGTGAAGTACTAGGAGAACTTGCTAGACTGTTACAACAGGAGGAAAGAGCAATACAGCCTCATGAAGAGCCAGTCGATACGGTAAACTTGGGTAGGATAAGAAAGAAGTCAAGATAGGTGCCAACTTGGAGTTGAGTGTCAAAGAGCGGTTAATCCAGAAGTTACATGACTACATTAAGATCTTTTCCTGGTCATACAAAGACATGCCGAGGCTGGACACTGATATTCTGGTTCATCGTCTACCAACGAAAGAAGACTGTCCTCCAGTGAAGCAAAAGGTTCATTCTATGCGTCCTGAGATGTTAGAAAAGATCAAGGATGAAGTTATGAAACAGTTTAACATCGGGATCTTAGCTATTACTTCTTATCCACAATGGGTTACAAACGTGGTACCAGTACCTAAAAAGGATGGCAGGTGCGTATGTGTTTGGAGTACAAAGATTTGAATAGGGCGAGCCCCAAGGATGACTTTCCGCTTCCCCGTATTAATGTTCTGGTTGACAACACTGCACAACATAAGATATTCTCTTTCATGGACGATTTCTCCGAGTATAATCAGATTAAACTGGCACCTGAAGATATGGATAAAACGACTTTCGTCACGCAGTGGGACACTTTCTGCTACAAAGTTATGCCATTTGGGTTGAAGAATGCTGGGGCAACCTATCAGCGTGCTATGGTAGCCATGTTCCATGATATGATCGATCACGAGATAGAGGTCTACATCGACGATATGATAGCTAGGTCTCAGACTGAAGAAGATCACTTGGATCACTTGCAGAAACTATTTGAAAGACTGAAGAAGTACAAGTTAAGACTGAATCCAAACAAGTGCACCTTTGGAGTAAGATCTGGTAAGCTATTAGGTTTCGTTGTCAACAGCAAAGGTACCAAAGTAGATCATGCGAAGGTTAAATTTATTCAATAAATTTCAACTCCCCCCACTAAAAAGGAGGTTAGGGGATTCTTGGGACGTTTAAACTACAATGCCAGATTCATTTTCTAGTTAACCGCTACTTGTGAGCCAATCTTCAAATTACTAAAGAAAGATAAAGTAGTAAAGTGGAATGATGACTGCCAGAATGCCTTTGACAGAATTAAGGAGTATCTTCAAGAACCTCCAATTTTGATTCCTTCGGTCGAAGGAAGACCTCTGATCATGTACTTAAAAGTATTAGAGAATTAAATGGGGTGTGTGTTGGGGCAGCATGACAAGTCTGGCGAAAAGAGCATGAAATATACTATCTGAGCAAAAAGTTTACCGACTGTGAAACCAGATATTCATTGCTCGAGAAAACTTGTTGTGCTATGGTATGGGCTGCTCGCCGGCTAAGACAATATAAGTTAACTCACACAACTTTATTGATTTCTAAGATGGACACCATCAAGTACATCTTCGAGAAGCCCCTCTCTTCGGACAAATAGCTAGATGGAAAATGATTCTAACTGAATACGATATTCAATATACAACACAGAAAGCCATCAAAGGAAGTGTATTGGCAGATCATTTGGCCCATCAAGCTATTGATGATTATCAATCTATGAACTTTGACTTCCCGGATGAGAATATCATGTTAACGACTGACTGTGCAAAACCTGGACCGTATGACGGACCTGAATAAGGATCCCGATGGACTATGGTTTTTGATGGAGCTTCCAACGCTCTGGGAAATGGAATTGGTGTTGTGGTAATTGTGATACGGTGGCCAGAACCGAGACTATTTTTTTAGGATTTACTAGTTTGCGTTTTGCATTTGTGTTCGCAAAATGTCGCGGTAAGCAAGAGTCGCCACCGACTTTTATTTTATCCAACAAGGAAAGGAAAAAAGCACAGAAAAATTCCCTTTTTCTAGATTTTGAGTACGGGGGGTAGATTATAGAAAGGGAAGGTATTAGCACCCTTTCTATCCGTAGTTATCTACAGGCTCTTAGGTACTTGGTCATCACTTTCAAAATTGCTTTGTGTGTGTTTGATTTGAAAAGGTTTTTTGACTTCGATTTAACTCTTGCTTCTGTCTTCAAGAGTGTTACAAAGTGTTTTTGAAAGCTTTGTTTAAAAGAGGAGTGTAAGTGTGAAAAAGTTTGTTTGGATTGAGCAAGTACTTAAGAACTAATCTACCTACTCGAAAAAGAGAATTGTTCTATGTTCGTTTTCTTTAGACAATGCTATCCCACTATTAGTGAGTAGGTAGCATCGTCGTTGGAGTTTTGAGGGTCAATTCGAAAAGGGACATACGGTCACTAAAGCAATGTTAGGATGTCTTAGTAGTAACCCTAATGTCTTAGATCAATTATTCGAGGCAACAATTCTGAGGCAACCATTCCGAGGCAACTTTTCTGAACGGGACTTTGATCTTTGTTTAGACAAAAGGATGACCACTAAAATATCCTATACTTAATGACCGTTTACTGAAGGCAACCAAGTGGGAGTGTACCCTAGGAGTGCGCATGTGCGAGTGATTCAATTTCAGATTATTTATCTTTGCACATTTAGGGTTATGTAATCGTTTTAAAGTTTACATACATTCTTGTCATGCATCCCTAATATCATACATCTAACAGTTTAATATTTTGCGGAATTTAACGTGCGGAAAGTAAACTATGCTATTACAAGGCTTCGGGTATTTACATAGCCAAAAGCAAACCCTTAAAAAATAAAGCGATAAATGAAAATAAAATACCTAATTAACTATTACAACTTGTGAGCAATTAAATTAATAGGATAAAAATAAATAATAAAAACGCGCGCGAGGAAAATTAGATCGGGAGAGAACTAGGGTTTTGACCCTTTCTAACCTAATTAAAGGAAAATTGTTTTTTTGTTGTTTTTAATTATTTTTTAAGAAAAGAATTAGGTTTTAAAATTAAGTGTACAACTAATTAGTTAATTAAATTAATTATAAAAAAAATAAATGGCCTATTTTTGTGTTTTTGGTTATTTTTTTAGAAAAAAGAAATAGAATTAAATTATAAATAAAACCCTAATTGTTCTAATTATTTTTAAATTTATTTACAAAATAATCAAAGTTATCTAAGATCAAATAACCTAATTAATTAATTAATTTTTTGATAAAAAATAACCTAAGTCTAATTGGGTGAAAAATATTATTTATGATTTTTTGATAAAAGAAATAATTAGTTTCTTAATAAAATAAATAAACTAAATAAAATATAAAAAAGAAAAGATAAAGAGAAATTGGGCCTGAGAAGCAATCTGAAGGGGGGTGTGGATACCAAGTCTTGAGCCCAACAAAAATTGATCCACTTTGACTTTTTGGATCCCATGCGTCGCCTTGACTGAGGACTTTGGTGCTCCTTCATTTAATGGCCTTTGGATCTGGCCCTCTGGCCACTTGGCAGGCTGGATCATGATGGACCATGGTGGTCACTGGCCTTATGGACACATGTAATCACTGAAAAGAAAATAACATGAAGCAATTTGAGGGACCTGGGATTCGAACCCAGGCCCTGATGCCTTTTGCCCTCACCCTGTAACCAACTGCGTCAGATGTTTTTGTTGTATATAACATAAACAATAATTATTATATAATAAGCAAGGGAAATAAAGAAACATGCGCGCGAATTTTCAAACGGACGAGTGAGGTGATGCCACGCCATCATCCCTGTCCTTGGCCCGTTGCTAAAAGTGAAACACTTTTACCTACGGATATATGTCCGTAGCTACAACCTTGGCTCGTTCCAAAATCCTTCTTGGACATGATAAATGGTTTCTAATGCCATGTATCGAACCGTCTTGCCATCCTGAACATCATGGTACCCTTCATGAAGGTTAATTTTGCCTGCACACAAAAACCCTAAAACGGAACCAAAAACCCTAACAATGGCAATTCTTGATTCAGTCTATGAAAACGCAATTAAATATTAAAGAAAGCTTGCAAATGTGATGGTGAACAAGAATATATGATTATATCATGCTATATGTGCCAGAATTATGCAAACCGATTTAAAAAATAACTCAATATCATGGATGACTTACAACGCGTTTTGGTACTGGAAAAGACTTGTTCTTGATTGATTTCGCTTGCTTACACTCCCAGGAAGCGATTGGGATGGGCAGGAAGCTTTGAAATTTCCTGGAACAAAGAATTCGACTCAACATTTTTGTTGTGATTTTTCAAGTTTTGTTTTGGTTCTTGCGCCTCTCCCTGGCCTTGCTTTAGGTCTGCCAATGATCCTTATGTACTGAGGAATGAATTAGGGTTGCCAATATGATCACAATCTTCCTCCATCAATGCTTTTGATTTTGATTTTATACACTTGAAAATCTTGCTAAAAATAGAGCCAACTCAATCTTTTTGTGCACACCAAGCCTTTACACGAATTCAATCTCATGCTAGCTGGATATTAAGACCTGAAACATGTACCAAATCTTGAGATTTCAATATTTTGGATTTTCTATGATTTGTTTTGATTTAAATTGATTTAATTCAAATAAAAATCAAAATAAATTATAAAAACAAGATAATGGCAAGTGGAAAAGGCTAGGGCTCGTGGACCATGTTACCAACTTAAAACAAGTGCAAAAGATTGGGCCCATTTGGCAAAAATTGCAATTTGAGGCATAGTTGACTTTTGACAATTTTGCAAAAAGGATCAACTTCACCAATGCATAACTTCCTCAATTTGGACTCTTTGAAGGTGTTCTTTGACTTTTTAGAAATCCTGAGATGTCCTCTAAGCAACCCTTTTGGTCTCATCTCAAATTGATATTCCATGCTCATGTATGAAGCTTTGACCAAAAAGGTGTTTTTGTTGACTTTTCAAAATGACCTATAATGTCCAAATTCATAACTTCTTGTGAGTGCATATTTTGAACTTTGGAGATGAAGATGGATTGTATATCATGTAATCCTCTTCAAAATGAGCTTTGGATGGGTCATTTCTCATAAAGTATGAGAAAGTTATGCTTGGTCAAAGTTGAGTTGACTTTTCCTACAAAACCCTAATTTAGCAACTTTTAGTTCTTGATGAATTATGAGCAATCCTTGATGAATCATGATCAACCCTTGATCAAATGATTAAGTATAATTCAAAATGAGTATGTTGACCAAAAATCTTGAAATTTGACTGTATGTGGGCCACAATTGACTTTTGCCCTAGCACAGTCGATTTTCAGGCCTTTGAGCAATTGACTGAGCAAACTTCCTCTGTAAGGCTTGAAACTTGACATGGATGATATTGAGAACATATTAGGACAATGGTGAGAATTTGGGGTCCCTTGGACTCAAGTATCTTGATGCAACATGAAACCCTAATTTTGAGGTAGACTGTCTTAGGAGAGAGCTTGTCTGGTCAACCCTTGGACTTCCTTGAGCAACTTGAGGATCTTTCTTGCAATGTTTTGAGAAATATGGGAGGGAAAATTTTGGGGTACAACATCTTCCCCTGTTCAATCTTCTTAAACCTGAGGATGTAGATTGGCTTGCGTGCCTTTCGTGATCCAAAGGTGGAAGATGATTGAACACTAGAGTGCCCAGAAATTTGCACTCGCATGAAGTGGTAATTGTCTTGTGATGTCGGGAATGGGCTTATAGATGCCATTTGGAGATTGATGACAGAAGATGGGCTTAAAGATACCATCCGAAGAAGTGTCAATCGCATAAGAGATTCCTTAGCGAGAGCTGTATACCTGTTGTTGAGGAAGATTCCGATGAGGAATGTTGGTCTTTGTTGGGAGAAATAGAATTTTAGGAGCTTTGGTCATCCGTTATTCTACTGGGGAATCATCTCTGTTTTGAGAAAAGTTGAATTTTAGGAACTTCGGTCGTCCGTTATTTTGCTGGGAAATAGTCTCTTGGTCGAAGAGGTGAAAATGAACTACTATCTGGTCGTGACCCAGGCTTCATAGTGATAAGATCGACTGCTATCTGGTCGCAATCCAGGATTTACAGTGACTTACTGGGGATATGAGATTAAACTTGCTATCCGGTCGTGATCCGGGCTTCGCAATTTCTCGATTCTTATCTGGTCGTAATCCAGGCTTCAGAATGAATGAGCTGTTATCCCGTCGCATCCGGGCTTCAACTTGAACTTAGGGAACACTAATATCCGGTCGACTCCGGGCTTCTTAGTAATTGTCCAGGTAAACTGCTATTTGGTTGAACTCCAAGCTTCGCAGTGTCTTGTACTATTATCTGGTCATAATCTAGGCTTCAGTGCTTTTTACTGCTATCTGGTCGTAATCCAAGCTTCGCGATGTCTCATACCACTATTTGGTCGAAATCTAGGATTTATGGTGTTCGGAGGAATCAAGATACTATCAGGTTGTAATCCAGGCTTCATAACTTGTATTAAAGATATACCACTATCTGGTCGTAATCCAGGCTTCGCGGTGTCTTTGGCTGCTATCTGGTCGTAATCCAGGTTTCACAGAAACTTGTATTGCTATCTGGTTGTAATCCATGCTTCACAATAACTTGCTGAGCTGTTATTCGATCGTAATTCGGGCTTCACGGCTTGTGTTTATGATATACCACTATCTGGTCGAATCCAGGCTTCATGGTACCTCGCACTGCTATCTGGTCGTAATCCAGGCTTCACAGTAACTTGCTGAGCTGTTATTCGGTCGTAATCCGGGCTTCACGGCTTTTCTGGGGATTAAACTATTATCCGGTCAAATCCGGGCTTCATAGTTTAGAGATAAACCACTATCTGGTCGATTCCAGGCTTCACGGTGTTTGATACTGTTATCCGGTCATTCTCCGGGCTTCACAATATGCTGTAGAAATCAAGGTACTATCCGGTCGGATCCGGGCTTCATAGCTTGAACTTGGTGAGAATTTGATTGTATCTTTCCTGAAAGGTAAAGGTTAGCTGTATGTAATGCATGATATGTATCAAGCAATGATGTTCTCAAAATAAATGAGATTGTGTTGTATGATGCATATGCGTATGTCATGATGTATGGACATGTAATGTTTTCTAGCTGGGGGAAAATAAATCTCGGATTACAGTTGGAGAAAAGAGTTGAATTCTTCGTTTTCGCTGGGGATAATGAATGAAGATGTTTGTGAGAATAATCCTGCTGGAGAAAATAACTCCGCTGGGGATTAAAATGACGATAAAATGACTCTATGGGGAAGAGATACTCTGCTAGACGCTCTGTTGATTTGGAGGAACGACCTCAGATGGGGATGAATTACCATTGCAGGCGATAACGAACTCCGTTAGGGATTGAGTTTTTGTTTGTGAAAGGAATGAACTCTGCTGGGGATGATTCTCCAGTGGCGACTTCACTGGGGATAATCTTTTAGACTTTACTGGGGATAATCCTCCAGACTCCACTGGGGATAATCTTCTAGTGCTGATGATAGATAAACTCTGCTTGGAGAGAATCTTGCCGACTCATTCGCGGTTGCGGGCCTCAGCTGGGGAGAGTGGTGTCCTGTTCGGGACCGCTAATATTACTATCTTTTTCTTACTCTGCGGGGAGTGAATGTACCTTCAATCGTTTTCTCCAACTAGGTCTATCCCTATACCTGGTGGATAGAGCAACTGTATGGTTTGGACATTTCTTATTTGCCCCTGTTTCTGATATTATGAGTAATCGTCTTTCGTTTCGTATGTAAATATTTATGAGCAGCAATTATTGTCAAATGCATATATCAAAAATGAACATTGGACGTTCTTGCAAAACAAAACAGAAAAAGAAAACGGTTCGAAATTTCTTTGTGAAAATGAATTGTATTGATTTTGAAGTTAGCCTGTAAATAGGCGTTTTTGTACAAGAGGCTGACGTCCTAGTAAGAGAACGCCGCCAAACAATAGAGTTTATACAATTTGTGTAAAACAAAGAAAAACAGCTATGTGAATAATCCCACTGGGTTCCCACTCTGCTATTGCCCTTATATCCTCGAGCATCTCATCACTTTGCTACTTGGTTGAAGGTAGACCAGATTGATTAGCATCGTCCGAGATTGATAGTCGATACCGAAGTCTGGTTGCAAGATGATCCAATGGGACATAGTGTTACGCTTTAATCCCTAATTTTTTCCTGGACCGCCCTTTCGGGTTTTCAGTCCACCGGGATACCCTTTTTTGCCCAAGTTGCCTTTTCAGGTTTTCGACTTGCCGGGTGTACAGTTTTTTCATTTTCATCCCTTATTTTTGCCCGAACCCTTTTGGTTCGCCGGGAAGCCCTTATTTTTGCCTAGGACAGTCAACCTAGCGTGTCTTTGATTATGCGTAGTATTTTTTCACTATGTCTGCATTGACGGGGTGAGGAAGGTCGTCACCATCCATGGTGGTTAGAATCATAGCTCCTCTTGAGAAAATGTTCTTAACCACAAATGGCCCTTCGTACGTAGGGGTGCATTTGCCCCTGGGATCACCTTGTGGTAGTATGATGCGTTTGATTACCAGATCCCTAACTTGATACTCTTATCGTCTAACCTTCTTGTTAAATGCCTTGATCATACGCTTTTGATACGTCTGACCATGGCAAATAGCAGTAAGTCTTTTTTCTTCGATTAAGTTCAGCTGATCAAGCCGGGTTTGGATCCAGTCATCCTTGCTTAAACCTGCATCCTTCATAATCCAAAGAGAGGGTATCTGGACCTCAATGGGTAAGACTGCTTCCATACCATATACCAAAGAGTAGGGTGTTGCCCCTGTTGAAGTTCGTGCTGAGGTTCGGTACCCATGAAGAGCAAACGGTAACATCTCGTGCCAATCTTTATATGTCACCGTCATTTTCTGCACAATCTTCTTGATGTTCTTATTAGCTGCTTCAACAACCCCATTCATCTTCGGCCGATAAGGAGAAGAGTTGTGATGCTGTATCTTGAACTGCTTGCAGAGCTCAGTGATCATTGTATTGTTGAGATTTGTACTGTTGTCCGTAATGATCCTCTCGGGTACACCGTATCGACAGATCAGATTGTGCCAAATAAACCGTGCCACGATGTTCTTGGTCACTGTAGCAAATGAAGTTGCCTCAACCCATTTTGTAAAGTAATCAATTGCTACCAGGATGAAATGATTCCCGTTGGACGCAGTAGGTCTGATCTCACCAATCATATCGATGCCCCACATTGCAAAAGGCCACGGAGCTGTCAAGACATTCAGAGGAACTGGAGGTATGTGAACCTTATCAGCATAGACTTGGCACTTATGACAGGTTCGAGAATGCTGATAACAATCGGCTTCCATGGTAGACCAATAATATCCTGCCCGTAGGATTTTCTTTGCCATGGTATGTCCACTGGAATGAGTTCCAAAAGTACCTTCATGTAACTCTGCCATAATCCTTTCTGCCTCATTCTTATCCACACAACGCAATAAGGCCGAATCATGGTTACGCTTGTAAAGAATGTCATTGCTGATGAAGAACTTCGCAGCGAACCTCCTCAGAAACTTCTTATCATTAACAGATGCACCCTCGGGGTACTCCTGAGTCTCAAGATACCTCTTCACCTCATGAAACCAGGGTTTATCTGCTACCTCTTCAGTCTCAATGTCACAGTAATGTGCGGGTTCGTCCAACCTCTCAATGGTAATCTGGGGAGCTTCATTGTCCCACCTGACCTTGAACATAGAAGACATAGTAGCTAGCGTGCCCGCTAACTGATTCTCCTCTCTGGGGAAGTGTTCAAAGGTTATCTCCTCAAAATGTGGAAGCAACGTCAATACATACTCTTTGTAAGAAATGAGATTTGGGTGCTTCGTATCCCACTCGCCTTTGATCTGACTGATCACGAGAGCGGAATCTCTGAACACACTCAGGAACTTAATCCTTAGGTCAATAGCTGCTCGAAGGCCCATGATACACGCTTCATACACCACCATGTTGTTGGTGTAGTTAAAACATAATCGGACGGTGAACGGAGTATAACAGCCTTCTGGAGATATGATCACGGTGCCAATGCCATTACCCAAAGCATTCAAAGCTCCATCAAAATACATAGACCATCAGGATCCTTCCTCAGGTCCTTCATTCGGTCTAGGTGTTTCACAGTCAGTCACCAACATGATGCTCTCATCCGGAAATTCGAAATTCATAGACTGGTAATCATCCACGGCCTGATGCGCCAAATGATCTGCCAACACACTACCCTTGATTGCTTTTTGGGTTGTGTATTGGATGTCATACTCAGTCAAGATCATCTGCCATCTTGCTATTCTTCCGGATAAGGAAGGCTTTTCGAAGATATACTTGATTGGATCCATCTTTGATATCAATAGAGTAGTGTGAGTCAGCATATACTGTCTCAGCCAGCGAGCAGCCCATGCCAAAGTGCAGCAAGTTTTCTCAAGCAGTGAGTACCAGGTCTCACAGTCGGTAAAATTTTTACTAAGGTAGTAAATAGCATGCTCTTTTCAGCCAGACTAGTCATGCTGCCCCAGCACACACCCCATCGAATTGTCGAGTACTGTCAAGTATAAAATCAAAGGTCTTCCTTCAACCGGAGGCATCAGAATGGGTGGCTCTTGGAGATATTCTTTGATCCTTTCGAAAGCGGCCTGACATTCATCATTCCATCTCACCACTTGATCTTTCTTCAGCAGCTTGAAGATTGGTTCACAAGTAGCAGTCAGGTGTGAAATGATTCAGGCGATGTAGTTCAGACGTCCCAGAAAGCCTCTGACTTCTTTTTCTGTTCGAGGAGCTGGCATTTCCTGTATAGCCTTCACCTTTGCAGGATCCACTTGAATACCTTTATCACTAACGACGAAACCCAGCAGCTTACCAGATCTTACCCCGAAGGTGCACTTGTTCGGGTTTAACCTCAGCTTGTATAACTTCAACCTGTCGAATAGTTTCTGGAGATGGTCAAGATGTTCCTCTTCAGTCTGGGATCTTGCAATCATGTCGTTAACGTATACCTCAATCTCATGATGAATCATGTCGTGGAATAAAGCGACCATGGTGCGCTGATACGTTGCCCCAACATTCTTCAATCTGAACGGCATGACCTTGTAGCAAAAGGTACCCCACTGCGTAACTAACATTGTCTTCTCCATGTCTTCGGGAGCCATCTTAATCGATTGTAACCAGAAAAACCATCCATAAAGGAGAAGATCTTAGGCTGTGCGGTGTTGACGACCAGAACATCGATATGAGGCAGAGGGAAATCGTCTTTGGGACTTGCCCTGTTCAGATCCCTATAGTCAACACACATCCGTACCTTACCATCTTTCTTCGGCACTGGAACCATGTTGGCAACCCACTGCGGGTAAGAAGTAACTGCTAGAAAACCGGCATCAAACTTTTTCATAACCTCCGCTTTGATTTTCTCAAACATCTCTGGGCGCATTCGGCGAACTTTCTGCTTCACTGGAGGATAATTTTCTTTAGTTGGCAAGCGGTGAACCACAATATCGGTTTCCAACCCAGGCATATCTTCATAAGACCAGGAAAAGATCTCAACATAGTCACGCATCATTTGTATCAACCGTTGCTTAACACTAGACTCCAGATTTGCACCAATCTTAACCTATTTCTTGTCTTCTTCTGTACCCAGATTTAATGATTCCACTGGCTCTTCATGGGGCTGTATGGCCCTCTCTTCCTGTAGCAACAGTCTAGCAAGTTCCCCAGGCACTTCGCAATCATCCTCACCTTCTTCCTCGACTTGGTTGATTGGACCTTCGAAGTCATAACTGGTAGTAGCAGAGTCGTTATCAGTGGGATCTAGAGTGGATGTGGACCTGTATTATGATATGTGAGTGTGTGTAAGACAATAGCTGTTTAATAAAGTGCAAGATAGAAAAACAGAGAGCGCAAAATTTGTAATGCAAGAAAACGTCCAATGCTTTATTGATGATATATGGAAATGACAAACATTAAGCCCTCACAAACAGAGCCACGGTGTCTCGGGTAAGGCACTGGTCCGTAAAGTTTTAAATTGTCTGTTACAAACTTAAAACAAAAGTCTATTACTGTGTAATAAAAGAAATGGGCACAAAGTCCTTAACCGTCCAATTGCTTAATCTACCGTCGATAGTTGGGTAAATCCAGCTGTCAAACTCAGACTCTTCATCATATTCTTCAATTGAATTCACTTCCAGATTACTGATACGCAGGGGAGGTCTTCCAATCCACGCACGCAGAACAACCCTTTGAGCTTCTACAGTAAAACCCAAACCAAACTTGTCAGTCTTGTGTGCAAAGTAATTTAGTTGACCCCAATTTGCGCACCCACCTTTTTCTATAACAACCCTGACATCCTTGAGGGAAGCCATCATCATTGGAGCAGCTTCAGTCGATGCCAGAGTCTGGGGGACTTCTTCAAAGTTCTGACACAAGGTTTCAATGAACTCCCCATCCATTTCCACATACCGAAAAGAGTTAAGGTGGATCACCATATACTCCTCTTCTCTCGTACTGTAACAATCTTCCCCTTCACTAGATATTTTAGCATTTGATGGAGCGTAGAAGTTACTGCCCCAGCTTTATGAATCCATGGGCGACCCAGCAAACAAGAATAAGATGGTCGAATGTCCATTACATAGAACGTAGATGCGAAAGTCTGGGAACCAACTTTAACAGGGACATCCACCTCCCCATGCACCATCCTTTTGGACCCGTCAAAGGCCCTAACCACAATATTACTCGACTTCAGCACCAACCCTTCATAGTCCAACCGGTCTAACGCTTTCTTGGGTAAAACATTTAATGAAGACCCAATATCCACCAGCACGTGGGCCAAAGTAGTGCCCCTGCACTCGATCGAGACATGCAAAGTGTCATTGTGATTCTTTCCTTTGGCAGTCAGATCTGTGTCGGAGAAACCCAACCCGTTGTCAGCGGTCAAACTAGCCACACAGTCTTTGAACTGATCAGCAGATGTTTCCTGCGGCACATGCACAGTTTTAAGGAAAGCAATCAAAGCCTTTGCATGGGCTTCTGAGCACAACAATAAAGATAACATGGAGATCTTCGACAGGGTTTGCCCCATCTTCTTGACTACGTTGTAGTCGCTTTTCTTGATGATCTTCAGAATTTCCTATATCTCTTGTCTAGAGGTTTCTACAACAATCTTCTTAGGCGCCTCCGTCTGGGCAGGCTCACCTGTGATCTCTTTGCCCCGAGCGTCAGATGACTCGGCGACAGGGGTGATAATTGGAATATGAACTGGGACAGTAGCAGATGTACTGGCAGGTGTAATAGCAACAGGTTTCCGAACAGTCGGTGGGGAGATCTCAGGAGAGAAGAGTCTTCCGCTTCGGGTGAATTTTCTAGATCCGACGATGTTGCTGACATCAGTATCAACCTCTTCAACCTTCAAGTCTTGTTTAATCTCATGATAATACACATCGGCCCATAGTGCCACAGACAGCTTTATCCGAAGTGTAAGGGATAGGACCAGGAATAGTAATGATCAATGGAGAAACTCTAGGAACAGATGTAATTCTAATAGGCTTTCTCGAGGAAGACTTGAAAGGATTGGCGGAAATGGTTATTATGGAAACATCTTCAACAGGAATCAATGGAACCAAAGTTTTCTCGAACAGGATTTCTTTGTTATCCATCAGGCGTTGAACACCTGATTTGAACAAATGGCAACCAACAGGCAGGATTGAACATAGGTGGAAACCTTCGCCACAACCCGGAAATAAACCGACCAATAATAGGTTCTTCTTTACTTTCATCAACGGAGTAACAATATCTTCCACAAAGGTCACAAATGAATCATCGTCCACAACATTCACTCCATGCTTGGGCATATGCGCAATCATGACATTAGGCTTTTCCGGCGCATCAAACTCAATTTCCTTAGCTTCAATCAAATCTTGTACCTTATTCCTCAAGGCCCATCAGTTGTTCGTATCATGCCCTGGGCTATCAGAGTGATAAGCGCAACGGGCGTTTGAATTATACAATGGTGATGTAGTACTGGGATTCTTCGGAGCTTCCCTCAGAGTTATCAAGTTGGTCTTCAACAATGCGGCAGAATTTGAGATAAGGTCATACTGAGCCGAGTATACTGTCTTTGTGGTCTCTCTACTCTTTGCTGATTGTTGCGTTGTAGGGCAACAGTAGGTCTTGATATTACCACCGCATTAACTGCTTGGCGGCGTTCAGGTCATTTTTGGCTCCTCGAGCTATAAACTACATTGGCTTCTTTTCTGAAAGGCTTCTTTTCTATACTTGACGAAGCATCTTTCTATATCTTGCCACTTTTGATACCAGCTTCAACTCTTTCCCAATTCAAAATCAATTCAGTGAACCCAGACGATGAACTACCGATCAAATGATTGAAATATGGACCAGACAAAGTCCCAAGAAACATGTCCACCAACTCCCTATCAGACAGAGGGGGTTGGACTCTTCCAGCAATATCTCTCCATTTCTGAGCGTAGTCCTTAAAGACTTCACCTTTACCCATAGACATACCCTGGAGTTGAGTACGCGTGGGAGCAAGGTCGGCGTTATACTGACATTGTTTATAAAAAGCAGCAGCAAGGTCCTCCCAGTTGTGGATGTTAGCTCCTTCCAGTTGATAGAACCATTCAAGTTAAGTCCCTGACAGACTATCTTGAAAGAAATGAACCCACAGGTTTCTATCAGCAGTATAAGGTTGAATCTTTCTGACGTACGACCAGAGGTGTAGCTTCGGACAAGATACTCCATCATACTTAGCAAAGACAGAATCTTTAAACTTGTGTGGGATCACCACCCCAGATGCCAATCCCAGATCTTCAAAGTCCAGCCCAGGTATCTTTTGGATCTCCATTGCACTCAACCAGTCTTCAAGTTGCTTATACCTATCCTCAGCAGGAGGATACTGGTCTTCATCAAAGTCAGTGTCATTATCAGAAACCACAGGACTAGGCCCCTTTCTTTCCTCTTTATTCTCTCCCCCTCCATATGAATGTGACAAATCAGTTTCTTGTCGCAAATTGTTCCCAAATCTGCGACCCATATTTAGAAGGACCACCTTCATCTTCTTCTTCTTCTTCTTCTTCTTCTTCTTCTTCTTCTCCTTCTCCTTCAAGATGAGATATTTCAAATCTTTCCGCCCTTTGGCCAAATTCCAGAACATCTCCTGGAATTGAGCATTTTGAGCCTAAAGAGCCTTGATGGCTTGATCAGTAGGTGTTTCAGAAGACATGATTCCTGAAATAAACAGCGAAGAAGATAAGAAACCTGTAATGGTACCTGTAATGAGGTGCATGGTAATGGAATGCGTATGAAATGATTTCAAAGACTTTGGGAGATTCAAATTCGTAAACCAAAATAAAACACACTTTATTATATTAAAACTTGTAACAATGTTTAACAATGCCTTTTAAGGCGTTACAAAAGAAATACTGAAAAGCAAATCTAAACTAGAAACAATAAAAGACATCATAAATCCCATGGTCGTTTTCCCTTCATGTTGACATAATCGTTGATTGTCCTTTCGTTCTTAAGCTGCCTTGTAAGCCTCAAGATCTTCCTCTCCTGCTCATGATACTTCTCCCTATAGGTATCCCTTTCTTCCTTCAACTGAATCCCGGATCTCTTCAATGCCCCAAGATCAGTAGGCATGTATGGATGGAGGACTGTATAAGGAACACCTTCTTCATTAGTATGCTCTATAATCACCGGTAAAATAGCTTCATAAGACATCCCCAGCTTTTGAGCACGGGCTCGAACCCACTGGAGATAAGGTTGCATCAGGAGAGAAGTCTTCAGTCTTAGCTCATGTGGGTCAGACCTGTTCACCATGCCCCAGGCTCGTATAAACCTTCGGCGATGCTCATTCACGTCCCCCTTATAGTCAAAGATAATGTTTGGAAGAAGCAGCTCATGGGGACCGTCTCTCTGAGCGCGTCTAAACTGTCGTAAAGCTAAACAAGGATTGCAGGTTATTCCCCCTCTAATTCCAAGCAATGGGACATTAGGGTATTCCCCACATCGACCAATGACAGCTACTCTTCCCATATCCTTAGAACTCCAAAGGATGTCCGTGTGAGAAAGGGACATGATTCTGTAAGCCCAACCTACACCTTCCTCATTCTTCAATACAGACTTGGGGAGGTGCGAAATAAACCACCTCGCCAACAACGGCGTGCAACACATGAGGGTTCCCCTTCTTCGCACGGTACGAGTATAGAGAGCATGTAGAATATCACCCAAGAGAGTAGGCACTGGATTACGAGACATGAATATCTTGATCGCATTCACGTCTATGAAAGAATCTGGATTCGGGAAAAGAACCAAGCCGTAGATGAGGAGAGCCAAGATGTCTTCAAATGCTTGAAAATCCAAGTTATCCCAGAACTGTTGAGCTTGATAGATCAGAAACTTAGCCAAGAAACCTTCAACCCCACTCTGGGTTTCCCAGTTAGACACTACATCAGCCTTTGTCAAGTGTAAAGCTGAAGCAATGTCCTCAGGTCTAGGAACCTCCTCCAAACCTGTGAAGGGTGTCTTCTCGAGGATAGATATGCCTAACAAATCAGAAAACTCCTCCAAAGTAGGGACTAGCTGATAATCCAGGAAGGTGAAACAATGATGCAATGGATCAAAGAACTGGAATAACACACTTATAATTTGCTCATCTAACCTTGAAGTGACCAAGCCAAGGAGATGACCATGTCTTCTAACAAATGAAGAAGTATCAGGAACTTTTGAGACTAACTCTCTGAGCTGAGCAGGGACTTGCACGAAGTTGACTCAAATGGTATTTCTGTGCATAAAAGTCATGATCTGCAAAACAGAATAAAGATGAATCCCCTCGGTTTTTAAAATGGTTAGTCTAATGAAATATGCATGCTATGTCATGATGCATGATGTTATGATAAAACATACAACAGGTATCACAGATAGAAAACATGGTAAAGGCAAATAAGTCACAAAAGAGCCCTTAAATTTCAGGCTGGCACGGAGTTTAGGTACTACCCTCTTACAGTTTAGTTGTTTCAACCTGTCCTAGTAATAGTAACCAGGTTCTAGAGGTTCTCAATATCACTGACCATCCTCCATCGGTCATAGTTTCAGCTCACACAATCTTTTCTTACGGCCGGAACCATCTCGAGAGTATGATCTCAATGAGTGTAGTATCGAATCCAGTTCCCAGCTCTATGCCGAGGCCGGCTATCTCACTACTTCCTATGGCCAAGTTGGTCAATTATAGGTTCTAAGGTCAGTTGACGCTTAACGACCCATATAGCAACCCCATATTCTCCTTGTTCCTCCACAAGGGATATCAGTACCAACTAATGTGTCACACCAACGTAACTACTGCTTCAACCGTATCGGTCTACGTCGTACAGTTCCCTCACAGTCTATTGCTACTTACCTAAAAGGTGTCCCCCAGATCCGGGTTAGGATCTATAGTAACTCCTATACAAAGCCCACAAAAATAAAGCAATCAAATCAAACAATAGAAAACAATATGATGAACTAATCCTAAGGTACACCCCACTTATACAATCCTCAGCAGAGTCGCCAGTTCTGTGATACGGTGGCCAGAACCGGGACTGTTTTTTTAGGATTTGCTGGTTTGCATTTTGCGTTTGTGTTCGCAAAATGTCACGGTAAGCAAGAGTCGCCACCGACTTTTATTTTATCCAACAAGGAAAGGAAAAAAGCACAGAAAAATTCCCTTTTTCGAGATTTTGAGTATGGGGGGTAGATTATAGAAAAGGAAGGTATTAACACCCTTTATATCCGTAGTTATCTACGGGATCTTCGGTACTTGCTCATCATTTTCAAAATTTCTTTGTGTTTGTTTGATTTGAAAAGGTTTTTTGACTTCGATTTAACTCTTGCTTCTGTCTTCAAGAGTGTTACAAAGTGTTTTTGAAAGCTTTGTTTAAAAGAGGAGTGTAAGTGTGAAAAAGTTTGTTCGGATTGAGCAAGTACTTAAGAACTAATCTACCTACTCGAAAAAGAGAATTGTTCTATGTTCGTTTTCTTTAGACAATGCTATCCCACTATTAGTGAGTAGGTAGCATCGTCGTTGGAGTTTTGAGGGTCAATTCGAAAAGGGACATACGGTCACTAAAGCAATGTTATGATGTCTTAGTAGTAACCCTAATGTCTTAGATCAATTATTCGAGGCAACAATTCTGAGGCAACAATTCCGAGGCAACTTTTCCGAACGGGACTTTGATCTTTGTTTAGACAAAAGGACGACCACTAAAATATCCTATACTTAATGACCGTTTACCAAAGACAACCAAGTGGGAGTGTACCCTAGGAGTGCGCATGTGCGAGTGATTCAATTTAAGATTATTTATCTTTGCACATTTAGGGTTATCTAACCGTTTTAAAGTTTACATACATTCTTGTCATGCATCCCTAATATCATACATCTAACAGTTTAATATTTTGTGGAATTTAAAGTGCGGAAAGTAAACTATGCTATTACAAGGCTTCGGGTATTTACATAGCCAAAAGCAAACCCTTAAAAAATAAAGCGATAAATGAAAATAAAAGACCTAATTAACTATTACAACTTGTGAGCAATTACATTAATAGGTTAAAAATAAATAATAAAAACGCGCGCGAGGAAAATTAGATCGGGAGAGAACTAGGGTTTTGACCCTTTCTAACCTAATTAAAGAAAAATTGTTTTTTGTTGTTTTTAACTATTTTTTAAGAAAAGAATTAGGTTTTAAAATTAAGTGTACAATTAATTAGTTAATTAAATTAATTAAAGAAAATAAATAGATGGCCTATTTTTGTGTTTTTGGTTATTTTTTTAGAAAAAAGAAATATAATTAAATTATAAACAAAACCTTAATTGTTCTAATTAATTTTAAATTTATTTACAAAATAATCAAAGTTATCTAAGATCAAATAACCTAATTAATTAATTAATTTTTTGATAAAAAATAACCTAAGTCTAATTGGGTGAAAAATATTATTTATGATTTTTTGATAAAAGAAATAATTAGTTTGTTAATGAAATAAATAAACTAAATAAAATATAAAAAAGAAAAGATAAAGAGAAATTGGGTCTGGGAAGCAATCTGAAGGGGGGTGTGGATAGCAAGTCTTGAGCCCAACAGAAATTGATCCACTTTGACTTTTTGGATCCCATGCGTTGCCTTGATTGGGGACTTTGGTGCTCCTTCATTTAATGGCCTTTGGATCTGGCCCTCTGGCCACTTGGCAGGCTGGATCATGATGGACCATGGTGGTCACTGGCCTTACGCACGCATGTAATCACTGAAAAGAAAATAACATGAAGCAATTTGAGGGACCTGGGATTCGAACCCAGGCCCTTATGCCTTTTGCCCTCACCCTGTAACCAACTGCGTCAGATGTTTTTGTTGTATATAACATAAACAATAATTATTATATAATAAGCAAGTGAAATAAAGAAACATGCGCGCGAATTTTCAAACGGACGAGTGAGGTGATGCCACGCCATCATCCCTGTCCTTGGCCTGTTGCTAAAAGTGAAACACTTTTACCTACAGACATATGTCCGTAGCTACAACCTTGGCTAGTTCCAAAATCCTTCCTGGACATGATAAATGGTTTCTAATGCCATGTATCGAACCGTCTTGCCATCCTGAACATCATGGTACCCTTCATGAAGGTTAATTTTGCCTGCACACAAAAACCCTAAAACGGAACCAAAAACCCTAACAATGGCATTTCTTGATTCAAACTATGAAAACGCAATTAAATATTACAGAAAGCTTGAAAATATGATGGTGAACAAGAATATATGATTATATCATGCTATATGTGCCAGAATTATGCAAATCGATTTCAAAAATAACTCAATATCATGGATGACTTACAGCGCGTTTTGGTACTGGAAAAGACTTGTTCTTGATTGATTTCGCTTGCTTACACTCCCAGGAAGCGATTGGGATGGGCAGGAAGCTTTGAAATTTCCTGGAACAAAGAATTCGACTCAGCACTTTTGTTGTGATTTTTCAAGTTTTGTTTTGGTTCTTGCTCCTCTCCCTAGCCTTGCTTTAGGTCTGCCAATGATCCTTATGTACTGAGGAATGAATTAGGGTTGCCAATATGATCACAATCTTCCTCCATCAATGCTTTTGATTTTGATTTGATACACTTGAAAATCTTGCTAAAAATAGAGCCAACTCAATCTTTTTGTGCACACCAAGCCTTTACACGGATTCAATCTCATGCTAGCTGGATATTAAGACCTGAAACATGTACCAAATCTTGAGATTTCAATATTTTGGATTTTCTATGATTTGTTTTGATTTAAATTGATTTAATTCAAATAAAAATCAAAATAAATAATAAAAACAAGATAATGACAAGTGGCAAAGGCTAGGGCTTGTGGACCATGTTAACAACTTAAAACAAGTGCAAAAGATTGGGCCCATTAGCAAAAATTGCAATTTGAGGCATAGTTGACTTTTGACAATTTTGCAAAAAAGGGTCAACTTCACCAATGCATAACTTACTAAATTTTGACACTTTGAAGGTGTTATTGGACTTTTTAAAAAGCTTAAGATGTCCTCTAAGCAACCCTTTTGGTCTCATCTCAAATTGATATTCCATGCTCATGTATGAAGCTTTGACCAAAAAGGTGTTTTTGTTGACTTTTCAAAATGACCTATAATGTCCAAATTAATAACTTCTTGTGAGTGCATATTTTGAACTTTGGAGATGAAGATGAATTGTAGAGCATGGAATACTCTTCAAAATGAGCTTTTATGGGTCATTTATCATAAAGTATGAGAAAGTTATGCTTGGTCAAAGTTGAGTTGACTTTTCCTGCAAAACCCTGATTTAGCAACTTTTGGTTCTTGATGAATTATGAGCAATCCTTGATGAATCATGATCAACCCTTGATAAAATGATGAAATATACTTCAAAATGAGGATGTTGACCTAAAATCTTAAAATTTGACTGTATGTGGGCCACAATTGACTTTTGCCCTAGCACAATCAATTTTCAGGCCTTTGAGCAATTGACTGAGCAAACTTCCTCTGCAAGGCTTGAAACTTGACATGGGTGATCTTGAGAACATATTAGGACAATGGTGAGCATTTGGGGTCCCTTGGACTCAAGTATCTTGATGCAACATGAAACCCTAATTTTGAGGTAGACTGTCTTAGGAGAGAGCTTGTCTGGTCAACCCTTGGACTTCCTTGAGCAACTTGAGGATCTTTCTTGAAATGTTTTGAGAAATATGGGAGGGAAAATTCTAGGGTACAACAGTAATATCTTCTGAAGGCTGTCATACTTCTTTCACTGCCAGGCTATGTTTCAACTATACCAACAACATGGCTGAATATGAAGCATGCGTTATGGTTCTCAAAGCTGCTATCGACCTGAGAATCAAATTCTTGAGTGTATTTGGAGACTCGGCCCTGGTGATCAGTCAAATCAAATAAGAATGGGACACAAAGCATCCTAATCTCATCCCTTACCGAGAGCATGTTTTGACACTAATTCCACACTTTGAAAAAGTCACCTTTGAACATTTTCCATTAGAGGAAAATCAGTTAGCAGACGCGCTAGCTACTATGTCATCCATGTTTAAAGTCATATGGAATAATGAAGCTCCTCAGATCACTATTGAGATATTGGACGAACCAACATATTGTTATGAGGTTGATACTGAAGAAGTAGTGGACAAACCCTGGTTCCACGAGATGAAAAGATACCTCGAAGCCCAAGAGTATCCTGAGGGATCTTCCGTCAATGATAAGAAGTTCCTAAGAAGGTTCTCTGCCACGTTTTTCCTCAGTAACGAAATCCTCTACAAGCGTAACCACGATTCTACTTTGCTTCAGTGTATAAGCAAAAGTGAAGCAGAAAATATTATGGCAGATATCCACGAAGGTACCTTCGGCACCCATTCTAGTGGGCAAATAATGGCTAAGAAGATTCTGAAGGTAGGGTACTACTGGTCCACTATGGAAGCAGACTGTTATCACCATTACCGAACTTGTCAAAAGTTCCAGATCTATGTTGATAAAGTACATGTGCCTCCGGTTCCCTTGAACGTCTTGACTGCTCCCTGGCCTTTCACAATGTGGGGCATTGATATGATCGGAGAGATTAGACCTACCGCTTCTAATGGGCACCTCTTCATCCTGGTTTCCATTGATTACTTCACAAAGTGGGTCGAGGCAGCCTCATTTACTTCTGCTACCAAGAACATCGTGGCCCGATTCATCAGACATAACCTTATTTGTCGTTAAGGTATTCCAAAAAGAATCATCACAAATAATGGTACCAATCTCAATAATACTATGATCATCGAGCTCTACACCTAATTCAAGATTCAACATCATAACTCTTCTCCTTACCGACCGAAGATGAATGACGCTGTAGAGGCCTCCAATAAAAACATCAAGAAGATCATACAAAAGATGACAGTGACATACAAAGACTGGAACGAGATGTTACTATTTGCTCTTCATGGTTACCGTACCTCAGCACACACGTCAACATTGGCAACTCCTTTCTCTATGGTATATAGTATGGAAGCTATCCTACCCATCGAAGTCCAGATCCCTTCCTTGAGAATCATGAAGGATGTAGGTTTGAATAAAGACAAATGGGTTCAGACTCGACTTGACCAATTGAACCTGATCAACGAGAAAAGGCTCGCGGCTATTTGTCATGGTCAGATGTACTAGAAACACATGATCAAAGCTTTTAACAAGAAGGTCAGACGTCAGGAATATAAAGTTGGCGACCTAGTAATCAAGTGCATTATCCTGCCATAAGGTGATCCCAGGGGCAAATGGACTCCCACATACGAAGGACCATTTGTGATCAAGAACATATTTTCTGGTGGAGGCATGATATTAACCACTATGGACGGTGACGATCTTCCGAATCCTGTAAACATAGACATAGTTAAAAGATACAACGCATAAACAGAGACCCGCTAGATCGATTGGCCTAGGAAAAATAAGGGAATCCCGGAGAACCAAAAGGGTTCGAGCAAAAGTTAGGGATATATATATATATATATATATATATATATATATATATATATATATATATATATATATATATATATATATATATATATATATATATATATATATGAAAAATCTTTACACCTGGAAAGTTGAAAACCTGAAAAGGCGGCTTGGGTAAAAAAGGGTATCCCGGTGAGATGAAAACCCGAAAGGGAGGTCCAGGAAAAAGTTAGGGATTAAAAGCATACAACTATGTCCCGTCGGATCACCTCACAGATAGACTTCAGCATCAAGTGTCAAATTCAAATGGTATTAATCATTCCAGTCAGCTTCGGTCAAGCAGCAAAGTGATGAGACACTCAAAGATATAAAGGAAATAGCAGAATGGGAACCCGATGGGATCATTTCACATAGCTGTTTTTCTTTGTATATTACTTTGTATAGTTTTCATTCTTACGACGACATTATCTAATTAGGGTGTCTGTCTCCTTGTACAAAGATGCCTGTTATAGGAAGAACTCTTCAGATTAATACAAAAGCAATCTATTTGAAAATGCATAAACTATTTGCAAAAATGTCCAGTGATTATTTTTAACATATGCATTTTAATATAATCACCATTTACAAATACACGCATAAAAACAGAAAGACATTTACTAATGGCTTTAAGAAATAAGAAAATATCTAAAAATCCGTCTGCAAGTCCCCGCAGATACATCCCTCAATAGATACAGAGACAGAGACATCCTCCTGTGAAGTTACTGCCATATCTTTATCATACAACCTATTGATGTTAGAAATTCCAATATCCCCCGCAGAGCAAGAATCTCCAATCATTTCTCTAGCATCTTGAAGAATTCCACAACACGGTTCATAAACTTCTTGGGTTACCCAACAAGACTTCATAAAAATCCCTAAGTAGTTTACAGAGTTTTCTTTCCCTGGTAGAGTTTATTTCTCTAGCCACAAAAGTCCATCTCCCAGCAATTAATTTTCAACAAATAATGAAGAATCACATTCTTCATCCCCAGCTGAGTTAGTCTTAAAAAAAGGGAGCCGTGTGGTTTTCTCTCTAAAAGAAAACACCTCCCCTGCAGGTTGTCAAAATATTCTCTTCAACAGGTTTTATTTCCCCATCAAACTGTAAATTCCCCAGCTTGAGTTTGCTTCTTAGACAATTACAAATCCACAGATGAAACCCTTTAACCCCCGGTAGAGTCGTTGCAATCTCCAACGGAGTCGTTACTATCACCCGAGGTTACTGTAAAGCCTGGAACCCGACCAAATAACAACCGACTCCATTCTTTCAAAGCAAGTTACTACGAAGCCTGGACCCAACTAGAAAATAGTTTAACTTCTTCAAATCACTAACAAAACTCCTCCTCCCCAGTAGAGTTTGCCACTATCCCCAGTAAATTGCTGTAAAGCCTGGAATATGACCATATAACAGTTAATCCCCAACATGTTGTTAACTTCCATTCTCTCCAATCAAGAGATAACTCCCCAGTAGAGCAACGAATAAATAAAATCCCTAAACTCTTTTCCCAAAGCAGAAATCAACACTCTCCATAGAGTTTCCCTCATGCAAAATTAACGCCCCCAGCGGAGTTCTCCTCAAACAACAAAACAGGAACCCCAGTTGAAACATTCTAAACAAATAATGAAGAATCACATTCTTCACCCCCAATAGCAGTCATAAATTTATTTTCCCTCATTTCAATGAAAGTACAAAGAACAACTGATTAGTTCATATATTGCATTCATATATTACTTTACAAACATCATAGCATATGCATACAAAATACATATAGCACAATCTCATTTATTTTGAGAATATCATCACACAATGTATGTCATGCATCATAACATTTCATATAGCTAATTCTTCACCTTTTCAGGAAAGATCAACAAACAAATATCATCATCAATTTTCATCAAGTTCCAAATTAATACCTGGAACAAGACAGACCAACTATCTGTGAACAACTAATTATAGATTAATACCTGAAACAAGAGAGGACAACTATATACATGAGAAGATTGAAGATTAACTCCCGAAACAAGACGTGGAAACTATCTTTCTTTCTCTAAGTTCAGAGACTAATACCTGAAACAAGCCAGGGAAACTATCTCTATGGCAAAAAAAAAGAGAAGGTTCTAGATTAATACCTAAAACAAGACAAGACAAATACCTTTGAACAACTGATTGTAGATTAATACTTGAAACAAGACATGACAACTATCTACATGAGCAGATTGAAGATTAACTCCCGAAACAAGACGGGGAAACTACCTTTCTTTCTCTAAGGTCAGAGACTAATTCCTGAAACAAGCCAGGGCAACTATCTCTACGACCAACAAAAAGAAGGTTCCAGATTAATACCTGAAATAATACAGGACAACTATATGTGAACAACTAATTGTAGATTAATACCTGAAACAAGACAGGACAACTATCTACATGAGAAAATTGAAGATTAACTCCCGAAACAAGATGGGGAAACTATCTTTCTTTCTATAAGGTCAGAGACTAATTCCTGAAATAATCCAGGGCAACTATCTCTACGATCAACAAAAAGAAGGTTCTGGATTAATACCTGAAACAAGACAGGACAACTATCTGTGAACAACTGATTGTATATTAATACCTAAAACAAGACAGGACAACTCTCTACATGAGCAGATTGAAGATTAACTCCCCAAACAAGACGAGAAAATATCTTTCTTTCTCTCTGGTTAGGTAAAGATCAATTTCTGAAATAGGAGGGGCGACTATATTTATCACCAATGGCATGAAATCTTCAACCAAGACAGGTTTACCAACAAATTGATTGTAGATCAATTCTTGAAACTAGACAGGGAAACCATCTACATGACAAACACTTTCTTCAAGACATCTATTGTTTCAGTATAAATCGACCAAAGATTTATTCTGATACTTCTTCCAATTTCTACCAACAGTCACTTTGGATGGCATCTTTAAGCCTATCTCCGAAGACTCCCTATCACTCTCCAAATGGTATCTATAAGCCCATTCACGACGCAATCAACCAACCTAACATCGAGTGTAAATTTCTCGGTACTCTAGTGTTCAATCATCTTCCACATTCAAGTCACGAATGGCAGACTCACCAATCTAACTCTTCAGGTTTAAGAAGATTGAACAGGGGCAGCTGTTGTACCCCAAAATTTTCCCTCTCATTTCTCAAGATATTTCCTACAAAGATCTTCAATGACTCAAGTTTGCGCAAGCATCGACTAGGTCAAATAATCTCCTCAGTATTGATGCCTCAAATTAGGGTTTGAGTTTGTACAAAGGTATTTGATTTCTAATGTTTCAAATGAATTTCATGGATCATTATGGACCCTTAGGATTATTTCTATCAAGTTTCAAGTCTTGGATCACAATTTTCCAAGAAAGTCATTCAAATTCTATAAAGGGTAAAATGGGCAAAATTAAGGTTTGATTGAAAATGATCGAACTTGGATTTTTGACCTAATACCTGGCTTATTGGTTGGAAGCATGATCTCAAGGATCTGAGCGCGTCATTTTGATCTAATTGCATATTTCAATTCATCTCCTGAGAGCAGTGGATTGATAGACAAAATTTGGTCAACTAGTGGAAAAAGTCAACTGTACATTAAAAAGTCAAACTTTGACTTTTTGACGAAAATTGAGTCTCAAAGATCATATTTCATTAAGCATCTAAAATATGAAATTTGATCATCAAAAATCAAGAAAGTCAAAAATCCAACTTTTGCAAGACTTGGAAATTTTTGTAAGTTAAGTTCATTGTTTCATGACATCTTTTCACTACAATTCAAAATAGTTCAAGATGTTACAAATAATTCAAGTTATTACAAAGTGACATTTTTACAAGTTTACAAATCCTAAACTTTGTCTTGTTTGAACTGTTTCCTTTGACTCAAAACCTTTCAACATTGCTTTGTCTTTGATACAATTTGCATAAATTTCTCCACAAACCAAACTTGTTTCATACTGCAAACTATGCTGTCCAAGTTACTGCCGAACAAAGTATGATATGCTACTTCTATACATTACCACAATACTCCAAAACCCTGCTCCATTCCTGTCCTACAAAAAAACGTGTGCTATACTGCACCACAAACCTGTCACAAAACCTACATATGATGTTCTATACCAGTCCAAATTCTGTCCAAAAACCTGTCCAATAAATTGCACCAAAATGGCTAAAGAAAATTGTGTGGAAAAAGTATCAAAGCAGTATGCAAAAACATTTCAAATTGTTATTTGTTTCCCTCCCAAAAGGAGAGAAAAGGAGGATCTATAAATAAATTGTTACTCAACACATCCAAGAGGCTGGATTTTGGGAGAGAAAAAACATAATTCTTGTTAAACCCTGCTCATTCATAAAAATCTACTCAAAATCATCTCTATTTTCATTCACAAAAACAGAACCTCAACCCATTATTCCATAAAGCAACCAACCAAACAATTCATATAACATAGAGATTGTTCTAACATAAGAACCGTTTCTGTAACACCCTTATCATCACCTTCCAAAGACGAATAAAAACATTATTTTTCAACTTTGACTGGTTTGGAGCAATTCTGGAACTTTGCAACACAGAGAAAGGATTGGAGTAGCTTGAAGGAGGAGCTCGGTCAATCATCACTTCACATTCGGAGACATCCATACGTGTTTCAAAGTTTCGCTTTAAGAGGTATACTTTTTACAAACTGTAATATCTTTATCTATACATCATTTGTTGTTTGTGTTCAAAAGATATATAAAAAAGATAGATCAAAAGAGAAAACTCAGTAAAAAATCCAAGACAGGGAGCTGACACGGGTGTCCGTGTCACACGACATGGCCCGTGTCAACTCAACCGTTTAAGAATCTAACAAAAAATGCAGGACAGGGCGCTGACACGGGTTCCTGTGTCACAAGACATGGCTCGTGTTAGGTCTACTGGAATTATAAGCTAACAAATATACAGGACAGGGTGCTGACACGGGTGCCCGTGTCACAAGACACAACCCGTGACAGGTTTACTAGAACTAGAAACGTACAAAGTGGCAAGTCAGGATGCTAACACGGGTGCCCGTGTCACAGGACACGACCCGTATCAGCTTAACTGGCTTAGAAATAAAAAACGTGCACAGATCATTACAGGGAGCTGACACGGGTGCCCGTGTCACAGGACACAGCCTGTGTCAGACCAGACAGCATAAATCTTTTTTTTTGACTTTTTGCTTTTATTTTCAATCGATTTGGTTGTTATAGTAAAAATAGGTTCTATTTTCTTTTATCTCCCCATTTGTAAACTTATACACCTCATCCCCTAAAAATGATGTAATAACGTAGGATTTTAATTTTCACAAATTTATCGCTTTTCACATAATTGTTAGTAATTAGGGTGTGTATGCCAAGAAAAAAACAACCGCTAGAAAACCCTAATCTCAAAGATAAAAATGCATGCAATCAAACACACTTCACACACACGCACCTTTAAGGTAATCTCACTTGTTTCCTCGGAAAATGGTCATGTCCCTCGAATATGGGCGTTTTATCAAAGACACTCGATAAAAAAGATCATAGTCCCTCGATGTCCTTCGATGTTGCCTTCGGTAAACGATCTAGTCCCTTATGAAAATTGCTAAAATGTCTCATAAGTTGCATTCTTTGACCATACAATTGACCCACGCCCGTCCCTTCACATCCAATGATTGGGATTCTTACCAATCAATGGTAAGATAGCAACATCTAAAGGAGGAGGAGAAGAACAAGACCTTGTGAGTAGGTAGGACGCTCGTAGTTTCTTTCTCACAAATCAAAACCATTTTCACACTTACACTTTCAAAACATCTTCAAAAACAAACATCTCTTTGAACTATTTTAAAAACCAACACTTTGTATACATTCTTATAGAAACGAGAATCATTACAATGTTTTCCGAAACAAAGGCGTTTTCAAAATACTTTCAAAAACCCACCAAAATCACATTTCAAATAAAGCATTTTTAAGCGATCTAGCAAGCAACTAAGAACCCGTAGATAACTACGGATGAAAAGGGTGCTAACACCTTCCCTTTTCATAACCTACCCCTTGAACTCAAGAAAATATCTCAAAATGTCTTTCCTATTCTTTTCACCCTTTCCTTTATTGGATAAAAGAAAAGTCGGTGGCAACTCTTGCTATCCGCAACATTTGCGATAAAATGCAAAACACCCAAGTAAGTTCTCCCACCATATGACAGGTACCATTAGAATTGTCTTGAAGAGATGGAGTGAATGGTACCGGTCTCGTGTCCTAATTTTACAATTTCTAGAACCTGCAAATTCATTGGATGGAGGTTAAAGATGGTAAACATGTCATCTATCAACCAATGAAGGCGTGCCACACATTTTTTCAAAATCTGATTTAATTGTTGATTCCATGCATTATTCAGTAAAGACAATGATATGCACAACGTGTCTGATCCATTGGTTTAGCTTACTAACGCGTTTTGACTCTCATCCATTGACCCACATTTTTTTGACTTTATTTTATTTTCTGATTTTAATATTAAAGTTGTTTTAAACTTCAAAAAATCATAGAAAATTGATTTTAACTTCAAAAAATCTGAAAAAATTATGAAAAATACTTTTGATTTTTCTCTTTCTGATTATTATTTTTTCACAATTTTATTTTGTGTTATGATATTTTTTATAATTTTTCAGTTTATTTGAATTATTTTAAATGTTTAAAAATACTTTTCTTAATTTTTAAATTCTGAAAAAAATATGGAAGGATCTGTTGTACCCCAATTTTCCCCCTAAGATCCCTTCATCATACCATGTTGATTCACTCACAACAAGATCACACTAGGATTCTTGGTTCCCCTCCCTACTTTGAGTTTTGCTCCTTTTGAGGGATTACCAAGCACCTTGACTTATGTTCCTTTTGTGATCATGAATATTGTTTTGTTTTCTTCATTTAACTAATAAAATGCAATGTTGGTTTGTCTTGCTTGTTATCCATGTAGGTAAAAGGGCAATGAGATTTAACAAGTTACTCCATGGGTTCATGAGTTTATTTCCATGCTCTAGTCAATATAGATTGAGAAGTTCAAACCTCACTATTGGATTGGTTTTGGGAGAATTTGCATGGAAAGGTTGCTTTGGTTCATCATTGTTGTACCCCAAAATTTGCCCTCCCATATTCTTCAAAGATTTGCCAAGTCAAGCTGCAAAATTCCCCAAGGGTTGCACAGTGCAAAGGCCTCCTATACAGTCAAAATTAGGGTTTGTGTTCTGGTCAAGAAAATGAAATTTCCAAAGGCCCAATCAAGTCTCACATGCCTACAAATATGGTCAAGCATCCTCATATCAAGTTTCAAGGCATTCAGCACAAAATTGCACAGTCAAAAACCCTAATTGCACTATAGTCAACTGTAGGGGCAAAATGGTCATTTGACAGTCAAAAGTTCAAATTTTTGGTCAACATATCATTTTGAAGCCATAAACATCATTTGATCAATGCTTGATCATGATTCTCAAAGCTTGGCTCAAAAATCATCAAGATGCAAAAGTTTCCTTATTTGGACAGCTGAAAAAGTCAACTGAAATTGACCAGGGCATAACTTTCACATGGATTATCAGAAAAATTCCATCAAAAGCTCATTTTGAAGAGAAAGACATTTCCTACAACTCATCTTCATACTTCAAGTCCAATAAATGCTCTCACAAAAAGTTATCAATTTCAACATTATAGGTCATTTTCAAAAGTCAACAAAAAGGAACTTTAAGTCAAAGGCCATAACGTGAGATTGGTAAATCAAAATGACATGGGACCAAAGACATTGTTTAGAGGACTCAAATACCTTTCCAAAATGTCCAAGAACATGAGAAAAGCTTAAATATTGAGCAAGTTATGCCTTGTGGAAGTTGGGAAATCTTTGGATATTTTGAAAAGTCAACATTGATTCAAATGACCTAAAATTGCTAATGGGCCCATTTTTCTTCCACAATTCATCATTCCAAGCATGTGCACGACCACTTGGCCCAAAGGGAAGTATTTTCTCATTTTTTATTTATTTATTTGAATTTTTATTTATAATAATTCACTTAAATCAATTAAATATGTGAAAAATATCTAACTTAACCTAACCAATCTTTTTATACATGTTTTAGCCTCAAGATTTCGTGCTTGTACCAATATGGAAAGAATTGGAGCAATTGGATATGATTTGAACCAAAAACACATGGAAAAAGATATGAAAAAATCTTAGAAAATCAAATTTCCAAAATCAATGAATGCAATGGATTTGATTGATTCTTTTTGACCTAATTCACTACTACATATGCCAGGATCACAACCCTAATGCAAACACACGCTAAGCTGCGCAAGAAGGCCATTCACAAACTTAAAAAAATTGTCAAAAAAGTCAATTCTGAAAACATCCTTCCAGGACGATTCAAGACCTAATTCTTGTTCCATTAGCTTCCTTGGAGATCACTGAACACATTCCAATCAGAACCAACCATCAAAACGCAAGGAATTGGTATACAGCATTCAAAATATCTCATGAAAAATCCATGATCGTATTTTAACTTTTAGGCATTCTTAGGGCATTTTATTTATTGATTTGCATTCCTTATGCCATTCTAATGCTAACCATATGATCCAATTATGTTTTTATGCTGTATACACGATTTCACCATTGCCAAGTTCTAGGGTTTGCAGGACCTCAAAATTGGGGGTTTTTATTTAAAGAAAAATTAGCCCTCAAGACCACCACCACTCAACTCAGCGCTTCAGGACGATCTCAAATATACCATCGCGCCTAATTTATGGACCCTCTAGACCTAATCGCTATTTTCTAATAGCATGCCTAAAAGAACGCGTATGAAACCGTTGCCCAATGTTTTTGTTTTCAGGAACATGAAGAAGACGAAGTCGTGGCAAAACGTGATAAGCTGGTTTGAATTTTCGCGCGCTTTAACCCACTAACATCATGTTTTTATTTATTATATTTGTATGTTATTATATGTTAAACGTGCAAGTGATGGTTCAGTGGCAAACGCGTTGGTTGGAAAGGTACATGACCTGGGTTCGAGCCCCAGGTCTTACATGTTTCCATATTATTTTTCAATAACAATTCCCATGCGCTTCAAGGCTGCAGACGCATCATATTCCCTCATCATCTATCCATCCACGTGCACATTGGAACCAGATCAAAGGCTGAGAGTTGGAGAATACGCTACACCCCAGTCAACGCTTCAGCATGCTACCAGAAAAAAGTCCAAATAGGCCAAAACAAATGGGCCGGATTACTGGATCTATACCTCCTATTTGGGGACTACCACCCCCCTGGTTTGCAATTCTCTATATTTTCAATTATTATTTTATTTTCTTTATTGTTTTGATTTAATTAATTATTTCTACAAAATATAAAAAATGCATAAAAATCAGAAAAAGATAAAAAAATATAATAAATATTTTTATTTTAATATTTCTTGTAAATAAATGCATGTAAATTAATTAGTTTAAATTAGGGTTTTAATTTTAATTCCTTTCATAACAAAATATAAAAAATATAGAACTAGGTTTAATTAATGTTTTATCCCTTTTAATTTTTCTTTTTCACAGTAATATTATATATTTTATTTATTTTCATAATTAAAATGGTATATAAAAATTAGGTTTAATTTAGGTTAAATTTTAACGTCTTCTTAATAAATTAAAATAAAATAGAATTAGGGTTAGCGTTTAATTGCAATTAATTTTTTCTATTAAATCTTAAAACACTAAAAAACACCAAAAAAACAAATTCTTGCTTTCTTTTAATTTTAATTTTGATTCCCCATTAATTTTAATTTTTGCAAAAGGGTCCAACGCCCATGTTCTTAATTTTTATTCGCATATTTATTTTATTTTGCTTAAATATTTATGTACCTCTCCCGAAGCCATGTAAATTACTTCTCGCACTTTTCAATTCTTTATTTACTTTATTTATTTTCTGTCAAATCGGGTCCTGGTTAATTTTGGCGATGTGGACCCGCGCCGTTTGTAATAGCTTAGAATTTATTTTCCCGCAAATATTTTAACTGTTAAACAAAGCATGCAAGAATGAATGGCCTTAAATAAAAACAAGCGTAGAACACCAATAACATGACAAGACAAATACAAATGAAAACGACACACAATTCACACACACCACCCCTAGGGTACGCCTCACTGTTGCCTTGCCTCGAAAGGTGATCGTCGAGTAGAGGATGTCTTAGTAAGTCCTCATGATCCGGGAACCTGGCATGAGGGTAGCTTCTAAGGTGTCTTCCCATTGCTCTGGTGATCACCATGTCCCGAACCTCGAATTGACCCGAACACCTCCAACAGTGGTGCTACCTACCTCTCAATGGTGGGATGGCACTACTTTAAAGGACATTTACACAAACGAATTCCTTAGGGTAGGTAGACGACTCTAGATACTTGCTCTAATTTCAAAAACAAAGCAAAAAATACTTTTCACACCAACACATTTTCAAAAAGCTTTCGAAAGCAATTTTTCAAACACTCTTGAGGACCGATACAAGAGTCGAACTGGAATTTTCAAAGAAACTTTTTAAAACCCACATTGAAAAGCAAACAAACCATTTTTGAAAACACAAATGAGCAAGTATCTAAGAGCCCATGGATAACCATGGATAGAAAGGGTGCTAACACCTTCCCTTTCTATAATCTACCTCCCGAACCGAGAGCAATCTCTTTAAGGAATTTTTCTGTGCTTTTTTCCTTTCCATTTGGAGAAAATAAAAGACGGTGGCAACTCTTGCTTCCGCGACATTTCGCGAACCAGCGTTAGACAGTCAGTTCCAGATCCACCGATCACAGAACTGGCGACTCTGCTGGGGACCCATCTTAAAGTGAGGTATACCTTAGGGCTAGTTCATAACTGTGTTTTCAAGTGTTTTCCTTGTTTGCTTTAAATTGTGGGACTGTCTTGGGAGTTCTATAGATCCTAACCCGGATCTGGGGATACCTTCTTAGAAAGTAGCAACAAGGCTGTGAGGGAATTGTGCGGGGTATACCGACATGGTTGAAACAGTCTGCTACGTTGATGTGGCACTTTGGTGTGTACCGGTAACCCTTGAGTTCAGTCAAGGAGAGTACGGGGCCTCCGCATGGTGTCGTGAAGCATCAACAGACCTTAGGAACCTTAATTGAACTATCTTGGCCTCTTTAGGGTAGTGAGATAACTGACTTTGGTGTAGTCCGAGGTTGGTTGATACTCGATACTACACTCAATGGAGGGTTGCTTTCCTGGAATATTTCGGTCGCCAGTTCAGTGGCTAAATCTAAACGATGAACAATGAAAGCAATCCCGTGATATTGGGACCCTTAGAACCCGGTTACTTCTAATAGGACAGGTTGAACCCACCAACTTCAAGAGGGTACTACCCAGACCCCATGCTGGCCTTAAACCTTAAGGGCTTGTCTTGTGTGCCTTGTGTGCCTTACATGTTTGTCTTTGTAAATATTTGTGGTGTGTTTAATCATAGCATCATGACATCATCCAGCATCATATGCATTGACTAACCATTTCAGGGGTTCGAATTTTCATCTTTGTTCTTGTTTTGTAGGACATGGAAACTGTTCGTAGAAAGACAATTCAAATCAGTCTTGTAAAGATCCCTCCTCAGCTTAAGGAACTTATATCCAGGATTCCCGAGAACTCTTCATTCAGTGAAAGACATGGAAGTCTCATTAGCTTGGTCAATACCAACATTGAGGAAGATATGATCAAGGTCCTGTTCCAGTTCTTTGATCCTCTGCATCATTGTTTCACCTTCTTGGACTATCAGTTGGTACCTACATTGGAGGAGTTCTCCCGGCTCCTGAAGATCCCTATCCTTGATCAGCTACCCTTCAACGGTACAGAAAAGGAACCTAAGCTTGAAGATATTGCTAAAGCCTTGCACCTACAGTCATCTGACCTCAAGGGACATTGGGAAGTTAGAAGTGGTATCAAAGGGTTCTTAGCCAGGTTTCTGGTTGAAAAGGCCCTTGAATGTTGGAATTCCCTTGACTTGCAAGCTTTTGAAGAGGTTGTGGCCCTCCTCGTCTATGGTTTGGTGTTGTTCCCTAACCCAGATCAGCTTATTGATATCAGTGCTGTTCAGATCTTTATGTCCAGGAATCCTATACCTACGTTGCTGGGGGACATCCTTCACTCATGTTACACTTGAACCATGAGAAAAAGAGGTGTCCTTATGTGTTGCACTCCTCTCCTGGGAAGGTGGTTTATTTCGCACCTTCCACAATCAGTCTTGAAGAATGAGCGGGGTTTGAGATGGTCACAACGGTTGATGACTCTCACACATGCAGATATACATTGGTGCCCTCGGTCCAGAGAAGATGTCACTATCATTGATCGTTGTGGGGAGTACCCTAATGTTCCTTTACTTGGAATCAGAGGAGGTATTACTTATAGCCCATGCCTGGCTTGGAGACAGTTTGGTTATGCTCGGAGGGATGGTCCCCATGACATGTTAATTCCTGACATAGTTTTTGACTTCGACAATGATACTCAAGGACTTCGCCAGAGATTTATCAGAGCTTGGAGGATGCCAAGTAGGATAGACAGCAAGACACTGGGGCACAGGAACTCCATCCCTTTGGAGCCTTATCTCAAGTGGGTGCGCGCCCGCTCCCAGAAGTTAGTGATGCCTTATCCTCATATGCTCCCTGTAATCAAAGAACCAGTCTTGGAAGGAGAAGTGTCCTATACTATTCAGCACCCTAACATGCCCACATTCTGGGAAGAGATGCAGAAGAGCTGGATCCAGCTTAAGGAAGAGCGGAATTCTCTTGAGACTAGTCTACATGCCAGTGAAAAGAAGGTCTTGGAGCTCACCCGCCTATTGCATGAGGAGAGGAATCTCAACACTTACATAGCTCCAAAGAGGATGCGCAGCATATTTTGGGATTGATTTGATTTTTGTACTTTTGCCCATGAGGCTTTGATGTATTAAACAATGATTTCTTTAATGATAACGTGTTTTCCTTTTTGTCTACCACAAATTTGAACTTTCGAACCCTTGAATGCATTGCATAAACACATATCATTCATCATGAGCATAGCAGGTTTTTCCTCTTTTTTAGGTTGCTTACAGTTCTTCGCTGTTTATTTCAGCATCATGAATCCCGACTCTGCATCAACTGAGACATCAATCAAGGCTCTTCAGGTGCAGAATGCAAAATTTCAGGAATTAATCAAGGGTTTGGCTCAGGGCCAGGAAGAACTGAAGGCTATGCTCCTGAAGAAGGAGAAGAAGAAGAAGAGAAGAACTGTTCTGTTCAACTCGGGCCGAAGGTTTGGCAATACTCTGCAGCATGAAGAGGCTGGTTCTTCTGTTGGCAAGAGTAGTCCTCAGGCAGAAGCAAGGGTTCCTAGTCCGGTAGTCTCCGACAACGAGACTGATTTTGATGAAGAGCAGTACCCTCCTGCAGACGATAAATACAAGCAACTGGAGGATAGGTTGAAGGCTATGGAGATTCAACAGGTACCGGGGCTGGATTTCGGAGATCTGGGTTTGTCAACTGGTGTGATCATCCCTCACAAGTTCAAAGCACCATCCTTCTCTAAGTATGACGGGGCGTCTTGTCCCAAGCTGCATCTAAGGTCCTATGTTCGGAAAATTCAGCCGTACTCTGCGGATAAGAATTTATGGATCCACTTCTTCCAGGAGAGTCTTTCAGGGACTCATCTCGAATGGTTCTATCAGCTGGATGGGACCAAGGTTCGTAACTGGGAGGAGTTAGCTACAGCTTTCTATAAGCAGTATCAATATAATGCCGACCTTGCCCCCACACGTACCCAACTCCAGGGTATGTCGTTAGGTGCAAGCGAAGGTTTTAAAGAGTACGCTCAGAAGTGGAGAGACCTGGCTGGCAGGGTGCAGCCACCATTGACTGATCGGGAGTTGGTAGACATGTTCTTGGGGACCCTATCTGGGCCATTTTTCAACCATCTCATTGGGAATTCTTCTGCTGGGTTCACTGATTTGATTCTGACTGGAGAGAGAATTGAGGCTGGGCTGAAGTCTGGAAAGATTCCGAAGGGTGCATCATCTAGTTCTGAGAAGAAACCCTTCAAGAAGGAGTCTAGTGCCGTGTATGGTTCCAAGAGATCAGAGAGACCTGAGCGCCGCCAATCTGTCAGTGTGGTAATGATTGCTAAGCCTGCTGCCGCTCCTCGGCCGACCAATCCTCAAAGGGCTGAAAGACCCCGGAGGGAGTTTACCCGGTTAAGCATGACCCTATCGCAGATCCTGCCACAGTTGCTATCCACCAATTTGGTGACTGTCAGGGAGGCTCCGAAGTTCCCCAATACTGCATCTCCTAAGTACAACCCGAACACTCGTTGTGCTTACCATTCAGATAGCCCGGGGCACTCTACCGATGACTGTTGGGCGTTAAAGAATAAGGTGGAAGACCTTATCGACGCAAAGGAGATACAGTTCGAAGCGCCTGAGAGACCGAATGTAGTTACTGCTCCTATGCCTCAACATGGGGTAAATGCTGTTGACGAAGACGTTTATGCTGTTTCTGTGGATGATCTAGCCACTCCTCTGAAGATTGTCAAGAAGAACCTACTGCAGGCCGGTTTATTTCCGGGTTGTAGTGAGGGTTGCCTGTTCTGTGCTGTGTCCCCATCTGGTTGTCCCTTGCTGAGGTTAGGCATCCAAAGCCTAATGGATAGCAAGGAGATTCTGTTTAAGAAATCTGTTGTTCGGTTGGTTCCAGTGGAAGAAGTTTCTGTGGTGACTATCTTCAATAATCCGATCCCGGCTCTCCCGAAGAAGCCCGTTCAAATCATGACCATTGCACCTGTTATTATCACTGTTCCAGGGCCCCTGCCCTATGTATCTGATAAAGCTGTCCCCTGGCATTATGGGGCAGATGTATATGTAAACGGGATTAAACAAGAGTTCAACGCTGGCGCCAACATTTGTGACATCACTGGCCCAACCAAGGTTACCCGCAGTGGCAGGCTCTTCTCGCCTGACATTGCACCGCCTGCTGCCCGAAGACCACTTCTCATAACCCCTGCAAGTGTACCTGTTCCTGCTGCTGATCCAATTGTTTCTCCTGCTGCCGAGTCATCCAATGCTCGGGGCAAAGGAGTTGAAGTTGAGCCTGCCCAGATGGAGGCACCTGTACCGATAACTGCTGAGGCCTCCCAACGGGAGATGGAGGAGATTCTGAAAATTATAAAGAAGAGTGACTTTAATGTTGTGGAACAGCTGGGGCACACGCCCTCTAAAATCTCCATGCTCTCTTTATTGCTGTGCTCCGAGGCCCATGCCAAGGCCTTAATCTCATTCCTCAAGACGGCCCATATGCCACATGAGACATCTGCAGTCCAGTTCACTGATTGCGTAGCAAATCTGACGGCAGACAATGGCTTGGGTTTCTCAGATGCTGACTTGACCGCGAAGGGAAGAGACCATAATGATGCTCTGCATGTCTCTATCGAATGCAGGGGCACTACCTTGGCACATGTGTTGGTGGATACTGGTTCTTCTTTGAATGTGCTGCCCAAGAAGGCTTTGGATCGTTTAGACTGTGAAGGCCTGGAATTGAAACCCAGCGATATCATCGTCAGGGCCTTTGATGGTTCAAAGAGAATGGTTCATGGAGAGGTTGACATTCCGATTCGTGTGGGCTCTCAGGTGTTCGACTCCACATTTTATGTGATGGATATCCGTCCATCTTACTCTTGTCTATTGGGTCGACCTTGGATACATAAGGCTGGGGCAGTGACCTCTACCTTGCATCAGAAGCTGAAGTACCCCGTCAGAGGGAAAATCGTCACTGTGCAGGGAGAGGAGGAATATATGGTGAGCCACCTGAACTCCTTCAGATACATTGAGATGGATGGGGAGTTTATTGAAACCCCCTTTCAGCATTTCGAGGAGGTGCTTCCAATTACAGCAGCGTCAGAAACGGCAGAAGAAATTGTTCCTTTGAAGATGGCTTCCCTAAAGGATGCCCGGGCTGTGGTTCAGAAGAGTGAAAGTGCCAACTGGGGCAGACTTCCAGACTTTACTCAGAAGACTGATAAATTTGGGCTGGGTTTTACCACAGAAGGACAGAAAGCTATGAGGAAAGCGAAGATCGGAAGACCTCCAGTATTCATTACAAGTTCAGGAGTGAATGCTGTTGGGGAAGACAATGGAGTGGATGAGGCTGAATTCAATAGCTGGATCTATCCAACGGCTGAAGGCGGGTTGAACAATTGGATTGCTAAGGACCATACTCCTGTTACCTTTGTGACGCAGTAATAAATTTCTTTGTTTCGTTATTTTGTAATAAACAATGATAAACTCTATGGCCCGGTGTCTTACCCGAGGCACCGTGGTTCTATTTGTGAGGGCATACAAACTGTCATTTCATATATCATGAATGAAAATCTTGGACGTTTTCCCGCATTGCAAATATTGTGCTCCTTTTCTGTCTTTCTTTCCTTTACATATATTTCAAAGCAGATGTATTTACACACACACACTCACTCATACAGGTTTCAATCCACTCTGGATCTTACTGATAACAACTCTGCTACTGCCAATTATGACTTCGAAAATCCGATCAACTTAGCCGAAGACGAAGGTGAAGATGATTGCGAAGTGCCTGGCGAGCTTGCAAGACTGTTGCTTCAGGAAGAAAGGGCAATTCAACCCCATGAAGAGCCAGTGGAAACCATAAACCCGGGTACTGAAGCAGACAGGAAAGAGGTAAAGATTGGTGTCAACCTAGAGCTCAGCGTGAAGCAACGGTTGACTCAAATGCTGCATGATTATATGGAGATCTTTGCCTGGTCCTACGAAGACATGCCCGGGTTGGATACCGATATTGTGGTCCATCACTTGCCAACTAAGGAAGACTGCCCTCCAGTTAAGCAAAAGGTCCGTCGGATGCGTCCAGAGATGTCCGAGAAGATTAAAGCCGAGGTCATGAAACAGTTTGATGCCGGTTTCCTTGCAGTGACTTCTTACCCTCAGTGGGTTGCTAATGTGGTGCCGGTACCTAAGAAGGACGGTAAGGTCAGAATGTGTGTCGACTACAGGGATCTGAACAGGGCCAGCCCCAAGGATGACTTCCCTTTACCTCATATTGACGTCCTTGTTGACAATACAACTCAGCACAAGGTATTCTCTTTCATGGATGGCTTTTCAGGTTACAATCAGATCAAGATGGCACCTGAAGACATGGAAAAGACTACATTCGTTACTCAGTGGGGCACCTTCTGTTACAAGGTCATGCCATTTGGATTAAGGAACGCTGGGGCAACCTACCAACGTGCCATGGTTGCTTTATTTCATGACATGATCCATCATGAGATAGAAGTGTATGTTGACGACATGATCGCAAGATCCCAGACTGAGGAAGAGCATCTAGATCATCTGCAAAAGTTGTTTGACCGGTTGAAAAAGTACAAGCTGAGATTGAACCCGAACAAGTGCACCTTCGGGGTAAGATCGGGAAAATTGCTAGGCTTCGTGGTCAGTGACAAGGGAATACAAGTGGACCCTGCTAAGGTCAAAGCTATTCAAGAGATGCCAGTCCCTAAGACAGAGAAGGAGGTCAGAGGCTTTTTAGGACGCCTGAATTACATTGCTCGCTTCATCTCACATCTGACTGCTACCTGTGAGCCAATCTTCAAGCTGCTGAAGAAAGATCAGGTAGTACGTTGGAACGATGAATGTCAGGCTGCTTTTGACAAAATCAAAGAGTATCTCCAAGAACCACCTATCCTTATGCCACCGGTTGAAGGGAGACCTCTGATACTATACCTGACAGTGCTGGACAACTCAATGGGGTGTGTGCTGGGGCAGCATGACGAGTCTGGCCGAAAAGAGCATGCCATTTATTACCTTAGCAAAAAGTTTACCGACTGTGAGACCCGATACTCACTGCTTGAGAAAACTTGATGCGCTTTGGTATGGGCTGCTCGCCGGCTGAGACAGTATATGCTGACTCACACTATCTTGTTGATCTCAAAGATGGATCCCATAAAGTACATATTCGAAAAGCCTGCTCTGTCTGGGAGAATTGCAAGATGGCAAATGATCTTGACGGAATACGACATTCAGTACACAACCCAGAAAGCCATCAAGGGAAGTGTATTGGCAGACCACTTGGCACATCAGGCTGTAGATGACTATCAATCAATGAACTTCGAGTTTCCAGACGAGAGCATCATGATAGTAACTGATTGTGAAGTACCCGGACCGGATGAAGGACCTGAACCAGGATCCCGATGGTCTATGCACTTTGACGGAGCATCCAATGCTTTGGGAAATGGTATCGGCGCCATCATCATATCTCCTCAAGGTACTCATACTCCACTCACTGCCCGGCTGTGTTTCAACTGTACCAACAACATGGCGGAGTATGAGGCATGTATCATGGGTCTTCAAGCTGCGATCGACCTAAGGATCAAGTTTCTGAGTGTCTTCGGAGATTCCGCTCTTGTGATCAATCAGATCAAAGGAGAGTGGGATACGAAACATCCGAACCTGATTCCTTACAGAGAATGTGTATTGACCATGATCCCTCACTTCACAGAGATAACCTTTGAACACTTTCCAAGAGAAGAGAATCAGTTGGCGGACGCGTTAGCTACAATGTCTTCTATGTTAAAGGTCAAATGGGATAATGAGGCTCCCCGGATCATCATCTGGAAACTGGACGAACCGGCATACTGTTGCGATCTCGAAACTGAATTGGTGACTGAGAAGCCTTGGTACCATGAAGTAAAGAGATGTCTGGAAGCTCAGGAATACCCTGAAGGTGCCTCTGTCAATGATAAGAAATTCCTGAGGAGGTTCGCAGCAAAGTTCTTCCTTAGCAACGGCATCTTGTACAAGCGAAACCATGATTCAACTTTACTGCGTTGTGTGGATAAGACTGAAGCAGAAAGGATCATGGAAGAGCTACACGAAGGGACCTTTGGTACACATTCCAGCGGACACACTATGGCTAAGAAAATCCTACGGGCAGGATACTACTGGTCCACAATGGAAGCTGACTGTTACCAACATTCTAGGACATGCCATAAATGCCAGATCTACGCAGATAAGGTGCATGTTCCTCCAGTTCCCCTGAATGTTATAACTGCGCCTTGGCCGTTTGCAATGTGGGGCATAGACATGATCGGCGAGATTAAACCTACGGCATCTAATGGGCATCGCTTCATCCTAGTGGCGATTGATTACTTCACAAAGTGGGTTGAGGTAGCATCCTATGCTACGGTAACCAAGACTGTTGTGGCACGGTTTATTCGACACAATCTGATCTGTCGGTACGGCGTCCCAGAGAGAATTATTACAGACAACGGTACAAATCTAAACAATAAGATGATCGCTGAGCTCTGCGAACAGTTCAAGATACAGCATCACAACTCTTCTCCTTACAGACCGAAGATGAATGGGGCTGTAGAAGCAGCAAATAAGAATATCAAGAAGATCGTGCAGAAGATGACAGTGACTTATAAGGATTGGCACGAGATGTTACCGTTCGCTCTACATGGGTACCGTACCTCGGCTAGGACATCAACCGGGGCAACTCCTTTCTCTCTGGTTTATGGCATGGAGGCAGTCTTGCCGATCGAAGTGCAGATACCCTCTCTCCGGATAATGAAGGATGAAAATCTGAACGAGGATGATTGGATCCAGACACGACTTGATCAGCTCAACCTCATTGATGAAAAGAGACTTGCTGCTATCTGTCATGGTCAGACGTATCAGAAACGGATGATCAGGGCATTTAACAAAAAGGTCAGACCACAGGAATATCAAGTTGGGGATCTGGTAATCAAGAGAATCATCCTTCCTCAGAGTGATCCAAGGGGCAAATGGACCCCTACGTACGAAGGGCCATTTGTGGTTAAGCATGTGTTCTCAGGAGGAGCCATGATTCTAACAAATATGGATGGTGACGACCTTCCTCACCCCGCCAATGCAGACATAGTAAAAAAATACTACGCATGAAAAAAGACCCGCTAGGCTGACATGCCTAGGCAAAAATTAGGGCTTCCCGTCGAACCAAAAGGGTTCGGGCAAAATGAAGGGATGAAAATGAAAAAAAAATCTGTACACCCGGCAAGTCGAAAACCTGAAAGGGCGGCTTGGGCAAAAATGGGTATCCCGGTGGACCGAAAACCCGAAAGGGAGGTCCAGGCAAAAATTAGGGATAGAGCGTAATACTATGTCTCATTGATCACTTTGCATCCAGAATCCGGTATCTACATCAAGTTCAGACGGCATCGATCAGTCAGCTTCACCTTCAACCAAGGTCATCAAGTGATGAGACGCTCGGAGTTATAAAGGCAATAACAGAGTTGAAACCCAGTGGATCATTCATTTCACACAGCTGTTTTATTTGCTTTTGTACAAAATTTGTATAAACTCTTTTGTTCGGCGGCGTTCTCTTACTGGGACGTCAGCCTCTTGTACACAAAACGCCTATTTACAGGCCATTCAAAAATCAATACAAATATATCTTTCAGTTAAACGTGCCAAGTGTTTTTCTTTTCCTGTTTTGTTTGCGAAGAACGTCCAAGGTTCAATTTGTGATATATGCATTGACAATAATTTGCTAACTCATAAATATTTGCATACGAAACAAAAGAATTAATTGCAGGTGACACTAGAAACAAGGGCAATAAAAGAGTTGTCTAAATAATCCAATTGTTCTATCCTCCAAGGTGCCAAGGTAGGTTCAGCCAAAGAACATGACCAGTACATCTTAATTCCCCAGAGAATGATTCAGCAAAACAGTACATTCTTCTCCAGGCAGAGTTATCAAGTCTCAAGGAAATTGGGTATCCGCCAGCAGACCCCAACATTCCCCAGCAGCATACATATATTATTAACAAGCATCCCCGGCAGTCTTGGTCTAAAGATTGTTCCCCGGCGGCATGTCAAATATCCATAGGAATCACTTTCCCAGCGTATCAAAACTTCCCCAGAAGAGTCCAATCCAATTCCCCAGGAAATTTGGAACTCATACCCCCAAGCAATAAGCTTATCCCCAGTAGATTCTGGAAGCTTATCCCCCCGCAGAGCACGAACGCGTCGTCCGGCTTGATTTAAAGAGTTATTTCCTTAACAGGATATAACTGGGTTATCCTCATCCAAAAGCCACGGAAAGAGCGTCGTCGACGAAGTCTTCTTACCCCAGCGAAGTCCATCAACACTTCCAACAACAAGGGTATCCCCAGCAAATTATTATTAACACTCGGCAAGGCATCCCTCTTCCCACAGAATATTGCTTCCCAGCATGGTCGCTAGAGTATCTTTTCTCCCCGCAGAATCTTCCATTTGCCAAGTTTATTCCGCAACGGAGTCATCTTCTCCTACCGGTATTCTTGCAGTTATTATCCCCAGCGGAAGCAAAAATCTATTCTTCAACATCAGCCCAGGAGTGACTTCCCGGCACCCGTCAAGGATTTATTTTCCTCAGACGAAAACATACATTCATAAAACATCACATACATCATTATAGCATGCATAGACGCATCATACCATACAAATCTCATTTATGTTGAGAACATCATTGCTTGATCCATATCATGCATTGCATATGACTGACCTTTACCTTTCAGGAAAGATGCAGTTGAAATTCTCAATCATATTTCAAGACCTAGACCGGTTCAGTTAATCGACTCCAAAGATTTCTTATCCTGTCCCAGGCCTTCTCTAGTCCAGCTAAATCGACTCCCAACAGATTTTTCTGATAAAGACTCAGTAGAAGTTATCCCAGGTTATAAATGGTTCCCTCTCCGACGGTGAGTGAGGTGATAATTCCTTTTCAGATGGTTCCCTCTCCGACGGTGAGTGAGGTGATAATCCCCTATGGTTCCCTCTCCGACGGTGAGTGAGGTGATAATTCCTTTTCAGATGGTTCCCTCTCCGACGGTGAGTGAGGTGATAGTCTCCTATGGTTCCCTCTCCGACGGTGAGTGAGGTGGTAAGTCCTTTTCAGATGTTTCCCTCTCCGACGGTGAGTGAGGTGATAGTCTCCTATGGTTCCCTCTCTGACGGTGAGTGAGGTGATAATTCCTTTTCAGATGGTTCCCTCTCCGACGGTGAGTGAGGTGATAGTCTCCTATGGTTCCCTCTCCGACGGTGAGTGAGGTGGTAAGTCCTTTTCAGATGTTTCCCTCTCCGACGGTGAGTGAGGTGATAGTCTCCTATGGTTCCCTCTCCGACGGTGAGTGAGGTGGTAAGTCCTTTTCAGATGTTTCCCTCTTCGACGGTGAGTGAGGTGATAGTCTCCTATGGTTCCCTCTTCGACGGTGAGTGAGGTGGTAAGTCCTTTTCAGATGTTTCCCTCTCCGACGGTGAGTGAGGTGATAGTCTCCTATGGTTCCCTCTCTGACGGTGAGTGAGGTGGTAAGTCCTTTTCAGATGTTTCCCTCTCCGACGGTGAGTGAGGTGATAGTCTCCTATGGTTCCCTCTCCGACGGTGAGTGAGGTGGTAAGTCCTTTTCAGATGTTTCCCTCTCCGACGGTGAGTGAGGTGATAGTCTCCTATGGTTCCCTCTCCGACGGTGAGTGAGGTGGTAAGTCCTTTTCAGATGTCTCCCTCTCCGGCGGTGAGTGAGGTGATAATTCCTTTCAGATTATAAATTGCCTATTGGGGCTTTTCCCGATACTGCGAAGATGGTAGTTCCCACCAAGATTTTCTCAACGAGCGTTGTTGAAGTTAAAATCGCCCAAGGTTCTCTTATCATTAATGCTAAGGTAGTAACCATCCCTGGTTCATTCATCACTGTTTGAAGCTCCCGAATCAGCTCCTGTAACCAGTCAGGACATATCTATACCAAGCATCCGAAAACCAACTCCTGCAACGCGTCAGGTAATCATTTTCTATTTTGCAGGTATACAGGCTCTCACTAAGGAATCTCTTACGCGATCAACATACAGATGGCATCTATAAGCCCATCATCCTATTCATCAACCTCTAAATGGCATCTATAAGCCCATTCCCATCACCCCACTGCTACTATGTGAGCGCAAATTTCTAGGCACTCTAGTGTTCAATCATCTTCCACCCTCGGATTACGAAAGGCACGTCAGCCAATCTGCATCCTCAGGTCTAAGAAGATTGAACATGGGCAACTGTTGTACCCCAAAATTTGCCCTCCCATATTCTTCAAAGATTTGCCAAGTCAAGCTGCAAAATTCCCCAAGGGTTGCACAGTGCAAAGGCCTCCTATACAATCAAAATTAGGGTTTGTGTTCTGGTCAAGAAAATGAAATTTCCAAAGGCCCAATCAAGTCTCACATGCCTACAAATATGGTCAAGCATCCTCATATCAAGTTTCAAGGCATTCAACACAAAATTGCACAGTCAAAAACCCTAATTGCACTACAGTCAACTGTAGGGGCAAAATGGTCATTTGACAGTCAAAAGTTCAAATTTTTGGTCAACATATCATTTTGAAGCCACAAACATCATTTGATCAATGCTTGATCATGATTCTCAAAGCTTGGCTCAAAAATCATCAAGATGCAAAAGTTTCCTTATTTGGACAGCTGAAAAAGTCAACTGAAATTGACCAGGGCATAACTTTCACATTATCAGAAAAATTCCATCCAAAGCTCATTTTGAAGAGAAAGACATTTCCTACAACTCATCTTCATACTTCAAGTCCAAGAAATGCTCTCACAAAAAGTTATCAATTTCAACATTATAGGTCATTTTCAAAAGTAAACAAAAAGGGACTTTAAGTAAAAGGCCATAACTTGAGATTGGTAAATCAAAATGACATGGGACCAAAGACATTGGTTAGAGGACTCAAAGACCTTTCCAAAATGTCCAAGAACATGAGAAAAGCTTAAAAATTGAGCAAGTTATGCCTTGTGGAAGTTGGGAAATTTTTGGATATTTTGAAAAGTCAACATTGATTCAAATGACCTAAAATTGCTAATGGGCCCATTTTTCTTCCACAATTCATCATTCCAAGCATGTGCACGACCACTTGGCCCAAAGGGAAGTATTTTCTCATATTTTATTTATTTATTTGAATTTTTATTTATAATAATTCACTTAAATCAATTAAATATGTGAAAAATATCTAACTTAACCTAACCAATCTTTTTATACATGTTTTAGCCTCAAGATTTCGTGCTTGTACCAATATGGAAAGAATTGGAGCAATTGGATATGATTTGAACCAAAAACACATGGAAAAAGATATGAAAAAATCTTAGAAAATCAAATTTCCAAAATCAATGAATGCAATGGATTTGATTGATTCTTTTTGACCTAATTCACTATTACATATGCCAGGATCACAACCCTAATGCAAACACACGCTAAGCTGCGCAAGAAGGCCATTCACAAACTTAAAAAAATTGTCAAAAAAGTCAATTCTGAAAACATCCTTCCAGGACGATTCAAGACCTAATTCTTGTTCCATTAGCTTCCTTGGAGATCACTGAACACATTCCAATCAGAACCAACCATCAAAACGCAAGGAATTGGTATACAACATTCAAAATATCTCATGAAAAATCCATGATCGTATTTTAACTTTTAGGCATTCTTAGGGCATTTTAATTATTGATTTGCATTCCTTATGTCATTCTAATGCTAACCATATGATCCAATTATGTTTTTATGCTGTATACACGATTTCACCATTGCCAAGTTCTAGGGTTTGCAGGACCTCAAAATTGGGGGTTTTTATTTAAAGAAAAATTAGCCCTCAAGACCACCACCACTCAACTCAGCGCTTCAGGACGATCTCAAATATACCATCGCGCCTAATTTATGGACCCTCTAGACCTAATCGCTATTTTCTAATAGCATGCCTAAAAGAACGCGTATGAAACCGTTGCCCAATGTTTTTGTTTTCAGGAACATGAAGAAGACGAAGTCGTGGCAAAACGTGATAAGCTGGTTTGAATTTTCGCGCGCTTTAACCCACTAACATCATGTTTTTATTTATTATATTTGTATGTTATTATATGTTAAACGTGCAAGTGATGGTTCAGTGGCAAACGCGTTGGTTGGAAAGGTACATGACCTGGGTTCGAGCCCCAGGTCTTACATGTTTCCATATTATTTTTCAATAACAATTCCCATGCGCTTCAAGGCTGCAGACGCATCATATTCCCTCATCATCTATCCATCCACGTGCACATTGGAACCAGATCAAAGGCTGAGAGTTGGAGAATACGCTACACCCCAGTCAACGCTTCAGCATGCTACCAGAAAAAAGTCCAAATAGGCCAAAACAAATGGGCCGGATTACTGGATCTATACCTCCTATTTGGGGACTACCACCCCCCCTGGTTTGCAATTCTCTATATTTTCAATTATTATTTTATTTTCTTTATTGTTTTGATTTAATTAATTATTTCTACAAAATATAAAAAATGCATAAAAATCAGAAAAAGATTAAAAAATATAATAAATATTTTTATTTTAATATTTCTTGTAAATAAATGCATGTAAATTAATTAGTTTAAATTAGGGTTTTAATTTTAATTCCTTTCATAACAAAATATAAAAAATATAGAACTAGGTTTAATTAATGTTTTATCCCTTTTAATTTTTCTTTTTCACAGTAATATTATATATTTTATTTATTTTCATAATTAAAATGGTATATAAAAATTAGGTTTAATTTAGGTTAAATTTTAACGTCTTCTTAATAAATTAAAATAAAATAGAATTAGGGTTAGCGTTTAATTGCAATTAATTTTTTCTATTAAATCTTAAAACACTAAAAAACACCAAAAAAACAAATTCTTGCTTTCTTTTAATTTTAATTTTGATTCCCCATTAATTTTAATTTTTGCAAAAGGGTCCAACGCCCATGTTCTTAATTTTTATTCGCATATTTATTTTATTTTGCTTAAATATTTATGTACCTCTCCCGAAGCCATGTAAATTACTTCTCGCACTTTTCAATTCTTTATTTACTTTATTTATTTTCTGTCAAATCGGGTCCTGGTTAATTTTGGCGATGTGGACCCGCGCCGTTTGTAATAGCTTAGAATTTATTTTCCCGCAAATATTTTAACTGTTAAACAAAGCATGCAAGAATGAATGGCCTTAAATAAAAACAAGCGTAGAACACCAATAACATGACAAGACAAATACAAATGAAAACGACACACAATTCGCACACACCACCCCTAGGGTACGCCTCACTGTTGCCTTGCCTCGAAAGGTGATCGTCGAGTAGAGGATGTCTTAGTAAGTCCTCATGATCCGGGAACCTGGCATGAGGGTAGCTTCTAAGGTGTCTTCCCATTGCTCTGGTGATCACCATGTCCCGAACCTCGAATTGACCCGAACACCTCAGACGGTGGTGCTACCTACCTCTCAATGGTGGGATGGCACTACTTTAAAGGACATTTACACAGACGAATTCCTTAGGGTAGGTAGACGACTCTAGATACTTGCTCTAATTTCAAAAACAAAGCAAAAAATACTTTTCACACCAACACATTTTCAAAAAGCTTTCGAAAGCAATTTTTCAAACACTCTTGAGGACCGATACAAGAGTCGAACTGGAATTTTCAAAGAAACTTTTTAAAACCCACATTGAAAAGCAAACAAACCATTTTTGAAAACACAAATGAGCAAGTATCTAAGAGCCCATGGATAACCATGGATAGAAAGGGTGCTAACACCTTCCCTTTCTATAATCTACCTCCCGAACCGAGAGCAATCTCTTTAAGGAATTTTTCTGTGCTTTTGTCCTTTCCATTTGGAGAAAATAAAAGACGGTGGCGACTCTTGCTTTCGCGACATTTCGCGAACCAGCGTTAGACAGTCAGTTCCAGATCCACCGATCACAATCATATTTCAAGGTTATTAAATTTGACTCAAAAGTACAAGGGGTTGATTGGAGAAGTTGTCATGTTTGGACAAGGCCTTGTTCCTATTGGTCACAAGAGCATATTTCTCTCAAAATTCAAGATATTGAAGTGGTTTTGGTGGCTATGATTCTTCATTATCATCCTCAACAACTTCTACTCACAAAGCAAGAATACTGGTACAAGAAGTTTGTTCAAACTTGTCATAGTTCTCCAACGCATTCTCTTGATCTAGAAGCTAGGGTTTTGAACTTCAAAGGAGTATATCTTGCTCACCTTTTGGTATTTTTTAGAGATTCCAAAGACACCCTTCTCTTTAAAGGTTATCAACAAATCACTTCAAAATTTCCAAGGAGTTTTCACGTGGAAGAAACTTGGTGAAGAAGAAAGATTACAAGTCATCCAGATGAATCCACAATTTTACATAAGTAACTTCAATTGATCATAACTTGGTCAATTTTCATCACCTTGAGTCCATTATTTTTCCATAATGATCTTGGAGATGTGAACTTTATGCCTTCTTTTTTGTGCAAAGTGGGAAATGGATGGAGGTTTCCTTAAATATGCAAAAGATTATAGGTCATTTCATGATTTTTGGCCAACTACAACAAGTCATAAATTGCTCAATTTTTGGAGATTTTGAGTGGTTCAAGTTTCAAAATGTCATTAAAGAGATCTACTTCATTCCATATGTTTTGGTCAAGAGCAAATTCCAAGTGGAAGGCCATGTTTGGATGCAAAAGATTATAGGTCATTTTTGAAGAAGAATTTGAAATATTTCTAAGTATGGAAAGTCAACCCTTTTTCTTCAACTTTGACTCAATGAAACTTTCATCTCAAGTAGACATTTAACTCCATTCTTTTTCCATTCCAAAGCTTGTAACCTCATCTTTCTAAAGCATCAAGAATCATGCCCTAAGACCCCTTGAGTTTGAAATGCTATGTATTTGAATTTGATAACTTGAAACTGAATTTTCCACAAAGTCAGAATTTTGAAATCCATAATGTGACTCCTAAACACAAGATTTATGCGCATTTTTGATTTAAACTTGATTAGCAAACTTTCCAGAAGTGATTAGCACCCCAAAACGCAAGATTTGGTTGCGTTTTGATGAAAATGAAGTCAGACTTCACGCGTGCTCGACCTTCACTCAATTTCCTTCCAAACTTCCTTGTTTCTTCCAATTTTCATTCCCATTCACTTCCCTATAAATAGAGGGTCATCCCCCATTCATTTCTTCAAGCTTTGAGAGCCAAAAACACACTGTCAAAACTTCACACGAACGCATCTTTTTTTAATTCAGTTTCTGAGATTTAAGCTCCCTTTTCCAAAATTCTCTGCGCATTCATCAGCCTTAAGCATCATATGAACTCTCCAGCACCTTAACCAATCAAAACGAGCCATAATTCAAGCTACAAAAGTCCAGTTTCAGAGCTTCTTCCTTGAACTTCAAAAAGGTAGAATTCTCCACCATTTGGACGCAAATCAAGCACTAATCTATTCTACTTCCTTTCCTGATTCCAATGCTGCTTACAATTTTTAAATACATTGAGAATTGAGAGAGAAATCTCAAATTGAAGGTGCTCGCTATTTTCTGGGTTTTTGATTCATATCTCTCTCCATACCTTATATAAATTTTGCGCGATGGTGGTGTTAGAATCGTCTTGAAGAGACGAGTTCAATGATACTAGCCTGGGATCCTAATTTTTCCATTTGAAGGATCTCACAAAATCCCCATTGCAGGGTGTCTGGAGGTTAAAGACGATGACATGTCTCGTCTCAGCCAATGATAGTGCGCCAAACGTTTTAATTTCATTGGTTGCCCTTTTTCTGATCCTATGCATATCTCACTAAGGTCCATATCAAGCACATCGCGTCTAGTCCATTGGATCAGCTTCCGAACGCGTTTTGACTATGACCTGATGGTCCATATCTTTTTTGGTTTTATTTTATTTTCTGATTTTATATTTTTATTGATTAAATTTTCAAAAATTCATAACTCTTTTATTTTTTATCCAAAAATTATGAAAAAATTCACAAAAATATTTTGAATTATTTCCGATCTCATGAGGATTTTTTCACATTTTTATTTTGACATTTGATATTTTTTGTATTTTTTGAATTATTTTCTCTCTTTTAATTACTTAAAAAAATACTTTTTGACATTTTTTTAATTCTAAAAAAATTCATAAGTATTATTTTGCATATTTTTGACTTTCTGAAAATTTTATGGAATTTTATATCGAGGTTTACTATTTTTGACCTATTTTCTATTTGTTTGTGCAATTTTAAATAGTTTAAAAATAGTTTCTGACTTTTAAAAATTACCAAAAATTTTATAAAAATATTTGGATCCATTTCTGATTTTTCTATAGCCTTACTTTTTCTTTCTTGATTAATTTGAACATAGTTGATATTTTTCTCCTCTATTTTGATTTTTAAACTTTTTAAACCCTTTTAATGTATATATTAAATATAATATTATTTCGTGATTATTTTCTGGCTGTCTTGAGTTGATTTTTTGATCATGACTTTATTAACATCATTGGATCTTGGGTGTCGAGTTCAACTCCACCAAAATGGATGAATGGTTTTAATAATAGTTTGATTAAATTTTTGATTCAAATATGGTTTATTCATTTTTCCCATCCCCTCTTCATCTTATCCCTTTCTTATTGCACTAGGTGTTATTGGAGCATGATCTCTATATCATGTCTCAAAAAAATGGTGCATAAATTGCTATTGACCGGCCTCAAAATAGGTGCAACTTCTATATAAGTCCACTTACGATTGCTTAACATAGCGCTAAATTTTGTCCCGATTCGAATAAATGATCATTCGTGGCCCAAACTTATGATTGCAAGCCCAAGTATGTTAATTTGATCTCTTTGATCCAATAACCTTGAGATTCGTTATGTGGAGGCTTTGGTTCTACCAAACATATAATGGATCTACAACACCTTTGGTCAAAACAGATCACTTAAACATCGTTGATCATTAAATGGTTTTTATGAGAATTCCAAATGGATGATATACTTGACAAAAAGCAAATGCAACTTGTTGTATGGAGGATTTAGTTCTACCAATCCTCTAATAAGTTCCAAATGCAAGTTTCAAGATGGTCATCCAACTAACCACTAATTATTGACTTGTTTCATGCGATTTTCATCTTTGCTCATTTGAGCATTTATTTTATTGCCATTTTTACTTTGCTCACTTGAGCTTTTCTTTTCCTTTCTTAAGATACTTAATAATCAACATAAACTCTAAAAAATATTTAATGGTAATTGGACTATTTGGTCACTATCCTTGGCATTATGGAGTATGGGACTTTTCTTGGGCTTAGGATTAGAAACCTTGACCTATCTTGGAGATCTTATCTGATTATTTTGTCTGGAGTTCTTGAGGTTTACCTCAAGACATTGAGTTGCTTGTTTGTTTTGTATGCAGGTTTTTGTGATTACATCCTCTGTTTGTAATATGGAATTCACCAGTATACAACCGTTACTCTGCCCAATTTTTTTTAAGACTTAATACACTTGAAGTTTGGTTATCTCAAGAGGTATAGTATTTTTGCTTGCTTGGTTTCAATCCAAGGAATGGAAATTATATCTTGGTTCATAATGTCAAGTATTGGCTTCTTGTTAGTTAGATGGTTCTTATCCCTAGCTTTTACCTTATGATTTAGGATAGTCTCTTCTTCTCCTCCCATCTTCTTTAATTTCAAAATCTTCTCCCTCCTTTTGAAAACTCTTCTTGTTTTGAAACTTGAACCATTTTCATAATAAACTTAGACTTATGTCCATGCATTTTTAAAACATTTTCATAAATAAACCCCCAATCAACTTAATGATACTTTGACATTTTTTTGTGAGAAGACTAAAAGTCAATCAATCTCATTTCAAACCATCTTGCCATTTTGACTTTTTATCTTTAAAATTTTCTGAAAATATTAGACTCTTGTTAATCCTTATAGTGATGCAAACGACTATACTTCTACAATATATAGTGAAGACAAATATTTTCCACTTGGGTGTTGAGTGAGGCATTGTTGATTTTGAAATCCAAGCCATATCCTCCACTTTGAGATGATTCAAATTCTCCTTTCTTATGATTGTGGGTAGTAGGTGAGTTTTCCACACGGACAATGACGATAATATTTTATCTTATAAAATAAACCAACACATTTGTGTTTTAAATTTTTAAAAGAGGAACTACGTGTACCTTGATCCCCTATTGCACGAAAGGTGGTACGTAGGCACTATAGGTTCGCAACCGCAGCGGGTGAAAAAATCATAAAAAATATATTTCTTTTCTCACCTCCACCATCCATTATATATACAACAGTTTTCATAGCCAAAATATACAGATTTTACAAAGAGGCTTATGCGGAGTATCATAGATGTTTAAGGTGCTAAAACCTTCCCTTTGCATAACCAACCCCTTACCTTGAATCTTTCCCCCTCTTTTTGGGTTATTCGCTCTTTTCCCATTCCTTTGGAAACAATAAAGCGCGGTGGAGATTTTTATTTTATTTGTATAAAGTCTAGTCAATCCAATGGCTTAGTATTGAACATTTCTATCGCTACAGAAAAAAATGACGACTTCACTGGGGAAAGATTAACCTCTTGCTGGTCCATCCCTAAGTGGGTTAAGCCTATCTTTGTTTATATCTGTATATGTGTTATTGTTGTTTATGTGTTATATGTTATATGTATGTTTGTCTGGATTTTCCTGGTTTTCAGGGTGCTTGGTGATTACTCATAAGTCCTATACCCGGACTTGGGAAAACTTTAAGATAGGACGGGCGGTATAGTCATGTTAAATTTGAGGGAGTAATCCCAAAAAAGGAGGCATGAGATCCCCTACTCAGTGGAGGCTGCTTTGACTGTAGTGTCGTTTACCGAGTAATCGGGAAGACGTACTGATTTCGACCTGGGAGCCTGCTGAAACTGGGGACTGTAGAATATCAAACCCATCTTGGCCTTTTAGGTGTAGTGCGAAAGCTATGGCGGAGTAATCCAGAAATAGTTGTCACGTGATACTACACTCGGACAAGTCTTTCTTGAGAATATTACTAATTATCGAGTTAATCAGGAAGTTGGTAATATCCGAAGGAAGGATGTAGACTATGGGAACCTCTAGAACCTTGTTCGGCATGTGATAACTTAAGACCAACACCTTATGGGTAGTACCTTCGACCTCATGCTCGTGACGTTGAACCTATAAACCCTATATGTGTGATCTTGTGTGTGATTGTTGCATCATGCATCCATGCACTCATAAGCATCTTTTGAAGAAACCATATTTCAAGAGATTTAAAGGTTGACTATTTGTGAATATCTCAGGTACTTTTCAACCATGGATTCTGGAAAGAGAAAGACCGGGAAGTACAGTTTCAAGGATCCCAAGATAGATGAGTTGATCAGTCTAATTCCAGAGATTGAGTGTTCTACAAACTTTCGGAAGAAGTATGGGTCCATTATTCCTCTCATGAAGCTGGAGATGAAGGAGGGTATTCTCTCGACCATGGTCCATTTCTATGATTCGATGTATCATTGCTTTACTTTTCCCGAATATCAGTTGATGCCTAAACTAGAGGAGCATTCTTATCTATTGGATTTACCTGTTACCAATCGTGTTCCTTTTACTGGTTTGGAGGGTGAGCCAAAATCACATGAAATTGCTACTTTGATTCATCTGGGGAAGTCTGAGGTGGAAGTCCATATAACTACTAAAGGAGGGATTAGAGGATTACCAGCTCAGTTCTTATTGGAGAAAGCTCGTTACTTTGCCAGAATGAAGAGTACAGTTGCTTTTGAGGTCATCTTTGCCCTACTTGCTTACGGGTTGTTCTTATTTCCTAATATGGACAGGTTTGTTGACATTAATGCTACCAGGACCTTCATGATTGGAAACCCAATTCCTACACTGTTGGGTGATGCTTATTACTCTATTCATCTTCGAAATTCCTATCATGGGGGAATGATTATCTATTGCACACCTCTGTTGTACCGGTGGTTCATCTCTTATATGCCTCAGTCTGATGCTTTTTGGGATGTCAAGAAGGAACCCCGTTGGGATCCTAAGATCATGGCACTTAATCACTCGGATATTGATTGGTATCATCAAGTTTACTAGGATATAGAGATTATTGACAGTTGTGGTAGTTTCCCCAATGTACCTCTTCTTGGTGCAAAGGGAGGAATTAACTATAACCCTGTTCTCGCATGGAAACAACTTGGTTATCCAATGAGGGATAAACCGAATAGTGTTCATTTGAGTAGTTTCTTTCTGAAGGAAAGAGAAGACCATAGGGAAGCTAGAGAGCAGATTGCAAACACATGGCGTCACATTCATAAGAAGAGTAGGAAGGATTTTGGACCTAGGGGTGTTGTTTCTTTGGAGGCGTATCTTCAATGGATCCGATCGAGAGCCATTCAGTTAAAGATGCCATATATCCGAGAGACACCCATGACTGATATATTTGTGAAGATCACTCTTCCCTTATTATATGATCTAGAAGAGCTGCAACTTGCTTTGGTTAGGATGCAACAGGAAAGGGATGCTTGGAAGAACAAGTTCCAAACTTTAGAGAGTTCTTTTTCCTCCACCAAGTGAAGACTTGGGTATTTACGATAGAATGGATGATATCCAAGAGCAGTTTGACAAGATGCAGAGATAGATGAAGGCCCTCAGGGGAAAAGAGTTATTTTGGCAGAACGTGAATGAATTATGCTTGGTCCCGAATATTAAGATACCTGCAAAGTTTAAGGTCCCGGAGTTTGAAAAGTACAAGGGCAACACTTGCCCTCGTGCCCATCTGGTGATGTATGTAATGAGAATTTCTACCCATACTGATGATCAACGTCTGCTGATTCACTTTTTTCAGGATAGTTTGACCGGTGCTGGGCTGAAGTGGTATATGAGTTTGGACAGCGCTAATATCCATACTTTCAATGACTTGGGAGAAGCGTTCATCAAACAATACAAGTACAATGTAGACATGGCGCCTGACCGTGATCAACTCATGGCCATGGTTCATAAAGATATGGAATCATTCAAAGAATATGCTCAGAGATGGTGTGAGGTAGCCGCCCAAGTGATTCCTCCCATGGAAGAGAAGGAGATGACTAAGATTTTCTTGAAAACTCTGGGTGCTTTCTACTACGACAGGATGGTAGCGAGTGTACCAAGTGACTATAATGAAATGGTAGGCATGGGTATCCGTTTAGAAGAGGCTATAAGAGAGGGCCGTTTAATGAAAAGTGAAGGATCTAGAGGTGCGAAGAAGCCATCTTATGCGTTTACCAAGAAAAAAGAAGGGGATGCAAATGTTGTCATGCAAGAGAGGAGGGTTAGCACTCCTAGAAGGAATTCTCAGCATCATCAGCAAGTCGCCTCAGTTACTCTAATTATGGGTGTAGCTCCAACCACTATTGCTTATCAGAGACCATCCCAACAGGGGAATCAAGGGTATAATCAGAAAAGGGAGAGTTATGAACCTATTCCTATGAGCTGTACGGAATTACTACTGAAATTGATTCAGAAGAAGTTGGTTCAGACCTGACGGCCTCCCGCTGTACCATCACCATTGCCTTGGTATTACAAGGTAGACCAAACGTGTGCTTTTCATCAGGGAGCACCGGGGCATAATGTTGAGAATTGTTATCCATTGAAGACTGAGGTGCAGAAATTGGTGAAGTCTGGTATTCTGTCTTTCAATGATGTGGGCCCCAATATGAAAGACAATCCTCTACCCAAGCATGGAGGAATAAATGCTGTGAATATGGTGGCCGGTTGTCCAGGCGACTTCCGGATTTTTGACATTCATCTAGTTAGAGGAGATTTGGTGAAAATGCATGCAGACCTTTGTGAATTTAGCTACTATACGCATGACCATTCCAGTTATGCTATTTGCAGTACAGACATACAAGGTTGCGACAAGATAAAGGCTGATTTGCAGGAGATGATGGATGAGGGCCTCATCCACATAATCAGGCCTAGGGCAGAGTATGAAGAGGAGGTGAATATGGTTTCTGGATGTCTTGGAGAATTCAGAATTTTTGATGTGGAATATATGAATGAATACCTTGTGAAATTGCATGCTACTTTCTGCCACATGGCTGGTCAGGTAGAACACCAATATGGATCTTGCCGAATTTGCTGCCGGGACTCCCGTGGATGTTCAATCATGAAGAAAGGTGTTCAGTTGTTGTTAGATAATGGAACTATCAAGGTTACATGTCAAAGGGATGATTACCATGAAGTTGATATGGTTGAGGTTTGTTTGGCTGAAGAAGAGTCGGATGAAGAGTATGCCTCTGCAGATGAGTATTTCTCCTCAGATGAGGATTTGTTTTCCATAGATGACTTCGTGATGACTGATTATGTTGAAGAAGGGGTAAACGTCATTGTTCCTTATTTTGGTGCACCCGTCCATTTTGAAGTTGAATATTATAGCAAGCCAGCTGTTACCCCATTGGTGATTAGTTTGCCGAGTCCCGTTGCCTACAAATCAGATAAGGTCGTACCCTACAAATACAATGCTACAATCTTAGAGGATGGAGTAGAAGTTCCCATCCAGCCAATGCCTGATGTTGGAAATATTGTTGAGACTAGCAGAGTAACCCACAACGGTCATGTGTTTGCACCAGTTGTTCGAGGAAATGTTAGTGCTCAAAAGAAAATTGCTGAGAATGTTGAACCCAAGAAGGTTACAGGTGAGACTAGTGGGGCTATGTTAGAGAAAGAAGTGGATGATATTTTGAAGATAATCAAGATGAGCGACTACAGAATTGTAGATCAGCTACTGCAGACTCGTTCAAAAATATCTATCTTGGCTTTATTGATGAACTCATATGCTCACAGAGAATCCTTGATGAGGGTATTAGACCAAGATTTTGGAGAGTGACATGCCTGTAGACCAGTTCAGCAGCGTAGTAGGGAACATTACGTCATGTAATAACTTGAGTTTCTGCGATGATGAATTGCCAGATGAAGGAAGGAATCACAACCTGGCCCTTCACATCTCTATGAATTGTAAGAATGATTCATTATCCAATGTGCTGGTTGATAATGGATCCGCTTTGAATGTTATACCGAGGAGCACTCTTATGAAGTTGAAATATCAAGGAACGCCTATGCGCCTGAGTGGCATCATTGTGAAAGCGTTTGATGGATCAAGGAAATATGTTATTGGTGAAGTGGACTTGCCTATTCATATAGCACCACATTTGTTTCAGATAACTTTCCAGGTCATGGACATTGTACCCGCTTATAGCTGTTTGTTGGGACAACTGTGGATTCTTGAGGCAGGGGCTGTCACTTCAACTTTACACCATAAACTGAAGTTTGCACGTGAAGGGAAAGTAGTGATCATAAATGGGGAACAGGCTTTATTGATATGTCATTTGTCCTCTTTCAGCATTGTGGAGGCGGATGAAGCTGCTGTTGGGACTCAGTTCCAAGCTTTATCTATTGACAACATAAGAGGAAATGAGAATTCCATGGTTTCTCTTAAGGATGCACAACAAGTTGTGCGTAAGGGTCATAGTGAAGTATGGGGACAGATTGTGGATCCACCTGTAAACAAGAACAGAGCCGACTTGGGGTTCTCTTTGAGGAATGATAAAGGTAAGAGCATGAAGCCGAAGTCTGCTGCAGGAAAGTACCAATACATTTTTCGTGGCGGGGGTTATCTTCATCCAACTGTTTTCGGGATTAATGTCATTGTGGAAGAGGAGGAATCAGAGAAGAAGATGCCAAATTACGTGACGCACGGAGCTAGGGCTCAGAACTGGATCACCATTGATGTTCCCTCTTTCATACATGTTTCAATGTAACTTAATTTGTTAATATTTTTGAAAAGCTTCCACTCTGCCCAAGGTGGAAGTATTAATATTATAGGGCTTATCTTTTTGCTGTGACTTTTGAAATCAATAATAAAAGTTGTCTTTGTTTCCCTAAATTGTGTCTTTATTTTCTGCTTTTTCTTGGAAAATGGTAATAAAAAAAACCTTTCAAAATAAATAATAACTGAAATACAATCAGCATGATCACTTGTTATATGTGTCAGTTTCTAAATGCAATCATAAATCATATGTGCATATTCATTAAAAAAATCGTTGAACACAATGACCCTGCACCCTCTCCCAACTTTGAATGTCCTGTGTATGGGGTCGAAGAAGAAGACTATGATGAGGTTCCATAAGAGGTCTCACGGTTGCTTGATTGCGAGGAAAATACCATTCAGCCATATAAAAATCCATTGGAAGTGATCAATTTGGGTTCAGAAGAAGATCCGAAAGAGGTCAAGATTGGAGCATTGTTGCATCCTGATGTGAAGAGCAGGTTGATTGAGTTGTTGAAAGAGTATGTGGATATTTTTGCTTGGTCTTATCAAGATATACCTGGCCTAGATACAGATATTGTAGAGCACCGTTTGCCTTTGAAGCCAGAATGTCCGCCAATCAAACAGAAGTTAAGAAGAACTCACCCAGATATGGTAGTGTAGATCAAAGAGGAGGTTCTAAAGCAGATTAATGCCGGTTTTCTGGTGACGTCAGTGTATCCTCAATGGATCGCCAATATTGTCCCAGTTCCAAAAAAGGACGGAAAAGTCCACATGTGCGTAGATTACAGAGATCTAAATAAAGCTAGTCCAAAAGATGATTTTCCATTGCCACACATTGATATGTTAGTGGATAGCACAACAAAATTCAAAGTTTTCTCATTCATGGACGGATTTTCCGGTTATAATCAAATAAGAATGGCTCCAGAGGACATGGAAAAAACAACGTTCATCACACCCTGGGGAACATTCTATTACAGAGTGATGCCCTTCGGGTTGAAGAACGCTGGTGCAACGTACCAGAGGGCTATGACAACACTATTCCATGATCTGATACACAAGGAAATAAAAGTATATGTTGATGACATGATTTCTAAATCCCAGATGGAAGAAGGTCATGTAGAAGATTTGTTGAAGTTGTTTCAGTGTTTGAGAAAGTATCGTCTCTGTTTGAATCTAAATAAATGCACCTTCGATATTTGATAAGGAAAGTTGCTGGGTTTCATTGTTAGCCAGAAAGGAATTGAAGTTGACCCTGATAAAGTCAAAGAAATTCAAGAGATGCCAGCCCCAAGAACTGAAAAGTAAGTCAGAGGGTTCCTCAGGCGTTTGAATTATATTTCCAGATTCATTTCCCACATGACTGCAACATGTGAACCGATCTTTAAGTTGTTAAAGAAAGATCAAGGTTGTGTGTGGATGAATGACTGCCAAAGGGAATTTGAAAGTATTAAAGAATATCTTCTTGAACCTCCTATCTTTCTCCCTCCTGTCGAAGGAAGACCGTTGATTATCTATCTAACAATGTTAGATAATTCCATGGGCTGTATTCTGGGACAACAAGATGAAACAGGGAAGAAAGAGTATGCCATTTATTATCTTAGTAAAAAGTTTACTGATTGTGAGTCGCGGTATTCCATGCTGGAAAAGACATGTTGTGCTCTGGCCTGGGCGGCCAAAATGGATCCAATCAAATACATTTTTGAAAAGCCCGCTCTTACTGGGAGAATTGCCCGCTGGCAGATGTTGTTATCTGAATATGACATCAAATACCGCACTCAAAAAGATATTAAAAGCAGTGTGTTGGCAGATTATCTTGCTCACCAACCAGTAGAGGATCATCAGTCTGTAGAGTATGAATTCCCCGATGAGGATGTGATGTTCCTGAAAGTGAAAGATTGTGATGAGCCATTGCCCGAGGAAGGTCCTGACCCTGAATCTTGTTGGAGTATGATATTTGATGGAGTTGTGAATGCTTACGGTAAAGGAATTGGTGTTGTGATCGTCACTCCACGTGGATCACATATTCCTTTTACTGCAAGGTTAACATTTGATTGCACTAATAATATGGCAGGATATGAGGCTTGCATCATGGGTCTCGAGGAAGCCATCGATCTCAGAATTAAAATTCTTGATGTGTACGGTGATTCAGCTTTGGTAATAAATCATATTAAAGGAGAATGGGATACTTGTCACCCCGACTTGATCCCTTACAAATATTATGCTAGAAGATTGTTACCCTTCTTTAACAAAGTTAAATTCCATCATATTCCAAGAGATGAAAATCAGATGGCAGATGCTTTGGCAACTCTGGCTTCTATGTATCAAGTGAATACTTGGAATGATATACCTCAAATTGTAGTTCAGCGACTGGATAGGCCCGCTCATGCATTTACAGTAGAGGAGGTAGCAGATGAAAAACCTTGGTACTATGATATCAAGAATTTTCTCCAGACTCAGGAATACCCGATTGGTGCTTCGAAGAAAGATAGAAATACGTTGAGAAGATTGACTGATAGTTTCTTCCTCAGTGAAAATGTGTTGTATAAGAGAAATTATGACATGGTCTTGCTCAGATGCGTGGATAGACATGAAGCAGACATGTTGATGCATGAGATTCATGAAGGTTCATTTGGCACTCATGCCAATGGACATTCGATGGCTAAAAAGATGCTAAGGGCAGGTTACTATTGGCTGACGATGGAATCTAATTGTTACAGATTTGCAAAAAAGTGTCATAAATGCCAGATTTATGCGGACAAGGCTCATGTGCCTCCGAAACTTCTTAATGTGATCTCTTCCCCATGGCCTTTCTCTATGTGGAGTATTGACATGATTGGGATGATAGAACCCAAAGCTTCGAATGGACACCGTTTTATCTTGGTAGCAATTGATTACTTCACACAGTGGGTGGAGGCTGCTTCATATGCCATTGTCACTAAGCAGGAGGTTGTGCGCTTCATCAAGAATAATCTTATATGTCGGTATGGTGTGCCAAACAGAATTATCACTGACAATGGCTCGAATCTGAAGAATAAAATGATGATAGAATGTGTGAAGAATTCAAGATTGTCCATCACAACTCATCTCCGTACAGGCCAAAGATGAATGGGGCTGTTGAAGCTGCTAATAAGAATATCAAGAAAATGGTTGTTACTTATAAGGATTGGCATGAAATTCCCCCATTTGCTTTGCCTGGATATCGAACATCTGTCTGCACTTCAACACGAGCAACCTTGTTCTCCCTTGTGTATGGAATGGAAGATGTACTCTTAGTCGAGGTTGAGATTCCCTCTTTGCAGGTAATAATTGAAACTAAGTTGACAGAGGATGAATAAGTCCAGAACCGGTTTGACCAATTGAATTTGATCGAAGAGAAGAGAATGACAGCTTTGTGTCATAGACAATTATATCAGAAGATAATGAAGAAAGCTTTTGATAAAAAGTTCAAACCTCGTGGATTCAGAGAAGGCGACCTCGTGCTTAGGAAGATCATGTCTTTTAACACTGATTCTAGGGGAAACTGGACTCCCAATTTTGAAGGCCCATATGTTGTCAAAAAAGCCTTCTCCGGCGGTGCATTAATTCTTGAAACTATGGATGGCGAGGAGTTCCCACATCCTATGAATGCTGATGCAGTCAAGAAATACTTCGCCTAAAGAAATAAAAGAACAGCTCGCTAAGTTGAAAACCCGAAAGGGTGTCTTAGGCAAAAAAGAGCGTCTCGGTAGACCGAAAACCCGGAAGGGCGGTCTAGGCAAAAATTAGAGACATAAACAGAATAAATTTCTCGCTAAGTTGAAAACCCGCAAGGGCAGCTTAGGAAAAACTTAGGGACTTTCTTGGCAAGTAACTACATCAGATAAGACTTGATCGTTGGAGCAACAATCTTCTTGGATCCTCATCATACTTCAACAGAAGCTGCTGCTCAGGATTTCAAAAGTTGTTAGAGGGGATAGTGGTCATTGTATCTCAATGAATCTTTTCCATTATATATTACCATTTTCCGAACTTTGTAATTATCCATGGAGTCTCGCAATTCGCGGACTACCATTCTATTAATGAAATTTGAGCTTTTACCCAATTCTTTGTATTTCTTATTTTTATTTAGCTTGCAAAGACTCCATTTATTATTGATAATAACTTTCAAAGCGAAAAGATTGAATAACAAAATTGATTTTCAAAAAGAGTTTACAATTTTTTTTTACTTTAAACTTTGTGACGCAAGAGAAACAACAAAAGTGATGATCCCAGGAATGGACGAACTCCAGTTGCTTTTAAGAAGTCTTGTTTCCCAGAGAAGTTTTGCTCAAGATGTTTTGTTGTATAGGGTTTGCAACTCCAGTATCCTAGGTTAAGTTTTGGTTCATTTCTCCTCTTTTCTGAGTTTGCATGATATGAAGATTCAATTCAAGATTTCTCCAGTGAAGATTTCATTTGTTTAATAGAGGTTCTTTCTTCCCAGAGAAGTTGGTACAGTAATCACTCTCAAAGAACATATGTCTCTGGTTCCTCCAGTAAGGAACGTATATTGGTTTTCCCATTGAGAATGTGGTGTTGGCCTCCCCAATGAAGTCAGCACGAATTCCCCAATGAATGTTTTTGATGATTTGATGTCTGTCTTCTCTACTTGAAATTGATTTTACAATCCCCAATAGAAGTGTTACTTTTGAAAACATTTGTTTCCCCGTTGAAGTCTGAGTGCTATTCCCTGGTGAAGCCGGGAGAAGGATGTTATACCCCTGAATCTGTACTATTTTTGTCACTTGGATTTGTTTTCTTTCGGATTACGTTTCTCCCCAATAAAGTTAAACCAGGCATTATGTTTTATTTCCTCAGTTGGTACTTACTTTTTCTTGAATTGTTCACCTTGGATGTGATTTAGCCGAGTGTTGATTATGCCCGAGTTGGTTTTTACCTGATTACTCCCAGTTTTATATGCATGTTTTGTCAGCATATACATGATAATACTCATACATTCATCATACATAGTTAATTTTCGCAAATCATTGCTCATTCAAATTCATTAATATTTTTGTTGACATATTATCCTATTTTGTATAATTGTATTGACCTCTCTTCAATAGAGTTTCAGTCATAAGCAGAAAGTGTATGTTCTTTCAAGTTTCCCACTGAATTATCCCTCGTGGAAGATTTTTGCTTTAGCCTTCCCGCACAGCTCTTTGTCTGGATGATTTGGGTTTCTCTCTTGAGTTTATTTCTCAAAGGATGTATTTTGGACGACTGTCTCATTCCAATTTATTTCTGGTTTGAATCTTTGATCTTTAGCAATATTATTACTTATGATATCTGTAGACTTCGAGTCTTAGTTTGAGAATGTGCATTTATTTTTCACGAGAAGACTTTATCTCCTCAGCATAAATATATTGGCATCCCCCCAGAAAGTCATACTTCTTCCCCCAGGAAGTCATACTTCTTTCCCCAGGAAGTCGTATTTCATTCCCCAGAAAATCATTTTTTACAATCCTCCACAGCAACAAGTAGAAGGTCTCTTTGTTTGAGCAACCTATACTTCCCCGTAAAAGTCGGCATTGCCCTTTTTGATATATTCCCTATGAGCAGATAGTTTGCAGTTTGTTGCCAAAATTACTCTAGTGGATGGCAAGTCTTTCGATATCGCATAGACAATTTGTTGTAAAGTCTTTGTAAGTGGTAGTCTCTTTATTTGAGACGGCTAATATATTACCCTTTCCAAGCAGAATGCCTTGGTTAAAGAAAAAGTTGAGATCCGCTCTAGGTGAAATTCTAGAATTTTGGGGAAAACTTGTTATCTTTTTGCTACCCTCAGTGAATGTTGGTAGTTCATCATCAGTGAACGGAGATGCTATGATATATTCTCTTTCTACCTTCATTGAAAGTTGGTAGGTCCCCTTCAGTGGAAGTTGGTGATTGTTATCTTTTTGCTACCCTCGGTGAATGTTGGTAGTTCATCGTCAGTGAACGGCAATGCTATGATATATTCTCTTTCTACCTTAAGTGAAAGTTGGTATGTCATCTTCAGTGAAAGTTGGTGGTTTTTATATTTTTGCTATCCTCAGTGAACGTTGGTAGTTCATGGTTAGTGAACAGTGATGCTATGATATATTATCTTTCTACCTTCAGTGAAAGTTGGTAGGTAACCTTTAGTGAAAGTTGGTGATTGTTATCTTTCTGCTACCCTCAGTGAATGTTGGTAGTTCATCATCAGTGAACGGCGGTGCTATGATATATTCTCTTTCTACCTTCAGTGAACGTTGGTAAGTCACCTTCAGTGGAAGTTGGTGATTGTTATCTTTTTTCTACCCTCAGTGAACGTTGGTAGTTCATCGTCAGTGAACGGCGATGCTATGATATATTCTCTTTCTACCTTCAGTGAAATTTGGTAGGTCACCTTCAGTGAAAGTTGGTGATTGTTATATTTTTGCTACCCTCAGTGAACGTTGGTAGTTCATCGTTAGTGAACAGCGATGCTATGATATATTATCTTTCTACCTTCAATGAGAGTTGGTAGGTTACCTTTAGTGAAAGTTGGTGATTGTTATCTTTCTGCTACCCTAAGTGAACGTTGGTAGTTCATCGCCAGTGAACGAAGATGCTATGATATATTCTCTTTCTACCTTCAGTGAAAGTTGTTAGGTCACCTTCAGTGAAAGTCGGTGATTGTTATCTTTTTGCTTCCATTAGTGAATGTTGGTAGTTCATCGTCAGTGAACAGTGATGCTATGATATATTCTCTTTCTACCTTCAGTGTAAGTTGGTAGGTCACCTTCATTGAAAGTTGGTGATTGTTATCTTTTTGCTACCATATGTGAACGTTGGTAGTTCATCGTCAGTGAACGGTGATGCTATGATATATTCTCTTTCTAACTTCAGTGAAAGTTGGTAGGTCACCTTTAGTGAGAGTTGGTGATTGTTATCTTTTTCCTGCCATTAGTGAACGTTGGTAGTTCATTGTCAGTGAACGACAATGCTATGATATATTCTCTTTCTACCTTCAGTGAAAGTTGGTAGGTCACCTTCAATGAAAGTTAGTGATTGTTATCTTTTTTCTGCCATCAGTGAATGTTGGTAGTTCGTCGTTAGTGAATAGAGATGCTATGATATATTCTCTTTCTACCTTCAGTGAAAGTTGGTAGGTCACTTTAAGTGAAAGTTGGTGATTGTTATCTTTTTGTTGCCATCAGTGAATGTTGGTAGTTCATCATCAGTGAACGACGATGCTATGATATATTCTCTTTCTACCTTCAGCGAAAGTTGGTAGGTCACATTCAGTGAAAGTTGGTGATTGTTATCTTTTTGCTACCCTCAGTGAACATTGGTAGTTCATCATCAGTGAACAGCGATGCTATGATATTTCTTTTCCTTCTACCTTCAGTGAATGTTGGTAGCTCACCGTCAGTGAACATCGGTGTTGTTATTTATTTCCTCTTTCTACCTTCAGTGAACGTTGGTAGTTTTCCCTTCAGTAGGAGTTAGTGTATCCTTTGACCATTTTACCATCCTCTCTAATTTAGGTCTTTTGATCCACCAGTGATTTATTTTCCTGGTCGGGTTTCTATTTTGTTTATGTATTTTCTTTGCTACATCCCCAATGGTGTTTTGCGTCTCTTTGGTTTTGTTCATATGCATTCATGCTCATATACACTGCATGGCATCTTAGGGCCAAAAATAAGGTGTGTTTTATATTTAAGTATCATCGATCGCGTCGATACAAAGATTTTCAACCTTCGTATCTCTGGATAGAAGAAACTTAAATAAGGGCAGCTGTTGTACCTCAATTTTCCCCCTAAGATCCCCTTATCATACCATGTTGATTCCATCACAACAAGATCACATTAGGATTCTTTGTTCCCCTCCCTATATTTAGCTTTTCTCTTTGAGGAATCACCAAGCACCTTGACTTGTGTTCTTTTGTGATCATGAATATTTTTCTCTTAATTTCTTCTTTAAATTAATAAAATGCAATGTTGGTTTGTCTTGCTTGTTACTTATGCAGGTAAAGCCAATGAGTTTCAGCAAGTTGCTCCATGGGTTCATGAGTTTATTTCCATGCCCTAGTAAATAAAGCTTGAGAAGTTTGAACCTCACCATTGGATTGGTTTTGGAGGAAATGGCATGGCAAGGTTATTTTGGTTCACCACATTTCAAGATTATCAAATTTGGTTCAAAAGTACAAGGGATTGGTTGGGGAAGTTGTCATGCTTGGACAAGGCTTTGTTCCCATTGGTCACAAATGCATATTTCTCTTAATTCTCAAGATATGGAAGTGGTTTTGGTGACTATGAGTTCTCATTTTCATCCTCAACAACTTCTATTTACAAAGCATTTATGTTGGTACAAGAAGTTTGTTCAAAATTGTCAAAGTTCCTCAAGGCATTTTCTTGATCTAGGAGCTAGGGTTTTGGACTTTAAAGAAGCATATCTTGCTAATCTTTTAGTATTTTTGAGTGATTCCAAATACATCCTTATCTTCAAAGGGTTATCAACAAATCACTTCAAAAGTTTAAAGGAGTTTTCATGTGGAAGAAGCTTGATGATGAAGAGAGATTACAAGTCCTCTAGATGAACCCCCAATTTCTCATGTGTGACTTCAAATGATTATAACTTGGTAAATTTTTATCACCTTGAGCCCACTCTTTTTCCACATTGATCTTGAAGATGTGAAATTTATGCCTTCTTTTATGTGCAAAAGGAGAAAATGGATGGAAGATTCCCTAAGGATACAAAAGATTATAGGTCATTTCATAATTCTTTGGCAACTTCAACAATTCATAACTCTCTCAATTTTTGGAAATTTTGAATGGTTCAAGTTTCAAAATGTCATTCAAGAGGTCTATTTCATGCCGTCCTTTTTGGTCAAGAGAAAATTCCAAGTGGAAGGCCATGTTTGGATGCAAAACATTATAGGTCACTTTTGAAGAAAAATTTGAAATATTTCTAAGTATGGAAAGTCAACATTTTCCCCAACTTTGACTCAATGCAACTTTCAGCTCAAGCATCCATTTGATTCCATTCTTTTTCCATTGCAAATCTTGTAACCTCATCTTTATAAAGCATCATGAATCATACCTTAAGACCCCTTGAGCCGAGAATGCCATTGGATTGAACTTGGTAACTTGGAACTGAAGTTTCTTCATAAGTCAGAATTTGAAATTCATGTTTTGGCCTCTAAACATCAAATTAACACGCGTTTATGATCTAAACATGTTTAAACAAGTTGCCAAAGTGGATTAGAGCCTTAAAACACAAGGATTGGATGAGTTTTGATGGAAATCAGATCACACTTTGCTCGTGCATCAGGTTCACACGATTTCCCTCCAAACTTCATCATTTCACACGCTTGAACATTCCATTTAATTCCCTATAAATAGAGGGTCATCCCCCATTCATTTCCTCAAGCTTTGAGAGCCAAAAACACTCTGTCAAAACCTCACACGAGCTTGAAATTTTTAAAACCTGTTTATGAGATTTCAGCCTTTTCGTCCATTTTTTTGCACATTCATCTTCCTTAAGCATCATACAAACTCTCCAACACTTAAACCAAGCAAAACGAGCTATAATCCAAGCTACAGAAGTCCAGTTTCAGAGCTTCTTTCTTGAACTTCGAAAAGGTAGAATTCTCCATCATTTGGATCCAAATAAAGCACTAACCTTCTCTACTCCTTCTCCTGATTCTAGTGCTTCTTATAATTTTTAAATCCATTGAGAATTGAGAGAGAAATCTCAAATTGAAGGTGCTCGCTATTTTCTGGGTTTTTGATTCATATCTCTTTGCATACTTTATATAAATTTGGCGCGATGGTGGTGTTAGGATCGTCTTGAAGAGACGAATCCAATGATCATGGTTTGGGATCCTAATTTTACCGTTTGAAGGATCTCACAAAATCTACATTGCAGGGTGGCTGGAGGTTGAAGACGATGACATGTCTCGTCTCAGCCAATGATAGCGCGTGCCAAACATTTTAATTTCATTGGTTGCCCTTATTTTGATTCCCTGCGTATCCCACTAAGGTCCATATCAAGCACAGCGCGCCTGGTCCATTGGATTAGCTTACTAACGCGTTTTGACTATGATCCGATGGCCCATATCTTTTTGGTTTTATTTTATTTTCTGATTTTTATATTTTAATTGATTTAATTTTCAAAAATTCATAACTCTTTTATTTTTTATCCAAAAATTATGAAAAAATTCAGAAAAATACTTTGAATTATTTCTGATCTCATGACTCATTTTTTCACATTTTTATTTTGAAATTTGATATTTTTTTATATTTTTTGCATTAGTTGCTTCCTTTTAATTACTTAAAAAATGCTTTTTGATATTTTTTAATTTTGAAAAATTTCCTAAATATCATTTTGCATATTTCTAATTTTTTGAAAATTTTATGGAATTTTATATTAATGTTTACTATTTTTGACCTATTTTCTTTTTGTTTGAACAATTTTAATTAATTTAAAAATAGTTTATGAATTTTAAAAATTGCCAAAATTTTTATAAAAATATTTGAGTCCTTTTCTGATTTTTCTATGGCATTACTCAATTTTTCTTGATTAATTTGAATATAGTTGATCTTTTTCTTTCTTATTTCCATTTTAAAACATTTTTTAAAAACCTTTTTAATGTATATATTAAATGCAATATTATTTTGTGATTATTTTCTGGCTGAACTTGGGTTGAATTTTGATCATGAACTTTATTAACATCATTGGATCCATGGTGTTGAGTCTAACTCCATAAAAATGGATGAATGATTTTAATAATAGTTTGATTTAAATTTAATTCAAACGTGGTTTGTATATTCTTCCCCACCCTCTCCATCTCATCCCTTTCTTATTGCACTAAGTGTTATTGGAGCATGATCTATATATCATGTCTCAAAACAAATGGTGCATAGATTTCTATTGACCAGCCTCAAAATAGGTGCGACTTGTATATAAGTCCATTTACGATTGCTTAACATAATGCTAATTTTTGTCCCGATTCGAATAAATGATCATTCATGGCCCAAACCTATGTTTGCAAGCCCAAGTATGTTAATTTGATCTCTTTGATCCAATAACCTTGAGATTCATTGTGTGGAGGCTTTGGTTCTACCAATCCTCTCATGGATCTACAACACTTTGGTCAACGCGGATCACTTAAACACCATTGACCATTAAATGGCACTTGTGAGGATTCCAAATGGGTGATATACTTGAAAAAAACAAATGCAACTTGTTGTGTGGAGGCTTTGGTTCTACCAATCCTCTAATGAGTTCCAAATGTAAGTTTCAAGATGATCATCCAACTAACCACTAATCACTAATAATTGATTTTATCTTTTGTTTTTACTTTATGCCCCTTTATTTTTTATGCTTTATGCACCATTTACTTTTAAGCATTTAGATTTCATGCTATCTTCATCTTTGCTCACTTGAGCCTTTTCTTTTTTTCTCTAAGACACCTAATAATCAACATAAACCATAAATTTTTTTAATGGTACTTGGACTATTTGGTTACTATCCTTGGCATTATGGAGTATGGGACTTCTTGGACATAGGATTAGAAACCTTGGCCTATTTTGGAGACCTTGTGACCTTAATTGATATTTTGTATGGATTTCTTGAGGTTTACCTCAAGACATTGGGTTGTTTGTTTGTTTTGTGTGCATGTTGTTGTGATTACATTCTTTGTTTGTAATCTAGAATTCACCCGTGTACAACCGTTACTCTGCCCAATTTTTTTGAAGACCTAATACACTTGAAGTTTGGTTCTCACAAGAGGTCTAGTATTTTTGCTTGCTTGGTTTCAATCCAAAGAATGGGAATTCTATCTTGGATCATAATGTCAAGTATTGGCTTTTTGTTGGTTAGATGGTTCTTATCTCTAGATTTTACCTTATGCTTTAGGATAGTCTCTTCTTCTCCTCCCATCTTCTTTAATTTCAAAAACATTCTCCCTCTTTTTGAAAACTCTTTTTGCTTTTAAAATTGAACCACTTTCATAATAAACTTGGACTTAGGTCCATGCATTTTCAAAAAAAATTTCACAAATAAACTTCAATCAACATTAATAATACCTTAACATTTTTTGTGTGAAGACTAAAAATCAATCAATCTCATTCAAACCATTTTGCCATCTTGGCTTTCATCTTAAACTTTTCTCAAAATATTAGATTCTTGTCAATCCTTGTAGTGATACAAACAACTATACTTCTACAATATGTAGTAAAGAGGGATATTTTCCACTTGGGTGTTGAGTGAGGCATTATTGATTTTAAAATCCAAGCCATATCCTCCACTTTGAGATGATGTGAATTCTCCTTTCTCATGATTGTGGGTAGTAAGTATGTTTTCCACACGGACAATGACGATGATGTCTTATCTCATAAAATCAACCAACACATTTGTGTTTTAAATTTTTTTAAAGAGGAACTACGTGTACCTTGATCCCCTATTGCACGAAAGGTGGTATGTAGGCACTAAAGGTTTACAACCGCGGCGGGTGCAAAAATCATAAAAAAATATATTTCTTTTCTCACCTCCACCATCTATTTTTATACAACATTTTTATAGCCAAAATATATAGATTTTACAAAGATGTTCCTGCGGAGTACCGTAGATGTTTAGGCTGCTAATACCTTCCAATTTCATAACCAACCCACTTACATTGAATCTTTCCCTCTTTTTGGGTTACTCTCTCTTTTCCCATTCCTTTGGAAACAATAAAGCGCGGTGGCGATTTCTATTATGATTTGTACAAGTCTAGTCAATCTAATGGCTTAGTCTTAAACATTTCTATCGCTACAGAAAAAATGGCGACTTAACTGGGGAAAGATTGACCTCTTGCTGGTTCATCCCTAAGTGGGTTAAACCTATCTTTGTCTATATTTTTATATTTGAATATGTGTTATTGTTGTTTATGTGTTATATTATTTGTTATATATATGTTTGCCTGGATTTTCCTGGTTTTCAGGGTGCTTGGTGATTACTTATAAGTCCTATACCCGGACTTGGGAAAACTTTAAGATAGGACAGGAGGTATAGTCATGTTAACTTTGAGTGAGTAATCCCAAAAAAGGAGACATGAGATCCCCCACTAGTGGAGGCCCCTTTGCCTGTAGTGTCGTTACCGAGTAATCAGGAAGACGTACTGCTTTCGACCTGGAGCCTACTGAAGCTGAGGACCATAGAATACCAAACCCATCTTGGCCTTTTAGGTGTAATGGGGAAGCTATGATGGAGTAATCCGGAAATAGTTGTCACGCGATGCTACGCTCATATGAGTCTTTCTTGAGAATATTATTAATTACAGAGTTAATCGGGAAGTTGGTAATATCCGAAGGAAGGATGTAGACTCTGGGAACCTCTAGAACCTTGTTCGGCAGGTGATAACTTTTATACCATACCTTATGTGTAGTACCTTCGACCTCATGCTCGTGACGTTGAACCTATGAACCCTGTATGTGTGGATTTAAAAGATGAAAATTTTATTTCAAGGGATTTAAAATTTGACCATTTGTGAATATCTCAGGTAGCTATGGATTCTGGAAAAACAAAGACCAAAAAATACAGTTTCAAGGATCCCAAGATAGATGAGTTGATTAGTCTAATTCTCGAGATTGAGTGTTCTGCAGATTTCAAAAGAAGTATGGATCCATAATTCCTCTCATGAAGCTTAGGATGAAGGAGGGTTTCCTCTCGACGTTGGTCCAGTTCTATGATTCGATGTATCATTGCTTTACTTTTCCCGACTATCAGTAGATGCCTACACTGGAGGAGTATTCTTATCTGTTGGGTTTACATGTTACCGATCGTGTTCCTTTTACTGGTTTGAAGGATGAGCCAAAATCACATGAGATTGCTGCTTTGATTCATTTGGGGAAGTCTGAGATTGAAACCCGTATGACTATTAAAGGAGGGATTAGAGGATTACCAACTCAGTTCTTATTAGAGAAAGCTCATTACTTTGTCAGGATGAAGAGTACAACCGCTTTTGAGGCCATCTTTTCCCTACTTGCTTACGGGTTGTTCTTATTTCCTAATGTGGAAAGGTGTGTTGACATTAACGCTATCAGGATCTTCATGATTGAAAACCCAGTTCCTACATTGTTGGGTGATGCTTATTACTCTATTCATCTTCAGAATTCTTATCATGGAGGGATGATTATCTGTTGCACGCCTTTGTTGTACCTGTGGTTTATCTCTCATATGCCTCAGTCTAATGCTTTTTGGGATGTCAAGAAGGAACCTTGTTGGGCTCCTAAGATCATGGAACTTACTCACTCGAATATTGATTGGTATCATCGATCTTACCAGGATATAGAGATTGTTCACAGTTGTGGTAGTTTCCCCAATGTACTTCTTCTTGGTACAAAGGGAGGAATTAACTATAACCCTATTCTTGCACGACGAAAGCTTGGTTATCTGACGAGGGATAAACCAAATAGTATTCATTTGAGTATTTTCTTTTTTAAGGAAGGAAAAGACCATAGGGAAGCTAAGGAGCAGATTGTGAAGGCTTGGCGTAACATTCATAAGAAGAGTTGGAAAGACTTGGGATCTAGGGGTGTTATTTCTTTGGAGCCATATCTTCAGTGGGTCCAAACGAGAGCTATTCATTTGAAGATTCCGTATTCCCGGGAAACACCTTTGCCTGATTTATTTGTGAAGACCATTCCTCCCTTATTGGATGATCTAGAATTGCTACAACTTGCTTTGGTCAGGATGCAACAGGAAAAGGACGCTTGAAAGAATAAGTGCCAAACTTTAGAGATTTCCTATAGAGCGGACTCGATGGAGAAATACGACTTGATTGAGATCCTTAAGAGACAGGCTGTAGAGACTATGGAGAGGCATGGGGATTTATTTTCTCCTAAGCCTCAGTCAGAGGATATTTGATCACTCCCTGATTTAGGTGATTGGAAGGAGGTCGCCACCAAATATGCGGAAGAAAACCAGAGGTTGAAATCTCAGATTTCCAGGCTCACAGGGAAGCGCCAGCGTATAGAGTGATCTCCATCAGCTTCTCTTTTCATGGTTTTAGATTTTATTTTCATCTTGTACTTGGGATCATTAAAACTTGTAATCCATTTTGAAGTTGTTATAATAAAATTTTTCAGTATTTTCAAATGGGTTATTACTTTGATATTTGCAATATGTCTATAAATTTTAAATCCCTTTAAATATTAAATAATAAAATAAAATCATGTGCATTACATATCATGCATCATATTGCACATATTTCTTATGCATATCCAAGTGTCTTACCAAGTTTCTTTACTTTGTTCAGCAAGCGGACTCATCACTATAACACTCGAGCTAATCTCAAAAAGAAGATTGACAACTTAGAATAAGAGAATCGCGAGTTGCGTGAGGAGGTTTCTGATTTGAAGGCTGGCATGGCCAACCTTACTGCTCTGATGGAATCTCTGGTGGCCGTTCAGAATCAGCCACCGAGTGTTCAACCTCAACCAACAAGGGTTACTATTAAAGCTCTGACTGTTCCTATGTCTGATACTCCAGCTGTTGTTCAGAATCGCATGCCTCAAGGTTATCCATGGGGAATGCTAGATATTTTTGCACCTGAAGGTTTCAACCTTGGTCCTCAAGATACTCCAATTGTTCAGACTACTGTTACTCATGCACCTCCTGTGGTGCATACTGTTCCTGTTGCACCGCCTTCGATGAATATGGATCCATTTGTTAACGATGATGTGTGTCGTCCTTTTCCTCCACCAAGTGAATACTTGGGACTTTACGACAAAATGGATGATTTCCAAGATAAGTTTGACAAGGTTCAGAGAGATATGAAGGCCCTCAGGGGAAAAGAGTTATTTGGGCAAAACGTGAATGAATTATGCTTGGTCCCGAATGTTAAGATACCTGCAAAGTTTAAGGTCCCAGAGTTTGAAAAGTACAAGGGAAACACTTAGAAAATAAGAGATGTTACTTAGAAAGTAAGGCTCTTGATCTGGATAATAACAAAGAATAGGAATCTTGTGTCGACTATCTGAGGCTGCTTATATTTTGTGTTGTCTTATTTCCACGAACTGCAGACTATATTGACCCTGGAGCTATCAGTGTGTTCTGGGATGTGAAAGCTTTTAATACAGACCCAACTCCAACTCTGCTTGCTGACATCTATTACACCATTCATACAAAGCACGGAAAGAAAAGAGGTACCCTAAATTAATGTATTCCGTTGTGTAATACAGTGGGAGAACTGACTTTTGGTTTTGATTTTTATCGCAAATGATGCAGATAGTAAGACTCACCACCAATTTTTCTTTTATCCAACAAAGGAAAGGATGAAAAGAACAAGAAATACCTTTGAGAATTTTCTGAGAAAGGGGGGTAGGTTATGAAAAGGGAAGGTGTTAGCACCCTTTTAACCCGTAGTTATCTACGGGCTCTTAATTGCTAGCTCACTTTGAAAATGCTTTGTGTTTGTGTGTTTGAACATATTTTGAAAAGATGCCTAAGTGCGACAAACTTTTTAATGATTCTCGTATCGTTGAGAATGTATACAAAGTGTTTGTCTTTGAAAATATTTTAGAAAAGAGAGTGTATGTGTGACAAATTGTTTTGTTTGCGAGCAAGCGACTACGATCTATCTACCTACTCAAAAATTCTTTGTTCTTTTCCTCCTTTCCTTTAAATAGTGATATCCTACCAGTAGTTAGTAGGTAGCCCTATCATTGGATGTTTGAGGTACATGCGTGGGTCATCGTACAATTACAAAGGCAACTCGTAGGACACTTTAGCAATTATCTTAAGGGACTAAGGTCTTTTATCGAAGCCGCATCAAAGGGTCATCGAGGGACTACGATCTTTTAACCGGAGGATCTTTGCTAAAGCGTCCCACGTTCGAGGGACATGATTGTTTAAATCCTAGGAAACAAGTGAGGTTCACCCTAGAGGTGCGCGTATGAAGTGTTTTGATTTCAAGTATTTGTCTTGAGAGTAGGTTTTCTAACATTTGTGTTTTATATCTTGCCATGCACACCTAATTAATCTAGCAGTTAAATATATATAAGTGTGGAAAATAAAATGCGGGAAATAATCTACGCTATTATATCGCTTTGGGGATGGGGAGTACAAACAATAAATTGGGGAGGAAATCAATAAACCCTAATTATCTATTACAAACTTTTGAACAGTTACATAATTATATTAATGCGAAAAATAAAAGAACACACGGGGATGGTGAAGAGGGAAAGAAATCAAAAACCTAAAAATTGTAAGGGTTTAAGATTTTTTTTTTTGTCTAGAAAAATATTTGAAGTGTAAGATAAAATAAAATGTAATTCTAATTAATTCATTAGTTAATTATTTAAAATAAAAAAAGTGTGATTAAATTAATTAATTTCTATTAAATAAAAATTATATTAATTTTTAAAACCTAAATCTAATTTGTTTATGATTTTATGATTTTTTTTTTCTGATTAAATATCATGATTAAAAAAAAGAAAAAAAGTTAGTTAAAACAAAATAAAGAAAATTAGATGGGCCTAGGATAGAAGCAGATTGGGGGTGAGAAAATCGATTTATCAAGCCCAAACTGGCCAAAGCCCAGCCTTACGCTGGATTTAGTATGGACAATTCCTTGGAGTGCACCATAGGTGTGCTGATTTAGGAACGTCAGATTAAGATAGTTGAGATCTGATGGTGTGGAGTTGAAGTACACCATGCACTTGTTGGGATTGCTTGTACCTGATCTGCAAAGAAAACATGGAAAAGTAAAATTGTCCCACGCCTGGATCGAACCCAGGACCAAGCATAGGTAAGCCTTAAGAATATGCGCGCTGCCACTTGGGTGGCCTGTACATCCGTTATAAGAATCAAATCCAAACATTATATTTAAAAATGGAAAATAATATCAGCCAATCAAACAAACGAGCGTGCAGTAAGCCCATGTCATTTTTGAATCAGCGAATCATAAAATAGCCTGATGCCACGCAAGCTTTCTGGCGAGCCTGACTACCCCTCACCGTTGTTAACTCCTTCTTCTCCGATTGATAAAAAACCAAACCTGCAAAAGAAACAAAATCATCATCCAAGATTCAACCTACCCCCCTAAATTAGGGTCTGCCAATCCAATGGTGTTGTCCATTTTCCCAAAAAATGCCTGTACACAACGATGCGAAGAATACAACCCTTCGTGCCCAAACTATGGTGTTTTCAGATTCAGGCACCCAAGCTTACATGTAATATGTTAGATCTATTCCAAACATCAATAATAATAGGAATTCATGCATAAAATTGATTTAGATAACAAGATCAAAGAGTTTGAAATCAAAACTTTTACCAAACCGGTAGGATGGTATGAAATGATTCTATGATGCGTTGGGCTTGATCAATGATATGGATCGCCTCCTGGAGGTCTCAGAAGGACGGTTGGATCACTAGTTTTGAGTGACGGAAGTTGCAATAGGGATTTCGAACTTGCGCTAATACTTTGAATTTTTAGAATTTTGGTGTTCTTTCTTAGGCAATATATTCACATGTCTTCTACATATGTTTGCTTGTCTTTATATAGAGGAAGAAAAAGGCTCATCATATATGGCTGATATCATGTAATTAAACCATGATAAGACAAAGATCAAACACATTGAAAACTTGCCAAATTTGAGATTTCTCTTGCCTTTTCTGATTTTGCACGATTTTGGCAAGTTCAAACAGGCTAGCATGAGTTGTATGGGTATGTAAATGGCTCATCATATGTTTGGCCCAAAGATTTTCCATTTTATTTTTTTATTTTGAATTTATTTGAATAAAAACAAAACAAAATAAAAATAAATTAATAATAATATATATATCAAGGTGTGAGTAAGCTTAGGAGTCTTTCACAAGGTCAAGGACATGTTTGAAGTCCAAAAATTTAGGTCAAAAGTCCAAAATTTCAAGTTTGCACATTTTGCATTTCATGCATTTCTTCAAAATTTCCCAACTTGTGCAACTCATAACTTGCTCAATTTTAATATTTTAAAGCTGATCTTAGACGTTTGGAAAAACACAATATGTCCTCTACAATTTCTCTATTGATCACTTTTGCATTTGGAGACTTTATCTTGATGTAAGTTGCCTTGGCAAAAAGGGTCTTTTTGTTGACTTTTGAAAATGACTTGTAATGTATTAGCTCATATCTTTCAAATGAAGCATTTTTTGGATTTGAGCATAAATTAAAAGTTGTAGGTAATTTTATTTCTTTCAAAATGGGCTTTGGTTGGGGAAATGTTGATGAAGTATGTGAAAGTTATGCTTGGTCAAAGTTCAGTTGACTTCTCCTAAGGAAACCCTAATTTTTCAATTCTTGACTTTTGATGATTTGAGGGTTTTCCTTGAGGAATCATGAACAAACCTTGATCAAATGATGAATATCACTTCAAAATGTTGATGTTGACAAAAAATCTTTAAGTTTGACTGTATGTTGACCATAGTTGACTTTTTACCCAATACAGTTGATTTTCACTCATCTGAGTCATTGACTAAGCAAAATTGTGATGTAGGACTTGAGAATTGACATGAACCTTGTCGGAGACCTATGGAGAACAATGGAAATAATTTAAGACCCTTGCAAACCAAATTTCTTTTAGGAACTCAAAACCCTGGTTGTAGACCTTTGGCTTAGGAGGAGCATCTTGACTGGTCAACCCTTGAGATTCTTGAGTATTTGAGAACTCTTAAAAGAATGCCTTGAAGAAAAAAATGGAGGGAAAATTTTGAGGTACAACAGCTGCCCCTGTTCAATCTTCTTAAACCTGAAGAGTTAGATTGGCATGTCTGCCATTTGTGACTTAAAAGTAGAAGATGATTGAACTCTCAAGTGCCCAGAAATATGCACTCCCTGATGCATGAAGTGACGATGTTGGTTGATTATACTGGGAGTGGGATTATAGATTCCATTTGGAGAGGTGACGGAGAGTCTTCGGAGATGGGCTTATAGATGCCATCCTATGTAACTATTAGCTTCAACTGGAAGAAGTGTCAGAATAAATCTATACTCGATTTAATTTGAGCCATAAGAGGTATACGCCTGTTTTCAACTGGAAGAAGTATCAGAATAGATCTATACTCGATTTAATCTGAGCTAGAAGAGGCATCTTCCTGTTTTCAACTAAAAGAAGTATCATAACTTAATCTGAGCTAGAAGATGTATATGTTTGACTTTCACTGGAAGAAGTATTAGAATAAATTTATGCTCGATTTAAATCTGAGCTAGAAAATGTTTATGCCTGGTTTAATCTGGAAGAAGTATCAGAATAAATCTATGCTCTATTTAAACCGAGCCATAAAATATATATGCTCGTCTTTATATGGAAGAAGTATCAGAATAAATCTATGCTCGATTTAAACTGAGCCAGAAAATATCCACGCTCGTCTTTATCTGGAAGAAGTATCAGAATAAATATACACTCGATTTAAACTGAGCCAGAAAAGGGTTGTCTTTGAGAATGAATTTAATTGGAAGAAATATCAAAATAAATCTCTGGTCGATTTAAATTGAGCCAGAAAATGTCTATGATCATCTTCAACTAGAAGAAGTATCAGAATAAATCTACGCTCGATTTAAACTTAGCCAGAAGATATCCACGCTCGTCTTTATATGGAAGAAGTATCAGAATAAATCTATGTTCGATTTAATCTGAGCCAGAAAATGTCTATGATCACTTCCGACTGAGAGAAGTATCAGAATAAATCTATACTCGATCTAATCTGAGCCAGAAGATGTTTATGCTTGACTTCAACTGGGAGAAGTATCAGAATAAATATTTACTCGATTTAAGTTGAGCCAGAATATGTTTGTGTTCGACTTTAACTTGAAGAAATATCTGAATAAATCTATGCACGATTTAAACTGAGTCTGGAAATGTCTACGATCGTCTTCGACTGGAAGAAGTATCAGAATAAATCTATGCTTGATTTATTCTGAGCCAGAAGATATTGTCTTTGAGAATGACCTTCTAAGGAAATTTCTTAAGTAGCCATTTGTCAGATGTAGCCTTTGAGAAGACTGTCTGGTCATACAAGTAGTAGGTGATGTTTCTCTGTTGATTGATCTTTCCTAAAAAGGTAAAGAGTTAGCTTGTATGCAATGTCATGATGTATGAAATGCATTGCGTAATGATGTTCTCAAAATAAATGAGTCTGTGTTATATGCGTTTTATATGCATATGCCTGCTGTTCATAAATGATGTATGAATATGAAAATGTTGTTGAAGTGCATTTGTAAACTCTAGCAGCATCTTCATTTGGAAAATAAATCCTTGACTGTTATTGGGGATGAAGAATATGTGTCTCTTCAATCTTGAAGGGGATTCCTGATTTCTTTATGAGGAAACTCCACTAGGGGATGTTGATTTCTGCTTTTTTTTCCCGAGGAAACTCCACATGATAATGTTGATTCCTACTTGGGGAGAAGAGTACATAAACATTGGTTGTTCATCGATCTATAATTCATGTATACCCTGACTGGGGATAAAAGAGATGGATATCCTTTCGAGGTGCTATTTGACTGAGTTTTTGATATAGGTATCGACTCGTATAGAGAGACTAAGGTTGAAGGATATCTAATCTAATTCAGATTTATTAGCAACTCTTTAGAGATAGCAACCCGAACTATTCTTTGCAAGAGATGAGAATTCTGCCGGAAATTTGTGGTAGAAACATACTTAAGCTGGGGAGACTAATCTGTTGGGGAAATAAACCCTGTTGGGAAATAAACCCTATTAATGGAGAAATATTATTCTGAGGAGACACCCTTTTAGGGGAAATGGATTTTGCTGGAGAAAAGAAATCTTTGGGGAATCTACAATTTTGAAGGAATAAACTCAACTGGGGAAGAGAATTTCCATAAACTGTATTGATTGAGACTCCGTAGGTGGATGACATTGCCGAAAAAAAGATCATATTCTTTTATCTGCTGGGAGAATTTACTGGTGAGTATGATAATATTACTCCGTGGGGATAATCCCATGGAAATGGATCTGTGGGGATTTGTGGACACCTTGAACATTATCCAATTCCTAGAGTCTTGGGTAAATGCTTATTCCGGTTTTTATGCATATATTAGTTAACAGTTAATCATATTCATATGCATATTATCATTCAATTTTATTCATTGGAAGTTGTGATACAGTGGAAGAACTGACTTGAAGGTTTTTTGGTTTATCGCAAATATTGCGGTTAGTAAGAGTCGCCACCGACTTTTCTTTTAACCAAAAGGAAAGGTAAAAAAGCACAAGAAAGACCTTTGAGATTGTTTCTTGAGTTCGGGGGGTAGATTATGAAAAGGGAAGGTATTAGCACCCTTTTCATCCACGGTTTTCCATGGGCTCTTAGTTACTTTCTAGATCACTTGCTTTTATTTGAAATTGTGCTTTGTGTGGTTTTGAAAGTATTTTGTAAAATAGGAAATTGTTTAGGCAATCTTTGTAATGATTCTCATTCGTAAGAATATATACAAAGATGTTTGTCTTTTTGAAAAATGTTTTTTAGATTGTAAGATGTTGTGAAATGTGTGTGTTTGTTTTGAAAATAGCAAGGATATTTGTTTGAAATGGAGCAAGTAACCAAAAGTAATCTACCTACTCAAATGTCTTTCTTGTTCATTTTCTTTTCCTTTGATATTGTTGTCTTACCATTGGTTTGGTAAGCAACCCTATCTTTGGATGTAAACGGGACGGGCGTGGGTCATTGTATAACCATGATTAGTAATGTTGCAAAGTATCTTAGCATTTTGAGGGACTAAGATCATTTTTGTAAGGCAACTTTAAATAACGTCATCGAGGGACTATGATCTTGTTTTTTTGTTTGTTTTGCTAAGATACCTTACATGCGTAATATGGCCATTTTGTTCAAGGTAACCAAGTGGAGTAACCCTAGGGGTGTTTGTGTGCAAGTGTATCATATTCATGCTTGATTTTGTCTTGAATTAGGGTTTTCTGTTTGATTGGTTTTATCTTGCCATACAAACCCTAATTATTAACATGTTATATATAAAGAGATAAATCGCGGAAAGTAAATATCCTACGCTATTATAATCATTTGGGGATGGGTGTACAAATTTACAAATGGGGATTGCAAGAAATTAAAGTCCTAATTATCTATTACAACCATATTGAATAGCCATGAAGAAAATATATGAAGCATGTAAAAATAAAGAAAAATGAAAGGAAAAGAAAACATTTTGGATCATTATGTGTCGACACATGCCGTAAAATCAAGCTTCTCGAATGCACTTTTGTTTTGATGAAGACAAATCATGATTGATAAAGAAGGCAAAAATTATTGATCAAGCTAAAAGCCTCTTTGGATGAAGTCTTTGGTTCAAGCCCTTAGCAAATTTCAAGGTATAATGATAATACTTACCTTGAACTTAAGATATAGATGCTCAATGGTTAAAAAGAAAACATTTTATATTGTCCAACTCTTTATTCAAGTTTTTTCAAATCAAAAATTAAATTTTCATTTGAGTGCAATCGATTTGCATGTTAGTGCAATCGATTGCATGCTTCAGTTTTTCAAAACATTGGCTACTGCCTTCCAGTGCAATCGATTTGCATGGTTGTGCAATCGATTGCACACTCAAAATATTTGGAAATATGGCTACTGGAACCCTGTGCAATCGATTTGCATGGTTGTGCAATCGATTGCACACTCAAAATATTTGGAAATATTGCTACTGGAACCCCGTGCAATCGATTTGCATGGTTGTGCAACTGATTGCACACTCAAAATATTTGGAAACAAGGCTACTGGAACCCCGTGCAATCGATTTGCATGAAGGGTGCAATCGATTTCCTGTTGTATGGTTTTGAAAAATAGCTGCCTTACACCTTCCTGTTCATGATACTATTTCATGGAAAACTTTTCACTCAATCTTGGAAATTGTTCATGATTTTTTTTACAAACCTTTTCTTCAAAGGTCACCGCATTTTAGCCTCAAAAATGAACCAAATGATGATGATTGAAATGAAGAGTTTAAAGTTAAGGAGACTTACCTTGCAGCTAGAATTTATGTTTTGAGCTTGAGGTGTTGCCTTGTGGACTGTTATGACCTTTTTTCAGTTATGAGTTTTTTTGAGAGTTTGTCAACAAAAATTATGGTTTTCTTTCTCCCTTTTTCCCCCTTTTTCGTTTGTTTTTGCTTTGCAAATACTCCTTCTATTTATAGGCAAAGGACTTGTGAACAAAGGCTGAATAGGTTTACAAGACAACATGTTATGGTTTGGTTGGGATGTAAGTATCAAACTATGTCAAGTACTCCATGGTTCCAAGATGAAGTACCAAAGTTGCTGGTTTAGAGGGGTTGGTTTCCATGCTTTATGGTGGAGTAAAATCAGAAACAAACAAAGTATGGGCTCAAGACAAGTTTTGTACAAAAAGCTTGCTTTTCAAGAATAGCAATGGTGCCTTTATGCCATAAATGGAAAGATCCTTTGGACAATGGCTTAAACACTTGGGTAATAGCTCAAAAGTGGGTGTAAACATTAAATTATATAAAGATTTGCAAGCAAGAAGGACTGCAACATAAGATTATGCAGCATAGCATAAGGGTTTTGTTTTGTGTTCTTCAATAGAATGACTTGCAAATCAAGGGTGGATGCCCAACTTCATGCCCTTGAATCTCCTAGCTTAAGTATGATAAATTCATGCTCTTGGATGTTTTGGAAAGCTTGAAACATCCTCTATAACTTCCATGTTGACTATTTTTGTTAAATCAAACTGAAACTTAATGTAAATTGGCCAAAAAGTTAGGATAAATACCTGTCCAAACCTGCTGAAAAATTCTCTAGGTGTTTACTCAAAAATGCCATGACTTCATGAATTTATAACTCAAAATCCAAACATTTCTAGAAAAAGTCCTGCTCTACAATGTTTTAGATCTCATTGAGATCTACAACTTTTATGTTGGAGGTTTTCCTTGAAACATCTTGCATCATGGTGAAAAATTGGCATGAAGTGGTGAAATTATCATGTGTAAAAACACTTAGAAAATTTCTAAGTCTTGGAAATCTTGACTTTTCAAGTTGACTTTTGACTTTCTTAACTTCTTGATGATCAAGCTTGATATTTTTGAATGTCTTAATGAATTGTGATATTTGAAACTTAATGTTGACCAAAAAAGTCAAAGTTTGACTTTTGGTGCTACAATTGACTTTTTCACCAATACAGCTGATTTTAGGTCATCTGATCAATTGACTGAGCAAAAATGCGATCCAAGACCTTAATTTTCAGTCATCAATGCTTGAGAAGATGTCTTGAGCTGATCAACCGTAGTGCAGTCTTGAACCAAAGGAGATCTTGTGAGATATTAATTGAGAAATGGGAGAGCAAATTTTGAGGTACAACAGCTGCCCCTGTTCAATCTTCTTAAGCCTGAAGAGTTAGATTGACGAGTTTTGCCATTCTTGATCTGAAGGTGGAAGATGATTGGACACTAGAGTTCCTAGAAATTTTCACTCGGTGATGTGATGGTAGAGGGAATGGGCTTAAAGATGCCATTTGGAGGGATGATAGAGAGTTATTGGGGATGGGCTTATATATGCCATCTAGAAATGATTGTTGAATTGTATCTGTAAGTTGAAGCTGAGTGAGTATCAGAATGGCGTCCGCATCTGGAGTGTATCTGAGCTGTATCTGGAGCTTGAATCTAAATGAATATAAGAATGGCATCCGTGTTTGGAGCGTATCTGAACTGTATCTGAAAGTTGAATCTGGATGAGTATCAGAATGGCATCTGTGTCTGGAGCATATTTGAACTGTATCTTGAAAGTTGAATCTGAATGAGTATTAGAATGGCATCTGTGTCTGGAGCATATCTGAATTGTATCTTGAAAGTTGAACCAGAATGAGTATCAGAATGGCATCCGTGTTTGGAGCGTATCTGAATTGTATCTGAACGTTAAATTTGAATGAGTATCAGGATGGCATCCATGTCTGGAGCGTATCTGAATTGTATCTTGAAAGTTGAATCTGAATGAGTATCAGAATGGCATCCATGTCTGGAGCATATCTGAACTGTATCTGAATGTTGAATTTGAATGAGTATCAGGATGGCATCATTTCTGGAGCGTATCTGAACTATATCAAGAAGTTATCTTTGAATGAGTATCAGAATGGTATCCATGTCTGGAGCATATCTGAACTGTATCAAGATTGAATATTGTTAACGGTAGCTGTTTATCTTATCCTGAAAAGAGTAAAATTCTAGCTAAAATACAAAGTCATGTTGCATTAAATGTATGATGTAATGTATTTTCTTTATCAATGTTTATGATATATGGATGCGATGTATGTGTATGTGAGCTAATCGGCTGCATTGTTGTTGGATTGGGGAAAATAAATCCCTGACTGTTTGTTGAGGATATGTAAGTATAAGTCCTCATGTTGTGAAGTCTAAGTGTTGATGAATTTTTTCGAGAGAAATAAAATTTGTTGTAAGGAAAATGTCGTTTACTGCTTGTAGAATCCTGTTGGGGAATCTTGAGAAATTTGACGACTTCTACTGGGGAATGACAATTTGAAGCTTTGTTCTGCTGGAGATTTAAACGACGTGCTGCAAGGGTTTACTTATGGAATATCCTAGAGATACTTTCCTATCCTTTCAACCTATCAGCAATTGCCTCTTTTCATTTTGTTTATTTGTAAACAATAATTATGTTCAAATGCATATGCTCAACGATGAATCATTGGACGTTTTTGTAAACAAAACAAGCGTAAAGAAATGATAAATAGTTTTTGCACTTTCAAAGGAATATTTTGTATTGACTTTGAATAAGTATTTTTTTTTGTACAAGGAGACAGACATTCTAGTAAGAGAATGCTGTCGTAAAAAATGAAAATTTTGATACAAAGAAAAGATAACTATGTGTACAAAAATTCCATGGGGTTTCCATTCTGCTAAAGCCTTCGTATCTCTGAGCGTCTTGTCCATTTGTTGCCTTGTCCGAAGATGACTGAATTAATCAAAACCTCTGAGTTTGTCAGTGGAAGTCAAAGGTTATTTGTAAAGTGATCCGACGGGACATAGTCGTACGCCTTAATTCCCTAACTTTTGCCTGGACCTCCCTTTCGGGTTTTCAGTTCACCGGGAAACCCTTTTTTGCCCAAGTCGCCCTTTCGGGTTTTCAACTTTCCAGGTGTACAGATTTTTTTTGTTTTATCCCTAATTTATGCCCTAACCTTTTGGTTCGCCGGGATGCCCTTGTTTTGCCTAGGTATGTCAACCTAGCGGGTCTCTTATGCGTAGTATCTTTTGACTATGTCTGCATTCGCAGGATGTTGTAGGTCGTCACCATCCATGGTGGTTAAGATCATTGCTCCACCAGAAAAAATGTTTTTGATTACAAATGGTCCTTCATAGGTAGGAGTCCATTTTCCCCTGGGATCACCTTGCGGAAATATGATACGTTTGATCACCAGATCCCCAACTTGATACACTTGTCGTCTGACCTTTTTGTTGAAAGCCTTGATCATCCGTTTTTGATACATTTGACCATGACAGACAGTAGTAAACCTTTTCTCATCAATCAAGTTTAGTTGATCAAGTCGAGTCTGGATCTAATCGTCTTTGTTCAAACCTGCATCCTTCATAATCCTTAGAGAGGGGATCTGAACCTCGATAGGCAAGACAACTTCCATGCCGTATACCAAATAATATGGTGTTGCCCCGGTTGATGTGCGAGCTGTGGTACGATACCCGTGGAGAGCGAATGGTAGCATCTCGTGCCAGTCTTTGTATGTGACTGTCATTTTCTGTATGATCTTTTTAATGTTTTTATTTGAAGCTTCGACAACACCATTCATCTTTGGCTGATAGGGAGAAGAATTGTGATGCTGAATCTTGAATTGCTCGCACAATGCGGTAATCATAGTGTTGTTGAGATTTGTACCATTGTCAGTGGTGATCCTTTCCGGGATACCATACCGGAAAATGAGATTTTGCTTGATGAAATGGTAAATAACATTCTTGGCAACGGAGACGAAGGAGGTTGCTTTAACCCACTTTGTAAAATAGTCAATGGCCACTAGGATGAAGCGGTGTCCATTGGAAGCTGTCAGCTTGATTTCCTCGATCATATCAATCCCCCACATAGAAAAGGGCCAAGGAGCTGTCAAGACATTCAGAGGAACTGGAGGTACATGCACCTTGTCAGCATAAATTTGACATTTATGGAAGGTTCGAGAGTGTTGATAGCAATCTGCTTCCATGGTAGACCAATAATAGCCTGCCCGTAGGATTTTCTTTGCCATCGTATGCCCACTAGAATGGGTACCAAAAGTGCCGTCGTGCAATTCAGCCATGATCCTTTCTGCTTCAACCTTATCCACGCACCGAAGTAACACAGAGTCATGATTGCGTTTGTACAGGATGTCGTTACTAAGGAAGAACTTAGCAGAGAATCTCCTTAAGAATTTTTTATCATTGATTGAAGCTTCTTCTGGATATTCTTGAGCCTCGAGATACCTCTTGACTTCATGAAACCAAGGCTGGTCCACTACTTCCTCAGTATTAATCTCGTGACAGTGTGCTGGTTCATCCATTCGTTCGATGGTGATTTGGGGAGCCTCGTTATCCCATTTAAGTTTAAACATAGATGACATTGTGGCTAGTGCATCTACTAGCTGATTTTCTTCTCGCGGGAAATGCTCGAAGGTAATCTTCTCAAAATGTGGTAGCAATGTCAAAACATGTTCTTTGTAAGGGATAAGGTTTGGGTGTTTGGTTTCCCATTCCCCTTTGATCTGACTGATGACCAAAGCTAAATCTCCAAATACATCCAAGGATTTGATGCCCAAGTCTATGGCAGCTTTGAGACCGAAGATGCATGCTTCATATTCCGCCATGTTGTTTGCATAATTGAAGCAGAGTCTTGCGGTAAAAGGAGTATGACACCCTTTCGGAGATATGAGTACAACATTGATACCATTAGCAAGTGCATTGGATTCTCCATCAAAGAACAAGGTCCATCGGGATCCTTGTTCAGGTCCGTCATATGGCCTGATTTCTTCACAGTTGTCTAATGTCATGATGTCTTCATCCGGGAATTCAAACTTCATGAACTGGTAGTCTTCCACAACTTGGTGAGCAAGGTGATCAGCTAATACACTACCCTTTATAGCTTTCTGGGTAGTATACTGTATGTCATATTCTGTCAGGATCATCTGCCATCTCGCTATTCTCCCAGAAAGAGAAGGCTTCTCGAAGATGTATTTTATCGGATCCATTTTAGATATCAACAAGGTATTATGAGTCAGCATATACTATCTTAGCCTGCTAGCAGCCCATGCCAGAGCACAGCAAGTTTTCTCGAGCAGTGAATATCGAGTTTCACAGCCGGTAAACTTTTTTCTCAGGTAGTAAATATCGTTCTCTTTTCGGCCAGACTCGTCATGCTGCCTCAATACACACCCCATTGAGTTTTCTAAAATAGTCAGATACATGATCAATGGTCTTCCCTCGACTGGTGGCATCAATAAAGGAGGTTCTTGTAAGTATTCTTTGATTTTGTCAATTGCAACTTGGAATTCATCATTCCATTTGACTACTTGATCTTTCTTCAATAGTTTGAAGATTGGATCACAAGTAGCTGTCAGGTGAGAAATGAATCTGGAAATATAGTTCAAACGTCCCAAGAATCCTCTGACTTCCTTCTCAGTACGAGGAGCTGGCATCTCTTGTATTGCTTTAACTTGGTAGGATCGACTTCAATGCCTTTGTTACTGACGACAGAGCCTAAGAGTTTACCGGACCGTACCCCAAATGTGCACTTGTTTGGATTCAACCTCAGCTTGTACTTCTTCAGTCTCTCAAACCTCTTTTGTAAGTGATCAAGATGCTCTTCTTCTGTTTGCGATCTGGCTATCATATCATCCACATAGACTTCTATTTCGTGATGTATCATGTCGTGAAATAGAGCTACCATGGAATGCTGATAAGTTGCCCCAGCATTCTTCAATCCGAATGGCATTACCTTGTAGTAGAATGTGCCCCACTGTGTGACAAATGTTGTTTTCTCCATGTCCTCAGGTGCCATTTTGATTTGGTTATAACCTGAGAATCCGTCCATGAAGGAAAACACTTTGTGTTGTGCCGTATTGTCAACTAGGATATCAATGTTGGGGAGTGGAAAATCATCCTTAGGGCTCGCCCTATTCAAATATCTGTAGCCCACACACATTCGTACTTTACCGCCTTTTTTAGGTACGGGAACAATGTTGGCAAACCATTGAGGGTAAGAAGTGACAGCTAAGAATCCAGTGTTGAATTACTTCATGACCTCTGCTTTAATCTTTTCTGACATATCAGGGCTCATGCGGAGAACCTTTTGCTTTACTGGCGGACAATCCTCTCTTGTAGGAAGACGATATACCACGATGTCTGTATCAAGTCCTGGCATGTCATCATATGACCAGGCAAAAACTTCGACATAATCGTGTAACAACTGAATCATATGCTCCTTGATACTGGGTTCCAGATTGGCACCCACCTTGACCTCTTTTTTGTCTTCTTTGGTACCCAGGTTGATTGTATCCACGGGTTCCTCGTGAGGTTGAATGGTTCTCTCCTCTTGTTGTAACAGTCTGGAAAGTTCCCTTGGTACTTCACAATCTTCCTCACCTTCGTCTTCGGCTTGGTAGAATAGATTCTCAGAGTCACAAAAGGCTATAGCAGTATCGTTACCCATGGGATCCAGATTGGACGGAGACCTGCATTGTGAGTGTGGGTGTGCGTAAGGGTATATCTATCTTTGAAAGAAAATAAAATGTAAAATAAAAATAATGAGCACAAAAGTTTGTATGCGAAAACGTCCATGATTCATTGATGTCATATGAGGATGAAATAATAACCATTACAAATGGACCATTGTGCCTCGGGTAAGACACAAGGTTTTAAGAGTGCGAATTGTTTTTGAATATTACAGATCCAACAAAATGTAAAGATAAATTACTGTGGGATAAAAGTGATCGGGACAAAGTCTCTAGCCTCCCAATTGCTGAGCCCTCCATTGATAGTCAGAAATATCCAATCCTCCAGGTTACAATCATCTTCACCATCTTCTACCGCGTTGACCTCACGGTTGCTAATCTTCAAGGGTGACCCTCCAGCACGGGCACGGCGTACAGCCTTTTGAGCACTTGAAGTGAAACCTAGGCTAAACTTGTCAGACTTATACGGGATATCTGGAAGTTTCCCCAGATGGTGCATCCACCTTCCTCTACAACTGCTTTGGCGTCCTTTAGTGATGACATCCGGAGTGGAGGTCTTGTGATCTTGGGAACAACCTTAGTCACTGCCACCTCTTCCGGGACCTCTTCGAAGTGTTGAAATGGAGTTTCAATGAATTCGCCGTCCAATTCCACATATCTGAAGGAATTGAGATGGTTGATCATGTATTCTTCCTCTCCATGGACAGTGATAATCTTCCCTTGAACCGGATACTTCAGCATCTGGTGCAATGTAGAGGTGACAACCCCAACATTGTGGATCCATGGCCGGCCTAGCAAGCATGAATACGAAGGGAGGATGTCCATTACATGAAAGGTGGAATTGAAAGTTTGGGTTCCAACCTTTATGGGGATATTCACTTCCCCGTGCACCATCCTCTTCAAGCCATCAAATGCCCTTACTACTATGTTGCTTGGCTTTAACGTCAGTCCCTCGCAGTCAAGTCTGTCAAGAGCTTTTTTCGGTAATACATTCAAAGATGAGTCAGTGTCCACCAAAACATGGGCCAAAGTTGTGCCCCTACATTCCACAGAGACATGCAATGCCTCATTGTGCTTTCTTCCCCTCGGTGTCATATCAACATCCGAAAAACCTAGGCCATTATCTGCTGTCAAGCTGGCAATGCAGTCTTGGAATTGATCAGCAGACGTCTCTTGAGGTACATGGGCTGTTTTTAAGAACTTCACCAAGGCTTTCACATATGCCTCGGAACACAGTAGTAATGCCAGCATGGAGATCTTGGAGGGAGTTTGCCCCAATTGTTCAACTACATCATAGTCGCTCCTCTTTATAATTTTTAGGATCTCCTCCATTTCTTTCTTGGAGGTCTCAGGGATAGTCAATGACTGGGCCTTCCTCTGGACAGGCTCGACCAAAATACTTTTTCCTCGAATTTCAGCAGCAGGAGTGTTGGTAGGAATGATATCAGGGGTTATAATAACTTTGTCAATGGGAGTATTTGCAGAGATGATTATGGGTACGGAAGTAACCTTTGGAGCAGCCACATGGATGATCACGGATCCAGAAACTGCTTTTGGGGGAGCAATTTCTGGAGAAAAGATCATACTGCTTCGGGTAATTTTACTAGTTCCGTCAATATTGCTGATGTCTGAATCTTCTTCTTTGGAGTTTATCTCTTCGGCGGCCGGCCAGTCTTGCTTGACGCTATGGTAGTAAATGTCCCCTCTGTAATTCTACGACACGATCTTGTCTGATTCATATGGGACTGGCCCAGGCATTGTTATTATTAAAGGAGCTGCTCTCAGAACTGATGTGATTCTAACGGGTCTTTTAGTGGAGACCCTGGAAGAATTGGCAAATATGGTAATGATAGAAACATCTTCAACAGGAATAGGTGAAACAAGAGTACTTTCAAACAAAATCTCTTTGTTATCTATCAGGCGCTGAATGCCTGCTTTCAACAAAGGGCAATCAGTTGGTGAGGATAAGCAGAAATGGAAAACTTCATTACAGCCCGGGAACACAGCGACTTTCAACAAGTTTATCTTAATAGTCGGAAGTGGGGTCATGAGTTCATCAACTGTGGTAACGAACAAATCTTCTTCAATGGCATTGGTATTGTGACCATGTCTGGGCATAGGAGAAGAAATGACATTTGGATTCTCGGGCGCATCAAACTCAATTTCTTTTGCTTCAATGAAGTCTTGTATTTTGTTCTTCAAGGCCCACCAGTTATTAGTATCATGACCAGGACTTTCAGAGTGATATGCGCAACGGGCATTGGGATGATAATGAGGGGATGTTGTATTGGGGTTTTTCGGAGCTTCTTTCAAGGTTGCAAAGTTCGACCTCAGAAGATGCGGTAATACTTGAGACAAAGTCATGTTAATTTTGGTGAATTGTCTGACTGGCCTTTCCACCCTTGGTTGATCAGACGTAGGCTTTGGAATCATAACAGCCCCCACCATTGGTTGGCGTTCAGCCCTCTCTTGGTTTCTTTGCGGATATACAACAGCTACCTCTTTCTTCCTGATAAAAGGCTTCCTTACAACTGTAGAAGAAGATGAATCCTTCCGAATCTTTACACTTTTTATGCTAGCTTCCACCCTCTCCCCGGTAAATATTAGCTCAGTAAAGCCTACAGATGAACTTCCGATTAAATGGTTGAAGAAGGGACCAGATAAGGTGCCTAAGAACATGTCCACCAATTCCCTCTCAGACAGAGGGGGTTGAACTCTTCCATCCAAATCTCTCCATTTTTGTGCGTAATCCTTGAAACCTTCATTGGAAGCCATGGCCATACTTTGGAGTTGAGTACGGGTAGGCGCCAAATCAGCATTGTATTGATATTGCTTGTAGAAATCTGCGGCAAGATCTTCCCAATTGTGGACGTTGGCTCTTTATAGTTGGTAAAACCAGTCGAGTTGTGTTCCAGACAGACTGTCTTGGAAAAAGTGCACCCATAAGTATTTATCAGCGGTGTGGGGTTGGATTTTTCTCACATATGACCGGAGATGTATTTTAGGGCATGACACTCCATCATACTTGGAAAACATGGGCACTTTGAATTTCGGAGGAATCACAATCCCCGACACTAGTCCCAATTCCTCAAAGTCTAAGCCTGGCACCTTTTGTATTTCCATCGTGCTCAACCGCTCTTCAAGATGTCTGTACTTATCATCAGCTGGAGGATACTGTTCCTCATAGTAGTCTTCTTCTTCCTCTTCCTCTTCTTCCGATTCTGACGGGATCGCTGTTTCCTTGCCTTTCCCTTCTCCTTCACCGGATGTTGTTGCAAAATTCAAAGTCCTTCTTGTCTGCCCATGAAATCTTCTCCCCATGTTTAAGACTCCAGTTACCTTCTTTGTTTTGTTTTTCCTCTCTTCAGCTAGTAGAGTCTCAATTCTTCTTGACCCTTGGCTAGGGTCATGAGCAATTGTTGAAACTGTGTATTCTGAGCTTGAAGATCTTTCACTGTTTGCTTGATATCCATCTTACTGAAATAAACAGTAGAGAGATGAGGAGACTTGTTGCAAAAGACCTGTTTATGTTATGATGAATGATATATGCATATGCAATGTTTTCAAGGATTTCAAAGATTCAAGTCTATTTTAGAAAAAAAGGAAACACACGTTATATTAATAAGATAAAGTTTGAGTACATCAATTCCCCTTGGACAAAATAATACAAAACTCTAAGATAAAAAAAGTAGTGCGCATCCTCTTTGGTGCAATGTAGGCATTTAAGGTCCGCTCCTCATGAAGTAGCCTAGTGAGTTCCAAAACCTTCTTCTCGCTTGCATAGAATTGGGCTTCGAAAGTATCTCTCTCTCCCTTGAGTTGTATCTAATCTCTTTATAGGTCTTCAAGAGATGTGGGCATGTCAGGATGTAGGGTAGTGTATGGAACATCTCTTTCCTTAACAGGCTCAATGATTACCGGGAGAATAGAGGGGTAAGGCATCATAAGACTCTGAGCGCGAGTTCATACCCATTTGGGGTAAGGCTCAAGAGGGATGGAATTCTTGTGTCCCAAAGTCTTGCTATCCACCTTGTTTAGCATCCTCCAAGCTCAGATAAATCTTTGGCAAAAACTTTGATTGTCGTTGTCGTAGTCGAATATGAAACCTTGAATCAACATTTCGTGCGGGCCATCCCTTCGAGCATAACCAAACTTCCTTAAGGCTAAACATGGGTTTTAGGTGATGCCTCCCCTAATGCAAAGTAAAGTGACATTAGGAAATTCTCCATAACGGTTTACGATGATAACATTCTCTTTGGATCAAGAGCACCAATGAATGTCTGAATGTTTGAGCGTCATCAACCTTTGTGACCACCTTGAACCTTGCTCATTATTTATGACTGATTAGGGAAGATGAGAAATAAATCATCTTGCCAAGAGAGGAGTGCAACACATAAGGACACCTCTTTTCCTCATTGTGCGAGTGTGAAAAGAGTGTAGGATATCCTCTAGCAGTGTAGGCACCGAGTTGCGTGACATGAAGATTTTGACGGTGTTCACATCTATGAGTTGGTCAGGATTTGGAAACAAAACCATCCCATAGATGAGAAGAGCCACAATTTCCTCAAAGGCTTGCAATTCTAAGGAATTCCAACAACTTTGGGCTTTCTCAAACAAGAACTTTGCTAAGAAACCTTTGACACCACTCCTAGTTTCCCAATGGGTTATGGCATCAGATGAGTGCAAGTGTAGAGCTTGAGAAATCTCTTATGGATTTGGGTCTCTTTCTGTACCGTTGAAAGTTAGTTGATTGAGAATGGGAATCCTCAAGAGTTGGGATAATTCTTCCAAAGTAGGCACAAGTTGATAGTCAGAAAATGTGAAACAATGGTGCAAAGGATCAAAGAACTGAAAGAGCACCTTCATCATGTCCTCATCTATGTTGGAGGTGACCAAGTTGAGTAGACGAACATGCCTCTCGGTGAATGGAGAGTTCTCAGGAATCTTTGAAGCTAGCTCCTTAAGTTGTGGAGGAATTCTTACATGGTTGACTTGAATAGTTTTCCTGCGAAGTGAATTCATTTCCTACAAAACAAGAACAAATATGAATCCAAAAATCCTTGAAATGGTTAGTGGATGTATATGATGTTCATGATGTCTATGGTGTTATGTACTAGTATGCATATACAAGCAAAGAAAACAAGTCCTTAGTTTAGGCTTGCATGGAGTTTTATAGGTAAGTACCATCTTAAAGTTTAGTTGACTTAAGCCTGTCCTAGTAATAGTAATCGGGTTCTAAGGAGCTCAATATCACTGGATTGTTTCCTTGGTCATTGTTTCAGCTCAAGCCTCTTTAATGGCGACCGAAATATCCCAAGAAACCAAACCTCAATGAGTGTAGTATCGAGTATCTACCAACTTCGGACTGCACCAAAGTTGGTCATCTCACTACATCCTAAAGGCCAAGTTGGTCAAGTAAAGGTTCTAAAAGTTCATTAGTGCTTCATGACATCACTCAGCGGCCCCGTATTCTCTTTGATTAACTCAAAGGCTATCGGTACCCATAAATATATCGCACTAACATAGCTATTGCTTAGACCATGTCAGTATACCCCGCACAGTTTCCACAACGTATTACTACTTACCTATAATGTATCCCAAATCTAGTTAGAGGATTCAAAACCAAACAAAGAACCATAATGTAAAGCATACAAGTCAATCAATGTAAGCAAGTAAATGTGATCTAAACCCTAAGGTAACCCCACTTTTAGAATTTTCCCCAGTAGAGTCACTAGTTCTGTGATACGGTGGGAGAATTGACTTGAAGGTTTTGTGTTTTATCGCAAATGTTGCGGTTAGTAAGAGTCGCCACCGACTTTTCTTTTATCCAAAAGGAAAGGTAAAAAAGCACAAGAAAGACTTTTGAGATTGTTTCTTGAGTTTGGGGGGTAGATTATGAAAAGGGAAGGTATTAGCACCCTTTTCATCCATGGTTTTCCATGGGCTCTTAGTTATTTGCTAGATCACTTGCTTTTGTTTGAAATTATGCTTTGTGTGGTTTTGAAAGTATTTTGTAAAAGAGGCCATTGTTTAGGAAATCTTTGTAATCATTCTCGTTCGTAAGAATATATACAAAGATGTTTGTCTTTTTGAAAATGTTTTAATGTTTGTAAGATGTTTTGAAATGTGTGTGTTTGTTTTGAAAATAGCAAGGATATTTGTTTGAAATGGAGCAAGTAACCAAAAGTAATCTACCTACTCAAATGTCTTTCTTGTTCATTTTCTTTTCCTTTGATATTGTTGTGTTACCATTGATTTGGTAAGCAACCCTATCTTTGGATGTAAACGGGACGGGCGTGGGTCATCGTATAACCATGATTAGCAATGTTGCAAAGCATCTTAGCATTTTGAGGGACTAAGATCATTTTTGTAAGGCAACTTTGAATAGCGTCTTCGAGGGACTATGATCTTGTTTTTTTGTTTGTTTTGCTAAGATACCTTACATGTGTAATATGGCCATTTTGTTCAAGGAAACCAAGTGGAGTAACCCTAGGGGTGTTTGTGTGCAAGTGTGTCATTTTCATGCTTGATTTTGTCTTGAATTAGGGTTTTCTATTTGATTGGATTTATCTTGCCATACAAACCCTAATTATTAACATGTTATATATAAAGCGATAAATTGCAGAAAGTAAATATCCTACGCTATTACAATCATTTGGGGATGGGGTGTACAAATTTAAAAATGGGGATTGCAAGAAATTAAAGTCCTAATTATCTATTACAACCATATTGAATAGCCATGAAGAAAATATATGAAGCATGTAAAAATAAAGAAAAATGAAAGGAAACGAAAACATTTTAGATCATTATGTGTCGACACATGCCGTAAAATCAAGCTTCTCGAATGCACATTTTTTTTGATGAAGACAAATCATGATTGATAAAGAAGGCAAAAATTATTGATCAAGCTAAAAGCCTATTTGGATGAAGTCTTTGGTTCAAGCCCTTAGAAAATTTCAAGGTATAATGATAATACTTACCTTGAACTTAAGATATAGATGCTCAATGGTCAAAAAGAAAACATTTTATATTGTCCAACTCTTTATTCAAGTTTTTTCAAAGCAAAAATTCAATTTTCATTTGAGTGCAATCGATTTGCATGTTAGTGCAATTGATTGCATGCTTCAGTTTTTCAAAACATTGGCTACTGACTTCCAGTGCAATTGATTTGCATGGTTGTGCAATCGATTGCACACTCAAAATATTTGGAAATCTGGATACTGGAACCCCGTGCAATCGATTTTCATGGTTGTGCAATCGATTTCACACTCAAAATATTTAGAAATCTGGCTACTGGAACCCCGTGCAATCGATTTGCATGGTTGTGCAATCAATTGCACCCTCAAAATATTTGGAAATCTGGCTACTGGAACCCTGTGCAATTGATTTACATGAACGGTGCAATCGATTTCCTGTTGTATGGTTTTGAAAAAACAGCTGCCTTACACCTGCCTGTTCATGATACTATTTCATGGAAAACTTTTCACTCAATCTTGGCAATTGTTCATGATTTTTTTTACAAACCTTTTCTTCAAAGGTCACTGCATTTTAGCCTCAAAAATGAACCAAATGATGATGATTGAAATGAAGAGTTTAAAGTTAAGGAGACTTACCTTGCAGCTAGAATTTATGTTTTGAGCTTGAGGTGTTGCCTTGTGGACTGTTATGACCTTTTTTCAGTTATGAGATTTTTTGAGAGTTTGTCAACAAAACTTCTGGTTTTCTTTCTCCCTTTTTTCCTCCTTTTTCTTTTTCTTTTTGCTTTGCAAATGCTCCTTCTATTTATAGGCAAAGGACTTGTGAACAAAGGCTGAATAGGTTTACAAGACAACATGTTATGGTTTAGTTGGGATGTAAGTATCAAACTATGTCAAGTACTCCATGGTTCCAAGATGAAGTACCAAAGTTGCTGGTTTAGAGGGGTTGATTTCCATGTTTTATGGTGGAGTAAAATCAGAAACAAATAAAGTATGGGCTCAAGACAAGTTTTGTACATAAAGCTTGATTTTCAAGAATAACAATGGTGCCTTTATGCCATAAATGGAAATATCCTTCGGACAATGGCTTAAACACTTGGATAATAGCTCAAAAGTGGGTGTAAACATTAAATTATGTAGAGATTTGCAAGAAAGAAGGAATATAACATAAGATTATGCAGCATAGCATAAGGGTTTTGTTGTGTGTTCTTCAATAGAATGACTTGCAAATCAAGGGTGGATGCCCAACTTCATGCCCTTGAATCTCCTAGCTCAAGTATGATAAATTCATGCTCTTGGATTTTTTGGAAAGCTTGAAACATCCTCTATAAATTTCATGTTTACCACTTTTGTTAAATCAAACTAGAACTTGATGGAAATTGGCCAAGAAGTTAGGATAAAAACCTGTCCAAACCTGCTGAAAAATTCTCTAGGTGTTTATTCAAAAATGCCATGACTTCATGAATTTATAACTCAAAATCCAAACATTTCTAGGAAAAGTCCTTCTCTACAATATTTTAGATCTCATTGAGATCTACAACTTTTATGTTAGAGGTTTTCCTTGAATCATCTTTCATCATGGTGAAAAATTGGCACGGAGTGGTGAAATTATCATGTGTAAAATCACTTAGAGAATTTCTAAGTCTTGGAAATCTTGACTTTTCAAGTTGACTTTTGACTTTCTTAACTTCTTGATGATCAAGCTTGATATTTTTGAATGTCTTGATGATTTGTGATATTTGAAACTTAATGTTGACCAAAAAAGTTAAAGTTTGACTTTTGGTGTTACAGTTGACTTTTTCACCAATACAACTGATTTTAGGTCATCTAATCAATTAACTGAGCAAAAATGCGATCCAAGACCTTAATTTTCAGTCATTAGTGCTTGAGGAGATGTCTTGAGCTGATCAACCTTAGTGCAGTCTTGAACGAAAGGAGATCTTATGAGATATTAATTGAGAAATGGGAGGATAAATTTTGGGGTACAACAGCTGCCCCTGTTCAATCTTCTTAAGCCTGAAGAGTTAGATTGGCGAGTTTTGCCATTCGTGATCTGAAGGTGGAAGATGATTGGACACTAGAGTTCCCAAAAATTTGCACTCGGTGATGTGATGGTAGAGGGAATGGGCTTAAAGATTCCATTTGGGGGGATGATAGAGAGTTATTGGGGATGGGCTTGTAGATGCCATCTAGAAATGATGGCTGAATTGTATCTTTAAGCTGAAACTGAGTGAGTATCAGAATGGCGTCCGCGTATGGAGTATATTTGAGCTGTATCTGGAGCTTGAATCTAAATGAATATCAGAATGGAATCCGTGTTTGGAGCGTATCTGAACTGTATCTGAAAGTTGAATCTGAATGAGTATCAGAATGGCATCCATGTCTGGAGCATATCTGAATTGTATCTTGAAAGTTGAATCTGAATGAGTATCAGAACAGAATGGCATCCGTGTCTGGAGCATATCTGAACTATATATTGAAAGTTGAATCTGAATGATTATCAGAATTACATCCGTGTCTAGAGCATATCTGAACTGTATCTGAATGTTGAATTTGAATGAGTATCAGGATGGCATCTGTGTCTAGAGTGTATCTGAACTGTATCTTGAAAGTTGAATTTGAATGAGTATCAGAATGGAATCCGTGTCTGGAGCGTATCTGAACTGTATCTAAATGTTGAATTTGAATGAGTATCAGGATGGCATCCGTGTCTGGAGCGTATCTGAACTGTATCAAGAAGTTGTCTTTGAATGAGTATCAGAATGGCATCCGTGTCTGGAGCGTATCTGAATTGTATCTGAATGTTGAATTTGATGAGTATCAGGATGGCATCAGTGTCTGGAGCGTATCTGAACTGTATCAAAAAGTTGTCTTTGAATGAGTATCAGAATGGCATCCGTGTCTGGAGCGTATCTGAACTGTATCAAGATTGAATATTGTTAACGGTAGCTGTTAATCGTATCCTGAAAAGGGTAAAATTCTAGCTAAAATACAAAGTCATGTTGCATGAAATGTATGATGTAATGTATTTTCTTTATCAATGTTTATTATATATGGATGCAATGTATGTATATGTGAGCTAATCTGCTGCATTGCTGTTGGATTGGGGAAAATAAATCCCTGACTGTTTGTTGAGGATATGTAAGTATAAGTCCTCATGTTGTGAAGTCTAAGTGTTGATGAATTTTTGTCGAGAGAAATAAACTTTGTTGTAAGGAAAATGCCGTTTACTTCTTGTAGAATCCTGTTGGGGAATCCTGAGAAATTTGACGACTTCTACTGGGGAATGACAATTTGAAGCTTTGTTCCGCTGGAGATTTAAACGACGTACTGCAAGGGTTTACTTATGGAATATCCTAGAGATATTTTCCTATCCTTTCAACCTATCAGTAATTTCCTATTTTCATTTTGTTTATTTGTAAATAGTAATTATGTTCAAATGCATATGCTCAATGATGAATCATTGGACGTTTTTGTAAACAAAACAAGCGTAAAGAAAGGATAAATAGTTTTTGCACTTTCAAAGGAATATTTTGTATTGACTTTGAATAAGTATTTTTTTTGTACAAGGAGACACACATTCTAGTAAGAGAATGCTGTCATAAAAAACTGAAAATTTTGATACAAAGAAAAGATAATTATGTGTACAAAAATCCCATGGGGTTTCCATTCTGCTATAGCCTTCGTATCTCTGAGCGTCTTGTCTATTTGTTGCCTTGTCCGAAGATGACTGAATTGATTAGAACATCTGAGTTTGTCAGTGGAAGTCAAAGGTTGTTTGTAAAGTGATCTGACGGGACATAGTCGTACGCCTTAATTCCCTAACTTTTGCCTGGACCGCCCTTTCGAATTTTCAGTTCACCGGGAAACCCATTTTTGCCCAAGTGGCCCTTTCAGGTTTTCAACTTACCGGGTGTACAGATTTTTTTTGTTTTATCCCTAATTTTTGCCCTAACCTTTTGGTTCGCCGGGATGCCCTTGTTTTTCCTAGGTATGTCAACCTAGCGGGTCTCTTATGCGTAGTATCTTTTGACTATGTCTGCATCCGCAGGGTGCGGTAGGTCGTCACCGTCCATGGTGGTTAAGATCATTGCTGCACCAGAAAAAATGTTTTTGATTACAAATGGTCCTTCATAAGTAGGAGTCCATTTTCCCCTGGGATCACCTTGCGGCAATATGATACTTTTGATCACCAGATCCCCAACTTGATACACTTGTCGTATGACCTTTTTGTTGAAAGCCTTGATCATCCGTTTTTGATACATTTGAGCATGACAGTCAGCAGTAAGCCTTTTCTCATCAATCAAGTTTAGTTTATCAAGTCGAGTCTGGATCCAATCGTCTTCGTTCAAACCTGCATCCTTCATAATCCTTAGAGAGGGATCTGAACCTCGATAGGCAAGATAGCTTCCATGCCGTATACCAAAGAATAAGGTGTTTCCCTGGTTGATGTGCGAGCCGTGGTATGATACCTGTGGAGAGAGAATGGTAGCATCTCGTGCTAGTCTTTATATGTGACTGTCATTTTCTGTATGATCTTTTTAATGTTTTTATTTGCAGCTTCGACATCACCATTCATCTTTGGCCGATAGGGAGAAGAATTGTGATGCTGAATCTTGAATTGCTTGCACAATGCGGTAATCATAGTGTTGTTGAGATTTTTACCATCGTCAGTGATGATCCTTTCCGGGATACCGTACCGGAAAATGAGATTTTGCTTGATGAAACGGGCAATAACATTTTTGGTAACGGAGGCAAAGGAGGCTGCTTCAACCCACTTTATAAAATAGTCAATGGCCACTAGGATAAAGCGTTGTCCATTGGAAGCTGTCGACTTGATTTCCCCGATCATATCAATCCCCCACATAGCAAAGGGCCAAGGAGCTGTCAAGACAATCAGAGGAACTGGAGGTACATGCACCTTGTGTAGACCAATCGAGAGTGTTGATAGCAATCTGCTTCCATGGTAGACCAATAATAACCTACCCATAGGATTTTCTTTGCCATCGTATGCCCACTGGAATGTGTACCAAAAGTGCCTTCGTGCAATTCAGCCATGATCCTTTCTTCTTCAAACTTATCCATGCACTGAAGTAATACAGAGTCATGATTGCGTTTGTACAGGATGCCGTTAGTAAGGAAGAAGTTAGCAGAGAATCTCCTTAAGAATTTTTTATCATTGATTGAAGCTCCTTCTGGATATTCTTGAGCCTCGAGATACCTCTTGGCTTCATGAAACCAAGGCTGGTCCACTACTTCTTCAGTATTAATCTCGTGACAGTGTGCTGGTTCATCCATTCGTTCAATGGTGATTTGGGGAGCCTCGTTATCCCATTTAAGTTTAAACATAGATGACATTGTGGCTAGTGTGTATGCTAGCTGATTTTCTTCTCGCGACAAATGCTCGAAGGTAATCTTCTCAAAATATGGTAGCAATGTCAAAACATGTTCTTTGTAAGGGATAAGGTTTGGGTGTTTGGTGTCCCATTCCCATTTTCCCCTGGGATCACCTTGCGATAGAATGATGTGCTTTATTACCAAGTCACCAGCCTAGTATACCTGATGCTTGATCTTCTTGTTAAATTCCTTGATCATACACTTCTGATACATCTGGCCATGACAGACAGCCGCAAGCCTTTTCTCGTCGATTAGATTTAACTGATCCAACCTAGTCTGAATCCACTCGTCTTAGTCCAAGTCTGTATCTTTTCTGATCCCTAGAGAAGGAATCTGAACTTCGACAAGTAGGATATCTTCCATACTGTAAACCAGAGAGAATGGGGTTTCCCTAGTTGATGTTCTAACCGAAGTGCGGTAGCTATGGAGAGAAAACGGTAACATCTTGTGCCAGTATTTGTAGGTCACAACCATCTTGTGTACTATCTTCTTTATATTCTTATTGGCGGCTTCCATTGTGTCACTCATCTTTGGACGGTATAGAGAAGAGTTATGGTGCTTGATCTTGAACTGTGGGCAGAGTCCGGTGATCATAGTGTTATTGAGATTGGTACCATTGTCTGTTATAATTCTCTCGGGGATGCCATACCGACAGATAAGGTTGTGCTTGATGAATCGGGCGACCACATTCTTGGTAACAGAGGCGAACGATGCTTCTTACACCCACTTTGTAAAGTAATCGACGACGACGAGAATGAAGTAATGTTCATTAGAAGCAGTAGGCTTGATTTCTCCGATCATATCAATGCCCCATATTGCGAATGGCCATGCAGCAGTCATGACGCTCTCGAGTGGTGGTGACAGTCAGTTTCCATAGTCGACCAATAGTAACTAGATTTCGAAATCTTTTTAGCCATAGTATGCCCACTGGAGTGAGTACTAAAGACACCTTCGTGCATATCTTGCATAATTTATTTTGCTTCTTTCTTGTCCACACAATGAAGCAGGGTTAAGTCATGATCGCGTTTGTATAAAATTCCATTGCTCAAGAAGAACTTAGCCGAGAACCTCCGTAGGAATTTCTTGTCATTGATCGATGCCCCTTTAGGGTATTCTTGAGCCTTAAGATACCTTTTTACCTCATGAAACCATGGGTTTTCCCTTTACTCCATCAGTTTCAATTCCATAGCAGTGTATTGGTTCGTCGAATATTTCAATTGTAATTATGGGAGCCTCATTGTCCATCTGACCTTGAACATGGATGACATGGTAGCTAATGTATTCGCCAGCTAATTCTCTTCTCTTGGTATATGCTTAAAAGATCTCCTTGAAATACGAAATCAAGGTTAGCACATGTTCTCGGTAAGGGATAAGATTCAAATGATTCATATCCCATTCTCTCTTGACCTGACTTATTACCAAGGTTGCGTCTCCATATACGCTTAAGAACTTGATTCTTAGGTCAATAACAGCTTTAAGACCCATGATGCACGCTTCATATTTAGCCATATTATTGGTGCAGTCAAAGCAAAGTCTGGTAGTGAAAGGTGTGTGACAACCCTGAGGAGAGATAAATACAACACCAATTTTTACCAAGTGCGTTGGAAGCTCCATCAAAAAACATAGTCCATTGGGATCCTGGCTCAGGTCCTTCATACGCTCTGAGTTCTTCACAATCTATAACTAGAATAATGTTCTTGTCCGGGAATTCGAAGTTCATAGACTGATAGTCGTCTACAGCTTGATGTGCTAAATGATCTGTCAGTACACTTTGTTTGATTGTTTTTTGAGTGGTGTACTGAATGTCATATTCTGTTAAGACCATTTGCCATCAGGCTATTCTTCCAGAGAGAGCTGGATTCTCGAATATGTACTTGATATGATCCATTTTAGAGATCAACAAGGTAGTATGGGTCAACATATACTGTCTTAATCGGCGAGCAGCCCATGCCAAAACGTAGCAAGTTTTCTTGAGCAGTGAATATCTTGTTTCCCAGTCGGTAAACTTTTTGCTAAGGTCGTATATTGCATGATATTTTGGACCAGACTCGACGTGCTGCCCTAGTACACACCTCCATTGAGTTCTCTATCACTGTTAGGTACATGATTAGAGGCCTTCCTTCAACTGGTGGCTTCCATGAGATCTTTCTTTATGACAGACTATATGACATCCATTTTACTACTTGATCTTTCTTTAGCAGTTCGAAGATTGGCTCACAAGTAGCGGTCATATGAGAAATGAAACGGGCAATGTAATTCAGTTGTCTTAAGAAACCTCTGACTTCCTTCTCGTTACGGGGAGTCGACATTTCTTGAAGATTTAACTTTGGCGAGATCAAGATCAATACCCTTACTGTTAATGACGAAACCCAGGAGTTTACCGGATCTTACCCCAAAGGTGCAATTGTTCAGGTTTAGCCTTTGTTTGTACTTTCTCAGTCTTTCAAACAATTTATGCAGATGGTCAAGATGATCTTTTTTAGTCTGTGACCTTGCTATCATGTCGTCGATGTAGACCTCTATCTCGTGGTGAATCATGTCATGAAATAAGGCTACCATGGCACGCTGATAAGTTTCCCCGACATTCTTCAACCCAAAAGGCATAACCTTGTAACAGAAAATGCCCCACTGCGTGACGAAGGTAGTTTTCTCCATGTCTTCAGGCGCCATTTTGATCTGGTTATAACCTGAGAAACCATCCATGAAGGAGAATACCTTATGTTGAGCGGTGTTGTCGACCAAAACATCAATATGTGGTAGTGGGAAGTCATCTTTGGGGATTGCCCTGTTTAGATCCTTGTAATCTACGCACATACGTACCTTCCCATATTTCTTTGGCACCAGAACAACATTAGCAACCCATTAAGGATATGATGTCATTTCTAAGTATCCTGCATTGAATTGTTTCACAACCTCGACCTTGATCTTTTCTTACATCTCAGGACACATGCGACGGACCTTCTGCTTGATCAGAACACAACCCTATTTCATCGGAAGACGGTGAATAATAATATCAATATCAAGCCCTGGTATGTCTTTGTACGACCAGACGTAGATCTCAACATATTCATGCAACACCTGGATTAACCTATTCTTGACATTGCTTTCTAGGATGGCTCCTATCTTGACCTCTTTTCTGTCTGTCTCGATACCCAAATTTACAACTTTGACCGACTCTTCATGTCGTTGGATAGCCTTTTCTTCTTATATCAAACGTCTGGCAAGTTCTCCAGGTATTTCACAATCTTCCTCACCTTCGTTCTCAACTTGGTAGATCGAATTTTCAAAGTCATATGCGGCAATAGAATAATTGTTATCGACGATATCCAGAGTGGATGAGGATTTGAAACATAGTGTGTGGGTGTGTGTAAGAACACATAGTTGTTTGAAAATGCAAATAAGATAAAAGAAAGACAAAGATCACAAATTTTGCATGCTAAACGTCTAATGTTTTTATTGAATGAGCAATGTTTATGAATTATCAAACCTTAACAAATGAACCATTGTGCCCCGGGTAAGACACAAGGTTTTAAAGTCATTTTTTATTACATAACCAAAAAACTTTTAAAAGAAATAAGACATGAATATAGATATTACTCCTGACTAAAGGAGATAGGGAATATGTCTTCTGCTTTCCATTTATCAAGCCCATCACCAATGGTAGGGAATATCCAACTGTTGAAGTCACAATCATTGTCTGCATCCTCTATAACATTAACTCTGTTGTTGCTGATATAGAATGAAGGTCTTCCAGCCTGAGCGCGACGAACATCCCTTTAACCTTCTACAGTAAAGCCCAAACAAAACTTGTCAGATTTATAAGGGATATCAGGAAGTTGACCCCAAATAGTACTACCACCTTCTTCTATAGTTAATTTGGCATCTATCAAAGAAGCCATCTTATATGGAGTTTTGGTGATCTTTAGAATAGCAGTAACATCTTCAACAGCAGCAAGGGAAATCCCTTCAAAGGCCTGACATGGAGTCTCGATAAATTCTCCGTCCATCTCCATGTATCAGAATGAATTCAAGTGGCTGACCATGTATTCCTCTTCTCCATAGACAGTAACAACCTTCCCTTTTACATGGTACTTAATTTCTGGTGCAAGGTGGAGGTTACAACACTTTCCCCATGGATCCAGGGGCATCCCAAAAGACAAGAATAGGACGGCCAGATGTCCATTACATAGAAAGTGGACTCAAATATCTGGGAACCCACCTTGATTGGGAGGTCCACTTCTCCATGCACCATTCATTTGGACCCGTCAAAGGATCGAACTATGATATTACTGGGCTTCAACACAACCTATTCACAACCTATTCTGTCGAAAGCACCTTTAGGTAGAACATTCAGAGAAGAGACAATATCAATTAACACATGAACCAATATAGTGCCTCTTCATTCAATGGAGACATACAGGGCCCTATTATGATTTCTACCCTCTGGAGTCAAGTCAACATCGGAGAAACCTAATCCATTATCAATTTTAAACTCTCCACGTAGCTTCCAAATTGATCAGCAGAAATTTCCTATGGCACATGAGCAATCTTCAAGAATTTTACCAAAGCCTGCGCATGGGCTTCAGAATGCAGCAGTAAAGATAACATGGAAATTTTATACGTGGTTTTCCCCAGCTGTTCAACAATTTTATAATCGCTTCTATGAATGATCTTCAAAACCTCTTCCAATTTCTGTCCAGAGGTATCCTTGACCGTAGCTTCTTTTGGTGTCTCCGTTTGGGAAGGCTCTATCATTGGCTCTTTACCCTGAGCCTCAGCAGTTGTCTTGGTATCCGTGACTTGCACAAGCAGAGAGATTTCCAGGGAGAAAATCCTTCCACTTCTGGTAATTTTGTTGGACCCCGCAATATTGACAATGTTGGCATCATCCTCTTCATCATCATTATCGGACAACTCTTGTTTAATGCCATAGTAATAGACGTCAGACCCATAATTCCATGGAATAGCCTTTTCCAAGGAATATGGGATGGGCCCAGGTGTTGTAATGATTAACGGAGCAACTTTTGGAATGGCGGCAATCCTTACAGGACCCTTGGAAGTGATCCTAAAAGGAGTACCAGATACAACAACCAAATGTCCGCCTAAATCTTCAATAGATGGAACTTTTTAAATCAGAATAACATGTTCATTCATCATGCATTGATCTCCTTCCTTCAGCAACCCGTAACCATTGGGTTAGATCGCACAACAATAACTTTCTTTAACACAACCCGTAACAAATTTTCTTTGATCGTCGAGAGAGGAGTAACCACATCACTTATATAAGTAACATACAAAACATCTTCAGTAGCACTTATTCCCTTGTCATGCTTGGGCATTGGTGCAGTAATCACGTTTGGAGTCTCCAGAGGATCGAACTCAATTTCCTTATTATCGATCATATCCTGAATCTTTCTCTTTAGGGCCCAGCAATTGTTGGTGTCCTGCCCAGGACTGTTCGAATGATAAGAACATGTTACATTCAGATTATACTTGGGAGAGGATGTGTTGGGATTCTGAGGAGGATCCCGCAGTGAAATGAGTTCAGCCTTTAACAAATGTTGTAATGCCTAAGATAAAGACATGCCAATTTTGGTAAACTGTCTCGGCAAAGCGTATGGCCTTCGTCGGTTACCATGCTGTTGTTGTTGAATAGGCACCAGATTGGAAATCAACACCACTCCCACAGAATGATGGCGGTCACTTTTACCATGGCTCTTCTGGACATAGACAACATAGGTTTCTTTTATACCTCCAAATGGCTTTTTCACAACATTAGAATATGTATCCATCAGGATCTTCCCACTCTTGATACCACTTTTAATTCTTTCTCCAGTCAAAATCATCTCCGTAAAACCAGACGACGAGCTTCCATTCAACAGATTAAAGAACGGGCCTGTTAGAGTGCCGATGAACGTATTTATCATTTCCTGGTCAGTCAAGGGAGGTTTCACCCTTCCAGCCAAATCCCTTCATTTCTGTGTGTATTTCTTGAACCCTTCATTTGAGTCCATGGACATATTCTGCATTTTCACTCGAGTTGGTGCCAGGTTAGCGCTATATTGATACTGCTTATAGAAAGTAGCAACTAAGTCTTCCCATGTGTGAATGTTGGTTCCTTCGAGTTGATATAACCATTCAAGTTGAGTGCCAGCTAAACTCTTTTGGAAGAAATGGACCCATAATTTCCGGTCAGCAGTGTGAGATTGGATCTTCCAGACATACTACCTCAAATGGAGTTTAGGACAAGAGAACCCATCATATTTATAAAAGATGGAGACCATGAACTTATGTGGGATGACCACCACCAGAACCAGACCTAGTTCACCAAAATCTAATCCAGGCACCTTCTGGATTTCCATAGCCTTGTGTCTATCCTCCAACTTCTTGTCCTTGTCATTTGCAGGAGGATACTGTTCGTCAGAATAGTCTTCATCTTCAGAAACCTAATTGTTCCTTCCTTCAGGCCTGATGCTCCTACCCTCTCCTTCCTGGTTGTCATCTTCCTCAGAGGAGATATAATCCACTTGAACTGGTTGAGAAGGACCTTTGAACCTTTCGCCCATATTGAGGATAACAACCGGCTTCTTGGTCTTCTTCTTCTCGGTGACGAGCACCATCAGATCTTTCTGCCCCTGTGCCAGATTTAACAAAGTCTCTTGAAAATGTGCATGTTGAGCCTAGAGATCCTTGACAGTTTGTTCGAGGGCCATTTTTCTTTTGAAATAAACAGCGAGAAAATGAGAAACTTGTATGAAAAAACCTTTTTATGAGTTGATGCATGATATGTAAATGCAATGTTTTCAAGGACCTTAGGAGATTTAAATTTTCTAACCAAGAGGAAACAAAAACAAAGATTTTATTAGTAAGTTCAAAATTACAATTTCCTCTTAGGCTTACAATGAAAACAATAAAGTCTCAAAGAGACAACAAAATGAACTTCTAAAATCTAAGATTCAAGTTTCCCATGGACACTTCCTTTTTGTGCTGATGTGTGCATTAAGACTTTGCTCCTCGTGATGTTGCTTTGTGAGCTCTAACACTTTATTTTCACTTGCATAAAATTGGGTCTCGAAGGTGTCCCGTTCTTACTTCAGTTGAACCCAAGACTTCTGCAATTCTTCAAGGTTAGTAGGCATGTCTGGATGGAGGATGGTGTGGGAAACGTCTCCTTCAACAACAGGCTCCATAATTACTGGTAGGATAGATGGATATGGCATCAGGAGGTTTTAAGCATGAGCTCATACCCATTTGAGATAAGGCTCCAGAGGGATGGAATTCTTATGCCCTAAAGTCTTACTATCAATCTTACTTACCATGCCCCAAACATGTATAAACCTTCAACGATAACTTTGAGGATCACTTTCATAGTTGAACACAATACCCTGGATAAGTGCGTCATGAGGACCATATCTTCGAGCGTAACCAAATTGACGTAGAGCCAAAGAAGGGTTGTAAGTAATACCTCCCATAATGCCAAGGAGTGGAACATTATGGAATTCTCCGCAGCGATCAATGGTAGTGATATCCTCATGAGATCAGGAATACCAGTAGATGTCTGTATGAGAAAGTGACATTATTCTTTGCGACCACCTCAAACCTTGTTCATTCTTCATTATCGAGCGGGGAAGGTGCGAAATAAACCACCTAGACAATAGAGGATACAACGCATGAGAGTTCCTTGCCTCTTCATAGTCCAAGTGTAAAGAGAATGCAAAATATCTCTGAGCAAGGTAGGCACAAGATTACGAGCAAGGAAAATTTCGACAGTGTTTACGTCTATGAGTTGGTCTGGATTAGGAAATAGTACCAACCCATAGATTAGAATAGCCAAGATTTCCTCGAAAGCCTGAAAACTCATAACATCCAGAAATAGTTGTGCCTTCTCTATCAGAAATTTAGCTAGAAAACCTTTGACTCCAATTCTTGTTTCCCAGTTGGACGTAATGTCGGACCACTTCAGATGTAAGGTTGCTGCAATAACTTCTGGCTTTGGATCTTCTTATAAACTGGTGAAGGGAATCTAATCAAGAACAGGTACTCCCAATAATTGATAGAACTCCTCCATAGTGGGTACCAACTGATAATCAGGAAAGGTGAAACAATGATGTACAAGGTCAAATAACTGGAATAGAATACTCATCATGTCTTCATCAAAACCTGATCTAACCAGACTAGGTAGTCGATCATGCCTTTTGATGAATGGTTAACTTTCAAGAACCCTTGAGACTAACTCTTTAAGTTGAGGAAGCACCCTTGCAAAGTTGATTCGGATAGTGTTTCTACGAGCGGAGGCCATAGTCTGCAAAACAGAACAAAGATAAATTCCTTGGTCCTTGAAATGGTTAGTGAAAATGCATATGGTATGATGTCATGATGCTATGATGTTATGTTCGAACAATTTAATCACACACAAGCAAAAAACACAAAGCCTTAGGTTTAAGCTTGCATGAAGTTTGTAGGTAAGTACCCTCTTGAAGTTTCAGTTGGCTCAACCTGTCCTAAAAGAAAGTAACAGGGTTCTAAGAGTCTTAATATCACTGATCTTTCTCTCGGGAATTGTTTCAGCACAAGCATCTGATTTGCAACCGAAATATCCCGAGAGTCCGACCTCAATGAGTGTAGCATCGAGTATCAACTAACTTCAGTCTGCACCAAAGTAGGCCATCTCACTACTTTCTAATGGCTAAGTTGTGTCAACTAAGCTTCTATGGTCAGTTATAGCTTTATGACACAACACGACATCCCAACATTCTCCTTGACTTAACTCAAGGGACACCAGCACCAACCAATGTGTCGCACTAACGTAGCCATCGCTTCAACCATATCGGTGTACGCCGTATAATTTTCACGATCTATTGCTACTTACCTAAAATGCCCCAGATCCGAGTATAAGATCTATACAAGAATAACCCAAAGAACCCTTAAAAATAAATCAGGAAAATCAAAAAATGAAAGTATTTAAATGTGAACTACCTCCAAGGTAACCCCGCTTTTAGTCGAAGATCCCTAGCAGATTCTCCAGTTCTATAATACGGCGGGAGAACTGACTTTTGGTTTTGCGTTTTAAAGCAAATTTTATGGATAGCAAGAGTCGCCACCGACTTTTCTTTTATCCGATAAAGGAAAGGGTGAAAAGAACATGAAAGACCATTGAGAATTTTCTAAGTAAGGGGGGTAGGTTATGAAAAGGGAAGGTGGTAGCACCTTTTTCATCTGTAGTTATCTACAGACTCTTAATCGCTAGCTCACTTTGAAAATGATTTGTGTTTGTGCGTTTGAAAATATTTTGAAAAGATGCCTAAGTGCGGCAAACTTTGTAATAATTCTTGTATCATTGAGAACGTATACAAAGTGTTTGTCTTTGAAAATATTTTAAAACAGAGAGTGTATGTGTGAGAAATTTTTTTGTTTGCGAGCAAGAGACTACGAGCTATCTACCTACTCAAAAAGTCTTTGTTCTTTACCTCTTTTCCATTAGATAGTGCTATCCTACCATTAGTTAGTAGGTGGCCCTATCATTGGATGTTTGAGGGACAGGCATGGGTCATCGTACAGTCACAAAGGCAACTCCTAGGACACTTTAGCAATTATCCTAAGGGACTAAGATCGTTTACCGAAGCCACATCGAATGGTCATTGAGGGACTATGATCTTTTAACGAGAGAATCTTTGCTAAGGCATCCCACATTCGAGGGACGTGACTGTTTAAATCCGAGGCAACAAGTGAGGGTCACCCTTGAGGTGCGCGTGTGCAAAGTGTTTTGATTTCAAGTTTTTGTCTTGAGATTAGGTTTTCTAACGTTTGTTTTTTATGTCTTGCCATGCACGCCTAGTTAATCTAGCAGTTAAGTATATATAAGTGCGAAAAATAAAATGCGGGAAATAATCTACACTATTACATCACTTCGGGGATGGGGAGTACAAACTATAAATTGGGAGGAAAGAAATAAACCCTAATTATCTATTACAAACTTTTGAACAATTACATAATTATATTAATGCGAAAAATAAACAAAACGCGTGGAGATGGTAAAGAGGGAAAGATATCAAAAACCTAAAAATTCTAAGGGTTTAAGAAAAATATTTTTGTTGTTTTTACCTAGAAAAATATGTGAAGTGAAAGATAAAATAAAACTAATTCTAATTAATTCATTAGTTAATTATTTAAAATAAAACAAAGTGTGATTAATTTAATAAATTTATATTAAATAAAAATTAAATTAATTTATTAAAACCTAAATTTTGTTTATGACTTTATGATTTTTTTCTGATTAAATATGTTGATTAAAAAAAAGTTAATTAAAATAAAATAAAGAAAATTAGATAGACCTGAGATAAAAGAAGATTGGGGGGGGGGGGGACAAAAACAATATATCAAGCTCAAACTGGCCAAAGCCCAACACTGCGTTGGATTCAGTATGGACAATTCCTTGGAGTACACCATAGGCGTGCTGATTTACGAACGCTGGATCAAGATAATTGAGATCTGATGGTGTGGAGTTGAAGTACACCATGCACGCGTTGGGATTGCTTGTACCTGATCCGCAAAGAAAACATGGAAAAATAAAATTGTCTCACGCCTGGATCGAACCCAGGACCAAGCATAGGTAAGCCTTAAGAACACGCGCGCTGCCACTTGGGTGGCCTGTACATCCGATATAAGAATCAAATCCAAACATTATATTTAAAAATTGAAATTAATATCAGCTAATCAAACAAACGCACGCAAGTGGGCCCATGTTATTTTTGAATCAGCGAATCACAAAATAGCCTGATGCCACATAAGCTTTTAGGTGAGTCTGACTACCCCTCACGGTGGTCAACTCCTTCTTCTCCGATTGACAAAAATACCAAACCCGCGAAAGAAACAAAATCAAAGTCCAAGATTCAACCTACCCCCAAAAAAAAATCAAGGTCTGCCAATCCAATGGTGTTGTCCGTTTGCCCTAAAAATGCATGTATGCAACGATGTGAAGAACACAACCCTTCATGCCCTAACTATGGTGTTTTCATATTCAAGCACCCAAGCTTACATTTAATATGTTACATCTATTCCAAACATCAATAATAATAGGAATGCATGCATACAATTGATTTAGATCACATGATCAAAGAGTTTGAAATCAAAACTTTTATCAAACTAGTGGCATTGCATGAAGGGATTCTGGGATGCGTTGGGCTTGAGAAATGATATGGATTGCCTCCTGGAGGTCTCAGAAGGATGGTTGGATCACTGGTTTTGAGGGAGGGAAGTTGCAACAGGGATTTCGAACTTGCACTAATGCTTTGAATTTTGAGAATTTTGGTGTTCTTTCTTAGGCAGTATTTTCGCGTGTCTTTTGCATCTGTTTGCTTGTCTTTATATAGAGGAAGAAAAAGGCTCATCAAATATGGCATGATATTGTTGTACCCCAAATTTTGACCTAAGATACCATCTCGCCATCTGCATCATTACATTGCAAGCGTTTTAATTTATTTGATTTTTAAATTCATAACTCTTTCAAGTCGAGAGCTGTTTATTTTTGAACGCTAAATTTATTAATCGATTCATGCTAAAACGATGTTTATAGATAATAAAATAAATATTGAAAAAGGGGTTTATGAATTGATCAAACAAGGTTTATTAATTATTTATTATCTTAAATTTAAATAATTGAAATTTATTTTCAATTGTTATATAATTTAAAGATTTATAGATAATAAAATAAATATTGAAAAAGAGGTTTATGAATTGATCAAACAAGGTTTATTAATTTTTTATTATCTTAAAATTAAATAATTGGAATCTATTTTCGGTTATTATATAATTTAAAGATTTATGAATAATGAAATAAACATTTGAAAAAAGGTTTATTAATTGGTCAACAGTGATTATTTAATTATTTATCATTCTAAGTTAAATAATTGAAATCATATTTTCAATTATTATAATTTAGAAAATTATGAATAATGAATTAAATAATTGAAATTATTAATTGATCAATGATGTTTATTTATTTGTTTATTATTCTGAATTTAAGTGATTGAAATTGATTTTCAATTATTATACAATTTAAAGAATTATAAACGATAAATAAATAATTGGAAAGAAAAAGAATTAATTGGGAAATAATAGAATTTTATTCACTTTATTCTATTTATTACAATTGTTATTTAAATATTGTATTATTTACAAAATATTTATAATGACAATTACATAAAGAGTTTAAAGTAAAATAAAAAACTATTTTCTTAAATTCTAAATCTTCATCTTCTATCCGATGCCTTTTTGTCTGCTCATTTAATTTTACCTGCAAAAACGATTAAAAGAAAAAGTCAGAATTAAATAAATAATTAAAAGCAGGAAATTATTTTTAGTGTTCATCATTAAAAGCAAACGGCTGGAATCAGTTTACCCTTTTTTGCAAATCACGAGATTTCTCCCGGTTCACAAAAAAGGGAGGAATTTTTATTTTCATAAATGAATGCACAATTTAAAACATGCACAAATTCATTTCTATTTTTCAAAACTGCATAATTAAAAATTAATTGCATTTTTCAAAGTCCACAGCATATTTCAGAATTAACATCATATGCATAATACAACAGCACATGCATTTCAATTCCAAACAAAAGCCAACGTAAACCTTTGCCATGCACATAGGAAGAGTCCAAAACAAATAGGCTCCTACTGTGCCATGCAGTAGACAAAAGAATATGCAGTTCAAATCAATTATGCAAGCAAATATATTTTCCTTTTTTCTCATCATCTTCCAGCCTATGCAATTTCAGAACATAAAGTACACATCATTTTGATATCAAATGGTACTTAAGAGAGAGAAGAGAGATAGAAAGATGGTTTTACAGGTTTTGGTTTAGGCAGAAGTGGATACAAAACAAAACTGCAGCAGTAACTCAGTAGGAAAAAGAAGCATAAGAAAGGAATACAAACAAACCATATGAAGCAGTTGTGCAGAATTGCCAAGAGAATATTGTAAAATATTCAAACCTAAGCCTGTAACGTAAACAAAGATGCCAAGAAAAATGGTATAACATAACACAAGAACCCCTTTCAAGAAAGAGGATTGAACCTGCCAAAAGCATTCAGTAAAAATAATACTACAACATAAACCAATTTCCATCAAGATAACCAGTTCAAAAACCTACTGTCCAAAACCATTTTCACAACCATCACTCCATGGCCTAAAAACCATAACCTACTGTCCAAAACCATTTTCACAACCATCATTCCATGGCCTAAAAACCATAACCTACTGTCCAAAACCATTTTCACAACCATCACTCCATGGCCTAAAAACCATAACCTACTGTCCAAAACCATTTTCACAACCATCACTCCATGGCCTAAAAACCATAACCTACTGTCCAAAACCATTTTCACAACCATCACTCCATGGCCTCAAAAACCATAGCCTACTGTCAAACCTGCGTATAACCATAAACACCATCAACCTTAATCACAAAAAAACCTGCTACCTCCAACATAAGCCATAGATGCATACTGCATAAAACCAGTAGAACCAAAACCAGTTCAAGTATCAAAACCAATACAACCTGTATCAACACCTACTGCATAAAACCAATAACCTGTCACATAACCATGGCCTAAATCAAAACCAGTACAACTTGTAATGGCCTAAACCATCAAGCCCCAAAACCTATTGTATCACGATCAAAAACCAGTGCAACCTGTAATACCTAGCCATACACGCCCAAAAATCAAACCCAAGCATACAGTAAGGCCTTGGAATGTCATCATAGGCTAACAAAAAGCATACAGAAGCATAACTGAGAAGAAGAGAAAAGCATCAATATCATCAAGCTAGTCAAAAGTAATTTTTCAACAATAGCATTCAAAATATTCAAGGCAACGCAAAGGCATCAGTATATCATCATAGGCCATTAGAAAGCAACAATAGCGAGAAGAAGAAAGAAACAGTCCAGCATCAACACAGTGAAGAAGAAGATAGGAAAAGTTTTCAAGGCAACCAAGCATCAAATACACGAAAACAGAAGAAGAGAAGAAAGATAAATACAGAATACCAGGGTCTCCAAGCGCGCCTCCGCCGTTTTCCTTGTCATCCGGCCTCCTATGCACTCAACCCTCCCTCCTCCTTCTCCAGGTAGCTTTTCCACCCTCTTTTTCCTTACATAATATCTCAATGATCACATAAACACGAAATTAGAATCAGAAATAGGCATAAATCAACACATGCAAAAATTGTAACAAACCCTAAAACGAATAGGAATTTGATCGTACCGTGAATCCATCGCCGTTTGCTTTGCTGGAGGGAAGAGGGAGATGTGGAGTACCGGTGGCCGTCAGAAGCAAAGGAGAACTCAGAGAAGCAGAACGCGAACGAAGAAGAACGTAAACGAAGAAGACGATGCAAGAAGTATGAGCGCCGCTCTGCCAAAAACCCTAATCCCAATTACCAAACAATGTTAACCCTAAAAAACAATTATGAACATATTGGACTTAACTGCCTAAGCCCAGCGAAAAACCCTTTGCACCCCCCCTGTCTTCAGTTTTGGTTTGGGCCCCTCAGACCCCCTTGGCCCATATTTGTTTGTTCTTCTAGCTTTTTTTAATACACTTTTTTCTATTTATTCCTTTTTTAGTTTTTTTAGAAATATTACTAACTTAGTTTAAATTAATTGGTAACTTAGTCAAATAATTTAATTAAAACATATTAATCATTTTTACCTTTTGTTTATTAAGTTTAATTTTAGGCTTATTAGGTAATTTTAAATATTCCCTTTTTTTTAATTAGTTTTAAGTTAGTAACTTTTAGGTATTCATTTAGTTTGATTATTTAATATTTCTTTAAAAATAATGCCTTATATAGAACCCTAAAAATATATATAAAAAATAGAAACTTAAAACTTAAAAAATATTTTTTTTGTTTTCCTTAATTAATTCTCATTACTTTTATCCATATTAAAAATGCGTAAAAAATGAAAACTACTAAAACATTTTCTTTTCATTAATATTAAACAAAAATCATAAAAATACACGTTCACACACTTAGTCTTTTATTTAATTGTTATATATCCTTATCCGCATAATTTCTCTGTTTAATCATTTCATATTCACATGATTATTCTGTTTATGTTTAAATCCAAGGGAAAAACGATTAAATTTGTCGACTTCATGTCCTCAAGTCTAATCGCGTGGACATTCGCATTTTATTAAAACTTAGGATAATTTTTCCTCAAATATCTGATCTTTTCAAAACTCATACCTTTTAAGCAAAAACTTCGACCTTAGGTCGTCGAATCTTCAAAAACCCGTCCGTACCCCTTTTCAGCCAAAACAATTTATTTTTAATCAAACGATCAATTTTAATAAACAGATATTTCACAAGGTTCCTATAGAGTACTATAGATGCACTGGGTGCTAATACCTTCCCACTGTATAACCAACCCCCGAACCATAGATCTCTTTTCAAAAACGCCTTGTATTTTTATTACTTTTTAAAAGCATTATTTACATCGCATATTTAGGGTTTTATTTCGCTCTTTCCCCTTTTCCCTTGGAAACAATAAAGCGCGGTGGCAACTCTTGCTTTTGTGAGACGAATTAATCAATAATTCGATCTCCAATTTACCCCGCTACATTTTTTATCGCTACAGAATTGGCGACTCTGCTGGGGAAAGATTGACCTCTTGCTGGTCCATCCCTAAGTGGGTTAAGCCTAATTTGTCTTATCTGTTTTATTATTATTTGATTTGCTTGATTATGTGTTTAAATTGGGCTGTTTGGGTTTTTTGCAAAGGACGAATCCTATACCTGGATTAAGTAACACTTAAGGAATAGGACGGGCGATACAGTCATGTTAACTTTGAGGGAGTAATCCCGAAGAAGGAGGCATGAGATCCCCCACTCAATGGAAGGCCCTCTTGAACTTAATATTTGTTTACCGAGTAATCGGGAAGACATTATTATTTTCGACCTAGGAGCCCGAGAAGTTGAGGACCGTAGAACCCTAACCCATCTTGGCCTTTTTAGGTGTAGCGCGAAGACTATAACGGAGTAATTCGGAAGTAGTTGTTACGCGATGCTACGCTCGGACGAGTTTCTCTTGAGAATATTGCTAATTATTGAGTAATCAAGACGTTGGTAATATCCGAAGGAGGAATGTAGACTCTGAGAACTCTTAGAACCTTGTCTTACAGGTGTGATTGAACCGATAGTACATACCTTTGGGTGGGCTTTACCCGGGACTCCATGCTGAACGTTGAACCTTTGAACCCCATGTTTGTGAACTTGTGTGTAACTGTTGCATTATCATTCATTCATGCATTCATCAAAAATTTTGTAAAAAACTTGTTTTTCAAGGAACTTCGGAATGATTTTTCCAGACATCTCAGGTTATTATGGAATTTGGAAGGAGAAATACTCGAAGCTTTAGTTTTAAGGAGCCCGAGATTGAAGAACTGAAGAGTTTGATTCCGAAGATCGAGAACCCGTTGGATTTTCAGAAGAAGTATGGGTCCATTATACCTCTCATGAAGCGCAAGATGAAGGAAGGCATTCTTAATATGTTGGTTCAATTCTACGATCCTTTGTACCGATGTTTCACCTTTCCGGATTACCAGTTGATGCCCACCTTAGAAGAGTACTCCTACATACTTGGTTTGCCGATCACCGACTGTGTTCCTTTTTCTGGATTAGAAGAGGAGCCCAAATCTCACGAGATAGCCACCATCACCCACTTGAAGAAGTCAGAGATAGAGGAGAACATGACTACAAAAGGGGGAATCCGAGGTTTGTCTGCGCAGTTTTTGTTGAAGAAAGCTCGTCATTTTGTTGAGATAAAAGATACTATTGCCTTTGAAGACGTCTTTGCTTTACTCGCTTATGGTCTATTCTTGTTCCCTAACATTGATAAGTTTGTGGATATCAACGCCATCAGAATTTTCTTGATTGGAAATCCGGTCTCTACGCTGCTCGGAGATACCTACTACTCCATCCATCTTCGAAATTCTTATCAAGGAGGGATGATTATTTATTGTGCACCGTTACTGTATCAGTGGTATGTCTCGCATCTACGTGGGTCTGATGTTTTCTGGGATCTCGAGAAGGAGCCGCGATGGGCGCCAAAGATTATGGCTCTCACTCATTTCGACATTGATTGGTATAATCGAGTTTACTACGACGTGAAGATCATCGATAGCTGTGGTGCTTTTCCTAACGTGCCTCTTCTCGGTACGAGAGGTGGGATCAACTATAACCCTGTTCTCGCGCGTCGTCAGTTTGGATATCTGATGAGGGACAAGCCAAATAACATCCATGTGAGTGGTTTCTTTCTGCAAGAAGGACAAGATCATCAGGCAGCTAAGAGGGAGATCGAAGGAGCTTGGCGCCACGTCCATAGGAAAGGGAGAGATATGTTAGGATATAGAGGTGCCGTTTTTTTGGAGCCTTACCTACTGTGGGTCCGTGCTAGGGCCTGTGCTCTCAAGATGCCCTATAAACTTGAGAAACCTTTATTCCCTACCGTTGCACCATCATCTGTTGTTATCCCTATCGCGAATATAGGAGAATACCAAGGAAATCTGGCTAGGATGAAGTCCGAGAGAGATGCTTGGAAAGAAAAGTATAATATGTCTGAATATGAGAATCGAGTCCTGACTCGACAGCTAAAGGAAAAGGAGGAGTTGCTGTTTATTCAAGACGGATGGTTCATTGATCACGATAAGAAGCTTCGTCAAAAGGATGCTTTACTGAAGAGGTATACTAGTGAGAGGAAGAGAAAGAAGGAAGGTTCGGTAAGCGTTGCTCTTGTTCCTAATCTGCAGAAGGAAATCATTGATCGATTGGTAGCTAAGAAGAAAGAGATGGAAGACTTTTATGAAGAGAAGATCAAGAAGCTCCGGTTACAGTTGGTGTTTGGTCCTTCATCCGATGTTTCAGAGTGATCTTTAGCTTTTAGTTTTATTTTATTGATGTCATTTTGTAAAACTATGTAAAAGGGCTTCATGCTCCGAAGTTGTAATTTATTGCTTTATTATGGACTTCATGTCCCAGAGTTGTAATTTATTGCTTTATTATGGGCTTCATGCTCCAGAGTTGTAATTTACTGCTTTATTTTGGACTTCATGTTTTAAAGTTGTAATTTATTGCTTTATTATGGACTTCATGTCCCAGAGTTGTAATTTATTGCTTTATTATGGGCTTCATGCTCCAGAGTTGTAATTTAATGCTTTATTTTGGACTTCATGTTTTAAAGTTGTAATTTATTGCTTTATTATGGATTTCATGTTTCGAAGATGTAATTTACTGCTTTTATTATTGGGTTGTTATCCCAAAGTTGTAATTTATTGTTTTGTTATTCCAAGTTGTAAGTTGTAATTTACTGTTTTTGATTAATGGGTTGGGTTTTTGTTGTTCCAAATTCCTTTACCATTGATATATGCAAAATTATCGAAGTTCCTTGAAAAACTATTAAAATCAATCATCATTTGCATCGCACATCATGCATCATTCCACATTCCACTTCACATGTTTTCTAGAGTCTTATCCTTGTTTCTTTTTCCACTCAAAAAGGTTGTTAAGCTGTCTCACCGATACGACACTCGAGCCAATCGTCAGAGGAAAATGGAAGATTTGGAACAGGAAAACCATGAGCTTCGTGGGGAGGTTGCTACCCTTCGTGTCGAGATGGAAAAGTTAACTGCGTTAGTGGAAAGTTTGGTGGCTGTTCCGAATCAGCCATCGACTACAGTTGCTGAGACTCAGACTTCAACTCCAGTGGTTTCCGAGATTGTCACCGTTCCTACCTCTGTGACTCAAATCAACTCTCCGCTTCAACATCAGATGCCGAAAGGCTTTCCGTGGGGGATGCCTTACAACTTTGTGCCAGAGGGGTATCAGCCTGCCGTACAACCTTCGTTTCAACCTGCTTTGTCTCTTCCTCAGCCAGAGACAACTGCCATGCCGCCGGTAGTCCCGTCTGTAACACCTTTTCCGCAACCGGTTATGACAACTGTCGCTCCTGTGGTCCACTCCGTGCCATACTTGAATGAACCTACTTGTCCTGCCGAGCCTGCTGAAAGTTTGGGTCTTTTTCATAAAATGGAAGAATTTCAGGATCAGTTCCAGGAAATGCAGAAGGAGCTTAGAGTGTTAAAGGGGAAGGATTTGTTTGGGAAGAACACGCATGACCTTTGTTTAGTTCAAAATGTCAAGATTCCAGCAAAATTCAAAGTGCCAGACTTTGAGAGATATAAGGGTGATTCGTGTCCTAGAAGTCATTTGACAATGTACGTGAGAAAGATGTCTACGTATTCCGATGATCATGACTTGTTGATTCATTATTTTCAAGATAGTTTGACGGGTGCTGCTCTAAAGTGGTATATGGGATTAGACAGTATTCGGATCCGCAACTTCAACGATCTTAGTGAAGCCTTTGTTCACCAGTATAAGTACAACGTTGACATGGCGCCGGACAGGGATCAACTCCGGGCGATGTCGCAAAGAGACCGAGAATCTTTTAAGGAATACACCCAGAGGTGGCGTGAAATCGCTGCTCAAATCTATCCACCTCTTGAGGAGAAAGAGATGACGAAGATATTTTTGAAGACCTTAGGTTCCTTTTACTATGAAAGAATGATCGCCAGTGCACCCAGTGACTTCACCGAAATGGTAAGCATGGGCATGCGGTTAGAGGAAGGGATTCGTGAAGGGCGTTTGGTTAAAGAAGGAAGTCCGTCTAGCAGTACTAAGAAGTTTGGAAGTGTTTTCCCGAAAAGAAAAGAGCAGGATGTCAGCGCATTGTTCCCAGGGAGACCAAGGAGAGGTTACTCTCACGTTGCGGCAGTCACTCCGGCTGTCCGCCCAGCTTTGATGACCCTAGCTCATCAAACTCCACCAACTCAACAACGACCATTTCAGGAGCAGCCTCGACAATAGGCTTATCCATTCAACAATCAGAACCGTTCACCCAGAAAACCGCAGTTCGATGCCATTCCTATGACTTATACTGAATTATTCCCTGCTCTTATCAGAAAGAATCTCATAACGACAAAGCCTCCTCCTGTCGCACCGAACAGTACTTCTCCTTGGTACAAGGCGGATCAGTTTTGTGAGTATCATCAAGGGTCGCCGGGGCACAACCTTGAGAATTGCTTTGCTCTGAAGGCAGACGTGCAGAGGTTGATTAAGAATGGTATCTTGTCTTTCAAGGATGTTAATCCAAATGTTAGAGATAATCCTTTGCCTCGACATGGGGCAGCTTCAGTGAATATGGTGGAAGGTTGTCCGGGGAAGTTTCGAGTTTTTCAAGTTGAACACATAAGAGAGTCGTTGATCAGGTTACATCAGAGTTTGAGAAGACTTGCCTTTGTTAGGCATCAGCATGATTATGATGTTTGTGAGTTTTGTTCAAGAGAGGTTGATTGCCCTATTATGAAGGAGGATATTCAGAAGTTGTTAGACCAGAGAGTTATCACTATTACGTATGACAGAGATCCGGAGGATGAAGTGAATGTTATCATACCATAATTCAATTTGCCTGAATCAGTAGAGATCGTTTACGACAGTCAGACTGCACCTGTTGATCCTTTGATTATTTACCCACCTGGTCCTGTGCCTTATAACTCAGACCAAGTTGTACCGTATAAGTATAATGCCACAATGATTGAGAATGGGGTAGAAGTCCCTATACCGACAAGACCATCTTTTGTTAACATTGCTGATGTGAGTAGAGTTACGAGAAGTGGACGTGACTTTGCAGCAGTACCTTTGAAGAGACCAGAAGTTCAAGTCAGGAGACCCATACCTGCAGAAATTCCAGTGAGAAATGTTGAACCAAGGGTTGAGATAAGTCGATCCAGTGAACCTATCCCTCACCCTGAGGATGATGAGATTCTGAAGCTTATCAAGAGAAGTGAATATAAGATTGTGGACCAGCTTTTGCAAACTCCTTCCAAGATTTCTTTGCTTGCTTTACTGAGAGATTCTGGTGCCCATAGAGAAGCTTTGATGAAGGTCTTGGACCAGGCGTTCGTGGATCATGATGTGACAGTTGAACAATTTGATGGAATTGTGGGAAATATTACTTCGTGTAACAATCTTGGTTTCAGTGATGAGGAACTCCCGGAGGAGGGGAGAAACCATAATATGGCTATGCATATCTCAGTAAGTTGTGGAAATGATACTTTATCAAGTGTGTTGGTGGATACAGGTTCATCGTTGAATGTAATGCCCAAGACTACTTTATCTCGGCTCTCATATCCAGGTGCTCCCATGAGACCCAGTGGGGTAATCGTTAAAGTGTTTGATGGTTCTAGGAAGACTGTCATTGGTGAAGTGGATCTTCCTATAGTAATTGGTCTCCATACTTTTCAAATCACTTTCCAAGTGATGGATATTCGTGCTGCCTACAGTTGCTTATTGGGTCGTCCATGGATCCATGATGCGGGGGCAGTCACCTCCACGCTCCATCAGAGACTGAAGTTTGTGAGGCATGGGAAGCTAATGATGATTGGGGGAGAGCAGGCTATGGTGGTAAGCCATTTATCATCATTCTCTTTTATTGATGCTGACAAGGATGTTGGAACCCAGTTCCAAGGTCTTTCTGTTGCTAAGAATGAAGTGAAGAAGCAAGGGGCATCCATTTCTTCTTTTGAGGATGCGCGGCGAGTGGTAGAAAGTGGTTCGGCCGAAGGATGGGGCCAGGTGTTGACTTTGCCCGAGAACAAGTCTGGGAAAGGTCTGGGTTTTCGTCCCGTGTCTGCGAGAGTTAAGAAGGAGGTGGTTGTTCGTCCGATTCAAGAGGTTTTCCGAAGTGCAGGGTTTATACATCCTGAGGTTGATGCTATCATAGATGACGATTCCGAGGAAGATTTGCCCGATTTTGTGACGCCTGGATTGGCTTGCCAAAACTGGATAGCTGTTGACATTCCTATTGTTATGCACATTTCCGAGTAATGTTTTGTTTTGTTTTTCTTTGAAAAAATCCGCTCTTCCCAAGGCGAAGAGTATTTTATGTCGGGCTATGAAAAATAATTCCTTTTGCTCTGCCCAAGGCAAAAGAGAAATGTCTGGGCTCCTTGTTTCAAGTATTTCCCTTCAATGAATAAAAATGTTATTTTGTCCACTACTGTTTTATTTTTCACTTTTTCTGGGAAATAGCAATGAAAATTAATTGGTAGTAATAGGAAAATATAATAACCTTTTGTTTTATTTGTACAAATCGATTTCTAAAATAAAGCATAATCATGTGTGCAGATTAATCCATGACTTAACCATCGAAAACAATGATCCTATGCCCTCTCCCAACTTTGAATTCCCTGTGTTCAGAGCCGAAGAAGAGGATAGTGAAGAAATTCCTGTCGAAATTTCCCGTTTGCTTGAGCATGATGAGAAAGTCATTCAACCATTTGAAGAACCTGTAGAGTTGGTCAACTTGGGTGATGAAGAGGATAGAAAGGAAGTCAAAGTCGGAGCATTGCTTATCCCGGGAGTTAAAGAGAAAATGTTGGAGCTTCTCAAAGAGTATGTTGATGTGTTTGCTTGGTCCTACCAGGATATGCCGGGTTTGGACAACGATATTGTGGAGCATCGTTTACCTTTGAGACCTGAATGTTCGCCGATCAAGCAGAAGCTGAGAAGGACTCGTCCCGATATGGCTGACAAGATCAAAGAGGAGGTTCAGAAGCAGATTAATGCAGGTTTCCTTGTTACATCGGTCTATCCTCAATGGTTAGCCAACATAGTGCCTGTTGCAAAGAAAGATGGCAAGGTTCGGATGTGTGTAGACTATAGAGATCTGAATAGAGCTAGTCTGAAGGATGACTTCCCATTACCTCATATTGACGTATTGGTCGACAGTACTGCCAAGTTCAAAGTCTTTTCTTTCATGGACGGTTTCTCTGGTTACAATCAAATCAAGATGGCACCAGAAGATATGGAGAAGACCGCTTTCATTACTCCTTGGGGAACTTTTTGTTATCGGGTTATGCCGTTTGGTTTGAGGAATGCTGGCGCGACATACCAAAGGGCTGCTTTGTTCCATGATATGATGCATAAGGAGATCGAAGTGTATGTGGATGACATGATTGCCAAATCACAGACTGAGGAGGATCACTTGGAGCATTTGCTGAAGCTATTCCAGCGTTTGAGAAAGTACAAACTCCGTCTGAATCCCAACAAGTGCACTTTTGATGTTCGTTCTGGAAGACTTCTGGGTTTCATTGTCAGCCAGAAAGGTATTGAGGTAGATCCTGATAAAGTCAAAGCTATTCGGGAAATGCCCGCACCCAAGACGGAAAAACAAGTAAGAGGATTCCTTGGGAAACTGAACTATATCTCTAGATTTATATCTCATATGACTGCTACCTGTGGGCCGATTTTCAAGCTTCTCCGAAAGAACCAAGGATGTGTGTGGACGGAAGATTGTCAGAGAGCTTTTGATAGCATCAAAGAATATTTGCTTGAACCTCCCATTTTGATTCCTCCGGTGGAAGGAAGACCTTTGATTATGTACCTGACTATATTGGAAGATTCCATGGGATGTATGCTTGGTCAACAAGATGAGACTGGAAGAAAAGAACATGCCGTATATTATCTGAGTAAGAAGTTCACAGACTGTGAGTCTCGATACTCATTGCTTGAGAAAACCTGTTGTGCTTTAGCTTGGGCTGCTCGCCGTCTGCGCTAGTATATGATTAACCACACCACTTGGTTGATCTCCAAAATGGATCCGACCAAGTATATCTTTGAGAAGCCCGCCTTATCTGGAAGAATAGCCCGTTGGAAGATGTTTTTGTCTGAATATGACATTGAGTATCACACTCAGAAAGCAATCAAAGGGAGTATTTTATCCGACCATTTGGCTCACCAACCAATTGACGATTATCAATCCATCAAGTTTGATTTCCCAGATGAAGATGTTATGTACTTGAAAGCTAAAGATTGTGAAGAGCCGTTACCTGAAGAAGGACCTGATCCCGAATCGCATTGGGGTTTGATATTTGACGGAGCTATGAATTCCTATGGAAATGGAATTGGGGCAATCATCGTCACTCCCCGAGGTACTCATATCCCGTTCACGGCGAGATTGAAGTTTGACTGCACGAACAACATGGTTGAGTATGAGGCATGTATTATTGGTCTCGAAGAGGCAGTGGATCTAAGGATTAAGATTCTTGATATTTATGGAGATTCGGCATTGGTAATTAATCAAATCAAAGGAGAATGGGAGACTCGTCATCCTGGTTTGATCCCTTACAGAGACTATGCTAGAAGATTGTTGACCTTCTTCAACAAAGTGGAATTACATCATATCCCTAGAGATGAGAACCAAATGGCTGATGCTTTAGCTACTTTGTCTTCCATGTTTCAAGTGAATGGTTGGAACGACGTGCCTACGATCAGAGTTATGCGCCTTGACAGACCTGCTCATGTGTTCTCAGTAGAAGAGGTCACCGACGACAAACTGTGGTTCTATGACATTAAACATGTTCTCCAAACTCAAGAGTATCCGCCTGGGGCATCCAATAAAGATAGGAAGATGTTGAGAAGATTAGCAAGCAGTTTCTTCCTCAACGAAGAAGTTTTGTATAAGAGGAATTATGACATGGTCTTGCTCAGATGTGTAGACAGACGTGAAGCAGACATGCTGATGCAAGAAGTACATGAAGGATCCTTTGGCACTCATGCCAACGGACATGCAATGGCTAGAAAGATGTTGAGAGCTGGTTACTATTGGATGACAATGGAATCTGATTGCTGCAAGTATGTGAAGAAGTGTCATAAATGCCAGATTTATGCGGACAAGATGCATGTGCCACCGACCCTCCTCAACGTTATCTCTTCACCTTGGCCTTTCTCTATGTGGGGCATTGATATGATTGGAATGATTGAACCCAAAGCTTCAAATGGTCATCGTTTCATCTTGGTAGCGATTGATTATTTTACTAAATGGGTGGAAGCAGCATCTTATGCTAATGTAACCAGACAGGTGGTAGTCAGATTTATCAAGAATCAGATCATTTGTCGATACGGTATTCCGAGCAAGATTATCACTGATAATGGTTCGAATTTGAATAACAAGATGATGAGGGAGCTTTGTGAAGAGTTCAAGATCGAACATCATAATTCTTCTCCTTACAGACCGAAGATGAATGGAGCTGTTGAAGCTGCTAACAAGAATATCAAGAAGATTGTCCAGAAGATGGTAGTAACTTATAAAGATTGGCATGAAATGCTTCCGTTTGCTTTACATGGATATCGTACTTCAGTTCGAACTTCAACAGGTGCAACCCCATTTTCCCTAGTTTATGGTATGGAAGCAGTACTCCCCGTGGAGGTTGAGATTCCGTCTCTGAGAGTGTTGATGGAAGCTAAACTTTCTGAGGCCGATTGGTGTCAAAGTAGATATGATCAGTTGAATTTAATCGAAGAGAAGAGATTAACAGCTTTGTGTCACGGTCAATTATATCAGCAGAGAATGAAGAAGGCTCTTGATAAGAAGGTTCGACCACGCGAGTTCAGAGAAGGTGACCTTGTGCTCAAAAAGATATTATCTTTCCAACCTGGTTCAAGGGGCAAGTGGGCTCCGAATTATGAAGGACCATATGTCGTTAAGAGAGTTTTCTCTGGAGGTGCCTTGATTCTCACCAATATGGACGGTGAAGAACTCCCGCGTCCCATGAACGCCGATGCAGTCAAGAAGTATTTCGCTTAGGCAGGCTTGTGGTCAGACCAATCTTGGCATTTGAGCACATTTTGGAATTCGAAGTTGTTAGGGAGAATAGTGATCATTGTTTTTGTGTAATCTTTTTATTTCATGTACTATTTCCCAAACTTTTGTAAACCGTTGGAGTCGCATTGTTAGCGAACTACCATATTATTAACGAAATTTGAGCATTTACCTTTTGTGGACAAAATTTTAATTTTTGTGGAAATACTTGAAACAAATTTATTTAAAGTATTCTTATTTTTAAAATGTGTCGTGAATAACGAAAGGAGTATTAACAGTTGTTCCGAGGATGGTCAAGCCATGAAATGCAAAACAGTACAGTAATTTTATCCTTGCTTGATGAGCATGTTTCGTTTCAAAATCGTCATTGAGGTGTTGGTTGTGTAAGCTCGTGTTTCTGGTGGTACCAAGTTTGGTGACTCCCCAGTTTGTTCCAGTTAAGATTTGTTTCAGTTATCTTTGTTTGGGAGATTTCTAAAGTGTGGTACGCTTCGTCTCATGCCAGTGGTCTATTGGTATTGTAAGATTAGATTTGACTACTTTTCTCCTCAGAAGATTTGAGCTTTGTAGCGTGATACGCTCCGACGTTGCTTTGTGTTTCCAGTTCCATTTATTTTCCGTCTTTTTCAAGATTGGCCGAGTATCTATCTTTTTGTGACATCTTATCGTCTTCAGGATATTCCTTCTGTTCATTTTGTCAGCATAACATTCATTTATTCATTCACACTTATAGCATGCACGCATACTCACATTTGTCGTTGACTTTTGGGTTGTACTTTGTTTATTCAAATAACGTACATGTTTCTTTCCAAGTAGAAGGTTAGCTTAGGCAGAAAATGTGCTTCCTTTCTAAATTCGCCAACTGAGCTAATCCTCATGGATGATTTTTGATTTAGCTCACCTTGTCCATTTCTGGATAGGATGAATTCCCCAATCGAGTTGCTTTCTCATCGGGTGGAGTCTTGTTTGACTGTTTTCACTTTAGTTATTCCCGGATGAAGTTGTTGTCTCTTGCGTAGGCTATCTCATGATTTTCCCTAGTGAAGTCGCGACCTAGACGTATGGTGCATTTATTTTGCACGTTTAAGTATGTGATCTCCTCGGGAAGGATTGATTCATGATTCGCTTTGACGAAGATTTTATTCTCTGCCAGTTGTCATCGTTTTTTCCTTTGGATTTATTTTCGGAAAACGACAAGCGGCAGCTCTTCATGAGCAACTTGTGCGTTATTATTATTTTCTTTAGAAAACGACAAGCGGCAGCTCTTCATGAGCAACTTGTACGTTATAGACATCGGAAAACGACAAGCGGCAGCTCTCCACGAGCAACTTGTGCGTCATCATTATTTTTGAAAAACGACAAGCGGCAGCTCTTCACGAGCAACTTGTGCGTTATTATTTTGGAAAACAGCAAGCGGCGGTCTCTTTATTTGAGCAACTTGTACGTTATTATTTTTGGAAAATGACAAGCGGCAGCTCTTCACGAGCAACTTGTGCGTTATTACTTTGGAAAACAGCAAGCGGCGGTCTCTTTATTTGAGCAACTTGTACGTTATTATTTTTTGGAAAACGACAAGCGGCAGCTCTTCACGAGCAACTTGTGCGTTATTTTCATTTTCGGAAAGCGGCAGTCTCTTTATTTGAGCAACTTGTACGTTATTATTTTTCTGGAATACAGCAAGTGACAACCTCTTTATTTGAGCAGCTTGTATGTTATTGGTATTTTCTTTGGACGACAGCAAGTGGCAGCTTCTTTATTTGAGCAGCTTGCGTATCTACAACCATATTATCTCAGCATTATTGAGTATATCTCGGGAAATCTCGCAGAGAAGCTTGTCATGAATCACTACCTTCAGAAGTCAGTAACCCATCAATCAGCAAGATTGGTTACTCTGTCTATCTTTGACCTTGAGTTGCGAACTCACTGTTTTGGGTCAATAATCTGTTTTATGGCCTATGCAAGATGCCTGCTTTGTTAGGGTCAGAGGTCGTATTCCCTCAATTTTTATTCGCTGTCAAGAGTCTGCCGTTTGAAGTCGATGACTCGTTTCCCCAGTAGTGTATAATCCATGTCTCTGTGTTTTGTTGGCGTTTGATTCCTCCAGCGTTGTCTTGTTTCATACATATCTTTCTTTGTGAAGTCAATCACTGTATTCATATCAAACATAATGGCGGTATCTTAGGGTAAAAATTTGCGTATTATGTATTTAAGTACCTTCAATCCCGTCGAAACGAAGATTTTAATCTTCATATCTCCGGATAGAAGAAACTTAAATAGGGGCAGCTGTTGTACCCCAAATTTTGACCTAAGATACCATCTCGCCATCTGCATCATTACATTGCAAGCGTTTTAATTTATTTGATTTTTAAATTCATAACTCTTTCAAGTCGAGAGCTGTTTATTTTTTAACGCTAAATTTATTAATCGATTCATGCTAAAACGATGTTTATTAATTATTTATTATCTTAAATTTAAATAATTGAAATTTATTTTCAATTGTTATATAATTTAAAGATTTATAGATAATAAAATAAATATTGAAAAAGAGGTTTATGAATTGATCAAACAAGGTTTATTAATTTTTTATTATCTTAAAATTAAATAATTGGAATCTATTTTCGGTTATTATATAATTTAAAGATTTATGAATAATGAAATAAACATTTGAAAAAAGGTTTATTAATTGGTCAACAGTGATTATTTAATTATTTTTCATTCTAAGTTAAATAATTGAAATCCTATTTTCAATTATTATAATTTAGAAAATTATGAATAATGAATTAAATAATTGAAATTATTAATTGATCAATGATGTTTATTTATTTGTTTATTATTCTGAATTTAAGTGATTGAAATTGATTTTCAATTATTATACAATTTAAAGAATTATAAACGATAAATAAATAATTGGAAAGAAAAAGAATTAATTGGGAAATAATAGAATTATATTCACTTTATTCTATTTATTACAATTGTTATTTAAATATTGTATTATTTACAAAATATTTATAATGACAATTACATAAAGAGTTTAAAGTAAAATAAAAAACTATTTTCTTAAATTCTAAATCTTCATCTTCTATCCAATGCCTTTTTGTCTGCTCATTTAATTTTACCTGCAAAAACGATTAAAAGAAAAAGTCAGAATTAAATAAATAATTAAAAGCAGGAAATTATTTTTAGTATTCATCATTAAAAGCAAACGGCTGGAATCAGTTTACCCTTTTTTGCAAATCACGGGATTTCTCTCGGTTCACAAAAAAGGGAGGAATTTTTATTTTCATAAATGAATGCACAATTTAAAACATGCACAAATTCATTTCTATTTTTCAAACATGCATAATTAAAAATTAATTGCATTTTTCAAAGTCCACAGCATATTTCAGAATTAACATCATATGCATAATACAACAACACATGCATTTCAATTCCAAACAAAAGCCAACGTAAACCTTTGCCATGCACATAGGAAGAGTCCAAAACAAATAGGCTCCTACTGTGCCATGCAGTACACAAAAGAATATGCAGTTCAAATCAATTATGCAAGCAAGTATATTTTCCTTTTTTCTCATCATCTTCCAGCCTATGCAATTTCAGAACATAAAGTACACATCATTTTGATATCAAATGGTACTTAAGAGAGAGAAGAGAGATAGAAAGATGGTTTTACAGGTTTTGGTTTAGGCAGAAGTGGATACAAAACAAAACTGCAGCAGTAACTCAGTAGGAAAAAGAAGCATAAGAAAGGAATACAAACAAACCATATGAAGCAGTTGTGCAGAATTGCCAAGAGAATATTGTAAAATATTCAAACCTAAGCCTGTAACGTAAACAAAGATGCCAAGCAAAATGGTATAACATAACACAAGAACCCCTTTCAAGAAAGAGGATTGAACCTGCCAAAAGCATTCAGTAAAAACAATACTACAACATAAACCAATTTCCATCAAGATAACCAGTTCAAAAACCTACTGTCCAAAACCATTTTCACAACCATCACTCCATGGCCTAAAAACCATAACCTACTGTCCAAAACCATTTTCACAACCATCACTCCATGGCCTAAAAACCATAACCTACTGTCCAAAACCATTTTCACAACCATCACTCCATGGCCTAAAAATCATAACCTACTGTCCAAAACCATTTTCACAACCATCACTCCATGGCCTAAAAACCATAACCTACTGTCCAAAACCATTTTCACAACCATCACTCCATGGCCTCAAAAACCATAGCCTACTGTCAAACCTGCGTATAACCATAAACACCATCAACCTTAATCACAAAAAAAACCTGCTACCTCCAACATAAGCCATACATGCCTACTGCATAAAACCAGTAGAACCAAAACCAGTTCAAGTATCAAAACCAATACAACCTGTATCAACACCTACTGCATAAAACCAATAACCTGTCACATAACCATGGCCTAAATCAAAACCAGTACAACTTGTAATGGCCTAAACCATCAAGCCCCAAAACCTACTGTATCACGATCAAAAACCAGTGCAACCTGTAATAACTAGCCATACACGCCCAAAAATCAAACCCAAGCATACAGTAAGGCCTTAGAATGTCATCATAGGCTAACAAAAAGCATACAGAAGCATAACTGAGAAGAAGAGAAAAGCATCAATATCATCAAGCTAGTCAAAAGTAATTTTTCAACAATAGCATTCAAAATATTCAAGGCAACGCAAAGGCATCAGTATATCATCATAGGCCATTAGAAAGCAACAATAGCGAGAAGAAGAAAGAAACAGTCCAGCATCAACACAGTGAAGAAGAAGATAGGAAAAGTTTTCAAGGCAACCAAGCATCAAATACACGGAAAAAGAAGAAGAGAAGAAAGATAAATACAGAATACCAGGGTCTCCAAGCGCGCCTCTGCCGTTTTCCTTGCCGTCCGGCCTCCTACGCACTCAACCCTCCCTCCTCCTTCTCCAGGTAGCTTTTCCACCCTCTTTTTCCTTTCATAATATCTCAATGATCACATAAACACGAAATTAGAATCAGAAATAGGCATAAATCAACACATGCAAAAATTGTAACAAACCCTAAAACGAATAGGAATTTGATCGTACCGTGAATCCATCGCCGTTTGCTTTGCTGGAGGGAAGAGGGAGATGTGGAGTACCGGTGGCCGTCAGAAGCGAAGGAGAACTCAGAGAAGCAGAATGCGAACGAAGAAGAACGTAAACGAAGAAGACGATGCAAGAAGTATGAGCGCCGCTCTGCCAAAAACCCTAATCCCAATTACCAAACAATGTTAACCCTAAAAAACAATTATGAACATATTAGACTTAACTTCCTAAGCCCAGTGAAAAACCCTTTGCACCCCCCCTGTCTTCAGTTTTGGTTTGGGCCCCTCAGACCCCCTTGGCCCATATTTGTTTGTTCTTCTAGCTTTTTTTAATACACTTTTTTCTATTTATTCTTTTTTTAGTTTTTTTAGAAATATTACTAACTTAGTTTAAATTAATTGGTAACTTAGTCAAATAATTTAATTGAAACATTTTAATCATTTTTACCTTTTGTTTATTAAGTTTAATTTTAGGCTTATTAGGTAATTTTAAATATTCCTTTTTTTTTAATTAGTTTTAAGTTAGTAACTTTTAGGTATTCATTTAGTTTGATTATTTAATATTTCTTTAAAAATAATGCCTTATATAGAACCCTAAAAATATATATAAAAAATAGAAACTTAAAACTTAAAAAATATTTTTTTTGTTTTCCTTAATTAATTCTCATTACTTTTATCCATATTAAAAATGCGTAAAAAATGAAAACTATTAAAACATTTTCTTTTCATTAATATTAAACAAAAATCATAAAAATACACGTTTACACACTTAGTCTTTTATTTAATTGTTATATATCCTTATCCGCATAATTTCTCTGTTTAATCATTTCATATTCACATGATTATTCTATTTATATTTAAATCCAAGGGAAAAACGATTAAATTTGTCGACTTCATGTCCTCAAGTCTAATCGTGCGGACATTCGCATTTTATTAAAACTTAGGATAATTTTTCCTCAAATATCTGATCTTTTCAAAACTCATACCTTTTAAGAAAAAACTTCGACCTTAGGTCGTCGAATCTTCAAAAACCCGTCCGTACCCCTTTTCAGCCAAAACAATTTATTTTTAATCAAACGATCGATTTTAATAAACAGATATTTCAAAAGGTTCCTATAGAGTACTATAGATGCATTGGGTGCTAATACCTTCCCACTGTATAACCAACCCTCGAACCATAGATCTCTTTTCAAAAACGCCTTGTATTTTTATTACTTTTTAAAAGCATTATTTACATCGCATATTTAGGGTTTTATTTCGCTCTTTCCCCTTTTCCCTTGGAAACAATAAAGCACGGTGGCGACTCTTGCTTTTGTGAGACGAATTAATCAATAATTCGATCTCCGATTTACCCCGCTACATTTTTTATCGCTACAGATATCATGTAATTAAACCATGATAAGACAAAGATCAAACACATTGAAAACTTGCCAAATTTGAGATTTCTCTTGCCTTTTTTGAGTTTGCACGATTTGGCAAGTTCAAACAGGCTAGCACGAGCTATATGGGCCTGTAAATGGCTCATTATATGCTTGGCCCAAAGATTTTCTATTTTATTTATTTATTTATTTTGAATTTATTTGAATAATAACAAAATAAAATATAAATAAAATAATAAGAAAATATAGAGCAAGGTGTGAGCAAGCTTATGAGTCTTTCACAAGGTCATGGACATGTTTGAAGTCCAAAAAGTTAGGTCACAAGTCCAAAATTTCAAGTTTGCACATTTTGCATTTCATGCATATCTTCAAAATTTCCCAACTCATGCAACACATAACTTGCTAAATTTTTATCTTTTGCATTTGATCTTAGACTTATTTAAAAGCTCAAGATGTCCTCTACAAATTATCTTTTGATCACTTTTTCATTTGGAGACTTTATCTTGATGTAAGTTGCCTTGGCAAAAGTGTCTTTTTGTTGACTTTTGAAAATGACCTGTAATGTATTAGCTCATATCTTCAAAATGAAGAACTTTTTGGATTTGAGCATAATAAAAAGTTGTAGGGAATTGAATTTCCTTCAAAATGGGCTTTGGTTTGGGATATGTTGACGAAGTATGTAAAAGTTATGCTTGGTCAAAGTTCAATTAACTTCTCCTTAGGAAACCCTAATTTGGCAATTCTTGACTTTTGATGATTTGAGGGATTTCCTTGAGTAATCATGATCAACCCTTGATAAGATGATGAATATCACTTCAAAATGTTGTTGTTGACAAAAAGTCTTGAAGTTTGACTATATGTTGACCATAGTTTATTTTTTACCCAATACAGTTGATTTTCACTCATCTGAGCCATTGACTAAGCAAACTTGTGATGTAGGACTTGAAACTTGACATGAGAACCTTGTTGGAGACCTATGGAGAACCATGTAAATCATTTAATACCTTTGCAACACAAATTTATTTTAGGAACTAAAAACCCTAGTTGTAGACCTTTGGCTTAGGAGGAGCATCTTGACAGGTCAACCCTTGAGATTCTTGAGTATTTGAGAACCCTTAAAAGAATGCCTTGAAGAAAAAAAGGGAGGGAATATTTTAGGGTACAAAACATTGTTATGCTCATGGTTCATGAGCCACCTTTACAAGAAGGATTACTTGATTCCGAATCTGACAAGGTATGAATGACCTTAGAAATATAGGTCTCTCACTGCTAGTTCTGTGTTATGGTATGCCAGGAAGATAAATATTGGTGATATTGTCTATAGTTATGGAGGTTTTCCTAATATTCTATTGATCGGGTCATAAGTATGCATTAATTACAATCCTACCTTAGCCCTACGACAACTAGGGTACCCTTTGGAAGACAAGCCTTCGACGAACAACTTAAGTAATTGATAGTTCATGACATGGGTAGAAATGATTGAGAGTTACTCAACAAAATTATTCGGGCTTGGATAAGAGTTAACAAAAGAAAAGTTGGAAAGAAGAATGCGGTAGCAAAAGAACCTTACACTCAATGGGTTCTAGACAGGGTACAAATTATCAAGCTGCCATTTGATATAGACCATGAATACAAGCAAGAGGCCCCACTCCTCCTATGTCTTTGGAAGAGGTAGATGATCTGAAAAAATCACTGAAACGGGTTCAGAGGGAGAAGGAAGAACTAGAGCTCAATATCCTTAACTTAACCCAAGAAAAAAGACAAATGCAACGCATACTCGATTCAAAAGACCAACAGATTCAAAAAGAATGTAAAGCATTTGAAAAGGAAAGTCTGAAAAGGAAACGTTCGACCGAAGGGTTGCTAAGTGCTAATTTTAATCTAGATTCCCATAATCAGAGGCTAGAAGATGCTGCTAATGAATTTGGAAAGTTAAACAGATGGTATGAAAAAGTCGTGCAAGAAAAGAAAGTACTGGAAGAAGACTTGAGGGCTCAAATCCAATGCTTGGCCCAAGTATCTCTAGATCAGGAAGAGCAGTTGAAATATCTCACAACTAGCTACAAGATAACCAAGTATCAGAGATAAGGGGACACCTTGCAAAGATGAGGGCAGAAAGACTTCTAGCCCAAAAAACTGAAGGGTACGATCAGGTATGCCTTGAGCTGGAAGGCCTCCAAAAAGATTTCCTGATACAACAGAGACTTTATACGGAGTTGAGGGCTGAAAAGATATATTGGGAATAGAAATATACGAAGATCTCCCAAGCAGGAAGGGATAACCACAAAATAATTCCCAACCTATATCGAGAATACCGATACTATAAGGACAAGCACGAAAGGCTCGCCTTCTTGGCCAACAATCTCATTGAAGACATTCCAAAAAGCTTAAGAGACACAGAAAGTGTAATGGTCTCTCTCCCAAAGGACGTTGATGATTTCCTCAAGCCGTGTAGGGAAATGGTTGATGGTTTCAGAGAAGACATTTGCAAGCGGGCTTAGGAGATTGTTTTCCTCTTGTTTACTTCCCTTTCAGTAAATTTATTGTTTTAGAGTTGTAATATCTTTCAATATATGAAAAGTGTTCTCTTTTAAAGACAATTTTCATTTTCAATAAAAGCATTGTGTTTCCTATTTTTGTTTACATATTCATTTTCCAGATACTCACTGATAAAAAAAAATCAAAACCTAAAAAAACACATGATAGTATAAAAAAAAGAATATAAATATATAACCAAGTGAATAAGACATTTGAAATGTAATTCTTAACATCGTTCATACATAATCATACATTCATAAAAACATTTGCATCTCATAAGTTCATAACTTAAAAACTCATTTTTCAAAATCTTCTCCAGTTGAACCATTGGTAGAAGGAAACCATCACCCCTCTAGTCGTCGTACCAAACAAGAGCTCACCAACTAAGATCCATGGAACAAATCGAAGAAAATCAAGAAGCTTTCAAAGTGGATCTGGAACAAGTTAAGAGCAATGTCGACTCAATGAGGGGGATATGAGTCAGGTTCTATTAGCTTTAAAGAACATTATTGATAGACAAGAAAAATCCCCAGGGTAGCCTTTGAGGAAATAACCCATGCCATCGGTGCATCGAGCCGTCACCAACTGAGAAGAGGACAAGAGACAGGGCCAAAAAAATCTGTTATGGCTCAGCTTGAGACAAGAAAAGAAACTGAAGGGTTTATCTCACCTCCACCAAAGGCAATGGCATCTCACACCCTGCACATTTCTGGTTAATAATGTTGATAATTACCTGGACTTGCAATATGGAGATCACGATCTGGAGGACATCAATCAGGCACCTCAGAAGGTGACCAATACCCCGGCTACAAAGAATCCACTAGTATTAACTCAATATAAATCTTTAAAAGAAAAGTTGGGAGTTGTGGAGGGATATGATGCTTTTTATGTCGATGCCCTCGAAATGGGTCTTGTTCCGGATGTAATAATCCCTCCGAAATTCAAAATACCTGACTTTGGAAGATATAAAGGGCTCACTTGTCCAAGAAACCACTTGCGCATGTATTATAGGAAGATGCATGCTTACACTCAAAACCAAAAATTAATGATTCATTGCTTTCAAGACAATTTGAGTGGGGCATCTCTAGATTGGTACATGCAGTTAGATAGGATGCACATCCAGACATGGACAGATGTTGCCAATGATTTCCTGAAGCAGTATAAATAGAATCTGGATATGGCGCCTACCCGCATACAACTCCAGAACCTGTCTCACAAGAAAGAAGAATCCTTCATAGAGTACGCTCAGAGGTGGAGAGAGATGACATCTGTGTGCAACCACCACTTTTGGAGAAAGAGCAAGTTGACATGTTTATGGGAACCCTACATGGGGTATACTATGAAAAGATGGTAGGAAGCATCTCTTCAGGATTTTCTGACCTGGTGGCTATTGGAGAGAGGATTGAGACATGAATAAAAAATGGAAAGATTCAAGGGGGGTCATCAAATGCCCCTTACAATGCAAAAAGACCAATTCCTAATTTCACGAAGAGGAAGGAAGGTGAAGTTAATAACGTGGCTTCACAATCAAGGGCATAACAACCACTAATGATCCCGCGGGGACAACAACAAAACAAATATGAAAGACCACCAAGGAAATTAGATCCACTCCCTATGCCACCCAGCCAATTATTACAACATTTGTTCAAGGCATCTTTGATAGAGCTGAAACCTTTAGCTCCTCCAGTTGGGCCACTGCCTCCCAAATGTAATGCCAATTCCAAATGTGAATACCATGCCAACTCCCCAGGGCATACCATAGATCAATGTTGGGCTTTCAAACATAAAGTACAAGATCTAATAGACTCCCAAGATATTACTTTTGAGAAACTGAACATCAAATCAAACCCCATGCCTCCACATGGTGGGCCAACAATAAATGCAATTGAAGTAGTCACCGACTGTGGGGTAGGAATATAACTAAAGACTCTGATAGATCTATTAAAAGAGTATATGTTGGAATGTGAATTCGTTTTGGAACACAACTAAGCCTTTGAGAAGACCTTACAACAATTTGTGGAACCGGGGATAGTCCAATTCAGACCATACCCTGAAGATGAATATATAACAGCATTTGAAGCAAGTACGAAGAAGCTATGGGTAATTCCTTACCAAAGGCCGAACCATGACAAGAAGACTCTCGTGATCCTGTGGGGAGATTCAATAGAAACTCCTACAGTAAAGCAAGCTTCGAGGATACCAGTAGCACCAAGGACTACGATGGTGATTAAGGGGCCATCTGCTACCCCTTACGAATCCGACAAAGCAGTTCCATGGAATTACAATCCGATCGTATATATCAATGGCTAGAAAAAAGAATGTGAGCCATCATCAAGTCAAGGGCCTGTAATCTCAAATATAGCAGGAATAGGGGGTATGAACTGTAGTGGCCGAGTGTTCGGATCTGAACCATCAAAGAAGAATGATAGTGCATTGAAGAATAGAAATGACATGTTAACAAAAGAAAAAGGAAAAGCAGTAGTGGAAGTGAGTCAAGAGCCTTCAAACAAAAGTTTCACTAACCAAGAGGCTGGCGAATTTTTGAAAATAATTAAGAGAGGTGTCTATAGGGTGGTGGACCAACTTCACCAAACTCCAGCTAAGATTTCCATACTCTTGTTGCTCATCAATTCATGAGCGCATTAGGATTCTCTGATGAAAGCTTTAAGTTCTGCTCATGTTGTAGAAGAAATTACTATGAACTAATTTGATAATGTGGTAGAAAATCTGACATATGGGTTTCAATGACAATGAGTTGCCTCTATAAGGCCGAGCTCATAACAAAGCACTACATATTTCAATTCAGATAGGTACTACGAGTCTATCCAGGGTACTCACTAATATTGGTTTTGCCTTCAATCTGTTACCCAAATCTAGTATGATGAAACTAACACTAGATGGTGCTGTGATAAGACCGAGTTCCACGATAGTTAAAGATTTTGATGGTTCTCAAAGTACAATATTCGGAGAAGTGGACCTTCCTGTCAAGATTGGTCCACACATGTTTTATATCACATTTCAAGTCATGGATATAGAACCAGCATATACATGTTTACTCGAACAACCTTGGATTCATGCGACGGGAGAAGTAACTTCAACCTTACATAAAAAATTGAAGTTTTTTGTTGAAGGAAGATTGTTCATAATTAGTGGAGAGGAAGACATCTTCGTAAGTCACATTGAGTCCTACATGTATATCAATGCTGACGAAGATTGCATAGCTACAACATTTCAAGTCTTGGAGGTTGCTTCAATGGTAACCCTACTGGTAGAAAAGGTCAAGATGTTCACTATGACTTCATGGAGAGATTTACAAATGGAAATGGAGAATAGTGACTCAAAAGGTATGATCGAGCCAAAAGCATCTAACGGACACCAATTTATACTGGTCTCCATTGATTACTTCACCAAATGGGTAGAAGAAGCATCATATGCAAATGTGACAAGGCAAGTGGTCACTTGATTCATCAAGCAAAATCTCATATGCAGATATGAGGTTCCAAAAAGGATCATAACTGATAACGGGTCTAATCTGAACAACAAAATGATGAAAGAATTATGCGACGATTTCAAGATCGAGCATTATAATTCTTCTCCATATCAACCCAAGATGAACGGGGCTGTTGAAGCTGCAAACAAAAATATCAAGAAAATCATTAAGAAAATAGTTAAGACATACAAAGATTGGAACGAAATGCTTCCATTCAATCTCCGTGGCTATCATACCTCTGTATGCACATCAACATGTGCAACACCTTTTTCTCTAGTATATGGCATGAAGGCAATGCTTCCAGTTGAAATAGAAATTCCATCACTTCGAGTGCTAATGGAAACAAAGCTTGAGGAAGCCGAATGGGTTCAAACACAACTTGATCAGCTCAACCTTATTGAAGAGAAACGTTTGTTGGCTTTGTGACATGGTCAACTATATCAAAAACGGATGAAGAAAGCCTTCGATAAGAAAGTCCACCCTCGAATATTCAAAGAAGGGGATTTAGTGCTTAAAAAGAATCAGCTACCTCACCTCGATTCACATGGTAAATGTACACCTAACTATGAAGGTCCGTATGTGGTAAACACAACATTCTTTGGTGGTGGTCTTATCCTCACAACAATGGTTGGGGAAGAACTACCGCACCCGGAAAATTCAGACGTAGTCAAAAAATACTATGTATAATAAAGTTCGCTAAGATCAAACCTTAAAAAGGTGACTTAGGAAAAAAGGAGCATCTCAGTGGATTAAAAATCCAAAAGGGTGATCTAGGAAAAAATTAGGGACATGCACAAAAAAATTATCCCAGTGGATTGAAAACCCGAAAGGGAGATCCAGGAAAAATTAGGGATCTCATCCAAAAGAAATAAAGAACAAAGAGATTGTGATCTAAGAACTGCGACCACAAACCATGAAGAAAGAGTTAGATCCAAATCATCCAACTCATAAGCAAAGAAGATTGGAAGCTATCAAAAGGATATTGGGAAATAGTAATAGAAAATATCATTTTCATTGCCATTTACAGTTTTAAATTTTTCTGTAATTACCTCCTTTTAGGAATTACATCTTCTACTCAAGCATTTTCAAAGGCATATAAATAAAACTTGTATTTCTCTTCATATCTCGCGAATTGTGTTTTTCTTTTTCATACTTGTTTGCAAAAAACTACGATTGTTTCTTTTGAATATTGTGTTGAAATCATTTCGAGAATATGACAAGTCAAAACACTTGATAAAATATTGAAAAGCATTTTGGTTAGAAAATATCGAAAGAAAATCCACGTCTACGTCCATGTCTACGCTTATCTCCAAGACTATGCATGCGCCTATGCTACGCCTACGCCTACGATACAAACATCAAGATCTTATCAATACTTTCCACCATGTTCAAATCAATTCAAAAATACCATGACGTTGCAACACAAAATGTTGGGGAGTTGGTAACTCGAAGCCAATGGTTTAAAAGGAGAATACAAAAACATTCTCCACAATATTTCGGGGCATATACACATATTTTGCATACATATATATTAGGGGCATACACACATTCATTACGTATACACTCTAAAGTCCATATTTCCATGCATATGCATCATGCATGACATTCCTGGAAACCAACTATGAACAGAGCCAATATCTTAGGGCCCTCCATCAAGTTTTTACCTCGATTGAAAATAAATAATCAGTAAAATTCATTCTCATCTCTGATTTAGTCAACTAAGATATGGATCATTCAAAATAAATCCCTATACATTCCATCCATTGTGTCACTCTCGATGCAACAATATTTGAAATTTTCTATATTTAACATATTTTTTCAGTCTCCATGCAACAATATGTTCTTCCTTTGCGATCTAGCTCATTGTGTCAGACGCCAGGAAGCAATGTTGCGAAGTCAGCAATTCCATCCATTGTGTCAGTCTCTATGCAACAATGTGTTAAATATTCTATATTTAACTTATTATGTCAGCCTCCAAGCAACACTATGTTCTTCCTTTGTGATCTAGCTCATTGTTTCGATACTCCAAGTACCAATGTTGCAAAATCATCAATTCCACTCATCGTGTCATTCTCTATAAGGAAATGAGTGAAATCTATGATTTAACTTATTGTGTCAGTCTCCATGCATGAATATGTTCTTTCTTCGCGATCTAGCTCATTGTGTCAGACTCTAGGCAGCAATGTCATGAAATCAGTAATTCTGTTCATTGTGTCAGTCTCTATTCGATAATGTGTGAAATCTACAATTTAACTTATTGTGTCAATCTCCACGCAACAATATGTTCTTTCTTCGCGATCTAGCTTATTGTGTCAGACTTTATGCAAAAATGTGTGAAATCTGCAATTCAGCCCATTGCATCAGTCTCCAGGAAGCAATGTCATCATCAAAGTCTCTTCCTTGATCTAACTCATTGCATCAGTCTCTATGTGGCAATCTTGTTATCAGTTTTCCTGTGATATAGCTCTTTGCGTCAGTCTCCATGCAACAATGTTGTGAAATCAACACTTTAATCCATTGCATAAGTCTCCATGCAGCAATGAGTTATCAAACTTTGTTTTATCCATCCCCTAGGCTGCGATGAATAAACAAAATCAAATCAAACAAAACTTACCATATTAGTCTCCAAGCGTTAGTAAGTCAGCCTTGCAAAATTTGTATTATTTTACCTCCTAGGTTAGGGTAAATATGAAAGCAATCTCTTCTGAGATATTGACGAGTTATCTGCGTTTTCATATCCAAGTCAAATCAAGCTTTGGCTCAAATGTTGGTAAGACGATACATCATCATCTATGCCTACTCTTTACTTCCATAAGAACGCTGTATAGCGTATTCCTATGATCTATCAGACAAATTTTGGGATCTTCCAATATTTAGTAAACTCTCGATCAAACGTGCGATATCTACGTATTCTCACACTATTCAATCGAAAGATAATTAAATAGGGGTAGTTGTTATACCCCAAATTTTCCCTACCCTTATATTCTATTTAGGTTTATGATTAAATCATATCATATAGGTTTTGTTTTCCATGGAGATTTGGACAAGGAAAAGGTGTATTGATCTAAGATGGACCATCAATATCTGATGGCCCATTAAGGTTTCATTCTTTTTAAGAGGGGTGTGTTTTTATAGAGAGAGGTGCATGCTATTGAAGAAATTTTGGGCAATTTCTAAATCAGAATGGCCCATTTAGATTGAATGATGTATAAAACAATTTATTTTTGTTTGGAACCCAATGCAATTGAATTATAAATCCCATTTAGGTTTTGGATAAATAAGAGGGTATATAAGATGATTTTTTTGTTTAAAGGCCCAATATAATTGAGTTAAATAAGCTCGTTTACGCAGAGGAGAAGAGGAGAGATTTTGATTTTGGGCCCATTTCAAGTCTTTATTCCAAACTGTTTTTGATCTATTAGAATTATTATTTTTTAAAAGTAATTATTACTGGTTCATTAAAATATTTTATTCTTAATTAAAATTATAACTATTTCTTTTATTTGGAAAAAAGAGCATTTATACAGTCTATTTTGCACAGTCCAAGAAAGCCAAATCGCAGGCCCAAATTCAAAACAAAAACAGGCTTGGCCCAAAACCAAATAACACAAACACACATTATATCAATCAAAGAAAAAATGCGTACGCAGGCCCAAACACTAAGCCCAGTTCAATTAGGTTTTCGATTTTGTAACAATGAAAAGCGCATGGCCCAATAATCAGAAACCATTACTGTTTGAATCAACCAGATGATAATGCATTTTTTATAAAAATAACAAGTAATGTTCAGATCTAGCCCACAAACATAACAAATATTTACAGTCCAGACCATTAACAGAAACAATTTTATTACAGAATTAAGTCTTTCAAACCAAACAAAGTCAAAATTAATACAAAAGTGGAAGCTAATTACAATGTTCTTAAACTATAGACAAAATTCAAATAATTTTCTAAACTTAACTCAAAACCCTAATTGCTACAAATTTAATTTGAGACACATAACATTCTTTCCTAAATTACTAAATCTAAAATCACGATAAAATGACCTAAAAATTACAGAAAAGGGGGACGGACAAAAAATGATACAAAGAAATTTATAGAAAAGTGGTGACAGAGGGATAAGAGTAGTACAGAAGAACTAAGACTACAGAAGGAAAAAAAATTCGCCGAGAAGGAAAGAAGTTAAAGCCTCCATTTTTTTATGTTCCAATCTAGGGTTTTGACATTTGAAACCCTCAATCTATGTTGTTCTTCCACTATCTTCTCAGCCGTCGATGTCACATAACATCAATATATCTGCAAAAAGCAAAAAAGGGATTAAAATCGAATCGGAGACTAAACCCAAAGATCGACGAAAGGGGGTAAGCATTTGACCACTTAGCTCGCGTTTCTTGTGTTGTGCATGATGTTAATTTGGGATTTTAGGGGGTGATTCGGTTGAATCTGGGGTGGTTTGGGTTAGCGCTGCCGCAAGGGCTAGGGTTTGTGTTTGGGTAGAACAGAGAAGAAGAGACGCGAATAGAGAGGAAGAAGAACGGAAATGATTTGTTTTATATGTTAAACAAAAACCATATTATATCCCATAATCGTATACCCGCACACTCACAACTGTTACCATGCACCCTCAAATAATAATCATCTGATCTAGATCATGCAATCCTAAACATGCATATACATGACCTTACCGTGTACCTCCCATAATTTATTCAAGCGGACTTATAATACTCTGGGCCTGACCCAAGACTAACCGCACCCTCCTTTTAATTATTTTTTACTAACGCGTCTGTTTCTGTACCCAACTTATTGGGCCTAGTCCAAAATATGGACTAGGACCCCATTGCTTTGACACCCCCCTCTTTTGCTATATAACACAAAAACACAACCCCCTGGCCTTTTGACTTGAATTTAGTATCTGAATTCAGGCCTTTTCTATTAGAACCCCCATTTTTACTAGCCTAGTATATTTTGCACCCCCTTAAGTTTTTTTTAACATTATATTTATTTTATCATTTTATAAATTTTATATTTTCTTTTTATTATAATTATTATATATGTTTATATGATATATTTAAATATTTGATATTATACTTATTATTATTATTATTATTATTATTATTATTATTATTATTATTATTTATTACATAAATTCTTATTTTCTAAATTCATTAAAATGATATTTTTATTTATTGCATTAAAGCTTATTTTATTTATGCATTTAAATAGATTTCTTTTTTAAATAATTGATATATTAAAAAATATTCAACCGACTATAAACTCATTTTAAAAATCAAATTAATTCAACAAACTACTTTCAAAAATTATTTCAAACTTATTCGAATTGAATGTACGTTTATTCTAACAATTTCCGCTATTCACAACATCTAGATTAAACGTACGAAAAATGTGAATATCTTTGTAATCCATAAAAAAACACAACCCAACTGCGAACTACGAAATGTGACTCTGATTCCTCCTAAGAGGATACGTAGGCATACGATTAAAATCGTGGCGAACTTCCCTATTAAAATTAAACCCCTTTCCCCCTGATAAATAATTAAAACCTTTTTTTCTCCAAATTAAATTTGAAACCCTATTTCCTAAAAATTGCGCTTCTAAACCTAGTATCCTTGCGAACAAGGTAGATAAGGGGGTGCCTAACACCTTTCCCTCGTCTATAACCGAGTCCAAATCTAGAATCTATAAATTTCTTTTAGGGTTATTCCTTTATACTCCCTTCCTTTAGGGTAAAAATTAAGGGTGGCGACTCTTATTTTAAAGCCAGTTACAACAGCGTGTAAAAACTAACCTGAGACTTTGTTAACGATCTTATTTCTGCACAACCCTTAGCAAGAGTTTCTTCTTGTATCTTCTTATTCCATTATTTATTATGAGATGTTTCTTTCAAATGAAGGGAGTTCCATTACGAAAACTAAATATCAAGGAACATTACCTCAGAAGGTGAAGTCTTCGAATAATCCTCTTTGTAGATATCAGAAGCTTCTAAAATAACATCTTATGATTCTTCACTTCTTGTTCTTCAGTCGCATCTTTGCTTGCTTCAGGTGGTATTGCTTTTGATATTCTCCTAATCCTATATATACTTCTGAGAGAAGTGTTAATACTTTCAGAGTACTTGATGAATCTTCTTGGGAAGACGTTATGTAATAAGGTGGGAGAACTGACTTTTTTGGTTTTTGAAAATGTTGCGGTTAGCAAGAGTCGCCACTGACTTTTCTTTTATCCAATATTTTAGGAAGGCGAAAAGAACAGGAAAGACCTTTGATAGATTTTGAGTTCGGGGTGTAAGTTATGAAAAGGGAAGGTGTTAGTACCCTTTTCATCTTTAGTTATCTACGAAATCTTAATTGCATAGCTCAATTTTAAAAACTTGCTTCGTGTGTGTGTGATTTGTTTGAAAATATTTTGAAATGACAATGTAAGGCATACTTTGTAATAATTCTTGTATCAGTCCTCAAGAATGTATACAAAGTGTTTTTTTTTGGAAATATTTGTTTGAAAGTGTAGTGTGAAATATATTTGTTTATGAAAAAGGTTTGTGAGCAAGAATTCAAGAGTTCTTACCCACTAAAATCTTTCTTGTTATTTTCCTTCTCCTTTGGAGATAGTATTATCCATATCCTTAGTTGGTAGGTAATCCTATCTATTGGATATGAAGGGAAAGACGTAGGGTAATCATATGGTCATCGAATGCAACATGTAAGGATACTTTAGAAATTGTATCAAAGGTACTATCATCATTTTGCTCGTAGGGTCATCGAAGGGACTAGATCATTTTATAGGTAACTCGGAAGGTCACCGAGGGACTATGATCTTTATTCGAAAGGGACCATGATGACATTGTTGAATCGAGGGTCTTTTGCTAAAGTATCCCCACTTTCGAGGGACTTGTCCAATATTCGTAAGGCAATAAGAGAAGTTACCCTTGAGGTGCAAGTGTGAAGAGTGTGTATTTTCAGTTATTTAATCATGGGAATTAGGGTTTTCTAGATTACTTTTAGTCTTTCCATACAAACCCTAGTTACTAACAGTTAAATATGTACAGAAAAATAAAGTGTGGAATGTAAAGTCATACGCTATTACATGGCTTTAGGGTAGTTTCATAATAGAAAAAATGCGAAAAAAGACAAATCTATGCTATTACATTGAAGAGTTGAGACCTATACAATCGTCTAGGAAATTAAATAGCAATAAGAAATTAAAAAAAGTTAGAAAAATATTAAAATGTGTTTGATGTTTTTTTTGTAGAAAATGATTTAGGTTAATAATAGTAATAAAACCTAATTATTACTAATTAATTTTAATATTTAGAAAAAGATAATTAACTTAGTTAATTAAAAAATAAAAAATATGTCGAAAAATTATTTACTAACTAGAAAAACCTAATCCTAATTTATTATAATTTGGAAAAAAAGATTAAGGTTAGAAAATAGATTAATTAGAAAATAATTAGTAAAATATAATGAAAATTAGGGTTAGTAAAATAAGAAAAACAAATGCATGGGGTGGGACTTGAACCCACACCCTTCCCTTCAATGACAATTCCCTTTACCACTCAGCCATGATATTTTTGTGTTTGAGAATAGGAATGAATCAACATATGATGAACATGCATTGTAAATCCTGAAAAAAGAAACAAAATGTTTTTTGACAAAAGGATGGCTCAAACCCACGCCCTTTACTATACCAGTCATCACTCTTACCACCAGGCTAATTGTTGTTGCGCGTTTGTATAATCATCATCATTCAATATAATATAAACTTAATTCAGAAAATCAGAAATCAAAGAAAATTGGACACGCACGTGTTAGTGGGGCAATGAAATTTGAATGGACCAATCATATGGCTTATAATTGCCACGCAAGCCTTGACTGGAGTCAGCACCACCATGGACAGTGGCTGCAACCGTCTTCTCTAGTGAGGAGATTTTTGAAAACCTGCGAAAACATATGAAAATGAAAGATCTAATAACTTAGATCCACTAATTAGCATGTTGCGAATTCAATGGTGGTGTTAGTTTGGCTTGAAAACGTATGTAGCACAAAATATGAATCTCAAACGAAGCTTTGCCCTAAAAATGACAAATCTTCATCCATGCATCAAACCTCACAAATAATGGTTCAAAAAAATTATAAACATGATTATGAACATGTATATATGCATAGAATAATTCAACAATGCACGAGTTAAGAGTTTGAAATTCAAGAAGATTACCAAACCGGTGCAACTTGGTTGGCACGTTCTTGGATGCTTCAAGCTTGAGTGATGGGTGTGATGAACTCTTGGGAACCTCAAAAGTGTCATAGGATGCTTGGAATGATAAAGACTAGAGATAAGGGTTTGATTTTGCTCTAGTTCTTGAAAAATTTGAGATTTTTTAGGGTTTGTTATTGAGGCAGCATGCATGGTTCTGATGTCTGAATGTGTTATATATTTATAGTGCTTTGATTAGGTCAACAAAAGTGAGATTAAATCTTGTGAAATCATGGTATAATATTTAATTTGGAATTTTCATGAAAAAAATTCTATTTTAGGCCAATCTTGTACCAATCATCATCACACGGCTTTCTAGCTGATTATGAGTTTTTTTGGGCTTCAGATCTGAACCAAAACAAAAGCCTTGTGCCTTGTATCATTTATTTGGTATTTTATTTGATTTATTTTGAATTTAATTAAATTAAATAAAAATAAAAGAAGTAAATATCACAAAGATACACAAATTGATTTAGGAGTCCCTTATGAGGTCATGAACATGTTTGAACCTAAAAACTTAGGCCCATTAACCCAAAAATTCAAGTTTGCTCAATTTGAACTTCATGCATTTTCTCAAAATTGCTCAACTTGCACTAATCATAAATCTCTCAATTTTTGTCATATGAAAATGATATTTGACTTTTTAGAAGCCTCAAGGTGTCTCCTTCAACTTTCATGTTGGTCATTTTTTCATTTGAAGTCTTTGTCTTGATGTAAATTGTTTTGACAAAAGATGTCTTTTTGTTGACTTTTAAAATGACATGTAATGTTTTGGCCCATATCTCTCAAATGAAGCATTTTAGGCCTTGATCTTAGAGAGACAAAGTTGTAGATAATGCAATTTCCTTCAAGGTAAGATTTGGTTAAGGAATTTCTGATGAAGCATGTGAAAGTTATGCTTTGTCAAAGTTCAGTTGACTTATCTTTAAGAAAACCCTAATTTAGTAACTTTTGACTTATGATAAATCTTGAGTTTTCTTGATGAATCATGATAAACCCATGATTAAATGATGAATGTGACTTCAAAATGTTTATGTTGACAAAAAACATTTAAATTTGACTATCAATTGGTCAAAGTTGACTTTTGTCAAATACAATTGATTTTCAATCATCTAATCAATTGACTGAGCAAACATGTGATGTAAGGATTGAAATTTATTTTAAGACATATGAGAAACCATGAAGTCCACTTGAGGCATTGATAGCTCAATTTCCTTTGATAAAAGCAAAACCCTAGTTGTAGGTTGGTTGCTAAGAAGGGGTGCTTGTATGCTCAAACCTTGAGTATTCTTGAGCAATTAAGAACCCTAGGAGTATGAGGAGACCTATTGAAATAATTTGTCTTGAATAATGGAGGGAAAGTTTTGGGGTACAACAACTTTCCATATTCAATCTTCTTAAACCTGAAGAGTTATATTGGCATGCTCACCATTCGTGATCTAAAGGTGGAAGAGGATTGAACACTTAAGTGCCCAAAAATTTGCACTCGCATGTGCACAAAGTAACGTTGTGGGTTGATTGTATCAAGAATGGGCTTAAATATTCCATTTGGATAGGTGATAGAGTGTCATCAGCGATCGACTTATAGATTACATCAGAAGTAAATGATGATAGGAGTATCAGAATGAGTCTATGTCTGACTGTATCTCAAAAAGTATACTAGAATGAGTATGTATCCGACTGTATCTAGCAGATGTTTTGGGGAGTGTCTGAATGAATCTTATGTCTCGATTGTATTTGAATGTTGTTCTAGAATGAGTCTATGTCTTGACTATATCTATGACAGGATCAAAATGAGTCTTTTCCCGACTGTATCTGGATAATGTATTGGAATGAGTTTACACCCAATTGTATACGAACAATGTATTGGAATGAGTCTACGCCCGACTGTATCCAAAAGTGGATCAGAATGAATCTTCATCCGACTGTATCTGAAAAATGTACTAGAATAAGTATATGTCCGGTCGTATCTAGAAGAAGTATTGGAATAAGTCTACCCTCGATTTTATCCAAAAGAGTGTCAGAATGAACTTTCGTCTGGTTTTACCTAACTGATGCTTTTCAAAATGAATCTCTCTAAATTTATCTTAGGGAAATGCTTTTTAGAATGAATCTCTAAAGGAAATAGTTGTCAGAATTAGTCTCTGAGGGAAATCATATGGTCGTGTAGATAGTCGCCCCGTCTTGTTTCGGGAATTGATATACAACCTGCCTATAAATCGCTGATAATATTCTTCTGTTTAACCTGGAAAAAAAGTTAACTTCATGCAATTTCATGATGCATGAAATTTATTTTGTAAGGATGCTCTCAAAATAAATGAGAATAGTATGTGCGTTTCTTATGCATATGTTATGACATTTTGTAAATGATGTATTGATGCAATATGTGGTTGGAGCGTATCGGTAGCTTCTTGTAGCAATGTCTAGCTGGGGAAAATAAATCCCTACCTGTTTCTGGGGATGAACAAAGTAATTCTTTAATTTTAGTTTAGAATAACTATACTGGGGAGTTCCCGCTTTATGTTTGAGGACACTCTGCTGAGGATCTTCGATTTTTGCTTGGGGATAGAGGCATTCAAGGAGAGTCGTCCGTCCTTCATTCTTCTTATTGAAGGATTTGATTCTTATGTACCCTGACTGGGGATAAAAGAGATGGATATTCCTCTGATGCACCATCTAACCAGGTTTCAGATATGGGTATCAGCTCTTCTAGGGAGGACAACATTGAATGACATTTGGCTGGAAAAGAGATTTCTGTTAGGGAATTTGCAGTATTGGAGAAATAAACTCCGTTGGGGAATCAAATCCCGTAGACTGCGTTTGAGGAAATAATCTCTGATGGGGATTGGAAATTCATAGGCTGCATTGAGGAAGTTTCCACTGTATGTCGGGGAAATGATCCAACTTCTTTATCCGCTAGGGGACCTATTGGGAAAGATGAACATGTCAAGCTATATCAGGGATATGGAGGTGAACGGCTGGAAGATGTCCTAATTTTTCTAAGGGCATATTAAATTTGCTGGGGAATATATCTCTATTAGGGATGAGCTTCTAAAGATAGCTTTGTAGAGATAGTTCCATGGAGATTGCTCTTTGGGAATTTGTGGATAACTTTTGAACATTACCCCAACTCCTAGATTCTTTAGTAAATGCTAATCATGTTTTCATGCATATGATTTGTAAGTAGTAATCATATTCAAATGCATATGTTCATTTAACGTAATCATTGGATTTTGAAATATATTTGCATTGATTCTAAAAGTTCGTCTATAAGCGGACAGTTTTATACAAGAAGACAAAAATCCTAGTAAGAGGAAATCATCATAAAAATTTGAAAAATGGGGTACAAAAAGAAAAACAGCTATGTGGAAACGATCCCATCGAGTTTCAACTCTGCTATTGCCCCTATGTCTTCAAGTATATCATCACTTGCTATTGGAAGAAGATGATTGAATGAATATGTATCGTTTTAACTTGACGCTAGTAATAAAGCTGGCTATAAGTAGATGGCTGATCCAACAGGACATAGTCGTATACTTTAATCCCTAACTTTTTCCTAGACCACCCTTTTAGGTTTTCAGTCCATCGGGATATCCTTTTTTGCCCAAACCGCCTTTTTAGATTTTTGACTTGCCGGATGTACAATTATATATATATATATATATATATATATATATATATATATATATATATATATATATATATATATATATATATATATATATATATATATATATATATATATATATATATATATATATATATATATATATATATATATATATATATATATATATATATATATATATATATATATATATATATCCCTAATTTGTTCCTAAACCCTTTTTGTTCGCTGGGACGCCCTTATTTTTGCCTAGGCCTATAAACCTAGTGGGTCTCTTTTATGCGTAGTATTTCTTGACTATGTTCGCGTTCACAGGGTACGAAGAATATTCACCGTCCATGGTGGTAAGTATCATAGCACCGCCAAAAAATATCTTTTTGATCATAAATGGCCCTTCGTATGTGGGAGTCCATTTGCCCCTATGATCACCCTGTAGTAGGATAATGCGCTTTATTACCAAATCACCAGCCTGGTACTCCTGATGTTTGAATTATATGCTAAAGTCCTTGGTCATGCATTTCTGATATATCGGACCATAACCCACAACCGCAAGCCTTTTTTCATAAATCAAATTTATCTAGTCAAGTCGAGTCTGAATCTATTCGTCTTCATCTAAACCCGCGTCTTTCATAATCGTTAGGGAAGGAATCTAGACTTCAACAGGTAAGACAACCTCAATACTGTAGACGAGAGAGAACGAGTTTTCCCCAGTTGATGTACGTATTGAAGTGCGATAACCATGCAGAGCAAATGGTAACATCTTATGCCAATATTTGTACGTCACTGTCATCTTCTCTGAGATCTTCTTGATATTCTTGTTGGCGGCTTCCACTGTGCCATTCATCTTTTGTTGGTACGGAGAAGAACTATGATGCTTAATCTTGAATTGCGTGCAGAGTTCCACGATCATAGTATTGTTAAGATTGGTACCATTGTCCATGATGATCCTTTCAGGGATGTTGTACCGATAGATGAGGTTATACATGATGAACCGAGCCACATTATTCTTGGTAACGGAAGAAAACGAGGCTGCCTCTACCCACTTTGGGAAGTAGTCAATAGTGACAAGGATGAAACGATGCCCATTGGGAGCAGTAGGGTTAATCTCTCCAATCATATCAATGCCCCACATCACAAATGGCCAAGGAGCAGTCAAGACATTCAAAGGAACCAAAATGATGATGGCAATCAAATTCCATGGTAGACCAATAATTACATGCTCTCAGAATCTTCTTAGCCATTATATGTCCACTGGAGTGAGTACTAAAGACACCTTCGTGCATATCTTCCATAATTTTCTCATCTTCCTTCTTGCCTACATAATGAAGCAAAGTCAGATCGTGGTTGCGCTTGTACAAGATTTTGTTACTCAGAAATAACATTGCAGAGAACCTCCTTAGAAATTTATTATCATTGATAAATGCTCCTTCTGGATATTTTTGAGTTTCATGGTATCTCTTTACTTCAAGGTACCAAGGCTTTTCCTCTGCTCTATCAGTATCAACTTCGTAGCAATGCGCCAGTTCATCTAGTCTCTCGATAGTAATTCAAGGAGCTTCATTATCCTATTTGACTTTAAACATAGATGACATGGTAGCTAGTGCGTCTGTCAATTGATTCTTTTCTCACGGAATATGTTCAAAAGTGATTTCTTCGAAGTACGAAATTAACGTCAACACATGCTCTCAATAAGGAATGAGATTTGGATGCTTCGTGTCCCATTCTCCCTTAATCTGACTGATCACTAGTGATGGGTCCCCATATACATTCAAGAATTTAATTCTCATATCGATGACAGCTTTGATACCCATGATGCATGCTTTGTACTCGACCATATTGTTGGTACAATCAAAACACAATCTGGCGGTGAAGGGCATACGCAAACCCTTGGGAGAGACTATCACCGCACCAATTCCATTACCAAGCGCGTTGGAAGCTCCATCAAAAACCGTAGTCCATCGCGATCCCGTTTCGGTCCTTCATATGGTTCAAGTTCTTCATAACCAATAACTAGCATGATATTCTCATCTGGGAAATCAAAATTCATAGACTGGTAGTCATCAGTAACTTGATGAGCCAAATGATCTTCCATTACACTTCCTTTCATTACCTTCTGTGTAGTGTACTGAATTTCGTACTATGTCAAGACCATTTTCCATCTTGTTATTCTTCCAGAGAGAGCGGGTTTCTCGAATATTTATTTTATTGGATCCATCTTAGAGATCAACAAAGTAGTATGAATCAACATATAATGTCTTAGTCAGCGAGCAGCCCATGGCAAAGCGCAGTATGTTTTCTTGAGCAGTGAGTATCTTGTTTCACAGTCAGTAAACTTTTTGCTAAGGTAGTATATTGCATGCTCTTTTCGACCAGACTCGTCATGTTTCCCCAATACATACCCCATTGAGTTATCAAATGTTGTGAAGTACATGATTAGAGGTCTTCCTTCAACCGGTGGCATTAGAATTGGAGGTTCCTGGAGGTTCTCCTTGATTTTGTCGAAGGCTATCTGACAATCGTCATTCCACTTCACTACTTGATCTTTCTTTAGTAACTTGAAGATTGGCTCGCAGGTAGTAGTCAAATGGGAACTGTCATTTCTTGATTGTCTTTAACCTTGACAAGATTAACTTCAATACCTTTGCTACTGACGATGAGACCTAGGAGTTTACCGGAACTTACCCCAAAGGTGCACTTTTTTTTATTCAACCTCAACTTGTATTTTTACAATCTCTCAAATAGCTTGTGCAGGTGGTTGAGATGTTATTCTTCAGTTTGAGACCTAGATATCATGTCAACAACGTAAACCTATATCTCACGATGGATCATATCATGTAACAAAGCTACCATAGCATGTTGATATGTTGCACCGGCATTCTTTAAAGCAAAAGGCATAACTTTGTATTAGAAGTGCCCCACTGCGTGACAAAAGTAGTCTTCTCCATGTCTTCAGGTGCCATCTTGATTTGATTATAACCAGAGAAACCATCAATGAAGGATAATACTTTGTGCTGAGTGGCATTGTCAACCAAAACATCAATATGCGAAAGCAGAAAGTAATCTTTGGGGCTTGCCCTATTGAAATCCCTGTAGTATATACATATACTCACCTTACCGTCCTTCTTAGGTACCGGTACAACATTTACAAGCAACTAATAGGATAGAACGTAAAAGCTAAGAAACATGCATTGAACTGCTTCATGACTTCAGCTTTGATATTTTCAAACATCTCGGGATACATACGGAAAACCTTCTGCTTTATAGGAGGGCAACCTTCTATCACCGGTAGATGGTGCAATACAATGACAGTATCAAGCCCAGGCATGTCTTTATAAGACCAAGCAAAGATCTCAACATAGTCACGTAGTATCTGGATTAACCTCTTTTTGACACTGTCTTCTAGGTTGGCACCTATCTTGATTTCTTTCTTGTCCTTTTCAGTACCAACTTTCACAATCTCGACTGACTCTTCATGCGGTTGTATGGCTCTTTCTTCCTGCTCTAACAGTCTAGCAAGCTCTCTTGGCAGATCAGATTTTCTAAGTCATAATTGGTAATAACATAATCATTATCAATGGGACCCAGGGTGGGTGTGGATCTGCAATTTATTATGTGGGTGTGTGTAAGAACACATAGCTATTTTGAAAGCAATAAAGTAAAAGAAAGACAAGGAGCGAAAAATTGTAATGCAAGCGTCCAATGATGTAATAAATGAAAATATACGGATGAAAAATGACAACCCTAACAAATGGACCGTTGTGTCCCGGGTAAGGCACATGGCTTAAAGTTATTGTTCAAATTACATAACCAAAAACTTGAAAGCAAGAGAACATAAAATAGCATTTACTCCTGAATAAAGGAGATTGGAATAAATTCTTCAGCCTTCTAATTGTTGAGCCCACCACCGGTAGTAGGGAAACTCCAACTGTCTATGTCACAGTCGCTATCAGCGTCTTTCACAGTGTTGACTTGATTTTTGTGAACTCCATTGTTGTTGATGCGGAATGACGGTCTCCCAGCATTAGCACGAGCACAGCGAATAAACCTCTGAGCCTCTGAGGTGATACCCAAGCCAAATTTGTGGGACTTGTAGGGAATTTCGGGAAGCTGACCCCAAACAATGCCACCACCTTCTTCTACCACAGCCTTAGCGTCTTTCAAAGAAGCCATTCTTGTAACCTTAGGAACGGTAGGAGCAACTTTAGCAACAGGGGTCATCTGATGAATTGCTTCAAAGGTCTGGCAAGGAGTCTCGAGGAATTCACCATCCATCTCATCATACTTAAAGGAGTTCAAATGGCTCACCATGTATTCTACTTCGCCATAAACTGTAATGATCTTTCCTTTCGCGGGATACTTCAACTTTTGGTGTAAAGTAGAACTAACAGTACCTGCCCCATGAATCCAAGGGAATCAAAGAAAACAGGAATAGGCTGGACGAATGTCCATCACTTAGGAAGTTGAGTCAAAGACCTGGGAACCCACTTTGATTTGAAGATTAACCTCTCCATGCACCATTCTTTTTGAACCGTCAAAAGCTCTCACCACAACGTCACTGGGTATTAGCATAACCCTTCATGGTCAAGTTTGTCTAAAACAGCTTTTGGCAATACATTCAATGAGGAACCTGTGTCCACTAAAACATGAGATAAGGGAGTGCCCCTACACTTAATAGATACATTCAGAGCCTTATTATGGTTCCTTCACGTGGGAGTTAAGTTAACATCAAAAAAGCCCAGCCCATTATCAGTTGTCAGGCTAGAAGCACAATTTTCAAACTAATCAACAGAGATTTCATGCGGTTCATGAGAACATTTCATAAACTTTACCAAATCCTGAGTGTGGGCTTCAGAGCACAATAACAGAGACAACATAGATATTTTGGAGGGTGTATGCCCCAACTGTTCAACAATCTTATAGTCACTCTTTCAAATAATTTTCAGTACCTCCTCTATCTCTTTCTTGGAACTATCTTCGACAGTACCCTCATTAGGTGCCTCGGTCTGGGCAAGCTTAGTCATCTGTTCTTTGCCTAGAGTATCAGTAGTTGATTCAGTAGCAGTGATATGAACTGGTGTAGTAACAACCATTGGAGAGATCTCTAGAGAAAAAACCATTCCACTTCAGGTAACCTTACTAGTTACAACAATATTGCCAACATTGGGATCAATAACTTTGGTATTTTCATCTTCGACGACCAATGGTTCTTGCTTGACGCCATGGTAGTAGACATAAGCTCTATAATTCCAAGGGATAACCTTGTCAGGGGAATATGGATTTGGCCCAGTTACGGTAATGATCAGAGGAGCAACCCTAGGCTCGATAGTAATCTTTCTATGACCCTTAGAATTGATCCTTACAGGAGTACCGGAAATAGTAATCACAGACACGTCTTCAAGCTTCCGACCTTGAGACATAATTTTACAAAAGGCTCTCCTCAAAAGGAGTCTTTTCAAACATAATTACACGGTCATCCATCAAACGTTGAATACCTTCTTTCAACACTACAGAACCATTGGATTGGGACGCACAATAGTAGCAGTTTTCAACATAACCTGGAAATAAACCGGCTTGCAACAGCTTCTTCTTAACAATCATTAGAGGAGTAGTCAAGTAACTCAGAGTAGAAACATAAGCAACACCATCAATAGCATTAACTCCTTTGTCATGATTAGGCATAGGTGTTGTGATCACATTAGGAGTCTCAGGAGGGTAAAATTCAATCTCCTTAGAGTCAATCATATCTTGAATATTATTTTTCAATGCCCAACAACTATTAGTGTCATGTCCAGGACTGTTGGAGTGATATGCACACCTTGCATTGGGATTGTAATGGGGAGAAAAAGTATTGGAATTATGAGGAGGATCCTTCAATGTAATCAGCTCTGCCTTCAACATGTGTAAAAATTCTCGAGAGAAATGCATGTTGATTTTGGTGAACTGTCTCCTGGGTGCCTCCTACCTATGTTGATTTCCTCGTTGTTGATGTTGCGTTGGTGCAGGATTAGAGACCAGAATTGCCCCAACAGATTGTTTGCAGTCACTCTTATTACGACCCTTCTTCCCATTCGCAACATTGGATTCTTTCTTACCATTGTATAACCTTTTCGCAGTATTCGAAGATGTAGCCACCTGAATTTTACCACTTCTGATTCCGTTCTGAACATGTTCCCCTATCAATATCAGTTCAGTTAAACCGGCTGAAGAACTTCCAAGTAGGTGGTTATAGAAAGGACCTGTTAGCATACTCATGAACATTTCAACCAATTCCCTATCTTCCAAAAGAGGTTGAACTCTGCTTGCAAGATCTCTCCATTTCTGTGCATACTCTTTAAAGCCTTCCTCAGAACCCATGGACATGCTCTGTAGTTGCATGCGGGTTGGTGCCAAATCAAAATCATATTAATAATATTTATAGAAATCTGCAGCCAAATATTCCCAGGTATGGATATTGGTACCTTCGAGTTGATAATACCATTCCAATTGTGTTCCAAACAGCCTTTCTTAAAAGAAATGCAACCATAATTTCTTGTCAGCAGTGTGTGGTTGAATTTTCCAAACATATGATCTCAAATGCAGCTTCGGGAAAGAAACACCATCATACTTAGCAAAGGTAGGAGTTTTTAATTTAGGAGGAATGACGACTCCTGAGACTAAACCCAATTCTTCAAAGTTCAAGCCAGGAACCTTCTGGATCTCCATATCTTTCACACGCTCTTCTAGAAGCTTATATTTCTCACTAGCAGAGGGATATTGTTCATCCAAATAATGCTCTTCCTCTTCATCAGAACACTTTTCAGAAGCATGATTGCTTTTTTCAGTTTTGACACTCTTACCATCTTTCGTATGTCATCTTTGTCTAATGGGAAATCAACATCTTGAGCTCACTTGACTAGGACTTTGAACTTTCTCCCCGTGTTAAGGATGTTGATTGGTTTCTTTCTCTTCTTCTTCTTCTTCCCGTTGTCGATAAGAGCATTCAGTTCTTCTTTCCCCTTGGATAAGCTTAGGAACATCTCTCGGAATTGAGCATTCTAAGCCTTGAGATCTTTGACTGTTTGTTCGAGAGCCATTTTTGCTGAAATAAACAACAAGAAGATGAGAAACCTGTCTTGGAAACCTCTTATGCAATGATATGTATGGCATGTAGATGCATATGCAATGTTTTCAAGGACCTCACGGGATTTAAATTTATTAATCGAAAGGGAACATAAACAAAGACTCTTATTAGTAAGTTCAAATTATAACTGCCTCTTAGGCTTACAATGAAAACAAAAAGGGTTACAAGGAAACAAATTATGATCTCCTAAGACCTAAGACTCAAGTTTCCCATGGAAGCTTCCTATTTATGTTGTCATATGCATTAAGGCTCTGCTCTTCATGAAGTCGTTTTTTCAACTCCAACACTTTCTTCTCACCGGCATAGAACAAAGTCTCAAAGGTGTCCATTTCTTCTTTCAGCTGAATTCAAAACTTTTGTAGCTCTTCAAGGTCAGTAGTAATATCTGGATGAAAATGGTATGAGGAATATCTCCTTCAACAACAGGCTCCACAATTACTGGTAGGACAAGAGGATATGGAATTATAAGATTTTGAGCACGAGATCGCACCCATCTGAGGTAGGGCTCCAAAGGGATGGATTTTTTCTGTCCCAAAGTATTGCTATCAATATTATTCACCGTTCCCCAAGCACGTATAATCGAATACAATAACCTAGATAAGCATATCATGAGAACCTTCTCTTCGAGCATAACCAAATTGACGTAGAGCTAGAGAAGGGTTGTAAGTAATACCTCCCCTTATTCCAAGGAGGGGCACATTAGGGAATACCCCACAGTGGTTAATAATAGTGATGTCCTCCTGAGATCAGGAACACCAATAAATATCTGAATGAGAGAGTGATATCATCCTTCGAGACCACCTCAAACCTTGTTCATTCTTCATCACTGGTCGGGGAAGGTGCGAAATAAACCACCTAGATAGTAAAGGTATACAGCACACGAGAGTCCCTCGCTTTCTCATAGTACGAGTGTGAAGAGAGTGCAAAACATCTCCAAGTAAAGTAGGCAAAAGATTATGAGTAAGAAATATTTTGATGGCGTTCACATCTATGAGTTGGTATGGATTAGGGAATAGTACCAAACCTTAGATCAACAGAGCTAAGATCTCCTCAAAAGTATGAAAACTCATAGCATCTAGAATCAACTGAGCTTCTCTATCAGAAATTTAGCAAGAATACCTTTAACTCCACTTCTTGTTTCTCAATTAGACACAATGTCTGACTGCTTCAGATGTAAGGCTACTACAATAAATTTAGGTTTTGGAACATTCTCTAAATCGGTGAAGGGTGTCTGATCAAGAATAGATACTCCAAGTAGATTAGAAAACTCTTCTATTATGGGTACCAACTGGTAATCTGGGAAGGTAAAACAGTGATGCTTATGATCAAAGAATTAGAACAAAACACTAATCACGTCTTCTTCAAAACTTGAGGTAACCAAACCGAGTAGATAACCATGTCTCTTGGTGAGTTGAGAGTTTTCATGAACCTTTGAGACTAACTCCTTAAGCTTGGAAGGTATCCTCACAAAGTTGATTCAGGTAGTATTTATGTGAGTGGAGGGCATAACCTGCAATCAGGAACAAAGATAAATCCCTAGGTCCTTGAAATGATTAGTCAAAATGTTATGTTATGATGATATGATGTTATGATGTTATGTCCATGTTTAAATAAGTAGCAAACAAAAACTAGTCATACAAGAGCAATAGGTTTAAAGGCTTGCATGAAGTACATAGGTAAATACCCTTCCCCATTGAAGTTAAGTTGGCTCAACCTGTCCTAGGCTTTATCGTAGGTTTTATTTTAGCATGACATCCGGCTTGCCACCAAAAATACCGAAAGTCAAATCTCAATTAGCGTAGCCTCAAGTATCAACTAACTTTGGACTGCACCAAAGCCGGGTATCTCACTACTTTCTAATGGCCAAGATGGAAGAATTAAGGTTCTAAAAGAAAGTTAGTGTTAACGACACTACGCGAAAGCCTATTGTTATCCTTGACTGACTTAAGGAACATTAGTATAAACCAACGTGTCACACTAATTGTAGCTATCATGTTAACCATATCAGTCTACGCCATAGAGTCTTTATGATCTATTACTACTTACCTAAGGAATCACTAGATCTGGGTGTAGGATCTTTCATACAAGCAATAATACCCAAGCATGAACCATTAAAGTAAAGCACCCAAAGAAAACAATTAAAGAAAGTAAAAGTGATATAAACTCTAAGGTAACCACTCTTTTTTAAGTCAGGTCCCCAGCAGAGTCGCCAGTTCAGTATAAACTCTATTGGTTTTCGGAAATATTTGTTTGAAAGTGTAGTATGAAAATGTATTTGTTTGTGAAAAAGGTTTGTGAGCAAGCATTCAAGAGTTCTTACCCACTAAAGTCTTTCTTGTTATTTTCCTTCTCCTTTGGAGATAGTATTATCCATACCATTAGTTGGTAGGTAATCCTATCTATCGGATGTGAAGGGACATGCGTAGGATCATCGTATGATCATCAAAGGCAACGTGTAAGGATACTTTAGCAATTGTATCGAAGGGACTATCATTATTTTGCTCATAGGGTAATCGAAGGGACTAGATCATTTTGTAGGCAACTCAGAGGGTCATCGAGGGACTATGATCTTTATTTGAAAGGGACCATGATGATATTGTTGAATCGAGAGTCTTTTGCTAAAGTATCTCCACTTTCAAGGGACTTGACCAATATTCGTAAGGAAACAAGAGAAGTTACCCTAGAGGTGCAAGTGTGAAGAGTGTGTATTTTCAGTTATTTAATCTTGGGAATTAGGGTTTTCTAGATTGCTTTTAGTCTTGCCATACAAATCCTAGTCACTAACAGTTAAATATGTACAAAAAATTAAAGTGCGAAATGTAAAGTCTTATGCTTTTACATGGCTTTGGGGTAGTTACATAATAGAAAAAATGCGATAAAAAATAAATCTACGATATTACCTTGAAGAGTTGTGACCTATACAATCGTCTAGGAAATTAAATAGCAATAATAAATAAGAAAAATGTTAGAAAAATATTAAAATGGTTTTGGTGTTTTTTTATAGAAAATAATTTAGGTTAATAATAGTAATAAAACCTAATTATTTCTAATTAATTTTAATATTTAGAAAAATCTAATTAACTTAATTAATTAAAAAATGAAAATTTTGTCAAAAAATTATTTTCTAACTAGAAAACCTTAATCCTAATTTGTTATAATTTTGAAGAAAAATTTAAGGTTAGAAAATAGATTAATTATAAAATAATTAGTAAAATAGAATGAAAATTAGGGTTAGTAAAATAAGGAAAACAAATGCATAGGGTGGAACTTGAACCCACGCCCTTCCCTTCAATGACCATTCCCTTTACCACTGCGCCATGCTATTTTTGTGTTTGAGAATATGAATGAATCAACATATGATGAACCTGTATTGTAAATCCTGAAAAAAGAAACAAAATGATTTTTGACAAAAGGCTGGCTCGAACCCATGCCATTTACTATACCAATCATAACTCTTACCACTATGCCAATTGTTGTTGCACGTTTGTATAATCATCATCAGTCAATATAATACAAATTTAATTTAGAAAATCAGAAATCAAACAAAATTGGGCACACACGTGTTAGTGGGGCCTGGAAATTTGAATGGACCAATCATATGGCTTATAATTGCCACGCAAGCCTTGACTGGAGTCAGCGCCACCATGGACGGTGGCTGCAACTGTCTTCTCCGGTGAGGATACTTTTGAAATCCTGCGAAAAAGGATGAAAACGAAAGATCTAATAACCTAGATCCAGTAATTAGCATGCTACAAATTCAATGGTGGTGTTAGTTTGGCCTGAAAATGCCTATAGCACATAATACGAATCTCAAACAAAGCTTTGCCCTGACAATGGAATATCTTCATCCATGAATCAAACCTCACAAATGATGGTTTAAAAAAAATTCTAAACCTGATTATGAACATGTATATATGCATCGAATCATTCAACAATGCACGAGTTAAGAGTTTGAAATTCAAGAAGTTTACCAAACCGGAGCAACTTGGTTGGAAAGTTCTGGGATGCTTCAAGCTTAAGTGATGGGTAGGATGAAATCCTGGGAACCTCAGGAGTGTGATAGGATGCTTGTAATGGATTTATAAATATTGGAGATAAGGGTTTGAGTTTTCCCTAGTTCTTGAAAAATTTGATATTTTTTAGGGTTTGTTCTTGTGGCAGCATACGTGGTTTCTGATGTCTGAAGGTGTTATGTATTTATAGTGCTTGGATTAGGTCAACAAAAGTGAGATAAAATCTTGTGCAATCATGGTATAATATGTGATTTGGAATTTGTATAAGAAAATTCTATTATAGGACAATCTTGTACCAATCATCCTCACGCAGTTTTGCTAGCTGATTGTGAGTTTTTTGGGCTTCAAATCTGATCTAAAACAAAAGCCTTGTGCCTTGTATAATTTATTTGGTATTTTATTTGATTCATTTTGAATTTAATTGAATAAAATTAAAATAAAAAGAAATAAAAATGACAAACATACACAAATGGATTTAGGAGTCCCTTATAAGGTTATGAACATGTTTGAACCTAAAAACTTAGGCCCATTAACCCAAAAATTCAAGTTTGTTCAATTTGAACTTCATGCATTTTCCTAAAATTGCTCAACTTTTAATAGTCATAACTCTCTCAATTTTTGTAATATGAAGATGATCTTTGACTTTTTGGAAACCACAAGATGTCTCCTACAACTTTCATGTTGGTCATTTTTTAATTTGAAGTCTTTGTGTTGATGTAAATTGCTTTTACAAAAGATGTCTTTTTGTTGACTTTTAAAATGACATGTAATGTTTTGGACCATATCTCTCAAATGAGCTTAAAGATACAAAGTTGTAGAGAATTAAATTTCCTTCAAGATAGGATTTTGTTGAGGAATTTCTGATGAAGAATGAGAAATTTCTGCTTGGTCAAAGTTCAATTGACTTCTCCTTAAGAAAACCCTAATTAAGTAACTTTTGACTTTTGATGAATATTGAGTTTTCTTGATGAACCGAGGTCAACCCTTGATCAAATGATGAACGTGACTTCAAAATGTTGATGTTAACAAAAAATCTTGAAATTTGACTATCAATTGGTCAAAGTTGACTTTTTTTCGAATACAATTGATTTCCAATCATCTGATCAATTGATTGGGCAAACTTGTGATGTAAGGCTTGAAATTTGGCATGAGGTATTGATATCTCAATTTCCTTTGAGAAAATCAAAACCCTTGTTGTAGGTTGGTTGCTTAGGAGGGGTGTTTGTATGCTCAAACCTTGAGTATTCTTGAGCAATTGAGAATCCTATGAGTATGAGGATACCTATTGAAATAATTTGTCTTTAATAATGTAGGGAACATTTTAGGGTACAACACGTTGATTTGGTCCTTTGCCTTTGGTAGAGAGCTTATGTTGAATGAGAAGATAAATTCCCTTTCCACCAGGTACTTGATTCTTCAGAATCCTGAAAACTTGCTTCAGTGATTCTGTCTTCATATTTCTGATTCTTGCCCAGAGTTTTGATTCCTCTATAGAACGGGTTTTGAATAAGAAAAGATTTTAATCATTTGAGTAGCATACAACTACATAATTTTCTCTAACTGGATCTCTCTATCCGGTTATGTGTTTGATCTCAAATCAATAACAGAACTAGGCTCTGATACCAATTGAAGGTAGAGAAAATACAATAAAGGGGGGTTTGTATAATGTTCATAGAAAACATTCCCCATTAAAATTATAAGCACTCAAATGATAATAGCAATAAAGACAATAAAGATAAAAGACACAAGTATTTTATCTAGGTTCGCTGTTAACTAGGCTACTCATGTCCACCCTCGTAAGGATGATTTTGCCTTATCCAAGGACTTAATCCACTATAACCAATTTGATTACAATCACATAGGAAACCGTTGGTGACTAACATCCAGTGACACATTCAGGGATCAAACTGGATATAGCGTTCATTGACCCAATAGAATCTGATTCCTTAGAATCTCCTACCAGGATTTCCTTGCAATGATATCCATCAGGGATCTCACAAGAGTCTGACCTTCACTCGGCCCTCTTTCATATATGACTACCATTGACCCAACAAAATCTGATCCAGCAAGATCTCCTATCAGGATTTCCTATAATGACCGCAACTATCATCTTCTTGAGATTAGACCTTCACTCAGTTTCTCAAGGAACTAATCAACAATAATTGATGGGTTCTTGTGTTTACATGGTTGCTTCTTCTAAGCAGATTACACAAGTGTTTTAAGAACATATTGTTTAACACATGAAAGTTAGGGTTTGAATTGGGTTTTCAAAAACTATTTATTTTTAGAAATGCTTCTCACAAACGAAAAATGATAGATAAGCTAGAAGGTCAAATGACATGATTTGTTTATACAAGTTCACCTTAGAAAAGGCTACTCTTGTCCACCTTCCAAGAGTATTTTGCCTTAGAAAAGGACTTAATCCAATAATCTAGAAAGATTACAACAACGTCTAAAAGTTCAGAAAAACACCTTAGCCCCCTCATGTAATTCTAACTACAACTTAGTCACTTGCGGAAAAACATCTAGAAAGATTTAAAATCAAACAGTGTTTACAAGAGTGCTTCTAAAAAGATGATTTAATACTACAATGAAGAACAAATGTTTACACACAAATATGAGCAACAACTCTTTTGTGTAAAACAATGATAAATAACACAATACTGAGCAACAACTCTTGTGTTATAGAGAATGAAATTTAACACAAATTTGAGCAACAACTCTATGTATTTTTGAATATCTCTTGAATATTTTCTCTCTTTTTTTTCTTTTAACTGTAACTTCACTTTTGATGCTTCAATTGTTTTTCCATGAATCGTTAATTTCCAATGAAGTAGTCATCCCTTTATATAGGATGAAAAAAGAAGACCGTTGGATTAGTACAAACGTCTTTTTCTTTTGCCAGTTGCTACAACAGAGCGTGTAATCGTGAGAAACAAAGGCAAACCAAATCTTCAACCGTACGCTATGTTCTTCATAAATAGCAGAACATGCGTTGTATTGTTGTATTGTATTCTTCTTGTGCAAGTTTCTCATCTTTTCTTCTGATGAGATACTTCTTGTTTGAAGTTGTAAGATAACGCATAAGAGATCACATATTTGTTCTTAATCTTCTTATGAAATTTTTTTGATAAGAAGTGATGAATAGTCTAGAAGACGTTTCTTTGTAATGTTCTCAAATGTATCAGAGTCTTTCAGAATCAGAACCTAGTCTTCAGATATGTAGAAACAAGTTATCTGACAAATAGTTTCTTGATCTCTGAGCTTGAAGCAAAAGCTTACCTGAGAAGTGAAATTATGGCTGTCAGATCCCGGATGTCCTAAGAGATGTCGAGACACCAACTTCGACTTCAAAATGCAACATCAGGATAGACAAAAAAAACAAATAGTGAGAAACATAAATAACACACACACACACACACACACACACACATATATATATATATATATATATATATATATATATATATATATATATATATATATATATATATATATATATATATATATATATATATATATATATATATATATATATATATATATATATATATATATATGTTTACCTAATTCGGAGACAAGAACACCTACTCTAGGCGCTACCAAGCCAAGGACGAAATTAACTAGATAGTATCAATTTGTACACCACAAGGCAAACATACCAGTTTACAATTTATGCACTTAATCACTACCCTTTTCTTAAATTCTACCTAAGACACACCTAGGTATGAGGCCCTCCTCAAATCCCTCTTCAATCACACTCAGCGATTGGAGAAACTTTAAACATAGTAGAGAACAAAAAAAGGAAGTCACTCTTCTAAGACACACAATCCTCAACGCTTAAAAGCTTAAGAGGAATGACACACAAAGACTCAATGCATAAAAGCTTATGAGCATCTGACAACAAACATCCAATTCTTAAAAGCTTATGGATGCTTGACAGAACTTACAAGCCAACAACAAGGATTCTAAAAACCCTAACAAAAACACACATGTAAGTTCCACCTAAAACAAGGTATACACCAATCAATATATAACATTATTCTGGACTGGGTTTGGTTCAAAAACGCAGCAGTGAGGCTGCACAAAGTCTGCAAAATATTCTCCAAGAAAATAGGTCTTCAATCGTTAGGTTTCTAAAATATCTCCATATTTAGAAACTTTGCATATCTTCTAAAATCAACATAGAATCTCTGATTTGTCAATCTTGGATGCCACATAAGCTAACTGAATATTCCCTGAATATTCTGTAACTAACATATCAGCTGAAACACAATTGTAAGCTGCTGTAGACACGATGTCCTATCCTCTTGGTTGGGACATCTTATTCGACATGTTGAAAACTACAAGTTGGAAAATATTGATTAACATGTTTCTTCCAGGTTGGTTTAACCAAAATGCACGCCAATCGTAATTTCAGAGAAATAACAATCTCCCTTTTTGGCACATTTTGGCTAAAACATCCAAATAACCCTTGAACACGAAAACACTATAATATATGTTTGAAAAAGAATTAAACACACACCAGAGGCACCAAGAGTGCAAAAAGAAACTAAAAATTTCATGGGAATTTAACCCTTACAAAGTCATAAACTAAGATAAACAGGATCATAAGGCAGACCCAAACAAAATCAAATGAGCAAATGTCATGCATCAGCATCTTCTTCTTCTCTAATAGCACCGACAAAATATTTATCAGGTACATTATCATCCTTAGCATATTCGTCAACAAATGCAACACCAACAGTAATTACTATAATTCTTCATAGAAACAGATCCCAAGTCTCCTCCTTAGGTTCTCAAACTGAACTGCATCAAGAGCCTTTGTAAACATATCGGTAAACTGATTCTCAGTGCTCACATGCTCATGAGTTATGACTTTTTCCTCCTCGAGTTCTCTAATGAAGTGGTGCCTGATGTTAATGTGCTTGGTCTTACTATGCTGAATAGGATTTTTTTGAAATATTAATAGCACTCAAACTGTCACAAAATAATGTCATGACATCTTGTGTGATATTATACTCAGAAAACATTTGCTTCATCCACACTAGTTGAGAGCAGTTTCTTCTTGCTGCTATGTACTCAGCTTCAGCAGTAGACAAAGAAACACAATTATGTATCTTGTTGAACCATGAAATCAAATTGTTTCCCATAAAGAAACATCCTTCAGAGGTACTCTTCCTATCATCAAGACTTTCAGCCCAATCAACATCACAAAATTCCACCAACAAGGAATTTATATCATGGGAATACAACATACCATAGTTACATGTACCATTCACATACTTCATAATCCTCTTCACTTGGTTTATGTGACTTACGTTAGGTTCATCTTGATACCTTGTGTATACTCCAACAGCAAAAGTGATGTCTGGTCTTCTAGAAGTAAGATATAGAAGGCTACCAATCATGCTTCTATATAAATTCGGATCAACACTAACTCCTTTTTCATCTTTAGATAACTTTAAGTGTGTAGGAGCAAGACTTCTGTTATTGCTGGCATTTTTCAATCCAAATTTATTCACAATATTCCTTGTATATTTGCTTTGAAAGAGAAAAATGGAGTCTTCCATCTTCTTGACTTGCAGTCCTAGAAACTAATTTAGTTCACCAACCAAACTCATCTCAAACTCAGATTGCATCTTCCAGACAAAATGTTAGACCATTTCACCCGATATTCCTCCAAAAACAATGTCATCCACAAAGATCTGAGCTATCAAAATTTTTCCAACTTCATCTTTGACAAAGAGTGACTTGTCAATTCCACCCTTTCTATATCCATGATTGACTAGAAATTCAGTAATCCTTTCATACCAAGCTCTTGGAGCTTGTTTCAAGCCATACAAGTCCTTCTTTAGTCTGAACACATGATCTGGAAAGGAAGGATCAACAAACCCTTTTGGTTGTTCAATATAAACTTCTTAATTCAGGCACCCATTTAAAAACGCACTCTTGACATCCATTTGATACAACTTGAACCTTAAATGACAAGCTACTCCAAGCAATAATCTGATAGAATCCAAGAGAGCCACAAGAGAAAATGTTTCATCAAAGTCTACTCCTTCAATTTGAGTGTATCCTTGTGCAATAAGTCTAGCTTTATTTCTAGTAAGACCACCTTGTTCATTTGTCTTGTTCTTGTACACCTATTTTGTACCAATAACATTTAACCCACCAGGTATTGGCACCAAATTCCATACTTCATTCCTCTTGAATATACCAAGTTCATCTTGCTTAGCATTTATCCAAAACTCATCAGTCAAGGCTTTCTTCACATTGTTTGGTTCAAACTTGGATACACAGCACACATTTGACATAATTTCTCTTGATCACGTGACTACTCCTTGTCTGGGATTTTCTATTATACATTCCTTAGGATGACCCTTTTGAATTCTGAGTGATGACCCTTTGTCAGATACCTGAGGTTCTTCAACTTAAGAATTGGCACTTGAGCCTACAACAATTGTGTTGGATGTTGAGACATTTTCTTCAGGAACCACATCATCAGTAGGAATAATTGTCTTAACTTCTTCTGCGACATTATTTTCTCTAGTTGAGTCATTAATAATCACATTTGAAGACTACATCATCACCTTGATAATGGAGTTGAATACTCTATATGCTTTATGGTTTGTAGAGTATCCCAGGAAACTCCTTCATCAGTCTTAGCATCCAACTTCTTTCTTGGCTCACGGTCTGCCAAAATATAACACTTACTTTGAAAGACATGGAAGTATTTTACAATTATCTTTCTTCCTCTCCATAATTCATACAGAGTAATAGAGGTACTAGTTCTGATAGTCACTCTATTATGAATATATCAAGTAGTGTTCATGGCTGCTGCCCAAAAGTAAAGGGGTAGTTTCTTGTCATGAAGCATAACCCTAGAACATTCTTGAATAATCCTGTTCTTGCATTCAACCACACCATTTTGTTGAGGAGTGATGGGTGAAGCAAACTCGTGACTAATCCCTTCAGATGCACAAAATTCCTCAAACTTGTTGTTCTCAAATTCCTTCCCGTGGTCACTTTTGATTCTGACAACACCACAACCCTTTTCTCTTTGAATTTTATGGCATAATTCTTTGAAGACTTCAAACACTTCATATTTCTCTTTGATGAACTTCACCCAAGTGAATCTTGAGTAGTCATCAACAATAACATAAGTATACCTCTTTCACATAAGACTTCCAACCTACATAGGTCCCATCAAGTCCATGTGAAGTAGCTCTAAAAATCTTGAGGTGGCAAGATATTGGATTTTCTTATGGGATATATTTGTCTGTATCTCAGTTTGACATTCACCACAAATTCTCCCTTCACCAATATTTAGCTTGGGAATATCTCTAATTTCTCCTTTTGACAGGATCTTCAGCATACATTTTAGATGTAGATGACCAAGCTTTTGATGCCATAGGTTGACTTCATCATCTTTTGACAATACGCATGTTGAAAGACATCCAGTTTCTAGAGAGCTCCATCGGTAACTATTGTCTTTTGATCTGGTTCCCTTCATAACCACTTTCATCCTTATCATTTGTAATCAACCACTCAGATCGAATAAAGTTAACTTTTCAACCTTAGTCACATGGTTGACTGATACTTATCAGATTTGTAGTCAACCCTTTTACAAATAACACATTATGAAGACTAGGTTGTCCTGCATAGTCCATATTTCCAACACCTTTGATTTCACTTTTTGACCCATCTCCAAAAGTGACATAGCTAGTTACACGTGGTTTAATGTCCACTTAGAATTTCTTAACACCAGTCATGTGTCTAGAACAATCACTATCAAAATACCAATCCTCTCTAGTTGAGGCTTTGAGATAAGTGTAAGCTATGAGTCCATACGAATCATGGTGAGGAGATCCTCTTGACTTTACCTTAGTATTAACATATTTTCGGCTGTAAGGAGTAATATGGTTGGTATAGCCATACAGTTTGTAACAAGAGGACTTTAAATGGCCAAACAGCCCACAATAATGACATCTCCATGGCTAATATATATGACTATAATACCTTATCTGATGTCTCGGCTGATGTTGGGAAATGTGACTTGACATCTTCTATATTTGTTTAATCTTTTGAGGAACAAACTCCACTATAAGCTTGTTGTTCTTCATAACATGGTTATTATAACCAAGAACCTTTACATTCCCAACATTCTTCCCAGTTTGAAGAATCTCATCCAACACAGTAGAGCCATTGTTTAGCATTCTTACAGATTTGGTTATATTGTAAGGTTTTTATTTTTGCAATATTACCCCCTCTTTAAGATTATCAATGATATATAAATTCTCTTCTTTCTCAGCCTCCAGTTGAGCAATAAGTATCTTTGGCTATAATACTCTCTAACACATTTTTTCATCCTCGAGGCATATCTCTGTGTAACCAACAACCAATTCACTAAGAGTGAGTTCTCCAACGTATGATTCTTTATCGAACTCAAAAGTTTCTTCATCAGACTCACAAATTCCACTCAAGGAAGTCACTTGCTTGGCTGATTCTTTTTCATGATCACTTTCAGATTCTCCCTCTGACCATAATATAGCTAAGCTCTTCCCTTGCTTTTTGATATAGGTGGCACATTCAGTTCTTATATGTCCATATCCCTCACACTCATGGAACTAGACACTATTCCCTTGGCTTGACTTCTCTTCAAATATTGACTTCCTTCTTAGGTCCTGGTTTTTGATGATGTCAAATTACATGTTCTTAGCTCTTAACCTGGACTTCCTCAACACCCTGTTAAATTTTCTTCCCAGTAGCACAAGGTCCTCAAATACTCCTTCTGAGTTAACATTTCCTCTATCCTCTGAGTCTTTAATACTAGAATCAAAATCCATAATCTTCTTCTTTTCAGACCTTTCATTGATAGTAGATTCAAAGGTCTTAAGAGAGATTACAAGTTCATCCACTATCATAGTGCTTACATCATGGGATTCTTCAATTGCAATCACCACCTTGTTAAACCTCTTTTGAAGAGATCTGACCATCTTCCTGATCAGCTTATCCTCTGATATATTCTTTCCCAAGTCTTCTGAGTCATTAACAATGTCTAGAATAGTGATGTGAAAGTCCTGAATACTTTTATCCTCCTTCATCTTTAAGTTCTCAAATTTGGTGGAGAGAAGTTGAAGTTTTTCCAACTTTACCTTAAGATTTCCTTCATGAACTTTCCTTAAGGTCTCCCAAGCCACTTTGGCATGCTTACAATTCTTTATTAGCTTGAACACATTTATGTCAACTACATTGAAGATGACATTCAACACTTTAGAGTTTCTTTGAGATGACTCATCATCATCATCATTTCAATCTTCTTCAGGCTTCATCACATTAGTAACCTTTCCATATACATCAACAACCTTTGGTGGATCCCATCCTTTGACAATATTTTTCCAAGCCTTGTTGCCCAGGGATTTTATGCATATTCACATACGAGGTTTCCAACTGTCATAGTTGGTACCATCTAGAATAGTTATTTTAACCACAGTTCCACCATTCTTGTCCATTGAACAAGAAAGTAACTTCCCTGAATCTTACCCTGAGTCAAAGCAAGATGCCTGCTCTGATACCAATTGAAATTCTGACTGTCAGATCCCGGATGTCCTAAAAGATATCAAGATATTGGATCTGACATCAACCCACAACAACAAGATATACAAACAAAACAAACAATGAGAAACTTAAATGACACAAAAATATGTTTACCTTGTTCGGTAACAACAACACTTACTATGGGAGCTACCAAGCTAGAGGCAGTATTAACTAGATAGTATCAATTTGTAGACCACACAACAAACATACCAGTTTACAATATATGCACTTAATCACTACCCTTTTCTTAATTTCTACCTAAGACATACCTAGGTATGAGGCCATCCTCAAATCCCTCTTTAACCACACTCAGTGATTGGAGCAACTTTAAACACAGTAGAGAACAAAAACAAGAAGTCACTCTTTGAAGACACACAATCGTCAATGCTTAAAAGCTTAAGAGAACTGACACAAAAATAGGTCTACAAAATCTACAAAGTCTACAAAATATTCTCAAAGAAAATAGGTCTTCAATAATTTTTTCCTAAAATGTCTCCATATTTAGAAACATTGCATATCTTCGAAAGCCAACATAGAATCTCTGATTTGTCAACCTTGGACGCCACATAAGCTAACTGAATATTCCTTGAATATTCAGTAACTAACATATCAGCTGAAACATAACTGTCAGTTAATGTAGACATAATGTCCTATCCTCCTGGTTGAGACATCTTATTCGACACATTGAAAACTGAAAGTTAGAACATCTTGTTCAACATGTTGTTGCCAGGTTGGTTTAACCAAAATGTATGCCAATCATAATTTTAGAGAAATAAAAAGAAGCACATTATCTTGATTTTTGATCTTTGAAGCAAAAGCTTGATGTCATATCTTCACACATAAATATTCCTTTTTTGGACACACTCGTGACTTCTGAAGCAACAACTTATCTGAGAAGTACGCGTGAATCTTTTTCTGGCGAATCATTCAACATTAATTAGAACTACTGATGTTTCTTCAGAATAGACAGAATAATCTTTCCGATGTGTGCTAAGTATAATTCTGATGATTCTTTATATAGCAATCCTGAATCAAATTGAATATTTTATCTGTACACTCAAGAATCTATTAGAGCACAAAATTGTTACATATAAAATATATGCATTATTATCGTCAAAGTTCAGAGATTTTTTGCATAACGAAATGTTGTTCAAACAGGGTGCACCAGTGTTGTGAGTGAAGAAGAAAGATGGTAGTATGCATTTGTGTGTCGACTATCGATAGTTGTATAAGGTAACTATCAAGAATAAGTATCTGTTTCTAAGAATTGTTGATTTAATGGATCAATTGGTGGGTGCTTATGTTTTAAGCAAGATTGACTTGTGGCAAGGGCATCATCAGACTCGTGTGAAGGCTGGAGTACTCTGAAGACTGCATTAGGGATGAGATACAATCGTTACGAGTATTCAATGATGTCATTTGGTGTTTCTACGCTCCTGGTGTTTTCATGGAGTATATGAACACGATTTTTCATCCTTATTTCGATAAGTTTGTGGTGGTATTTATTGATGATATTCTGATTTATTTGAAGACTGATAAAGAACATGTTGAACATTTGATGGTTGTGTTGAAGTTGTTGCATGAAAATAAATTGTATGCTAAATTGTCTAAGTGCAATTTTTTGTTAAGGGAAGTGATTTTGTTTGTTGAAGGTTATGTTGCATTGGGAGAATCCTAAGTCTGTCACTAAGATCCGATGTTTTTATGGGCTAGCTGGTTATTATCGCAGGTTTATCGAAGGCTTTTCTAAGATGGATTTTCCATTGAATCGGCTAACTAGAAAGGGTCAAGATTTTGTTTGGGATGATAAGTGTGAACAGAGTTTCCAAGAGCTTAAAAGGAAGTTGACATTGATTCCAGTGTTGATTTTGTTGAGTCCAACTAAATATTTTATTGTGTATTGTGATGCTTCTGAGATGGATCTCGGAAGTGTGTTAATGCAGAATGGCCAGGTAGTGGATTATGCTTTGAGGTAACATAAATTTCATGAGAAGAACTACCCTACGCATGACTTAGAGTTGGCTGCTGTTATGTTCGTTCTTAATATTTTGAGGTGTTATTTGTTTGGCTCTGGATTTAAATTGTTCAATGATCATAAGAGTTTGAAGTACTTGTTCGACCAAAATGAGTTGAATATGAAGCAAAGGAGACGGATTGAGTTATTGAAGGATTATGATTTTGGTTTGAATTATCATCCTAGTAAGGCTAATGTCACGGAAGATGCACTAAGTTGAAAGACATTGCATATGTCAATGTTGATGGCTAAAAAGTTGGATGTGATTGAAGAATTATGATATTTGAGTTTGGTTTGTGAAGTCATGTCATGAAGTGTGAAGTTGGGTACGATGAAACTCACCAGTTGGGTATTACATAGGTATCCCAATCACAATATGTGTAGCATGGAACAAATGTAGAACTTTATCAAAGGGCTCAGAAGTCAGACACATATGCTTTTGGATGCTTTCGTGGGAGGCACATTCATGATTATGACTAAAGCATAGGTAAAAGATCTTATTGAAAATATGTGTTTGAACAAATATCATTCGAAGAGTGAAAAAGCAGTCAAGGCCGAAACTACAGGTACACTAAAAGTTATATTAACCTTAGATGTCCATACTATATTACTAGCTCATAAGGAATTATTAAACAAAAAGATAGTTAAAAGCAACTTAAGTCAACCTAACGTCAGTCAGGTACAAGCATTAAAATGTGGTTTCTGCAGTGAAGGCCATGAAAATTGAATGTGTTCTACATAAGGCTCGAGTGAAGAAGCACATGTTGCAAATTTCCAGAAAAATAATCCTTACTCAAACACCTACATTCCAGGTTGGAAAGATCATATGAACTTTAAGTGGAGAAATAATCATACCTTGAATGCAAATAATGGTACTCAACGGCCAAAACAATCTTCGTTTTAGAGGAAACCTTCATTCTTTAAAGAGACTCTCAATAAGTCCATCTAGGAAAATTAAAGTAGTTTTGAACACGTAAGAAAACAACAACAGACCATAAGTAAAAACCATGATGCATCCATAAAAAGTTTAGAGATGCAAATTTATTTTTACACAATCTCATCCCCACAATCTATATTTACACAACAATTTATAGCTAAAATATGCAGATTTTTACATAGAGGTTCCTGCGGAGTACCGTAGATATTTAGGGTGCTAATATCTTCCCTTTGCATAACCAACCCCCTTACCTAGAATCTTTTCCCCCTCTTTTGGGTTATTCTCCCTTTTCCCATTCCTTTGAAAACAATAAAGCGCAGTGGTGATTTTTATTTTGATCTGTGAGAGTCAAGTCAATCCAATGGCTTAGTCTCAACATTTTTACCGCTACAGAAAAAATGGAGACTTCACCGGGAAAAGATTGATCTCTTGATGGTCCATCCCTAAGTGGGTTGAGCCTATCTTTGTTTATATCTATATATGTGCTATTATGCATTATATCTTATATGTTGTATATGTGTTTGTCTGGATTTTCAAGGTTTTCAGAGTGCTTGGTGATTTCCCATAAGTCCTATACCTGGACTTGGGAAAACTTAAGATAGGACGAGCGGTATAGTCATGTTAACTTTGAGGGAGTAATCCCAAAAAAGGAGGCATTAAATCCCCTAGTCATTGGAGGCCCCTTTGACTGTAGTGTCATTTACCGAGCAATCAAGAAGACTTACTGCTTTCGACCTGGGAGCCTGCTGAAATTAAGGATCATAGAATACCTAACCAATCTTGGCCTTTTAGGTGTAGTGCAGAAGCTATGACGGAGTAATCCAGAAATAGTTGTCATGCGATACTACGCTCGGACGAGTTTTTCTTGAGAATATTGCTAATTATCGAGTCAATCGGGAAGTTAGTAATATCCAAAAGAAGGATGTAGACTTTGGGAACCTCTTTGAACTTTTTTCGGCAGGTGATAACTTTTAGACCATACCTTATGGGTAGTACCTTCGACCTCATGCTCGTGACGTTGAACCTATGAACCCTATGCTCGTGATCTTGTGTGTGGTTGTTGCATCATGCATTCATGCACCCATGAGCTTCTCTTAAATACATTTTATTTCAAGGGACTTAAAAGTTGACTATTTGTGAATATCTCGGATACTTTTTGACTATGGATTCAGGAAAAAGAAAGACCAGAAAGTACAATTTCAAAGATACCAAGATAGATGAGTTGATAAGACTGATTCCTGGAATTGAGTGTTCTGTAGATTTTCGGAGGAAGTATGGGTCCATCATTGCTCTCATGAAGCTTAGGATGAAGGAGGGTATTCTCTCGACTTTGGTCCAGTTCTATGATCTGGTGTATTGATGCTTTACTTTCCCTGACTATAAGTCGATGCCTATATTAGAGGATTATTCTTATCTGTTGGGTTTTCCTATTACCGATCGTGTTCCTTTTACTTGTTTGGAGGGTGAGCCAAAGTCACATGAGATTGCTGCTTTGATCCATCTGGGGAAGTTTGAGCTTGAAGCCCACATGACTACTAAAGGAGGGATTAGAGGATTACCATCTCAATTCTTATTGGAGAAAGCTTGCTACTTTGCTAGGATGAAGAGTACAGTTGCTTTTGAGGCCATCTTTGCTCTACTTGCTTACGGGTCGTTCTTATTTCCTAACATAGAAAAATTTGTTGATATCAATGCCATCAGGATCTTTATGATTGGAAACCCAGTCCTACATTGTTAGGTGATGCTTATTACTCTATTAAACTTAGGGATTCTTATCATGGAGGGATGATCATCTACTGCACGCCTCTGTTGTATCAGTGGTTTACTTCCCATTTTCCTTGATCTGATGCTTTCTGGGATGTCCGGAAGGAACCTCATTGGGCTCCAAAGGTCATGGCACTTACTCATTCAGATATTGTTTGGTATCATCAGACTTACTATTATGTAGAGATTGTCGACAATTATGGTAGTTTCCCCAATGTAGCTCTTCTTGGTACAAAAGGAGGAATTAACTACAACCCTGTTCTTGCACGACGGCAGCTTGGGTATCCGATGAGGGATAAGCCAAATAGTATTCATTTGAGTAGTTTCTTCCGGAAAGAGGGAGAAAACCATAAATAATCTAGGGAGAAGATTGCGAAGGCTTGGCGTCACATTCAAGGAAGAGTAGGAAGGACTTGAGACCTAGAGGGCTTTTTCTTTGGAGCCTTATCTACGGTGGGTACAAGCAAGAGCTGTTCAATTGAAGATGCCATATTCTCGAGAAGCACCTATGCCTGATATGCTTGTGAAGCCCAATCCTCCCCTATTGGATGATATGGAAGAGCTCTAGCTTGCTTTAGTCGGGATGCAGAATGAAAAATAAGCTTGGAAGAATAAGTGCTAAACTCTAGAGGTTTCCTACCAAGCATATTTAAAGGAGAAATATGACTTGATTGAGATTCTTGAGAGTCGGGCTGTAGAGACGATGGAGTGGTAAGGGGATTCATTTTCCCCTAAGCCTCAATCAGGCCCTAGTTTCTCACTTTATGATTCAGATGATTGGAAGGAGGTCGCCACCAGATATGCAGAAGAAAACCAGAGGTTGAAGGCTCAAATTGCCAGACTTATCGGGAAGCGTCAGTGTATAGGGTGATCTCCATCAGCTTTGCTTCTTAGGGATTTATACTTAATTTTCATCTTGTATTTGGGATTATTGAAACTTGTAATCCATTTTGAAGTTATTATAATAAAGTTTTTCAGTATTTCAAATGTGTTACTACTTTGATACTTGCCAATTGTTTATAAAATCTTTAAGTACCTTGAAATAATAATAAAATAAATCATGTGCATTTCACATCATTGATCATATTGTATATACTTCTTGCATTTTTTGGTGAATATCCAGGTGTATTACTGATCTTCTTTACTTTGTTCAGCAAGTTGTCTCACCAATACAATACCCGAGAAAATTTCAGAAATAAGATTGATAACCTAGAACAAGAGAGTCACGAGTTGCGCGAGGAAGTTTCTGCTCTGAAGGCCAGTATGGCCAATCTCACTGCTCTGAAGGAATATTTGGTGGCTGCTCGGAATCAGCCACCAATTGTTGAGCCTCAAAAGACAATGGTTACTACTGAAGCTCCGACTGTTCCTGTTTTTGCTACTCCAGCTGTTGTGTAGAATCGTATGCCTCCGGGATATCCTTGGGGAATGCCAGAAAACTGTATGCCAGAAGTTTATAATCAGGATTCTCATATTGCTCCGTTGACTTAGACTGTTGCTGCTCCCACACCTCCTGTGGTGCATGTTACCTCTGCTGCTAGAAATGAAGTCCACTATGCTGCACCTCCCTCGGTGAATTTGGTCTCGTTTGCTAATGATGAAGTGTATCTCCCTATTCCTCCACCAAGTGAAATCTTGGGTTTCTATGATCGAATGGACAAGTTTTAAGACCAGTTTGCTAAGATGCAGAAAGAGTTGAAAGTCCTCAGTGGAAAAGAGTTATTTGGGCAGAATGTGAATGATATGTATTTGGTGCCAAATGTGAAAATACCTGCAAAGTTCATAGTATCGGAGTTCAAAAAGTACAAGGGAAACACTTGTCCTCGTGCTAACTTGGTGATGTATGTAAGGAGAATGTCTACCCATACAAATGATTAGCGCCTGTTGATTCATTTCTTTCAAGACACTTTAACTGGGGCAACATTGAAATGGTACATGAGCCTGGACAATGCCAGTATTCATTCTTTTAATGACTTAGGTGAAGCATTTATCAGACAATACAAATATAATGTGGACATGGCGCCCGACCATGACCAACTCAGGTCCATGGTCCAGAAAGATAGGGAATCATTTAAAGAATATGCACAGAGATGGCGTGAGGTAGCCGCCCAAGTGATTCCTCCAATGGAAGAAAAAGAAATGACAATGATTTTCCTGAAGACACTTGGTGCATTCTATTATGAGAGAATGGTGGCGAGTGCACCCAATTATTTTACTTAAATGGTGGGAATGGGCGTCCGTTTGGAAGAGGCTGTAAGAAAAGGTCGTCTGACACAAAGTGAAAGTTCAAACAATGTGAAGAAGCCGTCATATGGATTTGTTAATAAGAAATAGGGAGAAACAAATGATGTTATTCAAGAGAGAAGTGTTAATACTTCTAGAAGATATCATCAACGCCATCAACATGTTGCCTCGGTAACTCCAATTTTAAATGCGGCTCCAACTACAATTGCTTATGAAAGACCAGCCCCTCATGGAAGTCAAGGGCGGAATCAGAGGAGAGAACCTTTTGAATTTATCCCTATGAGTTATGTAGAACTACTCCCAACATTGATCCAGAAAAAATTGGTCCAGACTAGGCAACCTCCTGTTATACCATCCCCTTTACCTTGGTACTACAAGGCAGATCAGACGTGCGCTTTCCATCAGGGTGCACCAGGGCATAATGTAGAAAATTGTTGTCCTCTAAAGTTTGAGGTATAGAAAATGGTTATATTTAGCCTTTTATCCTTCAAATATGCCAGTCCTAATGTAAAAGATAACCCTCTGCCAAAGCATGAAGGAACGAATGATGTTAACATGGTTGTTGGTTGTCTAGGGAATTTCCGCATTTATGATATTAACTTGGTTAGAGGAGATTTGGTAAAGATGCATGCATACCTATGAAAGTTTAGTTACTATACTCATGACCATGCTGGTTGTGATATCTGTAGTACTAATATACAAGGTTGCGATAAGATAAATGCTGATTTGCAGGAGATGATGGATGAGGGCCTCATCCATATAATCAGGCCTAGGGAAGAGTATGAGGAAGAAGTAAACATGGTTTCTGGATGTCCTGGAGAGTTCAGAATCTTTGATGTGGAACATATGAGTGATGATCTCGTACAATTGCATGCTACTTTCTGCCACATGGCTGGTCAGGTAGAGCACCACTATGGATCTTGTCGGGTTTGCTGCATGGATTCCCGGGGATGTTCAATTGTAAAGAAATGTATTCAGTTGTTGTTGGATAATGGAACTATCAAGGTTTTAGGGAAAATATATTATTACCATGAGGTTAATAAGATTAAGGTTTTCTTGGCTGAGGAAGAATCAGATGATGAATATGCTTCCGCAGACGAATTCTTCTCCTCAGATGAGGGTATGTTCTTCGGCGACGATTCTTTGATGTCTAAATATTCAGATGAAGGTTTGAACGTGATTGTACTATGTTTCAGTGATTCTTCCCCTGTTTAAATTGAATACTGTAGAAAGCCAGTTGTTGACCCTGTGGTGATTTGCTTGCCAGGGCTTGTTCCTTATAAATCCAATAAGGTTGTACCGTACAAGTATAATGCTACAATTTTAAAGGATGGTGTGGAATTTCCCATCCAACCTTTATCTAATATTGGAAATATTGCTGAGACTAGTAGAGTGTCCCACAATGGTCGTGTATTTGCACTGGTTGTTCGAGGAAATGATAATGTTGGAAAGAAGGTTGTTGAAAGTGTTGAAGATAAGAAGGCTGCAGGGGAATCCAGTGGTGCTACCTTGGAGAAGGACATGGATGATATTTTAAAAATAATCAAAATGAACGACTACTCAATTGTGGATCAGTTATTGCAGACTCCTTTAAAAATATCTATCTTGGCTTTTTGATGAATTTTGCTGCCCATAAAGAATCTTTAATGAGGGTGTTGGACCAAGCCTTCGTGGAGTATGACATGCCATTAGATTAATTCAGTAGTGTGGTAATAATATTACATCATGTAATAACCTAATATTTTGCGATGATGAATTGTCTGACGAAGGGAGGAATAACAATTTAGCTCTTCACATATCCATGAATTCTAAGAATGATTCATTATCAAATGTGCTGATTGATAATGGATCCGCCTTGAGTGCGATACCGAGAAGTACGCTAATGAAGTTGAAATATCAGGGGGCTCCTATGCGCCCAAGTGGTATTATTATCAAAGCTTTTGATGGGTAATGGAAGTCGGTCATTGGGGAGGCCGATCTGCCTATTCACATAGGCCCGCATCTATTCCAGATCACTTTCCAGGTCATGGATATTGTACCCACGTATAGTTGTTTACTTGGAAGACCATGGATACATAAGGCAGGGGCTGTCACCTCCACTCTACACCAAAATCTGAAATTTGTCGTGAAGGAAAAATGGTTATTATAAATAGAGAGCAAGCATTGCTAATATCTCATCTATCATCTTTCATTAATGTAGAAGCAGATGAAGGTGTTGTGGGGACGCATTTCCAGGCTCTATCGGTTGATAACGTAAGAGGGAATGAGAATTCTATGGCTTCATTCAAAGATTCTCAACAGGTTGTGCGCAATGGTCCGAGTAAAGTATGGGGACAGGTCGTTGATCCTCCAGTGAATAAGAACATGGCTGGTTTAGGATTCTATGCCAAGAATGGTAAAGGCAAAAGTTTGAAGTCAAAGTCTACTATGAGTAGCTATCATGATGTTTTCCACAGCGCAGGCTACCTCAATCCAACCGTTTTTGGAATTAATGCTATTAAGGAGGATGACGAAGATCAGGAAATTCCGATTTATGTAACGCCTGGAGTCAGAATCCATAGCTGGGTCACTTATGATATTCCTTCTTGCATCCATGTTTCAAAGTAATTTGTTTTTTCTTTGCAAAAAGCTTTCATTCTGCCCAAAATGAATGTTAATATTGTATGGGCTTATCTGTTTTCTTTGATCATTAAAATCATAAATAAAAGTTATCTTTGATTCTCAAAATTGTGTCTTTTATTTTTTCTTCTTTTTCATGGAAATTGGTAATTAGAAAAAACCTTTTTTGAATAGAATAATAATTGAAAATAAATCAGCATAATCACTTGATATATGTGTAGTTTCTAAAAGCAATCACAAATCACATGTGTAGATTAATTAATAAACTTGTTGAATACAATGACCCTGCACCCTCTCCCAACTTTGAATATCCTGTGTTTGGGACGGAAGAAGAAGTATATGATGAGATTCCAGAAGAGGTTTCATAGTTGCTCGAGCACGAGGAAAATGCCATTCAGCCGTATAAAGAATCATTGGAAACAATCAATTTGGGTTCAGAAGAGGAGCCAAGGGAAGTTAAGATTGGAGCATCGTCGCACCCTGATGTGAAGAGCAGGTTGACTGAACTATTGAAAGTGTATGTGGATATCTTTTCTTGGTCTTACCAAGACATTCTAGGTCTAGATACAGATATCGTGGAGCATTGTTTGCCTTTGAAGCCAGAGTGCCCGCCCGTCAAATAGAAGTTGAGAAGAACTCACCCTGATATGGCAGTTAAAATCAAAGACGAAGTATTAAAACAGATAAATGTCGGTTTTCTTGTGACATCAGTGTATCCTCAATGGATAGCCAACACTGTGCTTGTACCAAAGAAAGATGGAAAAGTTCGCATGTGCGTAGATTACAGAGATTTAAATAAAGCTAGTCCAAAAGATGATTTTCCATTGCCACATATGATATACTGGTTAATAGCACATCATTTGGTACCCATGCCAATGGACATTCAATGGCAAAAAAGATGCTTAGGGCAGGTTACTATTGGTTGACAATGGAATCTGACTGTTATAAATTTTCCAATAAGTGCCATAAATGCCAAATTTATGCTGATAAAATTCATGTACCTCCAACACTTCTCAATGTTATTTTTTCCCCATGGCATTTCTCTATGTGGGGTATTGACATGATCGGGATGATTGAACCAAAGGTGTCAAATGGGCATTGTTTTACCTTAGTGGCAATTGATTATTTTACCAAATGGGTGGAGGCAGCTTCATATACCAATGTTACTAAACAGGTTGTAGTGAGCTTCATCAAAAACAACCTCATATGTCGGTATGGTGTGCCAAGCAGGATTATCATCGACAATGGCTCAAATCTGAACAACAAAATGATGTCTGAACTTTGTGAGGAATTTAAGATTGTTCACCATAATTCATCTCCCTACAGGCCAAAGATGAATGGAGTTGTTGAAGCGGGCAATAAGAACATCAAGAAGATAATCCAGAAAATGGTTGTTACTTATAAAGATTGGCATAAAATTCTCCCTTTGGCTCTTCATGGATATCGAACATTTGTATGCACTTCAATAGGAGCAACCCAATTCTCTCTTGTATATGGCATGGAAGCAGTTCTCCCCATTGAAGTTGAAATTCCCTCTTTACGTGTAATAATGGAAGCCAAGTTGTCAGAGGCTGAATGGGTCTAGAACAAGTTTGACTAGTTGAATTTAATTGAAGAAAAGAGAGTGACGACCTTGTGTCATGGTCAGTTATACCAGAAGAGAATGAAGAAAGATTTTGATAAAAAGGTCAAAACTCATGAATTCAGAGAAGGCGACCTTGTGCTCAGGAAGATCATGTCTTTTAACGCTGATTCTAGGGGCAAGTGGACTCCCAATTTTGAAGGCCCATATGTTGTCAAGAAAGCCTTCTCCGGTGGTGCACTGATTCTTGAGACAATGGATGGCGAGGAGTTCCCACGTCCTGTAATTGCTGATGCAGTCAAGAAATACTTCTCCTAGAAAAATAAAAGAACATCTCGCTAAGACCAAAACCCGAAAGGACGACTTAGGGAAAAAATAGCGTCTCGGTAGGCCGAAAACCCGAAAGGGCGGTCTAGGAAAAAATTAGAGACATAAACAGAATAAATTTTTTAGGTAGGTCGAAAACCCGCAAGGGCGACCTAGGCAAAAGATAGGGATTTTCTGGCAAGTAACTACGTTAAATAAGACTTGATCAATGGAGCAACAATATGCTAGGATCTTACTACTCTTCAATCAAAGTTTTGGCTCGGGAATTCAGAGTTGTTAGGGAGAATAGTGGTCATTGTATTTCAATGTATCTTTTCCAAACATATATTACCATGTTCCAAACTTTGTAATTATCTATGGAGTCTTGCCATTCGCAAACTACCATTCTATTAATAAAGTTTGAGCCTTTTATCCAATTATTTTCAATTATTATTTTATTCAGCTTATAAAGATTTCATTTATTACTGATAGTAATGATCAAAGCAAACAAATTAAATAACAAAAAATATTTTTGAAAAGAATTTACAAATTACCTATTGCTTTAGATTTTGTGATACAAGGGGAACAAAATTAGTGACTTCAAGGACGGATAAACTCAAAGGTTTGCATGAGAGCTCTCTCCAAATTTCCCCAGTGAAGGCTTCACTCACATAAATAAAAGTATTTTCTCCCCATGCATGGTAAGTTGGTCTTATTTGTGAAACATATCCTTTCGGTAGTACTAGCATATTGTTTGTTTCCTCGGCAGTCAAGCAAGGGAAATGTCTTATTGAAGAAGTGTTGAAATGGTTATTAGCATTTTGGGTTTTCTCCCGCCGAGTGCTGGATTGGATTTAAAATCCCCATAAGTCTCTTGCTGTAGTGTTGGATTTCTTGATTTCCCCATGTGAAGTTAAGATGATGTATTTCTCTTAAATTGTTGTCCCCATGAGGTTTTCATAATTTCTCCCCAGCGAAGTTGGTGCAATTTTCACTCTCAGTATTAAGGAATGTCTCGATGCCCCCTTCAACAAGAATGTATTACCCTCCCCAATGAAGTCAGTATGTCATTCACAACTAATGTCTCAATGATATGGTATTTTTTCCCTAGTAAAATCAGCCACCGCAGAAGTGTGAGATTCGAACATTTTGTTTCCCCCGCTGAAGTCTGTGTGATTTCCCGAGTGGAATTTGGAGGAAGATGTTATATCGCCATGTTTGTGTTAATTTACTTCCATTGATCTTGTTCTTTCCCAGTGGATTTAAGTTATAATATAAGGGTTTGTTTCCTCAGTTGGTGATTACTATCTCATGGAATTTCCATCCTGAATGTGATTTAGCCGAGTATTGACGGTACTCCCTTGGTCGACGTATGTTTATCCTCAATGTTATATGTCTGTTCTGTCAGCATATACATGATGACATTCATATTTTCATACCAACATCATGCATATTCATTTCTCATTTGCATTCTTTAAAATCTTGTTGGTATATTACCCTGTTTTACAGAGTTGTGTTATCCTCTCCCCAATAGAGTGTCAATCTTACGCAGAAAGTGTATATTCTTTCAATTTCCACACTAAGCTATTCCTTGTGGAAGAGTTTTTTTTCAGCCTTCTTTTCAGCTCGTTGTCTGGACAGAATGGGATTTCCCCTTGAGTTCATTTCTCAAGAGATGTATTTTAGTTGACTGCTTTACTCCGATTTATTTCTGTTTGGAGTGGATACCCTCAGCAACATTATTATTTAGATTTCGGCAAGCTTTGAACTTTAGTTTGAGAATGTGCATTTATTTTGCACGAGAAGATTCTATCTCCTCAGTAGGATATATATTGGCGTTTCCCCAAGAAGTTCTATCTCTTTCCCCAGGAATCCATACTTCTTTATTTAAGGAATATTTATTGCAATTCCACCCCCATAGCAGCAAAAAACAGGTCTCTTTATTTGAGCAACCTATAATTCCCTGGTGAATCTGATAGCTCCCAGAGAAAATTTAGATTTTGTTACTCCAAGGGATGGTAGCCTTGTCATTATGGAAGGTAGTTTGTTATAGAGATTTTGTTAATCCAATGGATGGTATCCTTGTCATTATAGAAGATAGTTCGTTGTTGAGATTTTATTACTCCAATGGATGGTAGCCTTGTCATTATGGAAGGTAGTTCTTTGTTGAGATTTTGTTACTCCAATGGATGGTAGCCTTATCATTACGGAAGGTAGTTCATTGTTGAGATTTTGTTACTCCAATGGATGGTAGCCTTGTCATTATGGAAGGTAGTTCATTGTTGAGATTTTGTTGCTCCAATGGATGGTATCCTTTTCGTTGTGGAAGGTAGTTTGTTGTTGTAATTTTGATACTCCAATGAATGATAGCCTTGTCATTATGGAAGGTAGTTCGCTGTTGAGATTTTGTTGTTCTGAAGAAGTTCATTTGTTTATAGTCGTGAGTACTGAATACATCTTAAAATTTACTGGTATTATATTACAATTCCTTTCCCTAGTGGGTCGATGTTACATTTTTTGCTATCCTCTCAGTGAGTTGGTAGTTCACAATTATTTTTGATCACCCTTATCCTTCACTCTCTCTCCTTAATTGTTTAGTTGACGGTGCTTTAGATCCTCTCTTGGGCATTACCCCAGCAAAGTCTCGTCTTTTCTTCACCAGTGATTTATTTTCCTGGTCAAGTTTTCCTTTTGTTTCCTCTTTTTCTTTTTACATCCCCAAGTGGTGTCTTGTATCCCTTTAAATTTGTTCATCTACATTCATAATCATAAGCATTACATGGTATCTTAGGGAAAAAAATAGGGCTTGTTTTATATTTAAGTATCTTCAATCGCGTCGACACGAAGATTTTAACCTTTGTATCTCCGGATAGAAGACACTTAAATAAGGGCAGCTGTAGTACCCCAATATTTTCCCCTAAGATCCCTTCATCATATCATATCAATTCAATCACAACAAGATCAGATTAGGTTTTGGTTCTTCTCCCTATCTTTGACTTTTGCTCTAGGAGGAATCACCAAGCACCTTAACTTGTATTTTATGATTATCTATGTTTTGTATTGATTATCCTTTAACTAATAAATACAATGAGTGTTTTCCCCAATTGTTGATGTTGTAGGTGAAAGCACAATACATTCCATCAAGGTTGATCTAGGGATTCATGAATTCATTTTTGTGCCTTTCAAGCTTCATTGAGATTCAAGCCTCATCATTAAAGATGTTTCGAAGTAATATCATGACAAAGTCTTTTATGATTCATCATGCCTCAAGATTGTCAAAATTAGTTCAAAACTACAAGGGTTGATTGAAGAAGTTTGACTCAAATGGACAAGTCTTTGTTTCCATTGATCACAAATGCATATCTCTTTCAATTCTCAAGATATGGAAGTGGTGTTGGTTTCTTTGACTTTTCATTATCGTCCTCAACAACTTCTGTTTACATGACAAAGGTATTGGTGCAAGAAGGTTGATCAAAATTGCAATGATTTCCCAAAGCATTTTTCTTGCTATAGGAGTTAGGGTTTTGAACTTCAAAGGGGTATATATTGCTCATATTTTGGTATTTATGAGTTATTACAAAGACATCCTTCTCTTTAAAGGGTTATTAACAAATCACTTCAAAATTTCCAAGGAAAATTTGTGTATAAGAAACTTGATAATGAAGAAAGATTACAAGTCCTCCAGATGAACCCTCAAATTCCTTTGTGTGACTTCAAATGATCATAACTTGATCAATTTTATCACCTTGAGCCCACCTTTTTTCCATAATGACCTTGAATATGTGAACTTCAACCCTTATTTTATGTGCAAAGTATGAAAATGGATGGAAGATACCCTAAGGATGCAAAAGATTATAGGTCATCTTGTGAATTTTTGCCAACTTCAACATGTCATAACTCTCTCAATTTTTGGATATTTTGAATGGTTCAAGTTTCAAAATTTCATTCAAGAGATCTACTTCAAGCCATCTTTTTTTTTTGTCAAGAGAAAATTCCAAGTGAAAGGCCATGTTTTGGAACCTCTGGCTTCTATGTATCAGGTTAATATTTGGAATAATGTGCCTCGTATTACAATACGGCGTTTGGATAGATTGTCTCATGTGTTTACAACAAAGGATGTGGTAGATGAAAAACCTTGGTATTCTGATATCAAGCATTTTTTCCGAACCCAGGAACACCCAATTGGTGCATCAAATAAGGATAGAAAGACACTGAGAAGGTTGGCGGGCAACTTTTTCCTCAACGAAGATGTACTGTATAAAAGAAATCATGACATGGTCTTGCTCAGATGCATGGATAGACACGAAGCAGACATGTTGACGCATGAGGCTCATGAAGGTTCATTTGGTACCCATGCCAATGGACATTCAATGGCAACAAAGATGCTTAGGGCAGGTTACTATTGGTTGACAATGGAATCTGACTGTTATAAATTTGCCAATAAGTGCCATAAATGCCAAATTTATGCTGATAAAATCCATGTACCTCCAACACTTCTCAATGTTATTTTTTCCCCATGGCCTTTCTCTATGTGGGGTATTGACATGATCGGGATGATTGAACCAAAGGTGTCAAATGGGCATTGTTTTACCTTAGTGGCAATTGATTATTTTACCAAATGGGTGGAGGCAGCTTCATATGCCAATGTTACTAAACAGGTTGTAGTGAGCTTCATCAAAAACAACCTCATATGTCGGTATGGTGTGCCAAGCAGGATTATCATCGACAATGGCTCAAATCTGAACAACAAAATGATGTCTGAACTTTGTGAGGAATTTAAGATTGTTCACCATAATTCATCTCCCTACAGGCCAAAGATGAATGGAGTTGTTGAAGCGGGCAATAAGAACATCAAGAAGATAATCCAGAAAATGGTTGTTACTTATAAAGATTGGCATAAAATTCTCCCTTTGGCTCTTCATGGATATCGAACATTTGTATGCACTTCAATAGGAGCAACCCAATTCTCTCTTGTATATGGCATGGAAGCAGTTCTCCCCATTGAAGTTGAAATTCCCTCTTTACGTGTAATAATGGAAGCCAAGTTGTCAGAGGCTGAATGGGTCTAGAACAAGTTTGACTAGTTGAATTTAATTGAAGAAAAGAGAGTGACGGCCTTGTGTCATGGTCAGTTATACCAGAAGAGAATGAAGAAAGATTTTGATAAAAAGGTCAAAACTCATGAATTTAGAGAAGGCGACCTTGTGCTCAGGAAGATCATGTCTTTTAACGCTGATTCTAGGGGCAAGTGGACTCCCAATTTTGAAGGCCCATATGTTGTCAAGAAAGCCTTCTCCGATGGTGCACTGATTCTTGAGACAATGGATGGCGAGGAGTTCCCACGTCCTGTAATTGCTGATGTAGTCAAGAAATACTTCTCCTAGAAAAATAAAAGAACATCTCGCTAAGACGAAAACCCAAAAGGACGACTTAGGGAAAAAAGAGCGTCTCGGTAGGCTAAAAACCCGAAAGGGCGGTCTAGGAATAAATTAGAGACATAAACAGAATAAATTTTTTAGGTAGGTCGAAAACCCCCAAGGACGACCTAAGCAAAAGATAGGGATTTTCTGGCAAGTAACTACGTTAAATAAGACTTGATCAATGGAGCAACAATATGCTAGGATCTTACTACTCTTCGATCAAAGTTTTGGCTCAGGAATTCAAAGTTGTTAGGGAGAATAGTGGTCATTGTATTTCAATGTATCTTTTCCAAACATATATTACCATGTTCCAAACTTTGTAATTATCTATGGAGTCTTGCCATTCGCAAACTACCATTCTATTAATAAAGTTTGAGCCTTTTATCCAATTATTTTCAATTATTATTTTATTCAGCTTATAAAGATTTCATTTATTACTGATAGTAATGATCAAAGCAAACAAATTAAATAACAAAAAATATTTTTGAAAAGAATTTACAAATTACCTATTGCTTTAGATTTTGTGATACAAGGGGAACAAAATTAGTGACTTCAAGGACAGATAAACTCAAAGGTTTGCATGAGAGCTCTCTCCAAATTTCCCCAGTGAAGGCTTCACTCACATAAATAAAAGTATTTTCTCCCCATGCATGGTAAGTTGGTCTTATTTGTGAAACATATCCTTTCGGTGGTACTAGCATATTGTTTGTTTCCTCGGCAGTCAAGCAAGGGAAATGTCTTATTGAAGAAGTGTTGAAATGGTTATTAGCATTTTGGGTTTTCTCCCGCCGATTGCTGGATTGGATTTAAAATCCCCATAAGTCTCTTGCTGTAGTGTTGGATTTATTGATTTCCCCATGTGAAGTTAAGATGATGTATTTCTCTGAAATTGTTGTCCCCATGAGGTTTTCATAATTTCTCCCCAGAGAAGTTGGTGCAATTTTCACTCTCAGTATTAAGGAATGTCTCGATGCCCCCTTCAACAAGAATGTATTACCCTACCCAATGAAGTCAGTATGTCATTCACAACTGATGTCTCAATGATATGGTATTTTTTCCCTAGTAAAATCATCCACCGCAGAAGTGTGAGATTCAAACATTTTGTTTCCCCCGCTGAAGTCTGTGTGGTTTCCCGAGTGGAATTTGGAGGAAGATGTTATATCATGTTTGTGTTAATTTACTTCCATTGATCTTGTTCTTTCCCAGTGGATTTAAGTTATGATATAAGGGTTTGTTTCCTCAGTTGGTGATTACTATCTCATGGAATTTCCATCTTGAATGTGATTTAGCCGAGTATTGACGGTACTCCCTTGGTTGACGTATGTTTATCCTCAATGTTATATGTCTGTTCTGTCAGCATATACATGATGACATTCATATTTTCATACCAACATCATGCATATTCATTTCTCATTTGCATTCTTTAAAATCTTGTTGGTATATTACCCTGTTTTGCAGAGTTGTGTTATCCTCTCCCCAATAGAGTGTCAATCTTAAGCAGAAAGTGTATATTCTTTCAATTTCCACACTAAGCTATTCCTTGTGGAAGAATTTTTTTCATCCTTCTTTTCAGCTCGTTGTCTGGACAGAATGGGATTTCCCCTTGAGTTCATTTCTCAAGAGATGTATTTTAGTTGTCTGCTTTACTCCGATTTATTTCTGTTTGGAGTGGATACCATCAGCAACATTATTATTTAGATTTCGGAAAGCTTTGAACTTTAGTTTGAGAATGTGCATTTATTTTGCACGAGAAGATTCTATCTCCTCAGTAGGATATATATTGGCGTTTCCCTAAGAAGTTCTATCTCTTTCCCCAGGAATCCATACTTCTTTCTTTAAGGAATATTTATTGCAATTCCACCCCCATAGCAGCAAAAAACAGGTCTCTTTATTTGAGCAACCTATAATTCCCCGGTGAATCTGATAGCTCCCAGAGAAAATTTAGATTTTGTTACTCCAAGGGATGGTAGCCTTGTCATTATGGAAGGTAGTTTGTTATAGAGATTTTGTTAATCTAATGGATGGTATCCTTGTCCTTATAGAAGATAGTTCGTTGTTGAGATTTTATTACTCCAATGGATGGTAGCCTTGTCATTATGGAAGGTAGTTCTTTGTTGAGATTTTGTTACTCCAATGGATGGTAGCCTTATCATTACGGAAGGTAGTTCATTGTTGAGATTTTGTTACTCCAATGGATGGTAGCCTTGTCATTATGGAAGGTAGTTCATTGTTGAGATTTTGTTGCTCCAATGGATGGTATCATTGTCGTTGTGGAAGGTAGTTCGTTGTTGTAATTTTGATACTCCAATGAATGATAGCCTTGTCATTATGGAAGGTAGTTCGCTGTTGAGATTTTGTTGTTCTGAAGAAGTTCATTTGTTTATAGTCGTGAGTACTGAATACATCTTAAAATTTAATGGTATTATATTACAATTCCTTTCCCTAGTGGGTCGATGTTACATTTTTTGCTATCCTCTCAGTGAGTTGGTAGTTCACAATTATTTTTGGTCACCCTTATCCTTCACTCTCTCTCCTTAATTGTTTAGTTGACGGTGCTTTAGATCCTCTCTTGGGCATTACCCCAGCAAAGTCTCGTCTTTTCTTCACCAGTGATTTATTTTCCTGGTCAAGTTTTCCTTTTGTTTCCTCTTTTTCTTTTTACATCCCCAAGTGGTGTCTTGCATCCCTTTAGATTTGTTCATCTACATTCATAATCATAAGCATTACATGGTATCTTAGGGCAAAAAATAGGGCTTGTTTTATATTTAAGTATCTTCAATTGGTCGACACGAAGATTTTAACCTTCGTATCTCCGGATAGAAGACACTTAAATAAGGGCAGCTGTAGTACCCAATTATTTTCCCCTAAGATCCCTTCATCATATCATATCAATTCAATCACAACAAGATCACATTAGGTTTTGGTTCTTCTCCCTATCTTTGACTTTTGCTCTAGGAGGAATCACCAAGCACCTTAACTTGTATTTTATGATCATCTATGTTTTGTATTGATTATCCTTTAACTAATAAATACAATGAGTGTTTTCCCCAATTGTTGATGTTGTAGGTGAAAGCACAATACATTCCATCAAGGTTGATCTAGGGATTCATGAGTTCATTTTTGTGCCTTTCAAGCTTCATTGAGATTCAATCCTCATCATTAAAGATGTTTCGAAGTAATATCATGACAAAGTCTTTTATGATTCATCATGCCTCAAGATTGTCAAAATTAGTTCAAAACTACAAGGGTTGATTGAAGAAGTTTGACTCAAATGGACAAGTCTTTGTTTCCATTGATCACAAATGCACATCTCTTTCAATTCTCAAGATATGGAAGTGGTGTTGGTTTCTTTAACTTTTCATTATCGTCCTCAACAACTTCTGTTTACATGACAAAGGTATTGGTGCAAGAAGGTTGATCAAAATTGCAATGATTTCCCAAAGCATTTTTCTTGCTATAGGAGTTAGGGTTTTGAACTTCAAAGGGGTATATATTGCTCATATTTTGGTATTTATGAGTTATTACAAAGAAATCCTTCTCTTTAAAGGGTTATTAACAAATCACTTCAAAATTTCCAAGGAAAATTTGTGTATAAGAAACTTGATAATGAAGAAAGATTACAAGTCCTCCAGATGAACCCTCAAATTCCTTTGTGTGACTTCAAATGATCATAACTTGATCAATTTTATCACCTTGAGCCCACCTTTTTTCCATAATGACCTTGAATATGTGAGGTTATTAACAAATCACTTCAAAATTTCCAAGGAAAATTTGTGTATAAGAAACTTGATAATGAAGAAAGATTACAAGTCCTCCAGATGAACCCTCAAATTCCTTTGTGTGACTTCAAATGATCATAACTTGATCAATTTTATCACCTTGAGCCCACCTTTTTTCCATAATGACCTTGAATATGTGAACTTCAACCCTTATTTTATGTGCAAAGTATGAAAATGGATGGAAGATGCCCTAAGGATGCAAAATATTATAGTTCATCTTGTGAATTTTTGCCAACTTCAACATGTCATAACTCTCTCAATTTTTGGATATTTTGAATGGTTCAAGTTTCAAAATTTCATTCAAGAGATCTACTTCAAGCCATCTTTTTTGTCAAGAGAAAATTCCAAGTGAAAGGCCATGTTTGGATGCAAGACATTATAAGTCATTTTTGAAGAAAAAACTTAGAAATTTTCCAAGTATGAGAAGTCAACTTCTTTTTCCCAACTTTGACTCATTGTAACTTTAAGCTCAAGCAACGATTTTATCCCATTCTTTTCCCATTACAAAGCTTGTAACTCCATATTTCTAAAGCTTAAAGAATCATGCCATAAGACCCCTTGAGTTGAGAATGCCATTGATTTGAATTTGATAACTTGAAACTGATGTTTCATCACAAGTCAAATTTTGAAACCTTTGTTTTGGCTTCTAATCACAAATTTTCCACGCGTTTTTGCTTCTAATCATGTTTAGCAACTTAACAAAGACGTTTAGCATCATGAAACACATGATTTAGCTGAGTTTTGATGCTAACCAAGTCACACTTTGTTCATGATGCAGACCCACACGATTTCCCTCCAAACTTCATCATCTCACACACTTAAGGATCCCATTCACTCCCCTATAAATAGAGGATCATCCCTCATTCATTTCTTCAAGCTTTTGATAGCCAATTGACCCCCGTTCAGATCCCATACGAACTCTGAATTTGAATTTCTGATTTCTTACATTCTCATTTTCAAACACCAAAAGCTCCATTCAGTTAGCTTCATTGAACTTCTCTGAAGCTAACCATACAATTATCCTCAAGAATCGTGACCTATATTGATCTATAGAAGTCCAGTTTCCGAGCAACCTCTCACTACTTTGTTCAGGTAGATTTCTTAGCCAAATTGATTAAAATAAAAGGATAATCTACTCTATGTATCCTTCTATTCCCCGTGCTCTTTATAATTTGCAATTTCATTAAGGTTTGAGTGAGATATCCTAGATTTTCGTATTCGCTATTTTTTTCTGGCTTTCTTCAAACACAGACTTGCACAATTTATATAAATTTGGCACGATGGTACCATTAGAATCGTCTTGAAGAGACGAACCCAATTATACTAGTCCGGGATTCTAATTTTTTCATTTGAAGAAACTCGTGAAATCTCCATTGCAGGGTGTCTGGAGGTTGAAGACGATGACATGTCTCATCTCAACCAATGATAACGCGCAAATTCTTTTATTTTTATTGGTTTGTGTTTTTCCTGTTCCAATGCATTTTCAAATAAGATCCATATCAAGCACAGCGTGTCTGGTTCACTTAAACAACTTACTAACGCGTTTTGATTATGATCTCATGGTTCACATCTTTTTGGTTTTGTTTTTATTTTCTGATTTTATATTTTAATTGTTTAAATTTCAAAAATTCATAATTCTTTTATTTTTTTATCCAAAAATTATGAAAAAAATATACAAAAATACTTTGAATTATTTATGACTTTATGAGTATTTTTTCATATTTTTATATTGATGTTTAGTATTTTTCATGATTTCCCCCGTATTTTCCTTATTTTAATTGTTTTAAAAATACTTTCTGACATTTTTAAATTATGAAAATATTCATAAATATCATTTTTATTATTTCTGACTTTCTAGAAATTTTTTGGAATTTTGTCTTGATGTTTAGTATTTTTGATCTATTTTCCATTTATTTGAGTAATTTTATTTAGTTTAAAAATAGTTTTTGACTTTTAAAAATTATCAAAATTTTCATAAAAATATTTGAGTTCCTTTCTAATTTTTCTATGGCCTTACTTAATTTTTCTTGGTTAATTTGCATATAGTTTCTATTTTTCTCTCTTATTTTATTTTTCAATCATTTAAAAAACCTTTTTTTCATTTTTATTTTAAATACAATTTTATTTTTATTCTCGCTGATCTTGGATTGAAATTTTGATCATGAACTTTATTAACATCATTGGATTCATGGTGTTGAGTCTAACTCCATAAAAATAGATGAATGATTTTAATAATAGTTTGATTAATTCTTTGGTTCAAATGTCGTTTATTCATTTCCCCTTCCCTCTTCATCTTACCCCCTTTTTATTATATTACATGTTATGTGATGATGATCTCTATATCATTTATCCAGACATGAAGTACATAGATTGTTATTGACCGGACTCAAAATAAGTGCGACTTCTATATAAGTCCACTTACGATTGCTTAACATAGCGCTAAATTTTGTCCCAATTTGAGATAATGATAATTCGTGGCCCAAACCTATGTTTGCAAGCCCAAGTATGTTAATTTGAACCCTATGATCCAATAACCTTGAGATCCATTGTTAGGAGGCTTTGGTTTTATCAATCCTCTAATGGAACTTCATCAATTTTGGTCAAAATGGATCACTTAAACATCATTGATCATTAAATGTTACTTTGAGATTCTTAAATGGATGATATACTTGACAAAAAGCAAATGCAACTTATTGTTGAGAGGCTTTAGTTCTACCAATCCTTTAATGAGTTCCAAATGCAAGTTTCAAGATGGTCATCTAACTAACCATTAATTTCTAACTATTGACTTTATTTTATGCTTTTTATTTTATGCTTTTACTTTATGTACCATTTACTTTAGCATTTACATTTCATGTTATTTTCATCTTTGACTTGAGCATTTACTTTTATGTCTTTTTATTTTGGCTCACTTGAGATTTTCATTTTTCTTTTGAAGATACCTAATAATCAACTTAAACCTTAAAAGTTTTAATTTTACTTGGACTACTTGGTTATTATCCTTGGCATTTTGGAGTTATGGACTTCTAGGACTTAGGAGTAGAGACCTTGACCTATGTGGGAGACCTATGTGGGAGACCTTGCTGACCTTAATTGTTATTTTGTATGTAGTTCTTGGGGTTTACCCCAAGACATTGAGTTGTTTGTTTGCTTTGTGTGCAGGTTATTGTGATTACATGCTTTGTCTGTGATCTGGAATTCATCTGTGTACAGCTGTTACTCTGCCCAATTTTTGTGAAGACTTAATGCAAATTGAAGTTTGGTATTCTTAAGAGGTTTATTAATTGTTTGCTTGGTTTAAAATCCAAAGGATGGAATTCTATATTGACTCATTATGTCAAGTGTCAGCTTCTTGTTAGTTAGATGGATCTTCTCCTTAGCTTTTACCTTATGCTTTAGGATATTCTCTTCATCTCCTCCCATCTTCTTTAATTTCAAAAATCTTCTCCATCTTTTTGAAAATCTTCTTGTTTCTAAACTTGAACCACTTTCATAATAAACTTGGACTTAGGTCCATGCATTTTCAAAATATTTTCTTAATCAAACTTTAATCAATTTAACAATATCTTGACCTTTTTTGTGAGAAGATTAAAAGTCAATCAATCTCATGCAAACCATTTTGCCACCTTGGTTTTTTATTTTAAAATTTTCTCAAAAGATTAGACTCTTGTCAGTCCTTATATTGATGTAAACAACTATACTTCTATAATATAGTGAAGTGAGATATTTTCCACTTAGGTGTTGAGTGAGGCTTTGTTGATTTTAAAATCCAAGCCATATCCTCCACTTTGAGATGATGCAAATTCTCCTCTCTCAAGATTGTGGGTAGTAAATATGTTTTCCAATCGGACAATGACGATGACATCTTGTCTCTTAAAATTAACCAACACACTTGTGTTTTAAAATTTTTGAAGAGGAACTACGTGTACCCTGATCCCCTATTGCACGTAGGCACTAAAGATTCACAACCGCCGCGGGTGTAAAAATCATAAAAAATAGTTCTTTTCTCATCCCCATAATTTATTTTTACACAACATTTTATAGCCAAAATATGCAGATTCTTACACAGAGGTTCCTGCGGAGTACCGTAGATGTTTAGGGTGCTAATACCTTAGCTTTGCATAACCAACCCCTTACCTATAATCTTTCCCCATCTTTTGGGTTATTCGCTCTTTTCCCATTCCTTTGGAAACAATAAAGCGCGGTGGAGATTTTTATTTTGATCTGTGGGAGTCAAGTCAATCCAATGGCTTAGTCTCAACATTTCTACCGCTACAACAAGCTATGGAGGTTTTTGTGTAAATTCTGTTTTGAGGGATTTTGAGGGAGTTTGAGGGCTTGTAAATTCATGCCTTAGGTTACATATGACTTGTCTATTTATAGAGGAAAGGTTTGAGGGTTTAAAATAATAAGAATTAAGAAATCACATGTTATGGTATTGAAACATGTTTTTGAAGAAAAGTTGAAATTCATGGTTTCAATGTGAAGTAGAGCTTGTAGGGTGGATAATAGGTTATAGATATGTTGCTTCTTGCTTTAAAATGTTTTGGAGTCAAAAGCAAAAATGTATGGGCTCAAAGAGAGTTGACAGTGTGTATAAAGCAACTTTTCAAGAATGGAAATGTGAACTTTGTTCCATTATTGGCAAAATGGTTTGGGAAATGGCTCAATCACTTGGATAATGGGTCAATAAGTTGTGTAAATATCTGATTATGGATATATTTGCAAGTTTAAAGGTCTGCAAAGCAATATTGTGCAGCATGCTTGAAGTTTGAATCAAGTGTTCTTCGAGAAAAATGACCTATAATTTAAGAATGGATGCCCAAATTCTTGTCTTTGATTCTCCTAACTCAAGTGTGATCTCTTCAAGTTCTTTGACATTTTAGAAAGCTTATAAAATTGTATACAACCTTCATGTTGACCACTATGGCTAAATCAAATTGGAGCTAGGTGAAAATTGGTCAAGAAGTTAGGTCAAAAAATATACGTAAACTTGCTAAAATTTTCACTAAGTGTTTTATGAAAAATGTCATGACTTTGTGAGCTTATATATTCAAATCTAAGCATTTTTTAGACATCAACCCTCTAATACAATGTTGTAGAGTTCATCAATATCTACAACTTTCATGTTGAAAGTTTACCTTGAATCATCTTGTATCTTGTTGAAAAATTGTCATGAAGTATTGAAACTGTCAAGATTAAAAATACTTAGAAATTTTCTCTGTATTGAAAACATTGACTTTTCGTGGAATTTGATGACTTTCTTGATTCTTGATGATCAAGTTTGATATTTTTGAGTATCTTGATGAATCTTGATCTTTGAAATTCAATGTTGATCAAAAAGTCAAAGTTTGACTTTTTGTGTATTAGTTGACTTATCATCAGTTGATTCAAAATTCAACTATCAATCCATTGATCTTGAGAAATGATTTTATCCATGCATTTATGTCAATATATTTTGTTTTAATCCTTGAAATCATGCTTCAAGCCATTGGGTCATGTATTAGGTCAAAAGTCAATAATCAGTCCATCTCAGTCAAAACCCAAATTTTGACAAATTTTCACCTTTGATGATTTGAGTACTTTTCTCGAGGCATTGTGATAAACACTTGGTCAATTGATAAATATCACTTCAAAATGCTTATGTTGGCCCAAAAATCATGAAGTTTGGCTGTATATTGACCATAATTGACTTTTTTACCAAATATAGCTGATTTTCAGTCATTTGAGCAATTGACTGAGCAATTTTGTAGTGCAAGACTTGAAACTTGATATGAGAAATCTTGGAGACCTATAATGAATCATGAAAGTCATTTGAGGAATTAAAAGTCTAATTGTCCTTGAGAGAACACAAACCCTAATTTGGGGGCTCAGTGCTTAGAAGGTGAGCTTGTCTGATCAAACTCTTTGAAACTTCTTGAGCATTTGAGATCTTTTGTGAGAAATATCTTGAGAATAAATAGGGAAAATTTTAGGGGTACAACAACTGACCCTCTTCAATCTTCTTAAACCTGAAGAGTTAGATTGGCTTGTTCGCCATTCGTGACTTCAAGGTGGAAGATGATTGAACACTTAAGTGCTCAGAAATTTGCACTCGTTTGTGCATGAAGTAAAATTGTTTGTTGATTATATCGAGAATGGGCTTAGAGATGCTATTTAGAGAGGTGACAGAAAGTTTTCGAAGATAGGCTTATATATTCCATCCAAAGTATATGTTGATAGAGAAATTATACTAAGTCTACCTCCTTTTTAACTAGGAGAAGTATCAGAACAAATCTTTGGTCGATTTAATCTGAGCCAGAAAAAAGGTCTACTGAGAGAAGTATCAGAACAATTCTTTGGTTAATATAATATGAGCCAACAAATGTATTTAAATATTAAACTGAGAGAAGTATCAGAATAAATCTTTGGTTGATTTACTCTGATCCAAAAAAAGGGCCTACTGAGAGAAGTATCAGAACAAATATTTGGTCGATTTAATCTGAGCCAGCAAATGTTATTAAATCTTTAAATGAGAGAAATATCAGAATAAATCTTTGGTTGATTTACTCTGACCTAGAAAAAGGGCCTACTGAGAGAAGTATCAGAACAAATCTTTGGTCGATTTAATCTGAGCCAACAGATGTATTTAAATCATTAACTGAGATAAGTATTAGAATAAATCTTTGGTTGATTTACAGTGAGCCAGAAAAAGTGCTTACTGAGAGATGTATCAGAACAAATCTTTGGTCGATTTAATCTGAGCCAACAAATGTCTTTAAATCTTTAACTGAGAGAAGTATTAGAATAAATCTTTGGTTGATTTACTCTGAGCTAGAAAAAGGGCATACTAAAAGAAGTATCAGAACAAATATTTGGTCGATTTAATTTGAGCCAGCAGATGTCTTTAAATCTTTAACTGAGAGAAGTATTAGAATAAATCTTTGGTTGATTTACTCTGAGCTAGAAAAAGGGCATACTGAAAGAAGTATCAGAACAAATATTTGGTCGATTTAATCTGAGCCAACAGATGTCTTTAAATCTTTAACTGAGAGAAGTATCAGAATAAAGCTTTGGTTGATTTACTCTGAGCCAGAAAAGGGTCTACTAAGAGAAGTATCAGAACAAATCTTTGATTGATTTAATCTGAGCCAGCAGATGTCTTTAAATCTTTAACTGAGAGAAGTGTCAGAATAAATCCTTGGTTGATTTTCTCTGAGCTAGAAAAATGGTTTATAGGGAGTGTTCATCATGCAACTATTTTCCTTGTCTTGGCCTACAATTTGTTTTGATGATATCTGTTTGTTTATTGATCTTTCCTGAAAAGTCAAAGAGTTAGTTGTATGATGTAGAAATTCATTGCGTAATGATGTTCTTAAAATAAATGAGATTTTGCTATATGCTTTTGGTATGCATATGCTATGATGTATGAATGTGAAATGTTGTTGAAGTGTATCTTTGTCTAGGAAAATAAATCCCTGACTATTGCTGAGGATGAAGAGTAGGTGTATCTTCACTCTTGTCTAGAATGCTTCCGATGGGGATTCCTGCTTACTTGTTTAAGGAAAACCTGTAGGAGATGTTGATTTCTATTTGGGGAGGATAAAGTTAACTGGTATCTGGTCGGATTTCATGCTTTGCAACAACTTTCTTGGGGATAATGTTAATTTTATTGGGGATATCCTTAGGAAAGGGATTTTGTGGGGATTCATGGACAACTTGAGTTTCATCCCAGCTTCTAGAATTTTGAGTAAATGCTTATTCTTATTCTTAGTTATTTGTTAATAGTTAATCATGTTCATATGAACATGCTCATTCAATTTTAGTCATTGGACGTTTTTGCAAGCAAAACAGAAAAACAAAAAGTTTGAACTTCAAAGTATATTTGTATTGATAATTTTGCCTATAAACAGGCGATTTTGTAAAAAGAGACGGAAATCCTAGTAAGAGGAAGTCGTCCTGAAATGAAAGAGTATAAAGTTAAAACAAGTGTATATAACCATGGGGAAGTGATCTCATTGGGTTTCAACTCCGCTATTGCCCTTATGTCTTTGAACATCTCTTCTCTTGCCGTCAGAAGAAGTTAATTGCACTGATCTTGTACCTTTTGGACTTTTGATGTTGGTAATAAGGCTGGCATGTAAGTGATCCAATGGGACATACTCGTACGCTTTTAATCCCTAATTTTTTCCTGGACCGCCTTTTCAGGTTTTCTGTCCACTAGGATACCCTTTTTTGCCCAAGCCGCCTTTTTAGGTTTTCGACTTGCAGGTGTACAATATTTTGTATATATCCCTTATTTTTCCCCGAACCCTTTTGGTTCTCCAGGATGCCCTTATTTTTTCCTAGGTATAAGAACGTAGGCGGGTCATTTCCTCTATCTTTTTCCTCCTACTCGTTGCTTGTTGTTGAGAGCTTTAATTATACATTTTTGGTACATCTGACCATGACAAACAACAACCAGCCTCTTTTCATCAATCAAATTTAGCTGATCCAACCTTGTTTGAATCCATTCGTCTTCGTGTAAGTTTTCTTCTTTCATAATTCTTAGAGAAGGGATTTGAACTTCAACAGGAAGGACAGCTTCCATGCCATAGATCAAAGAGATAGGGGTTTCCCCAGTTGATGTTGGTGCCGAAGTACGGTAGCCATGAAGAGTAAATGGTAGCATCTCATGCAAGTATTTATAGGTCACCACCATATTTTTAACAATCTTCCTTATATAATTGTTAGCATACTCCACTGTGCCATTCATCTTAGATCTGTATGGAGAAGAGTTGTGATGTTTGATCTTGAACTACGTGCATAGTTCAGTGATCAAGGCATTCTTGAGACTGTTAACATTGTCAGTAATAATTCTCTCAGGGATACCGTACTGATAGATGAGTTTATGTTTGATAAACTGGGGTATGACGTTCTTGGCAACTGAGGAAAATGAAGTTGCTTCAATCCACTTGGTAAAGTAGTCAATGGCAACAAGAATGAAACGATTTCCATTAGAGGCAGTAGGCTTGATTTCTCTAATCATATTGATTCCCCACATTGAAAATATCAAAGGGGCAGTCATGACATTAAAAGGTATTGGAGGCACGTGAACCTTATCAGCATAAATTTGGCACTTATGTCAATCCTCGAGTGGTGATGATAATCGGTTTCCATGGTCGACCAATAGTAACCAGCTCTCACAATCTTCTTGGCCACAGTATGTTCGCTAGAATGAGTACCAAAGGTACCTTCATGCATATCCTCCATGATCTTCTCTTCTTCCTTCTTTTCTACATAACCGAGCAAAATTGAATCATGGTTGCACTTGTATAAGATTCCATTGCTCAGGAAGAACTTGGTTGAGAACCTCCGCAGGAATTTCTTGTCATTGACTGACGCCCGTTAAGGATACTTTTAAGCTTCGAGATATCTTTTCACCTCATAAAACCAAGGCTTCTCCTCTACACCATCAGTGTCAATCTCATAGAAGTGTGTTGGTTCGTCAAATCTTTCAACAATAATTTGGGGAGCTTCGTTGTCCCATCTGACCTTGAACATAGAAGACATGGTAGCTAAAGCATCTGCCAATTGATTTTCTTCCCTTGGGATGTGTTCAAAGGTAACCTCTTCAAAGTACGGGATCAAGGTTAGCACAAACTCTTTGTATGGGATAAGATTTGGCTGTTTTGTATCCCACTCTCCTTTAACTTAACTGATGACCAAAGCTGAATCTCCATATACACTTATGATTTTGATTCTTAAGCCAATAGCAGCTTTAAGACCCAGGATGCATGCTTCATACCCAGCCATATTGTTGGTACAGTCGAAGCAATGTCTGGAGGTAAAAGGCGTATGGAAACCTTAGGGGGAGATGATCATGGCACCCATTCCGTTACCTAGTGCGTTGGAAGCTCCATCAAAAACCATAGTCCGTCAGGATCCTTGTTCAGGTCCTTCATATAGTCAAGGCTTTTCATAATCTACAACCAGCATGATATTCTCGTCCGAGAATTCAAAGTTCATAGATTGGTAGTCATCTATAGCTTGATGCGCTAAATAATCTGCCAATACACTTCCTTTTATTGCTTTTTGTGTAGTGTACTGGATATCATATTCAGTTAAGATCATTTTCCGTCGGGTTATCCTTCCGGAGAGAGTTGGATTCTTAAAGATATACTTGATGGGATCTATCTTAGAGATAAATAAAGTGGTATCAGTCAACATATACTATCTTAGTCGGCGAGCAGCCCATGTGAAAGTGTAGCAAGTTTTCTCGAGCAGTGAATAACTTGTTTCACAGTTGGTAAGCTTTTTGCTAAGGTAGTATATTGCATGCTCTTTTCGACCAGACTCGTCATGCTGACCCAACACACACCCCATTGAATTCTCTCAAACAGTTAAGTACATGATCATAGGTCTTCCTTCAACTGGTGGCATCAGAATTGGAGGTTCTTGAAAGTATTATTTTATCTTGTCAAAAGCTATTTGGTAGTCGTCATTCCATTTTACTACTTGGTCTTTCTTCAATAGTTTGAAGAGTGGCTCACAAGTAGGAGTCAGGTGAGAAATGAATCGAGCAATGTAGTTTACTCATCCTAGAAAATGTTTGACCTCCTTCTCAGTACGAGGAGCTAGCATTTCTTTGATAGATCTGACTTTGGCGGGATCGACTTCAATTCATTTGCCACTGAAATGAAGCCTAGGAGCTTACCAGACCTTATCCAGAAGATGCATTTGTTATGATTAAACCCCAGCTTATATTTCTTCAGCCTCTCAAACAACTTGTGCAGGTGGTCAAGGTGCTCTTCTTCAGTTTGGGATCTTTCTATCATGTAATCAACATAGACTTCTATATCATGATGAATCATATCATGAAATAAATCCACCATAGCCCGTTGATAATTTGCACCGACATTTTTCAGCCTAAAAGGCATGACTTTATAATAGAAAGTGTCACACTGTGTGACAAAGGTTGTTTTCTCTGTGTCTTCAGGTGCCATTTTGATTTAGTTGTACCCGGAGAAACCATCCATGAAAGAAAATACCTTATGTTGAGCAGTGTTGTCAACCAAGACATCAATATGTGGTAGTGGGAAATCATCTTTAGGGCTCACCCTTTTTAAATCTATGTAGTCTACACACATACAGACCTTACCTTCTTTCTTCGGTACTGGAATAACATTCATAACCTATTGGGGATACGACGTCACTGCCAAGAAACCTGCATTGAACTGTTTCATTACCTCTGCCTTGATTTTATCATACATATCAGGGCGCATGCGACGAACCTTTTGTTTGATCGGAGAACAACCTTCTTTCATTGGCAGATAATGAACCACAATATCAGTATCGAGCCCCGACATGTCTTCGTATGACCAAGCAAAGACCTCAACATATCCATGCAATATTTATACTTATCTTCTCTTGACACTATCTTCCAGGTTGGCGCTGATTTTGACTTCCTTCTTATCTTACTTAGTACCCAAGTTTATCACTTCTACTGATTATTTGTGCGGTTGGATAGCCTTTTCCTCTTGTATCAGGAGTCTGGCGAGTTCTCCAGGTATCTCACAATCTTCTTCACCTTCGTCTTCGGCTTGATAGATTGGATTTTCAAAGTCATAAATGGAAATAGCATAATTATTGTCAATGCGATCCGGAGTGGATGTGGATCTGCAAATGTGTGTGTGTGTGTGTGTGTGTGTGTGTGTGTGTGTGTGTGTGTGTGTGTGTGTGTGTGTGTGTGTGTGTGTATGTGCGCATGTAAGGTCATATGGCTATTCGAAAGTGCAGTAAAATAAAAGAAAGACAAGGAGCGCAAAATTTAAATGCAAAATCGTCCAATGTTTTCATTAAATGAGCATATGATATATGAAATGACAACCCTTAACAAATGGACCATTGTGCCCCGGGCAAGGCACATCGTTTAAATTCATTGTTTTAATAGAAATTATATAGACAGACATTTTAAAGCAATAAAAATACGAAATAGAAATTACTCTTGGCTGAAGGAGATTGAGATGAAGTCTTTGGCCATTCAGTTGTTAAGTCCACCGTCAAAAGTTGGGAATATCCAGTCGTCAAAGTCACCATCACCACCACTGCCTTCCAGAGCATTAACTTCATTGTTGCTAATATGGAGAGGTGGTTGAAACAACCGTCCAAACCATCATTTGATAATAAAATTCAATGAAGTCGCCACCGAACGTCTTTTATCCCACCAAAAGGGAAAGGTAAACATCGAGAAAACATGAAGAGGGTGAAATCACGGTCTTGCGACCGAGATATCGGGTAAGGGAGTCTGTTACGTGAGAGGAAGTTATTATCACCCCACACGCCCGAAGTACTCTATGGTATCCACTCTTGTTTTTCTAATCTAATGGGTGTGAAAAATCTATGTATAAGGCTTAAAGCTGAAAGAGGAATGCATGCAAAGAGAAAAAGGAAAAGAAAGTGTGGGGAAAAGAAAGGAATATTTACAAAGATATGCTTGATTAGGCCCCACAAAAACTTCTTCCTACGTATCCCTTTCAAGGAATTAAAGAAGTCATAGTTTGGCTCATATATTTTGGTTAGTTTGTGTTTTTTAGTTAAGAAGACAAAAGAAACAATCAAGATGACGAAACATCAGATAAAACGACAAAACAGCAACAACGATGATAAAAACTACAAAATAGATGACAAGACATCGTATGGAAACACAAACTCAGATAAGATGATGACACGTCAGCAAGATAGCAAAGTATCAGACAAGACGATAAAATATTACACCTAACAATGATATCGAAAATCAAAGTAGGATGACAAACATACGCGATGGCGAAACATCGGCAACAAACATATGCGATGGCGAAACATCGGTAAAAAGATAGCAAGGTATCATGGCAAAGATGACGAAACATCAACAAATCAGATGATAAAACATCATACCTAACAATGATATTGAAAATCAAGGTAGGATAACAAACATGTGCAATGGCGTAACATCGGATAAAAGATAACATCGAAAGGATGGCGAAACATCGGATAAAAGATAACATCAAAAGGATGGCGAAACATCAATAATCCAGATGACAAAACATCACACATAACAATGATATTGAAAATCAAGGTAGGATAACAAACATGTGCAATGGCGAAACATCGGCTAAAAGATAACATGGCAAGGATGGAGAAACATCAATAATCCAGATGATAAAACATCACACCTAACAATAATATTGAGAATCAAGGTAGGATAACAAACATGTGGGATGGTGAAACATCGACTACAAACATATGGCAAGGATGGCAAAACATCAACTTTAAAAAGGTTTAAAACAAAGCCAAAAGGCGCACAAACAATTAAGAATGGTTTGTATTTTTTACCTTGAAGAAGGATTTAAGTTTATTAAAGATGTTTTATGATTTTCCAAGAAGAAGTTTTAATTTTAAGATGCAATATGCAAAGAAAGGAAAAATAACCGAGGGAGACTAGCCTAGCACTACTCCTAGTGTTATCATACAATGATTGACCCTAAGGTTGAGGATGAAAGAGGGAAGTTTCTACCCTATGTTAGCATGTATTGATATCTATCCTAATGTCTGGCTCGAAAGCTACTCTAATCGAGAAATCCTAAGGGAGCATGGTAAATACCAAACAAGTAAACAAACAAGTGTACAAACATGAGTAGCAAGCAAGGAAAATATGTGGAATTGCCTTAAACAAGTCTTTAAATAAACCAGAGGGACTCCTGACATATGTCAGCAACGAAGGTCCCATCATGCAATAGAAAGCAATAAGGAGCGGAACCAGTAAAAAGGAAATAGTGCAATACCAAACGGATAACTATCAGTAGAAAATGAGCAAGAAAAAGAAACCTGGAGAACTTCAAGCAAACTAGCATCAGCAAACAAATCAAGTCAGGAATCACGTCATCAGATATAAGCATTGAGACTTCAAATATGAACGTATCCTACAGGTGATGTATAGAAGTCACAATCACATATGTATCCTACAAAATAATAACAAATATACAAAGCACAAGAATGGTGCAAGCACAACCAATTGTGTTCCATAAATAAAGTTGAACACTACCACATTAATTCAAAATAGAAAGCTTTTCTCAGAATACCTCGCACATTCAATAGACATATTAGTGATTTAAAAGAGAAATGATGAACCAATAAAGAATGGATGATGATATAATAATGACAAGGGAAAAAACATGATGGAAAACATCAAAGCAGTAGATGTAAGAAGCATCAAGTAGGCACATGTAACAATTAGGTCAAAACTAGAGAATTGTTGCTCCTTTTTGTCACCATGTTGAATTGACATGTAAATATAAATCAAGGATCAAAAGAGAAAGAGAAGAACACAAACAAAGACCTTGGATGTCAGTAGAAAACACTACACATCCATACTCATTCACTTTATTAGAGTTTATAAGCATAACAAAAGTGGGGTACCATAAAATGTATCACAAAGCCTGGATCACAAGTTAGCAAGGAAAGAAATTCAAAGAAAGACCAAGTTAGAAAACTTAAAACATTAAAATACTTGAAATCAAGCTTCTAACATGATATGAGGATATTATCAAAATTTTAAAATTTTGTTTCTAAAGCATGTTGCACAAGTGCATTCAATGTATCTCAAAGATTCAAAAGAAAAGGAAAAGATTGAACAACAAATTCATAATAGGATGAAATGGTTCAATCATTAGAGGTCAAATGATATCAAGTATTTATAGGACTATCCTTGATGTATCACTCCCAAACATGGCATCATTGGTCATTTGATGACCACAAACCCTAGGGAAAAATTCAAAATTTAAAGCAAGATTCACACGAGAACATCACTTAGGAGGTATGGATCAAAAGGTGCTCATCAACCAATTATGAGAAGTCAAGAGGATTAACTTGAATTGATGTGAGAAAAAAAAAGCAATATGATCATTAAATGCCAATCTACACGCCTCCCACAAATTCATTGGCGATCAAACAAATTGCAACAAAGAATGTAACATCAATTGGTCATTTTCAATTCAAAAATTGATCAAAAATAGAAAAGGGTTTCCATAATTCAAATAAAATTTTTTTTAGCATCTTTGAGATGTATAGAAATCATAAAACATGTTTTAAGTTCATGGATGGATGAGGAAAGGATCAATCAAACTTCAAATATCAAAACTAGTTAGTGAAACCACCAATCTAGACAAGTTTTCAAAATAAATCAAAGGAAAATACCAAACCTCATCAATTAATTCAAGAAAAATATTTTTAAGATCCACAGTCCATATATGAACCTTAAACAAGAGCTAAATTCAATTGAAACATAGGGCAATTTGGTTTATGGAATCAAAACAAACAGGGGAATTATCAAAACCATAATTATTTAGAAAATAAACTCAATTATTGATTAATCAAGTTACAATTCTAAACAATTCAAAATAAAATCATACCAAAAATATAGAAAGCTCTAAATATCAGAAAACTTATTTTTCCATATTTTTAGAATTAAAGAAAAGTCAAAAATCAAAATCAAAATTCAAACCATTAATCAATTAAGCAAATATTCAAATCTCAAAATAAAAATCTAATCAAAATTCAGAAAAATATCCAAAAAAAATTATACTCAAATATTAGAATTAAAATCAAGCATTCATGATTTTTTGCAGAGTTTTTGGATCAAAGGAAATATCAAAATAAAATTGAAAATTAAACAAACAATTAATTAGTCACACGAATTTTTAAACCAATCAAAGAGTTTCCAAAAATTCTGAAAAAAATACACAAGGTTAGAAATATTATTTTGGAATTTCATTAAACTTTTTAGAATTTTTCAACCATTTTTGAGCAAGACCTAATATCAAGAAAATCAATGGTATAAAACAAACAATTAATTAATCACACGAATTTAAAAACTAATCAGGACATTTTCAAAAATTCTAAAAAAAATATACAAGGTCAGGAATTTTATTTTGGATTTTCATGAACTTTTTCAGAATTTTCAAACCATTTTTAAGCAATAAATAAAAATCAGGAAAAATCAAGTTATAAAACAAAATTCAAATAAATGCAAAATTCAAATGGACCAATCAGAAGGTTACACGCTTCGTCTTCAACCTCTAGCCCTAACCAGAAACATGCGAAAAACAAATGCTAGGGATCAATGTTCAGATCATCACCACATACTCATTTCTCAATCGTTTTTCACCAAATCAAGTGCAAATTAAAGCTAAACTAACAAGCTACATCATGATATTCTTAAATTTTCATATACATCCAAGATCAGAGAGAAACGAGCATGAGAAAACAGCGCAAAATACTAAAAAACACAATGTGCAAAGATCTATAATGCACGATTCAAGCGTCAAAAAGGCATTAAATATACATCAGACCTATGGTCTTGCCAGTTAAACCACAATATATACGATTTACATCATCAATTCAAGCTTAAATATAAGAACCACAGTCCATGAAAACCTACCTCAAGGCAAAAACGATCTACTGAATCCTTCTCTCCAGATGCAAACCAAGCTTGTCTTCATCTTCCTCGGCACTTGAGGATGAAGAATCAACAGGAAAATTGAGGAAGGATCAAGAGATAAGAGAGATTCGAAGAAATGGATTATTGAGAGGAAAAAGTGACTTCAAATTTGAAATTCCTCCAATGTAGTTTCCTCTTTTTTTTCTTATTTTAAATGAATGATGCAGTGTCTATATAGCCATTTTGAAGTGACGGAAAGAGTGGTATTTCAAGCTGAGAGTCATTGGAGGGAAAAATGAATTTTCTTCCAAAACAAAGAAAGTGTGATGGCCAAATGAGTTTTGTATTGTCTTTATGCATATTCTCTTGCGTTTTGATGAGCTCAGAGATTAATGAAATAAGGTGAGTGAAGCGTGAGGGGATGAGGTGGCAGTGTGAGAACATGGTTTGATTTTTCTCGTGATGAAAGCTTCCCATTTTGGGAAAAAATGTGAGAAAGAGAGAGGCACGAGGTTTGCACTTAGTTTGGCCTTTTTTTGGCAAGCACGTGAGGTGCAGTTCGTGTAAAGCATGTGCAGTAATGCTTGAAAACCAAACAGAATTGAAGGGTGCACGAGATCTGAAAATTGTAACTAAACAGAATCGAAGGGTGCACAAAATCTGCAATTTGCAACCCATGCATGCACCAAAAGTCAGCTGACTTCCAACTGAGGCCATAGAAAATTGGCTTGTGGATTCTCAAATTTTCCTTGAGCCCATTAAAGAACATACCCTAAGCTTCAAACAAACTGAGGTTCGAAAGAAATGATGGAGATATGAGCAAGATATGAGGCTTAGGATTCCTGGGCAACTGAAGCCATCTTGCCTAAGACTGCGCGCGTGCTGACCTGCCTATAAGGTAACACTTCGATTGGTCCAAATGGAAGGAAATCGAAGAGAGCAAGAGGAAGCTTCAACCAGCCCACAAAGTCAATTCAGGTCAAAGCTGAAGGAAATCAATGAGAGCATGAGGAAGCATCGACCAGCCTACAAAGCCACTTCGAATGGTCCAAACTGTAGGAAATCAATGAGATCAAAAGGAAATTTCGACCAGCCCACAAAGCCACTTCGACTGGCCCAAACTATAGGAAATCAAAGAGAGCAAAAGAAAGCTTTGACCAGCCCACAAAGCCACTTCGAATGATCCAAACTGTAGGAAATCAAACAGAGAAAAATGAGACTTCGACCGGCCCACAAAGCCACTTAGAATGATCTAAACTTTAGGAAATCAAAGAGAGCAAAAGGAGGCTTCGACCATCCCACAAAGCCACTTCGAATGGTCCACGTTGTAGGAAATCTAAGAGAGAAAAAGGAGGCTTCGACCATGCCAAAAAGCCACTTCGAATGGTCCACACTGTAGGAAATCAAAGAGAGCAAAAGAAGGCTACCACCAGCCTACAAAGCCACTTCGAATGGTCCACACTGTTGGAAATCTAAGAGAGCAAAAGAAGGCTTCGACCAACCCACAAAGCCACTTTGACTGGTCCAAAATGCAGGAAATCAGAGAGAGCAAAAGAAGGCTTCGACCAGCCCACAAAGCCACTTCGAATGATCCAAACTATAGGAAATCAAAGAGAGAAAAAGGAGGCTTTAACCAACCCAACTTCCTCAAATCACAACTTCTTTGATTTTAAACCAAATTGAATGATTCCAAGTTTAATGAGAAGCTTTCATAGCCCTCTTTAAAATGCACGAGGCATATTTTTGAACTATGCCCTAAATCAACAATTACAGGCGTGTCACCAACTGTTTGATGAATTGCCTAGGCCAAATGCCTTGCCTTGCCTAGCCAGATGCCCAAGATGCCTCAGAAAGTGCCCAACTTGCCCTAAACTTCAAAGGCTCATAACTTTTGATTTTGAGTAAGAAGTGTGTTTTTGTCCCCTGTGGTCCCTTGTAGATCTCTTTCCCCTCTTCAATTGGCAAAAAGAACCACCAAACTACACTGAAAATGAGCAAGTTATGCCCTTGCAAAAGTCAGGACAAAATTAAGAATATTTACTGAAATTTTCAATCCCCAAGATAACTTCAAATCCAAGTAACCTCTCAAACTTGAAAATCTCATCAAAATCAATCATCAATGATCATACCATATGAAAATACATGTCAAATGCCTCATGTTGACCAAAAGTTCACTTGGTCAACTTTGACTTTGTTGACTTTTGAGTAAAATGATTATTTTGCCCCTTTGATTCAATTGAACCACTTCTCTTCAAAATTGGTGAACAAAACTTCAAACATATGATATTCTAAACCCATAGAGGCTATGGAAAGAGTTTACACTCAAAATTCCAAAGAATCCATGATTAAAACTCAAACCCTAATTTTGCACTCTACATTAGGAGATAGTTGATCAAGCTTCAAACCTCTAATTCCTTTGGGCATCAAGAGAGACTTCTTGAACAAATTTGATTCCAATGATGATAAGAGGATTATGCTTCAATACTTGGCTCATCTATACTACAATTAATACAATTTAGACAAAAACCCTAATTTTGACTGATGAATCAGAAGGATGTGATTCTCCTCATGGTCAACACAATCTTCAATCTTCTAAGGATCCAGTGAGGCGGATAAGATATCTTGAGATATGTGGTACCTTTGGACTTGAAAGATCCAGAGGTTTAGATAATAAGTCTCTCCTTGAGTAGCTTGTCCATACAATCAACTTCCAAAGCTTGAGGGAAATTTGATAACCAAAATACTTTGATCTCATCACAATGTATGAATGTAATGCAATATGATGTTTATGATGAAACATAAGCCTAAAAATTATGAAATCCAGAGGGTAAATTTTGGGGTGCAACAACTACTCCTATTCAATTATCTTTAACCGGATAAGTGAGAAAAGTGACAACTTTCGAGCGTTAAGGGTTGAAGATGATTGAATACGAGAGAACCCAAAAATTTACACTCTTGAAGAAGAAGCGGAACCCCACAAAGACAAAGAATGCCAACAAACGTGAGATTAAGAAGATACCAAACGAAATTGGATTTAGCAAACAGGGAGTTTAATGAACATTGAACCTCCCAAGACGTGCGTCAGAATGAAGTTGTAACACAAATTTTAGCAAAATTGATGCAGAATTAAAACTTAGAAGAGTAGACGAAACTAAACTTCAGAATGAATATGCCACGATAAAACTGGACCACAAAAAGGGGTGAGATAAGACTCGAACCATAGAGAATAGGCGAAATTAACTCTGGAAAAGTACGCGGGGCAAGATGGCTAGAGTGCGTGATTCTATGAGCACCTGCTAATCTCAACCTAAGATAAACAATATGAAGGTACTGAAAGAATCCCAGTAGTGAGGAACAAAACGAGATGAAACTCGACCCAATAACTAGTTAGACGACACTAAACTAGATGAGTACCAGGACGAAACTAGATTTCATGCACGGGTAACGAGGAGAAACTAGACTCATAGCAAAAGTGATAAGAGTGCATATTTCTCAGAGCACATGATGGTCTCAGATCAATGGATAAACAATAAAAATTGATAGAAGAATCTAAGGAACAAAAGAGACTCATTTCAACCAGGGACGCAATACGAACAATGCAAAGAGACTCGGTAAATGAAAACCCAAGAAGGGTCCAAGGTATGAAGGAAAACGAGGCAAAACTCGACTCATTATAACTAACTGGATGAGACTAAACTAAATGAGTACCATGATAAAACTGGATTTCATGCACAGGCGACGAGATCGAAATTCGACCCAAAGAAAAGTGATGAGAGAGCATGTTTCTCAGAGCACCTGCTGGTCTCAGATCAATGGATAAACAATAACGAAAACTGATAGAAGAATCCAAGGAACAAAAGAGATTGATTTCAACTAGGGACGCAGTACGAACACTGCAAAGATACTCGATAAACAAAAACCAAAAAAGGGTCCAGGTATGAAAGCAAAACGAGGCGAAACTCGAATCATTATAACTAGTTAGACGAGACTAAACTAGATGAGTATCGGGATGAAACTAGATTTCATGCACGGGTGAGGAGACGAAACTCAAAGCTCAACCCAAAGCAAGGTGATTATGCTGAAAGCGAATATCAGGACGAAACTGGTATTCAAAAGGTACATCAATAAAACCTTAGAATAAACCGGTGAGGGTAGTGAAGACTAAACCCGAGAAGACTGTGCCAGGGAAAAACTGAACTACAATCAAGAGTAGACACTCAACCAATCAAATGATAAACACTAAAAGGATATTTGAAAGGGGTGAACTTGAGATATTGAGGATGAAGACCACGTTGGGGACATAATCCGAAGTATTGGCAAATTCACTGGGGAAAATAGAAACAGTAATGGCTTATGTTCTGATGCATGTTTGAAATATTTTTTTATAGCGTAATGCTCCATATAATGGAAATGCTACGCGTTTTGGTAGATGCAATGTAATGATGCATGTTTAAAATGCTTCACTGGGGAATGGCCAATCGAGAATCCAATAACTAATAAGTCAGAACCTGTCAAAACTTGCAAAAATAAAATGCAAAATCTGCTGGAGAAGAGAAGATATAAGGAACCGCTAGAGAGAAACCCTTGAAGAGCTGAAACTCTATGAGGAGTAACAAAACGAATAACTGGTAGAAACAGGCTACAAAAACTGAGAGGAGTTGCAAAATTAAATTGAGAACTCTGCTGGAGAAGACCGGGTCGAAACTGATCAACTTCAAGAAGGAATGCCAAATGAAGATTGGATGTTGTGGGAAAAGATCAGGGCGAGATTGTAAATCTCGGGAAAGGATAACGTGTTGCCGCGTTGAGAGTGACACCAGAATAATGGATCAAATGTGGGAAGCGACACCTTTGCTGGGGAAACAAAACTTTGTTGAGGAAACTGAACTTTACTGAGGAAACAAAACTCTGTTGAAGAGTGCTTTTCCGGGGATTCCTGAACCCTTGGTATGTAACCATAAAGATAGATCAGAAAGATAGTCGAACAACATAAACTTCATCGGGGAATTGGAAGCTTCATCCAATCATCAACACCATCGAGGATGGTAAGTGGTTGCTCTGCCACTAACACTCTTTCATGGCAGGGATGGCCTTTGTTCAACAGAGTAGTCGAATCTTCCTCTCTTGACAAAATTAAGCTCTTCACTGATGTTCACTGTGTACTCTCTTTTTGATGTCAAATAATTGTTTTGTATGCAGAAGGGTGTTTATTATGGGAATGACAACCCTGAAGCGACAATTATGTAAACCTTGAAATTAAAAGCCTTGAATGAAAAGATGTCACATCTCTGTTGTGAATGAATCATTAGCTAGAGTGAAAAATTTCAAAACATTTTCTTCTCTCTTCTTTTTCTTTAGCATGAACATGATGCATGCGATAGATACCAACATGGATATGTAATAGATATTTGGAAGTTTAGGAAACATTATCTTGTTGTAGTATGCTTTCGAGTTAAACCCATGTTTCAGTTAGGACTTTTACAGGTTGTAAGGTGGCATGGTTCATGTTTTTTTTGAAAAAAAAGTTTTTAAGGCTCAAGTTATTTGGTACCCACCCCCTTCGTGATGCTCTCCAGTCCTAAATTCAGTTAACTTGACACAGACATTCATCTCTCTAGAGGAGCTTACAATGGCTGAGGAAACTCAACAATTTCTTAGACGCGACAATCACTTAACCCTTGGTTTTTGGTGTTCAATCACACGACTTTTCTTTTGATGAATATTTTATTAAATAATATTTTTCTACCTTTTAGGCTTTTCAAATTCTTTTTCGCTTTCCCTAACTTTTTCCTGGAAAAATCCTTTTTGAATTTCAATTTGGAAGTCCAGCGGGATGCCCTAACTTTTTCCTAAGCGACTTGTTTTCAAGTTTTAACTTAGCGGGCTTTTCGTATTTCTTATTCATACTTTCCACTTTGAACAAGTCGTGTGTCCCTAAGTCTTTGAACTTTTGGAGAAAAGTGACTGCCTCATTTCGTGGTCGGTGAGGGATAACCTTTGTTGTATCGATTCGATCTCGACCTTAGGATCTTTTGTTTTTTTTTTCACTGGGGAAATAACCATTGTGGTTTTGATCTTTTCCCGTCCTCATAGTGCGAGGGATAAAATATGGTGATCCTCAGATGGGACACTCCTTCTGAGATTTTGAAGGTTCGATCAAATTAACTGAATATCTATCCTGCCCCGGGTTAAAAATAAGGTTTTTTTTCGAACAGAAAAGAAACTCATACTTTGAAGGCTCAGAGGGGTTAACGAGGGTCTATCTCCCTTATATCTCAGGTGTTTAGGGATTGAAACAAGGCTTGTACATCATCAACAGGGTTCTACTCAAAAGAATACAATGAGAGATGTCGATTTTAACTATCGTCATCCCTTCTCCAATCTTTTGACTAGGCAAAAGAGTTGGAACAATTGGTATCAAAATGACAGAAAATCATTTAAAGAGTGATAATGAATGGTTTAAGTAAAAACAAAAGAATTACTTCGAGGAAAACATATTCAGCGTATCAGGGTTGACACTAAAAAACAAACAAGTTCCTACATGCAAAAGAGAAAAATGCCACCATGGAAGAGAATTGACTCCATCCGGACTTGTCGATCTTAACGGTGCACTGCAATCCTGACAGTATCCTGACCCATGACCTCTATACTATGAAGAGAAGTTGCAAATGGTTTTTCTTTCGTTTGTCTTTCTGAAGAAATGATCATTCAAAGGGGAGAGTGTGATATGATGGCAGAACTGACTGTTAATACTGGTTTGCATTTTTTGTTTGCAAATGTCGTGGTAAGCAAGAGTCTCCACCGACTTTTCTTTTATCCAACAAAGGAAAGGGGGAAAATAACAGAAAAAGACCTTTTTCGAGATTTTCCGAGTAAGGGGGGTAGATTATAGAAAGGGAAAGTATTAGCACCTTTTCCATCCGTGGTTTTCCACGGGCTCTTAGGTACTTGCTCATTTTGAAAATTGTTTTCGTGTTTGTGTGTTTTGAAAGATTTTGTTAGCTTTATGATAACTCTTGTATCAATCCTCAAGAGTGTAATAAAGCATTTTTGAAAATAGTTTTTTGAAAGTGTGTAAGTGTGAAAATTTGTTTTTTGAGCAAGTACTTAAGAACAGTCTACCAACTCGAAAAAAAAGATGTTTTTTCTTCCTTTCCTTTAGATAGCGCTATCCTACTATTAGTGAGTAGGTAGCCCTATCGTCGGATGTTGAGGGACATTCAAAGGGACATTTTACAGTCATAAAGGCAACATATGGAGACGCTTTAGCAACTTTTGTTTAAGGGACGAGATCATTTACCGAAAGGCATCATTGTAGGTTCATCGAGGGACTATGATCTTTTGATTTTATGGGTCTTTGCTAAAGCATCCCCATTCTCGAGGGACATGACTGCTTTATTTTCCGAAAGGAAACCGAAGCGGGGATACCCTAGTAGTTCATATATGCATATGTGTTCAATTCAATTTTTTTTGGTGTTTTTGTTAGGTTAGCTAACGTTTTAATTTACAGTCTTTTCATACACGCCAACTTACTAACAGTAATATAGTGAAATAATAAAGCAGTAAATGTGCAGAAAATAAAATGCAGAAAAATAAATCCTAAACTATTACATGGCTTTGGGAGAGATACAATATAAGTGCAAGAAGTAAAGTGCGGAATTTTAAATCTAAAACTATTACATCCATGATCAGTTACAATATTAAAAAAAATGCGAAAACGATAAACGCGCGCGAGATAAAGATGAACGTCTAAAAAACTAAGAAAATGCTAAGTAAACAAAAGAAAATATATATATTTTTTTGGTTTTTTTGTTTTTGTTAAGAAAACCATTAAATAAAAATGAGGAAGATTAAGTTTTAATCCTAATTAATTAAATCTATGCGAACAAAGACTAATCCTAATTTTTTTTTTGTGATTTTTAAGAAAATATTTAGATAAAAAAGAATCTAAGTCTAATTAATTTTGAATTAATAAAAATAAGGTCCAAATAATTAATTAAGTTAATTTACAAAGATAAGGTTAATTCAAGAAAAAAACCTAAGTCTATTTTATTTTAATTAAAAATAAAAGTTAAAGTTTAATTAATTAATTGATTAAAGAAATTAATTACATTAAAATATCTAATCCTATTTATTTTGTGATTTTTTTTATTATTCATTTGCTAATAAAAAAATTAAAAAATTAAAAATAAATAATAACAATATAAAGAACAATTAAATGGGTCAGGATAAAAAATTAAATGGGTCAGGATAAAAAATTAAATGGGGGTGCAGAGATTGAAGTTGGTTAGGCCCAACTGAAGGGAGCCCAACCTCATTTGGATCCAGTGAGGAGAGATACTGGGGGTGCATGGTAGTATGAACCCTTAGATGCGTTGGATCTTGATCAGGTAATGGTGAGTTGATGGTACATGGTACACATCTGGTGATTGTATGCATGAGATCTACAGGGAGATTGTTAAAAAATAAAATGCAAACCCGAGATTTGAACCCAGGCTTTCAGGATAACATACATGCTTTTCACCACTGGGCCACGCTACTTATTCGTTGATTATAACAATACAATGACATAATATATGAAAAATGAAACATAAATTATTTCAAATAAAAAACGCGCGCCCAAGTGGGCCCCCATTGTTTTGAATGGACAAATCAGGATGCTGGGTTTTTCCATGCAGACTCAGGGAGGGTGAAACCACCACACACGATGGTTGACCTCCTCCTTCTCCAATCAGCTCAAAATCCGTACCTGCAAAAACAAGCAAGATCAAAAGCTTAGGTTATGGCTACCCCCCTAAATCCTATGGTGCGAACCCAACTGTGGTACTAGTTTAGTAAGAAACGACATGGAAACGAGGATACGTGGACACATAAGTGTTTTTCCCTAACCATGTCAAAACGCAGTTCTGACGTTAAGATCTCATGCTTTTGGTCTAAACCTGTTCTAAACAACAAATCATGTCAACATAGATGGTTAGATGCAAACAAAAACGCATGAATTTATAGATATCTGAGATAAGAAAAATGCAAAACGGAAGGAGGAGATGGCACGATTCTAGAGTGGGGAATCATTGAAATTTACCCTCCCTTACCTTATGAACACCCAGGAGATGGATTTAAGGTTTGGTTAGGGCAGAGGGAGGTTGGAACTCATTTTTCATATTTTCAACCTCTTTGATTTTTTATTGCAATTTGAGAGAGGTTTATTATGTAGCTGGTGCCTCTCTCATGCTTGCAAGGATGTTGTGTATTTATAGGATATGAGGAAGCAAGGTTGAATGGAAATAAATCAAGTCATAAAGCCATGGTTTAAAGTCATGATCACAAATTTGAAAAATTACCAAACTTGAGATTTCATGCCATTTTCATGGTTAGATGAACCTGGTCATGTTTGCACGTGTTTATGGACCTCATGCCAAGACAAAACACAAGCCCAAGGGTCAAGGCCCATTTCCAATTATTTTGTACCATTTATTTTATATTTATTTGAAATAAATCAAAATAAATATGTAAACAAAATAGGTTAAAATGGTAAGTCCATGAAAAATGAGATTAAGGGTCCTCTATAACCTTAGGAAGATATTTGAACTTTAAAGAGTTAGGCTATTGAATCAAAAATTCAAATTTGCTCAATGCACCATTCTTAAAATTTCCAAAATTTTCCCAAATTGGGCAAGTCATGACTTGCTCAATATTTATCTCATGATGATGATCTTGTACTTTTTAGAAATCCCAAGATGTCTACATCAATCTCTCTTTTGATCAATTTTGCATTTGAAGATGTTATCTTGATGTAAAAGGTCTTAGCAAAAAGTGGCTTTTGTTGACTTTCTAAAAATGACCTGTAACGTGTGAACTTTTATCTTTCAAATGGTGCATTTCGTGATCTTGGGGGAAGAAGATAAGTTGTAGGGAATTGGATTCCCTTCAAAATGAGCTTTGATTGGGGAGAATGGATGAAGTATGTGAAAGTTATGTCTGGTTAAAGTTCAGTTGACTTTTCCTATAGAAACCCTAATTTAGCAATTCTTGACTTTTGATGAATTAGGAGCATTTCTTGAGGAATCATGATAAAACCTTGATCAAATGATGAGTGTCACTTAAAAATGTTGATGTTGACCAAAAATCTTGAAGTTTGACTGTACATGGGCCACAATTGACTCTTGACCTAACACATTTGGTTTTCAAGCATTTGAGCAATTGATTGAGCAAACTTGTTGTGAAAGGCATGAAATTTTGCATGGATGATATTGAAGACATATTAGGACCATGGAAAGCATTTGAGACCTTTGGATCTCAACCATCCTGATGAAAATTGGAACCCTAGTTAGGGGTTCATTGCCTTAGGAGAAAAATCTGTCTGGTCAATTCTTGGTCAACCTTGAGCAATTGAAGACCTCTAGGAGTATGTCTTGTGTGAAAATGGGAGGGAAAATTTTGGGGTACAACAGCTGCCCCTGTTCGATCTTCTTAAACTTGAAGATTTAGATTGGCTAGTTTGCCTCTCGTAATCTGAAGGTGGAAAATGATTGAACATTAGAGTGCCCAGAAATTTGCACTAGTCTGAAGTGAGACTGTTGGTGAATAATATCGGGAACGGGCTTACAAATGCCATTTAGAAAATGTGATGCGGTGGGAGAACTGACTTGGGGTTTGGAATTGTGTTTTCAAATGTTTCGGTTTAGCAAGAGTCGCCACTGACTTTTTATTTTATCTAAAGGAAAGGTCAAAAAGCACAGGAAATACCTTTGAGATTGTTTTTGGGTTCGGGGGGTAGATTATGAAAAGGGAAGGTGCTAGCACCCTTTTCATCCATGGTTTTCCATGGGCTCTTAGTTACTTGTTTTAGATCACTTGCTTTTGCTTTTCAATTGTTTGAAATGGTGCTTTTGTGTGCGGTTTTGAAAGTATTTTGAAAAGAGGCATTCGTTTAGGCAACCTTTGTAATGATTCTTGTTTGAATATATACAAAGGTGTTTATCTTTTGAAAAATGTTTCAATGTTTGAAAGTTTGTTGGGAAATTGTTTTGAAATTGTGTTGTGTGTTTTTGAAAATAGCAAGGATGGTTTGCAAGAGATCAAGTAACTAGGAGTTGTCTACCCTACTCAAAGATCTTTCCTATACATTTTTAACCCTTTGACATTGTTGTTTTACCATTGTATTTGGTAAACAACCTTATTTTTGGATGTTAAACGGGACAGGTGTGGGTCATCGTATGACCATGATAGCAATATTGCCAAGTATCTTAGCAAGTTTTTGAGGGACTAGATCATTTTTGTATAGGCAACCAAGATAGCGTCATCGAGGGACTATGATCTTTTTGTTTTGTTTTTGTTTTGCCAAGATACCTAGCATGCATACCATGGCCATGTTTTTAAGGCAACAAGTGGGTGAAACCCTAGAGATGCTTGTGTGCATTGTGTTGTCATTTTTCATGCATTTTTGTCTTGTGTTTAGTCATGCTAATTGTTTTATTTTGGTCTTTGCATACAAAACCCTAATCTTACTATCATGCATATTTGAAAGCAATAACATGCGTAAAAGTAAATCTAAGACTATTACAACATTATTATGGGAAGGGGGTACAAGTTTGAATAAGCGGATATTGCACAAAATAAAGCCCTAAAATTATTACAACCATATTGAATTTAATGTACACATAAATAAATGGACAAATATTTAAATATGCAAAAATATAAATATGCATAAAATGTTTTTGATATTAATTTTTTATGTATGTAAACAAAAATATTTATTTAATGTCTTAAAAAAATAAGAAAAATATTATGATTATCTTTGGAAAGGGTGAAAACCCTAGTTTTTTTGTTTTAAAAGAAAATATATTTCTATTATTATTTTATTTCATTTATGTACAAAATAATAAATAAAATATATACAAAGATGTTAAAAAATAAAATATGTGAGAAAATAATATTTTAAGTGTATAAATAATAAAAATAAAAATATGTAATATTTTGGTATTATTTATAAGTTTATTTAAGAAAATAAAAATACATTATTATTAGTAAACTATTTTTATGCCCAAAAAATAATAAAAAAATAATAAAATAAAAATGTAAAAATTAAGAAAATATTTTCGGTGATTTTTAATATTTAGAAAAAATAAGTAAAGTCAACAAATATAAAATAAATAAAAAAAATATACAAAAATAAAACAAATGGGCCAAGGGGTGCAAAAAGCAAGCATGGGGGTGTCAAAAGCAGAAGAAGCCAAGCCCAACCCAATGTCCCTTCATCCCTGTCCTTGAGACAGAAAAAAAAACGTGCGTTTCTTGTTCAAACTTGTAACTCATGTAGACGTGCTTAAAAACAAAATCTTGCAACATGAAAGTTATAGCTTATCATCACACGATTCTAATGATATAAAAACCTTGATCTAACTCTCAAAGACCAGAGAGAATTTCATTGGACCTAATTTCTGACCTAAAAAATTCAGCATGTTCATCATCTAAATTCTCCTAGCTCAGTTAATATAAATACAAGCTATGCATATGTATAGTTCAAGGACATTAAGGGCTACATTTTTGCTTCACAAACCTAAGCATAATGATTCCTAAATAAGGAGATAGAAGTTTGAAAATTACATGTTTCAGCCAAGTTTGGATATGGCAATGTAGGAGTTTTTGATGAGGCCTGAAGGTCGTGTTAGCTTGCCTGAAGTTCACTCAACCTTTCCCAAGGCCTGGCTTGCCTTGAACTTGCCTGAATGTGCTTGTAGAACTCAACCTGCAAAGCTTCAAAGAGAAAATGGTGAAGTGTTAAAATGGAGTTACAGTTGCTTGAGAAGGGCTTGGGTAGCTTGGATGGGATGTATGTACTGTGTCTGAAGTGGTTTGGGAAAAAACGCACGAGTGGAATTTGTTTTGGCCTGAGTTCTGCAGGGCTTGCCCTGTTTTGGGCAGAAGTTGGTGTTTTAGTGTTTTAGGGTGTTTGAGAGGCTTGTAACTCGTGTATTCTGCTTGCTACAATATGTTGAACCTGTTTGAAATGAACACAAGACTTGTTTTTATCAGATACCAAAGTTATGGACCTTTTGCAAGTTGACTTGTTTTTGAAGCAAAAGTTGAAATGACAAAGGCCAAGGTTGTACAAGCTAGCTCAAGGTCTGAGGAGAGTTGGTAAACCTTTTCTGATGTTTGTGGATATGGTTTGTTGCAAAAGATTAAGTTCAATGCTCAAGATAAACAATTTGACATAAAGCATGCTTTATCAAAGTGGCAATGCTACCTTTATGCCATTTTTGGATTAAACCTTTGTACAAAGCTTCCAAGACAAAACCAATGCCATTAACCATTGTATTTTCATTCAATTTTTAAGTGTAGAAGATATTAGAACCTGTAAACCAAGTACAAGCATGCTTTGGACAGATTTGCAAGTTGTAACATGGTGCAAAATGCCTTGGCCAAAAGTGATAATTTTCCAATTTCAAACTTTCGATTCTCCCTAACCACAAATGATCTTGGAGAGTTCTTGGACACTTTGGAATGTTTGTAACATGCTCTACAATCCATATTTGAAATGCATTTTCATATTCCAATTAGAACTAGGTGAAAAGTTGCCATGAAGATAGGTCAAAATCCTGCCTAAACTAGGGCAAAATTTTACTAAGTTAAACGTTTCATGGACCCTTATTCACAAAATCATAACTTGAGATACAAGCATCTTTTGGGAAAACTTTGTGAATAAAAGTTGTATATTTTGTGGAGGAATACAACTTTCATGTTGGAAGTTTTCTTTGAATCCAATTGCATCATGGTGAAAAAGTTGAGAAAAGTTGGGAAAAAATAAGAAATTTTCATAACTTAGAAAATTTCTAAGTTATGAAAATTTTCCATTTTAAACCCTAATTTTCAAAATTAGGTTTCTTGGTGAACAAGTTTCATATTTTGACACATCTTTATGAAAAATGACCCTTGGCACTTGATTTTGACCAAAAAGTCAAAGTTTGACTTTTCAGTGTGCAATTGATTTTTGATCAGTTGACTAGAAAATTCATCTGTCAATCCTATGCATTTGAGATCTTTTGAAATATGTGATTAGGTTAAGATGATGCCATTGAGTCCTTGAAACCATGCTTGAACCCAATTTTCCATTGGCTAGGTGAAAAATCAGAAATTTCCCTTCTACAGTCAAAACCCTAAAAATGACCAATTTGCCCTTTTGATGATCTGATCAAATTTCTTGAGGAGTTATGGTCCAAACTTGATCAAATGGTTAATATGAGTCTATAATGTTGACGTGGATAAAAAATTATGAGGTTTGACTGTAAATTGGCCACAGTTGACTTTTTCCCCAATACAACTGATTTTTAGGTCAACTGTCCAATTGACTGGGCAAAAATTTGATTCAAGGCTTGAAACTTGGTATTTGCAATATTATAAGTCCAACATGAAGTATGAAAGTCACATGAGGCATTGTAAGTAAAAAAAAATCCTTGTGCAAACTCAAACCCTAATTTCAGGTCAACAGTGCAAGGAGAGGTCTTGAGCAGAGCAAAACCTAATCTAGTCTTGAGTCCAAAGAGTCTTGTGGGAAAATCTTGGTAAAATGAGAGGGCAAATTTTAGGGTACAACAGCTTCCCCTATTCAATCTTCTTGAACCTGAAGAGTTAGATTGGCGAGTTTATCGTTCGTGACTCGAAGGTAAAAGATGATTGGACACTAGAGTGCCCGTAAATTTGCACTCGTCAGAATGTAATTGAGGGAATGGGCTTAGAGATGCCATTTGGGGAGGTGACAGAATATTGTCAGAGATGGGCTTAAAGATGCCGTCCAAGAATGTTTGTTGAAAATCAGGAGAATGAACATCAGAATGGTATCCGTGTCTGGAACGTATCTGAGTTGTATCTGGAGATTGGATCTGTATGAGCAAGGGAATGGCGTCTGTGTCTGGAGCGTATCCGAGTTGTAACTGTATTTGAACTTGAATGAATAACATAATGACTGTCGTGCCTGGAGTGTATCTGTATTGTATCTGAGTCTGAATAAGCGACAAAATAGCATCCGTGTCTGGAGCATCTCTGGGTTGGGAAAACATTTGAATGAGTGACATAATGGCTTCTGTGTCTGGAGCGTATCTGGACTGTATCTGAAGTTGAGATCTGTATGAATATCAAAATGACTTCCGTGTTTGGAGTGTATCTTAACTGTAACTGGGATCTGAATAAGTGAATAACAGAATGACTGTCGTGTCTGGAGTGTATATGAACTTGAAATTGATAGTTGAATCTGAATGAGAAATAGAATGGCTTTCATGTCTAGAGCGTATCTAATCTGTATCTGATTGTTGAAGTCTGAATGAGTGACAGAATGGCATCCGTGTATGGAGCGTATTCGTACTGTATCTTGACTTTGAATTCTGAATGAGTAATAGAATGACCTCCGTGTCTGGGGTGTATCTATACTGTATCTGAATAAGAGATCTGAATGAGTAACAGAATGACTTTCGCGCTTGCAGTGTATCCGTGCTGTATCTGAAATCTATGAATATTTGTTAGAGGTAGCCTTTAATCTTATCCTGAAAAGGGTAATATGTTAGTTGAAACACAAAGTTATGTTGCATGAAATGTATGATGCAATAAAATGTGTTTTATGATATATGAATTTAATGTATGCGCATGTAAGCTGATTGGCTGTCTTGCTGAGGAAAATAAATCCTTAATGGCTAGAGATAAAGAAATCCTTGACTGCTGCTAGGGAAAATAAATCCTTGACTGCTGCTGGAGATTCAAAATCTTTGATTGCTGAGGATGAGAAATCCCCGGACCACTGTTGGGGATAGAAAATCCTTGGTAACTCACGGGGATTATCAAAAACTTTGACAACTTCTGTGGGGATGTGAGAATCCTTCACGACATTCCTGGGGATACAGGAAACCTTCAAGTCTTTGGAGTTGGAGTATTGACAAAAATTCTGCTTGGGGAAATAATGCCATGTACTGCCTGAGAAATCTGCTTGGAGAATCTAGAGAACTTTGATGACTATGGTTGGGGATTACACAAAGGGAATCCTTACTCGGCTGGGGAATAAGGAAACTCTGGTGATCTCTATCGGGGATCGAACAAAGGAAAACCTTGATCTGCTGGAGAATAAGGAAGACTCTGATGTCTTCTGTGGGGAACTGAGAATGAGACTCTTCAATCTGCTAGGGGAATTTGAATCCTTGGGGAGTTCATGCTGAGAAGTCAAGAATGAGAATCTTCGATCTGTAGGGGATTAAAATTCTGACAAATTCATGCTGGGAGTAATGAAAACTCTGGCAGCTTTGCTGGGGAATCAAGAATGAGAATCTTCAATCTGTTGGGGAGTAAAAACTCTGTGGGGAGTAGCTATACCACTGGAGAGTAAGCTATCCTGCTGGAGGGTAAGTTCAGGACTCTGGGGGAAAAGCTTATTCTTGTTTGGAAGAAGTTCAGGAGTTTGGTTTGTATGCCATTCTACTGGGGAATCACCCTTGGTTAGGGATAAAACAAAAATTAACTGTTATCTGGTTGATTCTCAGATTTTAAGACAACTTGCTGGAGAATCTGGGGAAAACTGAATGGTTCCCGCTGGGGATTGATAGTTGGAATTTTGACTCTGTTGGGGAAGAAGGTTTCATCTCCGTTGAGGGTCTGTAGTTCAAAGTTTTTGCTCCGCTGTGGATTGGGAGTTTGAAAACTTAACTCTGATGGGATTTTGAAATTTAATTCCGCTAGGGATATGTATTTCAAGGTTTTAGCTCCACTGGGGATATAAATGATGTACTGCAGGGGATTTCTCTTGGAATAGTCTGAAGACGTTTTCCTATACTTTCAACCTAACAGTAATTATTCCCTCCCATTTCGTTTATTTGTAAACAATGATTATATTCAAATGCATATGCTCATTAATAAATCAATGGACGTTTTCAAATAAAACATAAGTGTAAAAAGGAAAAGACAAATAGTTTTCTGCACTTTGAAGTATCTTTTTATTAACTTTGTGTAAGTATTTTGTGCAAAGGAGACAGACATCCTAGTAAGAGAATGTTGTCATAAAAATGAGAAATTTTTTTACAAAGAAAGACGGCTATGTGTAAAGATTCCATGGGGTTCCCATCCTGCTATAGCCTTCGTAACTCTGAATATCTTGTCCATTCATTGCTTCGTCCTAAGGTGATTGAGTTGATCAGAAGCCCGAAGCTTGTCTGTGAAGAGATTGTCCTTAAAGTGATCCGACGAGACATAGTCATACGCTTTAATTCCCTAACTTTTGCCTGGACCGCCCTTTCGGATTTTCAGTCCATCGGGAAACCCTTTTTTTTTCCCAAGTCGCCCTTTCGAGTTTTCAACTTTCCAGGTGTACAAATATTTTATTTATCCCTAATTTTTGCCTGAACTTCCCTTTCGGGTTTTCGATTCATCGGGATTCCCTTTTTTGCCCAAGTCTCCCTTTCGGGTTTTTAACTTGCCGGGTCATTTATGCGTAGTATCTTTTGACTATGTCTGCGTTCGCAGGGTGCAGTAGGTCATCACCGTCCATGGTGGTTAGAATCATTGCCCCACCAGAAAAGATGTTTTTGATCACAAATGGTCCTTCGTAGGTAGGAGTGCATTTTCCCCTGGGATCACTTTGCGGCAAGATGATCCTCTTGATTACAAGATCCCCGACTTGATATACCTGGCGTCTGACTTTCTTGTTGAATGCCTTGATCATCCGTTTTTGATACGTCTGACCATGACAAACAACAGTAAGTCGCTTTTCATCAATCAAGTTAAGTTGATCAAGCCGGGTCTGAATCCAATCGTCTTCACTCAAACCAGCATCTTTCATGATTCTCAAGGAGGGAATCTGAACCTCAATAGGTAAAACTGCTTCCATGCCGTATACCAAAGAATAAGGTGTTTCCCCAGTTGAAGTGCGTGCCGTGGTACGGTACCCGTGCATAGCAAACGGTAACATCTCATGCCAGTCCTTGTAGGTGACTGTCATTTTTTGTATGATTTTCTTGATATTTTTGTTCGCAGCTTCGACACCACCGTTCATCTTTGGCCAATAGGGAGATGAATTGTGATATTGAATCTGGAACTGCTCGCACAAGGCAGTGATCATGGTATTATTAAGGTTTGTACCGTTGTCGGTGATGATCCTATCAGGGATGTTGTACCGGCAAATGAGGTTCTGCTTGATGAAGCGGGTAACCACATTCTTTGTGACAGATGCAAAGGAAGCTGCTTCGACCCACTTGGTAAAGTAGTCAATGGCCACCAGGATGAAGCGGTGTCCATTGGATGTTGTAGGCTTGATCTCTCCAATCATGTCGATTCCCCACATAGCAAATGGCCAAGGAGCTGTTAAGACGTTGAGAGGAACTGGAGGTATGTGTACCTTGTCCGCATATATTTGACATTTGTGACAAGTCCTGGAATGTTGATAGCAGTCAGCTTCCATGGTAGACCAGTAGTAGCCTGCCCGCAGAATCTTTTTAGCCATCGTATGTCCGCTAGAGTGAGTGCCAAAGGTACCATTGTGCAGTTCAGCCATGATCTGTTCAGCTTCAATCTTGTCCACACAACAGAGCAGAATGCAATCATGATTGCGCTTGTATAGGATACCATTGCTCAAGAAGAACTTAGCTGAGAATCTCCTTAAGAACTTTTTGTTGTTGACCGAAGCTCCTTCAGGATATTCTTGAGCCTCGAGATACCTTTTGACTTCATGAAACCAAGATCGGTCCACTACTTCATCGGTATTAATCTCGTGACAATGTGTAGGTTCGTCTATCCGTTCAATGGTGATTTGGGGAGCCTCATTATCCCAGTTAAGTTTAAACATGGATGACATTGTAGCTAGGGCATCTGCTAGCTGACTCTCTTCTCGCGGGAAGTGCTCGAAGGTAATCTGCTCGAAATGTGGTAACAATGTCAAGACATGTTCTTTGTAAGGGATGAGGTTTGGATGTTTAGTATCCCACTCTCCTTTGATCTGAATGATGACCAAAGCTGAGTCCCCAAACACAATCAACAATTTGATTCCCAAGTCAATAGCAGCCTTGAGACCAAAGATACAAGCTTCAAATTCGGCCATGTTGTTGGTGCAGCGGAAGCAGAGTCTGGCGGTGAAAGGTGTATGGCAACCTTCTGGAGAGATAAGTACAGCACCGATACCGTTGCCAAGTGCGTTGGAGGAACCATCAAAGTACAGGGTCCATCGGGATCCTTGTTCAGGTCTGTCATATGGCTTGCAGTCTTCAATGTTATCCAAAGTCATAATGTCCTCTTTGGGGAAGTCGAATTTCATGGATTGGTAATCTTCGACAGCTTGATGGGCTAGATGATCAGCTAGCACACTTCCCTTTATAGTTTTTGGGTCGTGTATTGTATATCGTATTCTGCTAGGATCATTTGCCATCTAGTTATTCTTCCAGATAGAGCAGGCTTCTCAAAGATGTACTTGATCGGATCCATCTTAGATATCAGCAAAGTGGTATGAGTCAACATATACTGCCTTAGCCGACGAGCAGCCCATACCAAAGCGCATCAAGTTTTCTCAAGCAATGAGTATTGGGTCTCACAGTCGGTAAACTTTTTGCTAAGGTAATAAATGGCATGCTCTTTTCGGCCAGACTCGTCATGTTGGCCCAGTACGCACCCCATTGAATTATCCAAAACAGTCAGGTACATGATTAGAGGTCTTCCTTCGACGGGAGGCATCAGGATAGGAGGTTCTAGCAAATACTCCTTGATTTTATCGAAAGCAACTTGACAGTCATCATTCTGTTTAACCACCTGATCTTTCTTCAACAGCTTAAAGATTGGTTCACAGGTAGATATTAGGTGAGAAATGAACCTGGCAATGTATTTTAGGCGTCCCAAGAAACCTCTAACCTCCTTCTCAGTGCGAGGGGCAGGCATTTCTTGTATAGCTTTGACTTTGGCAGGATCAACCTCGATGCCTTTGTTACTGACAATGAAACCCAAGAGTTTACCGGACCTGACTTGGAAAGTGCACTTGTTAGGGTTCAGTCTGAGCTTGTACTCTTTCAACCTGACAAACAGCTTTTGCAAATGGTCGAGGTGTTCTTCTTCTGCCTGTGAACGGGCTATCATGTCATCTACGTAGACCTCTATCTCATGATGTATCATATCATGAAACAAAGCTACCATGGTGCGTTGATAGGTTGCCCCGACATTCTTCAGTCCAAATGGCATCACTTTATAGCAGAACGTACCCCACTGTGTAACAAAAGTAGTTTTCTCCATGTCTTCAGGTGCCATTTTGATCTGGTTGTAACCTGAAAATCCATCCATGAAAGAAAATACCTTGTGCTGAGCTGTATTGTCAACCAAGATGTCAATGTGCGGTAGTGGAAAGTCATCTTTAGGGTTGGCCCTGTTTAAGTCTCTGTAATCCACGCACATTCTGACTTTGCCGTCCTTCTTAGGCACAGGCACAATGTTAGCAACCCATTGTGGATAGGAAGTAACAACAATAAATCCAGCATTGAACTGCTTCATCACTTCTGCTTTGATCTTTTCAGACATGTCAGGCCTCATTCGGCGGACTTTCTGTTTAACTGGTGGACAGTCTTCTCTCGTAGGGAGACGGTGAACCACAATATCTGTATCAAGTCATGGCATGTCTTTGTATGACTAGGCGAAGATCTCAACATATTCATTCAATAGCTGAATTAAGCGCTTTTTGACACTTGGCTCTAGGTTGGCACCCACTCTGACTTCTTTTCTGTCTTCCTCAGTTCCCAAGTTGATTGTCTCTAACAACTCCTCATGAGGTAGAATAGCCCTTTCTTCCTGTTGTAGCAGTCTAGCCAATTCTCCTAGCACTTCACAGTCTTCATCACCTTCATATTCGGCATGGTAGACCAGATCTTCAGAGTCACTGAAGGCCATAGCTGAATTGTTACCCATGGAATCCGGAATGGAAGGGTACATGCATTTGTGAGTGTGGGTGTGTGTAAGGGATATCCATCTTTAAACAAATAAAATGCAAAAAGAAAGACAATGAATACAAAAGTTTATATGTGAAAACGCCCATGATTCATTAAAATGGCATATGAAGATGAAAAATCAAACCTTACAAATGGACCTATGTGCCTCGGGTAAGGCACAAGGTTAAAAGTGTACGAATTGTTTAGGAATTATTACAAACCAACAGAAATGTTTGAAAGATAAATTACTGATTCATGAAAGTAATGGGAAGAAAGTCCTTTGCCTCCCAATTGCATAGTCCTCCGTCAGCAGTAGGGAAAATCCAGTCTTCCAAGTTGCTCTCCTCTTCACTATCCTCCAAAGCATTGACTCCATGATGGGTGATCTTCACTAGTGGCCCTCCAGCCCGGGAGCAACGTACAACCTTTTGACTAGCCAAAGTGAAACCCAAGCCGAATTTGTCTTCCTTGAAAGGAAAATCAGGAAGCTGCCCCCAGATTGTGCTTCCTCCTTCTTCAATCACAGCCTTTGCATCTTTGAGAGATGACATCCGAGGCGGAGGTCTGGTAATCATGGGTACAGAAGCCACTGTCTTGGTTGCCGCAATCTCCTGAGCTACCTCTTCAAAATGCTGAAAGGGGGTTTCGATGAATTCACCATCCAATTCAACATAGCGGAAAGAATTTAGATGGCTTATCATGTATTCCTCTTTGCCATGAACAATTATAATTTTCCCCTTGACAGGGTACTTGAGCTTTTGATGCAGAGTGGAGGTAACAGCTCCAGCATGGTGAATCCAGGGTCTTCCCAACAAGCAAGAATAGGAAGGATGGATGTCCATAAAGTAGAATGTGGAATTGAAGGTTTCAGTTCCCACTTTAATCGGGATGTCCACCTCTCCGTGAACCATCCTTTTAGAACCATCAAAGGCTCTGACAATGATATTGCTGGGTTTCAGGGTTAGGCCTTCACAATCCAACCTATCCAAGGCCTTCTTCGACAAGACATTCAGTGAAGAACCAGTGTCTACCAGGATGTGTGCTAGAGTAGTCCCTCTGTATTCCACCGAGACATGCAAAGCGTCATTATGTTTTCTCCCTTTTGATGTTAAATTGGCATCGGAGAACCCTAGACCATTGTCATCTGTTAGGCTAGCTACATTCCTGGAACTGATCCGCGGAGGTTTCCTGTGACACGTGGGTCGTCTTCAAAAATCTGATCAAAGCTTTAGCATGAGCTTCTAAACAAAGCAACAGGGCCAACATGGAGATCTTTGAGGGGGTTTCCCCCAGTTGTTCCACAACGTCATAATCGATTTTCTTGATTATTTCAAAAATCTCTTCCATTTCTTTTTGAGAGGTTTCAGGGATGATCAACGGCTGAGCCCTCGTCCTGACGGGCTCTTCTTGGATCCCTTTCCCTCTATCATCAGCAGCAGCAGAGGGGACAACCACATGAGTTACAATTTCTTCAATAACTGGAGTTCTCGCAGATATGTTGACCGGTACAGGAGTAACCTTAGGAGCAGTTGGGGGTCCGAAGATTGCCTTTGGAGGGGCAATCTCTGGAGAGAAAATTATTCCACTGCAGGTGATTTTACTCGTTCCGGCAATGTTTCAAATGTCGGAAGTCTCTTAATTTGAACTCTCTTCAGTTGATTCAATTTGTTTAATACCGTGGTAGAAGATATCTCCCCCATAGTTCCACAGTATTGATTTGTTGGACTTGTACGGGACGGGCCCTGGCATGGTTATCTTCAAAGGTGAAATCTTCGGATCAGATGTAATCTTAACAGGTCTTTTGGAGACCTTGGAAAGATTGGCGGATATGGTAATTATCGAAACATCATTGACAGGAGTCGGTATAATAGGAGTCTTCTCAAAAAGGATTTCTTGGTTATCCATTAGGTGCTGGATGCCTAACTTCAACAATGGACAGTCGGTTGATAAGGATGAACAAAGGCAATAATCTTCTTCACAACCTGGGAAAATCCCAGCCTTCAGCAAATTCAACTTGATTATTGGCAGCGGAGTCATCAAATCATCAACAGTAGCAACAAAAAGATCCTCTTCAACAGCATGGGCATGGTGGCCATGCTTTGGCATTGGAGCAGAGATCACATTCGGCTTTTCAGGGGCGTCGAATTCAACTTCTTTAGCGTCTATTAAATGCTGGATCTTATTCTTGAGGGCCCAACAATTGTTGGTGTCGTGCCCTATACTCCCCGAATGATAAGCACACTTGGCATTCGCATGGTAGTAAGGAGAAGTTGTATTCGGATTCTTCGGAGCCTCTTTCAGACTGGCAAGGTTTAACTTCAGCAGACGGGGGAAGACCTGAGAAGGAGTCATGTTTATCTGGGTGAATTGCTGTGAAGGCCTTTCCACCCTTGCTTGGTTGGTTCTAGGTTGATTGTTTCTGGGCTGATCAGCTGCATACTTCTGAATCATTACGGCCCCCACCGCTGGCCGGCGCTTAACTCTTCCCTGACCTCTTTGGGAGTAGACAGATGAGACTTCTTTCTTTGCTGGAAAGGTCTTTTTAATGGCAGTGGAAGCAGATGCATCCTTTTGCATTTTCCCGCTCTTGATTTCGGCTTCAACTCTTTCACCAGTTAGAATTAACTCGGTGAACCCCGCAGACGAACTTCCTATCAGGTGATTAAAGAAAGGACCTGACAGAGTCCCTAAGAACATATAAACAAGCTCTCTTTTAGATAACGGTGGCTGCACCCTTCCAGCCAAATCCCTCCATTTCTGGGCATACTCTTTGAAACCTTCATTTGAGACCTTGCCCATACTCTGTAATTGAGTACGGGTTGGTGCTAAGTCCGCATTATATTGATATTTTCTGTAGAAGGCGGCCGCCAAATCTTCCCAATTATGCACATCAGACCTCTCTAGCTGGTAGAACCAATCCAATTGTGTCCCCGATAGACTGTCCTGGAAGAAATGAACCCACAGGTCCTTGTCAGAAGAATCTGGTTGAATTTTTATGACGTAAGATCGTAGGTGCATCTTGGGACAAGACAACCCATCGTATTTATCAAAAAGAGGCACCTTAAACTTAGGGGGAATGAAAATTCCAGAAACCAAACCTAGCTCCTCAAAATCCAGCCCAAGCACTCTCTGTACCTCCATGGCAGCAAGACGCTCTTCCAAATTCTTATATTTGTCATCTGCAGGAGGGTACTGCTGTTCAGAGTAGTCTTCATCCTCCTCCTCTTCTTCTTCCTCAAACTCAGATGGCACTGCAGCTCCCTTTCCTTTTCCTACCCCTTCATCAGATGTTGAGGGGAAATCTAGGACCCTTCTAGCTTGACCTTCAAATCTTCTACCCAAAGTAGCCACACCAACTCTCTTCTTTTTCTTTTTCTCTTTTTCCTTTTTCAGCAAGGTTTTGAGCTCCTCCTGCCCCTTGGCTAGGGTCATGAGTAGCTGTTGGAACTGTGAATTTTGCGCTTGTAAGTCTTTGACCGTCTGCTTAATATCCATCTTGCTGAAATAAACAGCAGAGAGATAAGGAAACCTGGTGTGAAGTCCTGTTTATGCATATGATGAATGATATGTATTCATGTAATGCATTCAAGGATTCAGAAATTCAAAATTGTTTTAAACAAATAAAGAAACACACGTCATATTAATAAGATAGAATTTATTAGTACATCAATGCCCCATGGGCAAAATAATACAAAATTCTAAGGTAAAAAGACATTGCGCATCCTCTTTGTTGCAATGTAGGTGTTGAGAGTCTGCTCTTCGTGAAGTTGACGAGTAAGTTCCAAAACCTTCTTCTCACTTGCTTTGAATTGGGCTTCAAAAGTATCGCGTTCTCCCTTGAGCTGTATCCAAATCCTTTGTAAATCTTCTAATGATGTTGGCATGTCAGGATGTAGGAGGGTGTATGGAACCTCTCCTTCCATAACAGGCTCTTTGATCACAGGTAGAATATAGGGGTAAGGCATCATAAGACTTTGGGCGCGGGTTCGTACCCACTTGAGGTAAGGCTCAAGGGGATGGAATTCTTGTGTCCCTAGGTCTTACTCTCCACTTTGTTTGGCATTCTCCAAGCTCGGATGAACCTTTGTCGAAGTCCTTGATCGTCGTTGTCGAAGTCAAAAACCAAGTCTAGAATCAGCATGTCATGTGGGTCATCCCTTCGGGCATACCCAAACTATCTCAGAGCCAAGCAGGGGTTGTAGGTAATGCCTCCCCTAATGCCTAGTAGAGGGACATTAGGGAATTCCCCACAATGATCAATGATGATAACATTTTATCGGGATCGAGAACACCAATGAACATCTGAATATGTAAGAGTCATCAATCATTGTGACAACCTCAAACCTTGCTCATTCTGCAAAATTGATCGGGGAAGATGAGAAATAAACCATCTTGCCAGTAGAGGAGTACATCACATGAGAACACCTCTTTTCCTCATTGTTCGTGTGTGAAATGAGTGGAGGATATCCCCAAGCAATGTAGGCACCGGGTTGCGAGCCAAGAAGATTTTGACAGGATTCACATATATAAGCTGGTCAGGGTTAGGGAACAAGACCAACCCATAGATGAGAAGATCTACAATCTCCTCAAAGGCTTGTAGATCTAGAGAATTCCAGCATTCTTGAGCTTTCTCAAACAGAAACTTTGCCAAGAAACCCTTGACACCACTTCTAGTCTCCCAATGGCCCATGACATCAGATGGTTGCAAGTGTAGGGCTTGAGCAACATCTTCAGGCTTTATATCTCTTTCTGTACCGTTGAAGGGTAGTTGATAGAGAATAGGAATCCTCAGGAGTTGATAAAATTCCTCCAAAGTAGGCACAAGCTGGTAATCAGGAAATGTGAAGCAGTGGTGTAGGGGGTCAAAGAACTGGAAGAGAACTTTCACCATATCCTCCTCAGTGTTGGTGTTGACTAAGTTGAGAAGACGACCATGTCTCTCGGTGAATGTAGAATACTTTGGAATCCTATAAGCAAGCTCCTTGAGTTGAGGAGGAACCCTCACAAGGTTGACCTGAATTGTTTTCCTGCGAAGTGAAACCATTACCTACAAAACAGGAACAAAGATGAAGATCCAAAATCCTTGAAATGGTTAGTGGATGCATATGATGCTTCATGATGTCCATGATGTTATGCACAAGTATATATGTACAAAAAAATCACACAAGTTTCTAGTTTTAGGCTTGCATGGGGTTTCATAGGTAAGTACCCTCTTGAAGTTTAGTTGGCTCAACCTGTCCTATAAATAGTAACCAGGTTCTAAGGAGCTCAATATCACAGGATTATTTTCTGTGTTCATTGTTTCAGTTTAGCCACTTTACTGGCAACTGAAATATTCCAAGAAAACAAACCTCGATGAGTGTAGTATCGAGTATCTACCAACTTCGGACTGCACCAAAGTCGGTCATCTCACTACCCCTAAAAAGGCCAAGTTGGTCAAGTAAAGGTTCTAAAAGTCCATTAGTGCTTCATGACATCACTCAGCGGCCCCGTATTCTCTTTGATTAACTCAAAGGCTACTGGTACCCACAAATATGTCGCACTAATATAGCTATTGCTTCAACCATGTCGGTATACCCCACACAGTTTCCACAATGTATTGCTATTTACCTATGAATGTTTCCCAAATCCGGGTAGAGGATTCAAACCCAAACAAAAGAACCAAAGTGTAAAGCATACAAGTCAAGCAAGATAAGCATGTAAAGGTGATATAAAACCTATGGTAACCCCACTTTTAGATCAATCCCTAGCATAGTCTCCAGTTCTGTGATGCGGTGGGAGAACTGACTTGAGGTTTTGCGTTTGTGTTCGCAAATGTTTCGGTTTAGCAAGAGTCACCACCGACTTTTTATTTTATCCAAAGGAAAGGTCAAAAAGCACATGAAAGACCTTTTAGATTGTTTTTGGGTTCGGGGGTAGATTATGAAAAGGGAAGGTGCTAGCACCCTTTTCATCCATGGTTTTCCATGGGCTCTTAGTTACTTGTTTTAGATTACTTGCTTTTGCTTTTCAATTGTTTGAAATGGTGCTTTTGTATGCGGTTTTGAAAGTATTTTGAAAAGAGGCCTTCGGTTAGGAAACCTTTATAATGATTCTTGTTTGAATATATACAAAGGTGTTTGTCTTTTGAAAAATGTTTCAATGTTTTAAAGTTTGTTGGGAAATTGTTTTGAAATTGTGTTGTGTGTTTTTGAAAATGGCAAGGATGGTTTGAAAGAGATCAAGTAACTAGGAGTTGTCTACCCTACTCAAAGATCTTTCTATTTTTAACCCTTTGACATTGTTGTTTTACCATTGTATTTGGTAAACAACCTTGTTTTTGGATGTTAAACGGGATGGGCGTGGGTCATCGTATGACCATGATAGTAATATTGCCAAGTATCTTAGCAAGTTTTTGAGGGACTAGATCATTTTTGTATAGGCAACCAAGATAGCGTTATCGAGGGACTATGATCTTTTTGTTTTGTTTTTGTTTTGCCAAGATACCTAGCATGCATACCATGGCCATGTTTTTAAGGCAACAAGTGGGTGAAACCCTAGAGATGCTTGTGTGCATTGTGTTGTCATTTTTCATGCATTTTTTTCTTGTGTTTAGTCATGCTAATTGTTTGATTTTGGTCTTTGCATACAAAACCATAATCTTACTATCATGCATATTTGAAAGCAATAAAATGCGTAAAAGTAAATCTAAGACTATTAAAATATTATTATGGGAAGGGGGTACAAGTTTGAATAAGGGGATATTGCATAAAATAACGCCCTGAAATTATTACAACCATATTGAATTTAATGTACACATAAATAAATGGATAAATATTTAAATATGCAAAAATATAAATATGCATAAAATGTTTTTGATATTAATTTTTTATGTATGTAAACAAAAATATTTATTTAATGTCTTAAAAAAATAAGAAAAATATTATGATTATTTTTGGAAAGGGTGAAAACCCTAGTTTTTTTTTGTTTTAAAAGAAAATATATTTCTATTATTATTTTATTTCATTTATGTACAAAATAATAAATAAAAATATATACAATGATGTCAAAAAATAAAATATGTGAGAAAATAATATTTTAAGTGTATAAATAATAAAAATAAAAATATGTAATATTTTGGTATTATTTATAAGTTTATTTAAGAAAATAAAAATATATTATTATCAGTAAACTATTTTTATGCCCAAAAAATATAAAAAAAATAATAAAATAAAAATGTAAAAATTAAGAAAATATTTTTGGTGATTTTTAATATTTAGAAAAAATAAATAAAGTCAAAAAATAAAAAAGAAATAAAAAATATATACAAAAATAAAACAAATCGGCCAAGGGGTGCAGAAAGCAAGCATGGGGGTGTCAAAAGCAGAAGAAGCCAAGCCCAGCCTAATGTCCCTTCATTCCTGTCCTTGAGACAGAAGAAAAACGTGCGTTTCTTGTTCAAACTTGTAACTCCTGCATACGTGCTTAAAAACAAAATCTTGTAACGTGAAAGTTATAACTCATCATCACACGATTCTAATGATATAAAAACTTGATCTAACTCTCAAAGACCAGAGAGAATTTCATTGGCCCTAATTTCTGACCTAAAAAATTCAGCATGTTCATCATCTAAATTCTCCTAGCTCAGTTAATATAAATACAAGTTATTCATATGTACAGTTCAAGGACATTAAGGGCTACATTTTTGCTTCACAAACCTAAGCCTAATTATTCCTAAATAAGGAGATAAAAGTTTGAAAATTACCTGTTTCAGCCAAGTTTGGATATGGAAATGTAGGAGTTTTAGATGAGGCCTGAAGGTCGTATTAGCTTGCCTGAAGTTCACTCAACCTTTCCCAATGCTTGGCTTTCCTTGAACTTGCCTGAATGTGCTTGCCTGAAAGTGAAAATGGTGAAGTGTGAAAATGGAGTTACAGTTGCTTGAGGAGGGCTTGGGTAGCTTGGATGGGATGTATTCACTGTGTCTGAAGTGGTTTGGGACAAAACGCACGAGTGGAATTTGTTTTGGCTTGAGTTCTGCAGGGCTTGCCCTGTTTTGGGAAGAAGTTGGTGTTTTAGTGTTTTAGGGTGTTTGAGAGGCTTGTAACTCGTGTATTCTGCTTGCTACAATATGTTGAGCCTGTTTGAAATGAACACAAGACTTGTTTTTATCAGATACCAAATTTATGGACCTTTTGCAAGTTGATTAGTTTTTGAAGCAAAAGTTGAAATGAAAAAGGCCAAGGTTGTACAAGCTAGCTCAAGGTCTGAGGAGAGTTGGTAAACCTTTTCTGATGTTTTTGGATGTGGTTTGCTGCAAAAGATTAAATTCAATGCTCAATATAAACAATTTGACATAAAGCATGCTTTATGAAAGTGGCAATGCTACCTTTATGCCATTTTTGGATTAAACCTTTGTACAAAGCTTCCAAGACAAAAACAATGGCATTAACCATTGTATTTGCATTCAATTTTTGAGTGTAGAAGAGATTAGAACCTGTAAACCAAGTACAAGCATGCTTTGGACAGATTTGCAAGTTGTAACATGGTGCAAAATGCCTTTGCCAAAAGTGATAATTTGCCAATTTCAAACTTTCGATTCTCCCTGACCACAAATGATCTTGGAGAGTTCTTGGACATTTTGGAAAGCTTGTAACATTCTATACACTCCATCTTTGAAATTAATTTTGAGATTCCAATTGTAACTAGGTGAAAAGTTGCCATGAAGATAGGTCAAAATCCTGCCTAAACTAGGGCAAAATTTGACTAAGTTAAAAGTTTCATGGACCCTTATTCACAAAATCATAACTTGAGATCCAAGCATCTTTTGGGAAACCTTTGTGAATAAAAGTTGTATATTTTGTGGATTACTACAACTTTCATGTTGGAAGTTTTCTTTGAATCCAATTTCATCATGGTGAAAAAGTTGAGAAAAGTTGGGAAAAAATAAGAAATTTTCATAACTTAGAAAATTTCTAAGTTACGAAAATTTTCCATTTTAAACCCTAATTTTCAAAATTAGGTTTCTTGGTGAACAAGTTTCATATTTTGACACATCTTGATGAAAAATGACCCTTGGCACTTGATTTTGACCAAAAAGTCAAAGTTTGACTTTTCAGTGTACAGTTGATTTTTGATCAGTTGACTAGAAAATTCATCTGTCAATCCTATGCATTTGAGATCTTTTGAACTATGTGATTTGGTCAAGATGATGCCATTGAGTCCTTGAAACCATGCTTGAACCCAATTTGCCATTGGCTAGGTGAAAAATCAGAAATTTCCCTTCTACAGTCAAAACCCTAAAAATGACCATTTTACCCTTTTGATGATTTGATCAAATTTCTTGAGGAGTTGTGGTCCAAACTTGATCAAATGGTTCATATGAGTCTATAATGTTGATGTGGATAAAAAATTATGAGGTTTGACTGTAAATTGGCCACAATTGACTTTTTCTCTAATACAGCTGATTTTTAGGTCAACTGGCTAATTGATTGGGCAAAAATTTGATTCAAGGCTTGAAACTTGGTATGGGCAATCTTATAAGTTCAACATGAAGTATGAAAGTCACATGAGGCATTGGAAGTCAAAAAATCCTTGTGCAAACTCAAACCCTAATTTCAGGTCAACAGTGCAAGGAGAGGTCTTGAGCAGAGCAAACCCGAATCTGGTCTTGAGTCCAAAGAGTCTTGTGGGGAAATCTTGGTAAAATGAGAGAGAAAATTTTGGGGTACAACAGAAAATATGACAGAAGACTGTCAGAGATGGGATTAAAGATGCCATCCAAGGAGTATGACAGAGAGTCGTCGGAGATGGGCTTAAAGATGCCATCCAAAATAGATGTTGACTTCGTAAGAACTCTCTTTGTGGGGATTCCTATTCCTGTTGTCTGAGGAGGAGTCCGCTGGGGAATGGTTTTTAGGGGAATAGAGTCTAGGAGCTTCGTTTGTCCATTTCTCTATTGGGGAGTTATCTCTTGAAAGTGAGATGTTATCTGGTCGGGATCCAGGCTTCACGACGACTTGTTGAGAATAATAAGACTGACTGATATCTGATCATATTCCAGGCTTCACAGCGACTTATTGGGGAATATGAAATTAACTACTATCTGGTTGGTTCCAAGCTTTGCAATAATTATAGACATTGAGCTGTTACCTGGTCGTATCCAGGCTTCAGCGGTTTGAAGAAAATTAAGTTGTTATTTGGTCGGGTCAAGGCTTCAACTTGAATATGAGGTATACTGTTATCTGGTCGAGTCCAGGCTTCGGTGTCATAGGTTATACTATCATCTGGTCGGGTCTAGGCTTCATAGTAATTAATAAACTGCTATCTGGTCGGACTCCAGGCTTTATAGTATCTTTAACTGGATAAGAATCAGAAAATCATAAGGTCGATTTAACTGAACCATAAAAAGTATCTATCAGAAAAGAATCAGTAATAAATAAATGGTCGATTTGAACTGAACCGGCATAGGTCTCGATTTATCTTTGTTTGGATAAGAATCAGAAAAATCTTAGTGTCGATTTAACTGAACCAGAAAAAGGTCTTGGATTATCTTCAACTAGAATAGAAATCAGAGAGATCTTAGTATCGATCTAACTGAACTAGAGGAAAATCTTGAATTAACTTTGACTGGAATGGAAATCAGAAAAATCTTGGTATCGATTTGACTGAACCAGACAAAAGTCTTGGATTATATTCAACTGGAATAGAAATTAGAGAGATCTTAGTATCGATCTAACTGAACCAGAGGAAAATATTGAATTAACTTTGACTGGAATGGAAATCAGAAAAATCGTGGTATCGATTTGACTGAACCAGACAAAAATTTTAGATTATCTTCAATTGGAGTAGAAATCAGAGAGATCTTAGTATCGATTTAACTGAACCAGAGGAAAATCTTGAATTAACTTTGACTAGAATGGAAATCAGAAAAATCTTGGTATCGATTTGACTGAACATGACAAAAGTCTTGGATTATCTTCAACTGGAATAGAAATTAGAGAGATCTTAGTATCGATCTAACTGAACCAGAGGAAAATCTTGAATTAACTTTGACTAGAATGGAAATTAGAAAAATCTTGGTATCGATTTGACTGAACCAGACAAAATCTTGGATTATCTTCAACTAGAGTTGAAATCATAGAGATCTTAGTATCGATCTAACTGAACCAGAGGAAAATCTTGAATTAACTTTGACTGGAATGGAAATCAGAAAAATCTTGGTATCAATTTGACTAAACCAAACAAAAGTATCGGATTATCTTCAACTAGAGTAGAAATCAGAGAGATCTTAGTATCGATCTAACTGAACCAGAGAAGGTCTTTTGAGAAAATCTTTTTTAGGAAGATGCTGAAAAAGCCCTTCGCCAGACATAGCCTTTGAGAAGACTGCCAGGTCATGTAAGTTGTCAAGGGTATTTGTTGATTTGATCTTTCCTGAAAAGGTGAAGAGTTAGTCGTATGCAATGTCATGATGTATGAAATGAATTGTGTAATGATGTTCTCAAAATAAATGAGATTATGCGGTATGCGATGTGTATGCGCATGCCATGAGGTATGAATATGGGATGCTGTTGCGATATTTCCCAGTCTGGGAAAATGAATCCCTAACTGCTGCTGAAGAGTATTGGGAATTTGAATCCTTCACTTACGCTGGGGATGATGAATGGATATGATTTTCTAGGGATTTCCTCTTTCTGCTTGAGGATGTTCTGTCGGGGATTCTTAACTCCTTCTTGAGAATATCTCTATGGAGAGAGATAATGCTTTGTTGCAAGGTTTCGCCGATGTAGAGAAATAAACTCTGTTGAGGATTCTTCCGCAGTCAGAGAAATAAACTCTAACCAGAAGGAGGTTTTTATTAATTGTTTAAAGTTATAAGACTCGGCTGGGGAAAATAGATTTCAGCTCTCTGAAGGAACTTTGCTAGAGGAAGTAATTCCTGCTCGGGGAAGGAGAGATCAACACTTTATTGTTTCTACTATGTGAGGAACATGGACGTCACAAGGTCATATGTAATGGTGACTTCGTCTCGAAATGTCTCTGCCCCTGTACCATGCTGGAAAGAGCAACTGTCGGGACTACAAATTGTTTTTTCTTAACTTTTCCCCGTTTCTTAAAATCATTAGTAATCGCCTTTCTGTTTCTTATGTAAGTATTTTTGAACAGTGATCATATTTAAATGCATATGTCAAAAATAATCATTGGACGTTTTTGCAACACAAAACACAAAAAAGAAAAGCAAACAGTTTCGTACTTTCAAAGAAATGATTTGTATTGATTCCTGAAGTTCGCCTATAACACGCATTTTGTACAAAGAGACTGACGTTCTAGTAGGAGAACACATCCGTGAAAATGAAAACTATATAAAATAGTGTACAGAGAGAAAAAACAGCTATGTGTAACAATTCCATTGAGTTTCAATTCTGTATTACCCCCATGTCCTTGAGCGTCTCATCACTTTTCTACTTGTCCGAAGCTGACTGGATTGATCGATACCGTTTGAGCTTGATAGTTGATACTGAAGTCTGGTCGCAAAGTGATCCAATAGGACATAGTTGTACGCTTCAAATCCCTAACTTTTGCTTGGACCCGCCCTTTCGGGTTTTCAGTCCACCGGGATACCCTTTTTTTTCCAAGCCGCCTTTTCAGGTTTTGGACTTGCCGGGTTTACAGATTTGTTTGTATTTATCCCTAATTTTTGCCCGAACCCTTTTGGTTCACCGGGATGCCCTTATTTTTGCCTAGACCAGTCAACCTAGAGGGTCTTTATTTATGTGTAGTATCTTTTCACTATGTCCACATTAACAGGGTTAGGAAGGTCGTCACCATCCATGGTGGTCAGAATCATGGCTCCACCAGAAAATATGCTTTTGATTACAAAGGGCCCTTCGTATGTGGGAGTCAATTTGCGCTTGGGATCACCTTGTGTGAGTATGATGCGCTTGATTACTAGATCACCTAATTGATATACTTGACGTCTGACCTTTTTGTTGAAAGCCTTGATCATCCGTTTTTGATATATTTGACCATGACAGACAGCAATAAGCCTTTTCTCATCAATCAGATTCATTTGATCAAGTCGAGTCTTGATCCAATCATCTTCATTCAAGCACGCATCCTTCATGATCCTCAAAGAATGGATCTGGACTTCAATAGGTAGGACAACCTCCATACCATATACCAGAGAATAAGGTGTTGCCCCTGTTCACGTACATGCTGAGGTGTGATAACCATGAAGAGTGAATGGTAACATCTCATGCCAGTCTTTATATGTCACCATCATCTTCTGTATGACTTTCTTGATGTTATTGTTAGCAGCCTCCACAGTGCCATTCATCTTCGACCGGTAAGGGGAAGAATTATGATGTCGGATCTTGAATTGTTTAGAGAGTTTGGTGATCATTATATTGTTGAGATTTGTACCATTGTCTGTGATGATTCTCTCTGGCACACCATACCGATAAATCAAATTATGCTTGATAAAACGCGCCATAACATTCTTGGTAACAGTAGCAAAAGAGGCAACCTCAACCCACTTCGTGAAGTAATCAATGGCCACTAGGATGAAGCGATGCCCATTGGAAGAAGTAGGTATAATCTCTACAATCATGTCAATGTTCCACATTGCAAAGGACCAGGGAGCCGTCAATATATTCAAGGGAAATGGAGGTACATGTACTTTATCAGCATAGATCTGGCATTTATGACAAGTTCGGGAATGTTGATAACAGTCTGCTTCTATAGTGGACCAATAGTATCCTTCCCATAAGATCTTTTTATCCGTGGTGTGTCCACTAGAGTGGTGCTAAAGGTACCTTAATGCAAATCTTCCAAAATCCTCTCTGCTTCGCTCTTTTCTACACATCAAAGTAAAGTAGAGTCATGGTTGGGCTTATAGAGGATTCCATTACTGAGGAAGAACTTTGTGTAGAACCTTCTCAGAAACTTCTTATCATTGACAGACGCCCCCTCAGGATACTCTTGAGCCTCAAGATACCTTTTCACTTCATGGAACCAAGGTTTGTCTTCTACCTTTTCAGTGTCAATCTCATAGTAGTATGCTGGTTCATCCAACCTCTCTATAGTGATCTGAGGAGCCTCGTTTTCCCACTTGACCTTGAACATAGATGACACAGTAGCTAGCGTGTCCGCTAACTGGTTCTCTTCTCGCGGAAATTGTTCAAAGGTGACCTCTTCAAAGTGTGGAAGCAAAGTCAACACATGTTCTTTGTAAGGGATGAGATTAGGGTGCTTCGCGTCCCACTCTCCTTTGATTTGACTTATTACCAAGGATGAATCCCCAAAGATGCTCAAGAACTTGATCCTTAGATCAATAGCATCTCTGAGACCCATGATGCATGCTTCATACTCCGCCATATTGTTGGTGCAGTTGAAACATAATATGGCAGTGAAAGGAGTATGACAGCCCTCGGGAGATATGATTACAACACCGATGCCATTGCCGAGTGTGTTAGAAGCTCCATCTTAAACCATAGTCCATCGGGATCTTCCCTCAGGTCCTTCATCCAGTCCAGGTTCTTCACAGTCAGTCACTAGCATAATATTCTCGTCCGAGAACTCAAAATTCATGGACTGGTAGTCATCCACAGCCTGATGAGCCAAATGATCAGCTAGTACACTTCCCTTGATTGCTTTTTGGGTCGTGTATTGGATATCGTATTCGGTCAAGATCATTTTCCATCTTGCTATTCTTCCGGAGAGAGCGGGCTTCTCGAAGATGTACTTGATCGGATCCATCTTAGATATCAATAAAGTGGTGTGGGTCAACATGTACTGTCTCAGTCGGTGAGCAGCCCATGCCAAAGCACAACAAGTTTTCTCGAGCAGTGAGAATCTTGTTTCACAGTCGATAAACTTTTTTCTAAGGTAGTATATTGCATGCTCTTTTTGATTGGACTCGTCGTGCTGCCCCAGCACACACCCCATTGAATTATCTAACACTGTTAAGTACATTATCAAAGGTCTTCCTTCGATCGGAGGCATTAGAACTAGAGTCTCTTGAAGGTATTCTTTGATTCTCTTGAAGGCGGTCTGGCATTCGTCATTCCACTTTACCACTTGATATTTCTTCAGGAGTTTGAAGATTGGCTCACAAGTAGCAATTAAATGGGAAATGAACCTGGCAATGTAATTTAGGCTTCCTAAGAAGCCTCTGACCTCCTTCTCAGTGCGAGGAGCCGGAATCTCTTGTATTTCTTTCACCTTTGCAGGGTCTACCTGAACGCCCTTGTCACTGACAATGAAACCTAGGAGTTTACCAGACCTTACCCCGAAGGTGCATTTGTTCGGATTTAACCTCAGCTTGTACGTCTTCAACCTATCAAACAACTTTTGTAGATGATCAAGGTGTTCTTCCTTATTTTGAGACCTGGCTATCATGTCATCAACATAGACCTTTATCTCACGGTGAATCATGTCATGAAACAAAGCTACCATGGCTCGCTGATAGGTTTCCCCGATGTTCTTCAATCCAAACGACATCACTTTGTAGCAGAAAGTGCCCCATTGTGTGACGAAGGTTGTCTTCCCCATGTCTTCGGATGCCATCTTGATCTGATTGTAACCATAGAAACCGTCCATGAAGGAAAAGATCTTGTGTTGCGTGGTGTTATCAACCAGAACATCAATGTGGGGAAGCGGGAAGTCATCCTTGGGGCTTGCCCTGTTCAACTCTTTGTAGTCCACACATCCGTACCTTGCCGTCCTTTTTAGGCACCGAGACTACGTTAGCAACCCATTGAGGATAAGAGGTGACATCTAGGAACCCAGCGTCGAACTGTTTCATAACCTCTGCTTTGATCTTCTCTGACATTTCAGGGCGCATACGGAGGACCTTCTGCTTTACCCGAGGGAAATCTTCTTTAGTTGGCAGACGGTGAACCACAATATCTGTGTCCAGTCCCAACATGTCTTCATACGACCAGGAAAAGATCTCGACATAATCATGCAACATCTGTATCAACCGCTGTTTGACACTAAGCTCCAGATTTGCACCAATCTTGACTTCTTTTTTGTCTTCCTCTGTGCCCAAATTTACAGTCTCAACTTGCTCTTCACGAGGCTGTATATCCCTTTCTTCCTACTGTAGTAGTCTGGCAAGTTCTCTGGGTACCTCACAATCTTCCTCACCTTCATCCTCGGCTTGGTTGATAGGATTTTCAAATTCATAACCGACAATAGCAGAATTGTTATCAATGGGATCCATAGTGGATATGGATATTCAGTTTATACGTGAGTGCGTGTAAGAGCATAGTTATATAGACAAAGTAAAAGCAGAAAAGTAAAACAGAGAGCACAAAATTTGTATGCATAAACGTTCAATGCTTTATTAAAGACATATGAAATCAAAACATGATAACCCTTACAAGTAAACCATTGTTCCCTGGGTAAGACACATGGCCATAAAGTTTATAATGTTTATTACATATCCCAAAAACAACAAAGACAATTACTTCTGAATAAAAGTAATTGGTACAAAGTCTTTTGTTGTCCAGTTACTGGGTCCACCGTTAGTAGTAGGGAAGATCCAGCTATCCATGTCATCGTCACCATCACTATCTTCTAGAGCGTTGACCCCATGATTATTGATGGGTAAAGGAGGTCTTCCAACACGAGCACAACGAATATCCCTTTGATCCCCTGATGAGAAACTTAAACCAAACTTATCAGACTTGTACATAATATCAGGGAGCTGGCCCTAGATGGCAGACCCACCTTCTTCAATAACTGCTTTCGCATCCTTGAGAGAAGCCATCTTCAAGGGAGGTCTGGTGATCTTTGGAAAATTGGTGACAACTTCAGTTGCAAACATAGTCTGAGGCACCTCTTTGAAGTTCTGATATGGAGTCTCGGTGAATTCACCGTCCATTTCTACATATCTGAAGGAATTCAGGTGACTGACCATGTATTCTTCTTCACCGTGTACTATGACAATCTTTCCTTTTACCGGGTACTTCATCATCTGATGCAGAGTAGATGTGACAGCTCCCGCTTCATGGATCCAAGGGTGACCCAATAAACAAGAATATGATGGTCTGATATCCATTATGTAGAAGGTAGAGTCGAAAGTCTGAGAACCAACTTTGATGGGGATATCCACCTCCCCGTGCACCATTCTCTTCGAACCGTCAAAATCCCTCACTACAATGTTGCTGGGCTTCAAGGTCAAACCTTCATAGTCTAGTATGTCTAGAGCTTTCTTAGGAAGCACATTCAATGATGAACCAGTATCTACTAGGACATGGGACAAAGTAGTGCCCCTACATTCGATAGAGACATGAAACACATCATTTTATTTCCTCCCTCTAGGTGTCAGATCAGCCTCAGAAAAACCCAAACCGTTATCAGCCGTAAAACTGGCCATACAATCTTCAAATTGGTCAGCAGAGGTTTCCTTTGGCACATGGGCAGTTTTAAGAAATTTCACTAGAGCCTTCGCATGAGCTTTGGAGCACAATAATAAGGCTAGCATAAAAATCTTTGAAGGGGTCTGCCCCAGCTGTTCGACTACATTGTAGTCACTCTTCTTTATAATTTTCAGAATTTCTTCCATCTCCTTCTTGGAAGCCTTTGGGATAGATACTGAATGTGCCTTCGTCTGGACAGGCTCAACCAATATGTCTTTGCCCCGAGTCTCGGCCGACTCGGTGATAGGGGTGTCAATAGGGGTAATCACAGGAACTGTAGTAGTAGTATCAGCAGGAACAAAAGTAGGAATGATCATAGGACCAGTAGAAACTTTCGGAGGAGAAATGTTAGGGGAGAACACTCTTCCACTTCTGGTTATTTTGCTGGTTCGAACAATGTTGCCAATGTCGAGATCAGCCTTCTCAGAAACCTGGTCTTCAACAGCCAGCAGATCCTGCTTGACTCCGTGGTAGTAAACGTCACCCCCATAGTTCCAGGGAACATTTTTGTCTGAGGAGTATGGGATTGGCCCTGGCATAGTAATTATTAGTGGAGTCACCTTCGGAACAGATGTAATCCTGATGGGTCTTTTGGTGGAGACCCTGGGAGGATTTGCCGAAATGGTTATTATTGAAATATCCTTGCAGGAAATAGTTGGAACGGAAGTCTTTTCAAACAAAATCTCTCTATCATCCATCAGGCGCTGAACACCTGCCTTCAACAAATGACAACCAGTTGGTAGAGATAAACATGAGTGGCAACCTTCGCCACAACCCGGAAATAAACCAACCTTCAACCGGTTCCTCTTAACGGTCAGAGTGGAGTAACAAGTTCCTCAACAGAAGTAACAAACATATCATCTTCAATAGTGTTAACACCACGACTGTGCTTGGGCATAGGAGCAGTGATAACATTGGGGATCTCAGGGGCGTCAAATTAAATTTCCTTCGCCTCGAGAAGGTCGTGCACCTTTTTTTTCAAAGCCCAACGGTCATTGGTATTATGGCCTGGACTTTCCGAATGGTATTCACATCGAGCATTAGGGTTGTAGCGGGGAGAGGCAGTGTTGGGATTCTTCAGAGCTTCCCGCAAGGTTACCAGATTATATTTTACCAAATGTGGTAAGACTTGAGACAACATCATATTTATCCGGATAAACTGTCTTACCGGCCTTTCTGTTCTCGATTTTATTATTCATTTGTTGAGTAGGTTCAAGCTTAGAGATCATGACAGTCCCTATCGCTGGATGGCGTTCAGGTTCTGTCCTAATTCCTTTGATTGTACACAGCACAAACCTCTTTCTTCCTAGCAAATAGCTTCCTTGATGCACTGGATGATGCATCCTTTTGGATCTTACCACTCCTCATTCCAGCTTCTACCCTTTCTCCTGTCAAAATCAAATCGATAAAGTCGACTGAGGAGCTTCCAATTAGGTGATTAAAGAATGGACCAGACAGGATACCGAGAAACATATCCACTAGCTCCCTATCAGAAAAGGGAGGCTGGACTCTTCCTGCTAAGTCCCTCCACTTCTAAGCATAGTCCTGAAATCCCTCACTCAAACCCATAGACATACTTTGGAGTTGAGTACGGGTGGGAGCAAGGTCTGCATTATACTGATACTGCTTGTAGAAAGCAGCAACCAGGTCTTCCCAATTACGAATGTTGGCCCTTTCTAGCTGGTAGGACCATCCTAGTTGAGTCCCGGACAGACTATCCTGAAAGAAGTGGACCCATAAGTCCTTGTCAGCAGTGTGAGGCTGGATCTTCCTCACATAAGATCAGAGGTGCATCTTGGGACATGAAACTCCATCATATTTGGCAAACACTGGCACCTTGAACTTTTGTGGTATGACCACTCCAGACACCAAACCTAGCTCTTCAAAGTCCAGCCCAGGCACTTTCTGGACTTCCATTGCACTCAGATGCTCTTCCAGTTGTTTGTACTTTTCTTCGGCCGGAGGATACTGCTCTTCATTGTAATCAGTCTCATTGTCAGATTACTTCATACTAGGGTCTTCCTCTCTTGTTTCCTCTTCTTGATTGTTTCCTTCCTTTGATGAAGTTATTAGTTCAGAGGCTTGCTGCACTAGTCATCTGATCCTTCTTCCTAGATTCACTAACCCAATTGGCTTCTTTGGCTTCTTCTTTTCTTTAATAACCAGAGCTTTCAGCTCTTCTTTCCCCTTGGTCAAAGCCATGATCATCTGTTGAAACTGGGCATTCTGAGTCTATAGATCCTTCACTGTTTGTTCTAGAGCCATTGCTGAAATAAACAACGAAGAGGACGAGAAACCTGCTTTAAAACCTGCTTATACAATGATATGTATGATATATGTATGCAATTTTTTCAAGGATTTCTAAGACTTAAATTTGCTTAAACAGAAAAATAGAAAACTTTAATTGCATCAAGAAGTTTTATTGGTCACAATAATGCCTCTTGGGCTTACAAAAGGGAACAAAGCAACAATAAAATTTCCCAAGCAAAAGGAAGATTCAAGTTTCCCACGGGCGCATCCTCTTTGGTGCAATGTAGGAATTTATATTCCTCTCCCCGTGAAGTAACCGGGTGAGCTCTAGAACCTTCTTCTTGTTGGCGTAGAATTGGGCTTCGAAAGTATCTTGTTCTTCTTTAAGTTGGTTCCAGAATTTCCGTAGCTCCTCAAAATCAGTTGGCATATCAGGATGAAGAACAACGTAAGGAGTGTCTCCTTCATCAATTGGCTCCATGATTACAGGTAAGATGGTGGGGTAAGGCATCATAAGACATTGAGCGCGAGCTCGCACCCATTTGAGGTAAGGCTCAAGAGGGATGGAATTCTTGTGCCCCAGTGTCTTGCTATCAACTCTGTTTGTCATGCCCCAAGATCGAATGAACCTCTTACGATAACCCTGGACATCATTCTCATAGTCAAAGATGATTCCTTGGATAAGTTCATCATGAGGACCATCCCTTCTAGCATAACCAAACCGTCGTAATTCTAAGAAAGGATCATAAGTGATTCTTCCTCTAATGCCTAAGAGAGGGATATTAGGGAATTCACCACAGCGATCAATGATGGTAACATTCTCCGAGGATCACGAACACCAATGAATATATGAATGTGTAAGGGGCATCATCCTACGAGACCATCTCATACCCTGCTTATTTCTCAAAATAGACCGGGGTAGGTGCGAAATAAACCACCTAGCCAATAGAGGAGTGCAACACAAAAGGGTCCCTCTTCTCTTTAGAGTGCGAGTATGCAGAGAGTGTAGAATATCCCCAAGTAAGGTAGGCACCAAATTATGTGACAGAAAAACCTTAACTGCATTCAAATCTACGAGTTGGTCCGTGTTAGGGAATAGTACGATCCCATAGATGAGAAGGGCCAACACCTCTTCAAAAGCTTGTAAATCCAGGTTATCCCAAAAATAGTGAGCTTTCTCGAATAGAAACTTGATTGGAAATCCTTGGACACCTGTTTTGGTTTCCCAATTTTCCAATACATCAGGAAAATTGATCAAGGATAGGTACCCCCAATAACTGAGAAAACTCCTCCATAGTAGGCACTAACTGGTAATCAGGAAAATTGAAGCAGTGGTGCAACGGGTCAAAGAACTGAAAGAGCACCTTTAACATTTCTTCATCAGGGGTTGCAGTGACAAAGTTGAGAAGTCGAACAGGTTTTTCAGTGAAGGGAGAGCTTTCAGGAATCCTTGATGCTAACTCCTTGAGTTGAGGATGCACTTTCACAAGATTTATTTGCATAGTTTTCCTGCAAGCGGATGTGATGTCCTATAAAACAAGACAAAGATAAGCCCTAGAAAATCCTTGAAATTTTTAGTATGATATGCCATGTTATGATGTCATGATTATGCCAGGAAATCACATATATAGCAAACACAAGCAAATCACACCAAAACCTTAGGTTTAAGGCTTGCATGGGTTTTAAGGTCCTACCCTCTTGAAGTTGGATTGGTTCAACTTGTCCTATAAATAGTAACCAGGTTCTAAGGGATCTCAATATCATTGACCTTTCCCACAAGCTTCGTTCGATAGGCGACTGAATTGCAACCAAACAAAACTTAGGAGTCAAGTCTCAATGAGTGTAGCATCGAGTATCTAACGACCTTGGGAATACACCAAAGACGGCCATCTCACTATGTCCTAATGGCCAAGTTGTTCATTTAAAGGTTCTAAGGTCAGTTGACGCTTCATGACACCATGCAGTGGCCCTGTATTCTCCTTGATTAACCCAAGGGCTACCGGTGCCAACCAAAGTGTCGCATCAACGTAGCCATCACTTCAACCGTGTCGGTATACCCTACACAGTTTCCACAATCTATTGCTACTTACCTAACAGGTTCCCCCAGATCCGGGTGTAGGATCTATAGTAACCCAAACAATCCCTTAAAAGTAAAGAAAATAAATAAGAAAACAATTTATAAATGATCTAGACCCTAAGGTAAACCCCACTTTTATATCATTTCCCCAGCAGAGTCTCCAGTTCTGTGATATGGTGGCAAAACCGACTGTTAATACTAGTTTGCGTTTTTTGTTCGCAAATGTCGCGATAAGCAAGAGTCGCCACCGGCTTTTCTTTTATCAAACAAAGGAAAGGGTGAAAAGAATAGAAAAATACTTTTTTCGAGATTTTCTTAGTAAGGGGGGTAGATTATGGAAAGGGAAGGTATTAGCACCATTTCCATCCGTGGTTTTCCACGGGCTCTTAGGTACTTACTCATTTTGAAAATTGTTTTCGTGTTTGTGTGTTTTAAAAGATTTTGTTAGCTTTATGGTAACTCTTGTATCAGTCCTTAAGAGTGTGACAAAGCATTTTTGAAAATAGTTTTTTGAAAGTGTGTAAGTGTGAAAATTTGTTTTTTGAGCAAGTACTTAAGAACAGTCTACCTACTCGGAAAAAAAAAGATGTTCTTTTCCTCCTTTCCTTTAGATAACGCTATCCTACTATTAGTGAGTAGGTAGCCCTATCGTTGAATGTTGAGGGACATTCAAAGGGATGTTTTACAGTCATAAAGGCAACATATGGAGACGCTTTAGCAACTTTTGTTTACGGGACGAGATCATTTACCAAAAGGCAACACTGTAGGGTCATCGAGGGACTATGATCTTTTGATTTTACGGGTCTTTGCTAAAGAGTCCCCCTTCTCGAGGGACATGACTGCTTTATTTTCCGAAAGGAAACCGAAGCGGGGATACCCTAGAGGTGCATATGTGCATATGTTTTCAATTCAATTATTTTTTTGTCTTTTTGTTAGGTTAGCTAACGTTTTAATTTACAGTCTTTCTATACACGGCTACTTACTAACAGTAATATAGCGAAATAATAAAGCAGTAAATATGCGGAAAATAAAATGAAGAAAAATAAATCCTAAACTATTACAAGGCTTTGGGAGAGATACAATATAAGTGCAAGAAGTAAAGTGCGGAATTTTAAATCTAAAACTATTACATTCGTGATCAGTTACAATATTAAAAAAATTGCGAAAACGATAAACTCGCGCGTAATAAAGATGAACGTCTAAAAACCTAAGAAAATGCTAAGTAAACAAAAGAAACTATTTTCTTTTTGTTTTTTGTTTTTGTTAAGAAAAACATTAAATAAAAATGAGGAAGATTAAGTTTTAATCCTAATTAATTAAATCAATGCGAACAAAGACTAATCCTAATATCTTTTTTTTGTGATTTTTAAGAAAATATTTAGATAAAAAAGAATCTAAGTCTAAATAATTTTGAATTAATAAAAATAAGGTCCAAATAATTAATTAAGTTAATTTACAAAGTTAAGGTTAATTCAAGAGAAAAAAACTAAGTCTATTTTATTTTAATTAAAAAGAAAAGTTAAAGTTAAATTAATTAATTGATTAAAGAAATTAATTACATTAAAATATCTAATCCTTTTTTTGTGATTTTTTTGCTTATTTATTTGCTCATAAAAAAAGTTATAAAAAAAAAAGAAGATGTAAATAATAACAATATAAAGAACAATTAAATGGGCCAGGATAAAAAATTAAATGGGGGTGCAGAGATTGAAGTTGGTCAGACCCAGCAGAAGGGAGCCCAACCTCGTCTGGATCCAGTGAGGAGAGATACTGGGGGAGCATGGTAGTTTGAACCCTTAGATGCGTTGGATCTTGATCAGGTAATGGTGAGTTGATGGTACATTGTACACACCTGGTGACTGTATGCATGAGATCTGCAGGGAGATTGTTAAAAAATAAAATGCAAACATGGGATTCGAACCCAAGCTTTCAGGATAACATACATGCTTTTCACCACTGGGCCATGCTACTTATTTGTTGATTATAACAATACAATGATATAATATATGAAAAATGAAACAGAAATTATTTCAAATAAAAAACGCACGCCCAAGTGCGCCCCCATTGTTTTGAATGGACAAATCAGGATGCTGGGTTTTGTGACGTGGACTCTGGGAGGGTTAAACCACCACACACGGTGGTTGACCTCCTCCTTCTCCGATCAGCTCAAAATACGAACCTGCAAAAACAAGCAAGATTAAAAGCTTAGATTCTGGCTACCCCCCCCCCCCCTAAATCATATGATGTGAACCCAACCATGGTGCTGGTTTGGTCTGAAATGGACTGGAAATGAGGATACGAGAACACATAAGCGTTTTTCCCTAACCATGGAAAAACGCAATTCTAACATTAAGATCTCATGCTTTTGGTCTAAACCTGTTATAAACAATAAATCATGTAAACATAGATGGTTAGATGCAAACAAAAACGCATGAATTTACAGATATCAGAGATAAGAAAAATGCAAAACAGAAGGAGGAGATGGCACGATTCTGGCGTGGGGAATCATTGAAATTTACCCTCCCTTACCTTATGAACACCCAGGAGATGGATTTAAGGTTTGGTTAGGGTAGAGGGAGGCGGGAACACATGTTTCAGATTTTCACTTCTTTTATTTTTTATTGAAATTTGAGAGAGGTTTATTATGCATCTGGTTCCCCTCTCATGCTTGAAAGGATGATGTGTATTTATAGGAGATGAGGAAGCAAGGTTTAATGGAAAGAAATAAAGTCATAAAGTCATGGTTTAAAGTCATGATCACAAATTTGAAAAATTACCAAACTTGAGATTTCATGCCATTTTTATGGTTAGATGAACCTGATCATGTTTGCACGTGTTTATGGACCTCATGCCAAGACAAAACACAAGCCCAAGGGTCAAGGCCCATTTCCAATTATTTTGTACCATTTATTTTATATTTATTTGAAATAAATCAAAATAAATATGTAAAAAAATAGGTAAAAATTGTAAGGCCATACAAAATGAGATTAAGGTTCCTCTATAACCTTAGGAGGATATTTGAACCTTAAAGAGTTAGGCCATTGATTCAAAAATTCAAATTTGCTCAATGCACCATTCTTAAAATTTCCAAAATTTTCCAAACTTGGGAAAGTCATAACTTGCTCAATTTTCATCTAATGATGATCATATTTTACTTTTTGGAAAGCCCGAGATGTCTACTTCAATATCTCTTTTGATCAATTTTGCATTTGAAGACGTTATCTTTATGTAAAAGGTCTTGGAAAAAGTGGCTTTTGTTGACTTTCAAAAATGACCTGTAATGTATGAACTTGTATCTTTCAAATGGTGCATTTCTTGATCTTGGGACCGAAGCGAAGTTGCAGGGAATTAGATTTTATTCAAAATGAGCTTTGGTTGGGGAAAAATGGATGAAGTATGTGAAAGTTATGCTTGGTCAAAGTTCAGTTGACTTTTCCTATAGAAACCCTAATTTAGCAATTCTTGACTTTTGATGAATTAGGAGCATTTCTTGAGGAATCATGATAAACCCTGGATCAAATGATGGGTGCCACTTCAAAGTGTTGATATTGACCAAAAATCTTTAAGTTTGACTGTACATGGACCATAGTTGACTTTTGACCTAGCATGGTTGGTTTTCAAGCATTTGAGCAATTGACTGAGCAAACTTGTTGTGTAAGGAATGAAATTTGGCATGGATGACCTTGAAGACATAGGCATTTGAGACCTTCGGAGCTCAACCATCCTGATGAAAATTGGAACCCTAGTTAGGGGTTCATTGCCTTAGGAGAAGAATTTGTCTGGTCAATTCTTGGCCAACCTTGAGCAATTGAAGACCTCTAGGAGTATGTCTTGTGTGAAAATGGGAGGGAAAATTTTGGGGTTTAACAGAGAGGTAAACCTTTTCCACCAGTGCGGAGCCATGAAACAACTTAGCAAAATATCCACAAGAAAGCAGTTGAGTACCATCAAGCAGAAAATTAACATGACCCTTTCATAACATGACAATTGTATTTATTATCCATAATACAAGCAATTATAACTTATATTATCATGTTCATATAGGGTCAACAACGTTTATATGCACATTTATCAAAATATTGGATGTTTTTCCAATAAAATAGTAAAAAGGAAGTTATGTGCACGTATATAAAATAGGATCTTTTATTTACTTGAGAAATCAGTCTATGAAAAAGGCATTTACATTTGGAAACAGATCTTATAAAGAGAAAAAGAGAAAGAAACAAAGGAACTCATGTTGAGCGTAGTCATTTTCTTTAAGTCCCTAACTTTTTCCTGAATCGCCCTTTCGGGTTTTTGATTCACCGGGACACCCTCTTTTTGCCTAAGCTGCCCTTTCGGGTTTTCAACTTAGCGGGTTCTCCTTTTTTTTATAATTTTTTATGCAAAATTTTTTTTAACTATGTCAGCTTTCACATGGAGAGGGAAGTATTCTCCATCCATGGTTGCGAGCATCATCGTTCCACTAGAGAAAACCTTTTTGACCACGAATGGTCCTTCATAAGTCGGAGCCCACTTGCCTCTAGGATCTCCCTGGGGAAGAATTATCCTCTTTAGCACAAGGTCGCCTGACTTGTAACACTGAGGCTGCACCTTCTTGTCAAAATATTTTCTCATCCTTTGCTAATATACCTGACCATGACATACAACCGTCAAACTCTTCTCATCAACGAGTTTTAACTGATCCATCCGATTTTGTACCCACTCACTTCCGCCGAGCTCCACATCCCTCATGATCCTAAGAGAAGGAATTTTGACTTCTACAGGAAACACTGTTTCCATGCTGTAGACCAAAGAAAATGGGGTTGCCCCAGTCAAAGTATGCACAGTGGTACGATAACCATGTAAAGTAAAAGCCAGCATTTCATGCCAATTTTTATAGGTTACTACCATCTTCTGTACAATCTTCTTGATGTTCTTATTGGCCACTTCGACAACACCATTCATCTTCGGTCTATACAAAGAAGAGTTATGATGCTTGATTTTGAAGGACTCACAAAGCTCCCTCATCATTTTATTGTTCAAATTAGACCCTGTCGGTAATTATCTTTTCAGGCACTCCGTAATGATAGATAATGTTGTGTTTAATGAATCGAGTTACCACTTGTCTGGTGACATTGGCATAAGACTCTTCTTCGACCCATTTAGTGAAATAATCGATGGTAACCAAAATGAAACAATGTTTGTTAGATGCAGTTGGTTAGATCTTGCCAATCATATCGATTCCCCACATTGCAAATGGCCAAGGGGAAGTAAAGACATTTAGTGGTACGGGCGGCACATGTACCTTATCAGCATAGACTTGACATTTGTGGCAAATCCGTGCATGATTATAATAGTCAGTCTCCATGGTGAACCAATAATAACCAGCTCGCAAAATCCTTTTGGCCATGGTATGCCCACTAGAGTGAGTCCCGAAGTCACCCTCATGTATCTCTTCAATGATTCTAGCTGCTTCTCTTTTGTCAACACATATGATCAGTAAACCATCATGATGCCTCTTATACAACACACCACCATTGAGAAAGAACTTGGCCGAAAATCTTCTCAAGAAATTTTTGTCTGTGATGGACGCCTCTTTAGGGTATTCTTGTGTTTCGAGATATCTTTTGATATTGTAAAAGCAAATTTCATCGTCTGATTCCAAATTGGATTCAAAGAAAAAAGTTGGCTCATCCAACCTTCTGATGGTAATTGAAGGTGCTTCGTTAGCCCACTTAACTTTGAACATGGAGGACAAAGTTGCCAGTGCATCAGCTAGATTGTTCCCTTCTTTGGAAATGTGTTCAAACATGTTCTCTTCGAAGTACGAAATCAACCTCATAACATGCTCACGATAGTGAATTAGGTTCCGATGACGAGTCTCCCAATCTCCATTAGTCTGGCTGATAACAAGATTGGAATCCCCGTAAACTTTCAAATATTTGATTTGCAGGTCGATCGTCGCTTCAATACCATAAATGTAAGCTTTATACTCGTCCATATTGTTAGTATAATCGAAGCAAATACGAGTTGTGAAAGTAATGTGGAATCCCTCAGGGGAGGTGATAATATCTCTGACGCTGTTTCCCATGGCATTAGAGGCATCGTCAAATACAAGCGTCAAACATGATCCTGGCTCGGGTCTTTCATCTGGGCTTGGTATATTGCAATCCAGAATGTACACTATTTCATCATCTAGAAAGTCAAACTTCATAGGTTCATAATCGTCCATGGGCTGATGAGCAAGATGATCGGCCAATATACTACCTTTAATCGCTTTTTGCATAATGTACTGGATATCATATTCAGTGAGTATCATTTGCCAACGGGATACCCTGCATGTAAGAGCTAGATTCTCAAAAATGTACTTGATTGGATCCATTTTGGATATCAAGTAGTTGGTGTGAGTTAACATGTATTGTCTTAAGCGTCTGGCAGCCCAAGCAAGTGTACAACAAGTTTTTTCCAGCAATGAGTACCTTGACTCGCACTCTGTAAACTTCTTACTCAAGTAATACATGGCTTGCTCTTTCTTCCATGTCTCGTCATACTGGCTGAGGACACAACCCATAGAGTTTTCCAACACAGTTAAATACATGATTAGTGGCTTTCCTTCCACCGGCGGCATGAGTATCGGAGGTTCCTGCAAATACTCCCTTATTTTGTTAAATGCCTTATGACAATCTTCATTCCACCTTATCGTCTGATTTTTATTTAACAATCTGAACAAAGGTTCACATGTGGCCGTGAGATGAGAAATAAACCGAGAAATGTAGTTTAACCTCCCCAAGAAACCACAGACTTCTTTCTCTGTTTTTGGTTCGGGCATTTCTTGTATTGCCTTCATTTTAGCAAGGTCAACCTCGATGCCTTTTTCACTTACAATAAATCCCAACAACTTGCCAGACCTCACCCAGAAGGTGCATTTATTTGGATTTAGCCTCAACAGGAATTGCCTCAGTCTCTCGAACAACTTCTCCATATGAACAAGATGCTCCTCTTCCGTGTCAGACTTAAGAATCATATCGTCTACATAGACCTCCATCTCCTTGTGAATCATATCATGAAAGAGAGTAACCATGGCACGCTGATACGTTACCTCAGCATTTTTCAAACCAAACGGCATCACCTTATAGCAAAAGGTTCCACATGGCATGATAAACGTTGTCTTCTCCATATCCTCCGGAGCCATCTTAATTTGATTGTAACACGAAAAGCCATCCATGAAGGAAAACACTTTTGAAGGAGCAGTATTATTGACCAACGCATCAATATGGGAAAGAGGAAAATCACCCTTAGGGTTGGCTCTATTCAAATCCCTATAATCCATGCACATCTTGACTTTACCATCTTTCTTAGACATAAGCACAATATTTGCGATCCATGGAGGATAATTGACGACTTTTAAGAAATTCACATCCAACTGTTTCTGAACTTCTTCTTTAATCTTCTTGGACATCTCAGGATGAGTTCTTCGGAGTTTTTGCTTGACATGGGAGCAACCTTCTTTGAGCGGTAGTCGATACACCACAATATTTGTATCCAATCCTGGCATATCTTCATAAGACCAATCGAAGATATCAGAATATTCAGAGTAGCTCAATTAATGTGACTTTCATACTTTCCTCGAGATCTGCCCCTATCTTGACCTCTCTTCTTATCTCTTATGTGCCAATATTCACCACCTCAATTGACTCTTGATTCGGCTGGATAACCTTCTCTTCTTGTTTTGACAATTTTGCTAGTTCCTCGGGAAGATCACAATCCTCGTATGCCTCCTCTTCAGCTTGATAGATCGGATTGTCAAAGTTATAGTGAGCGATAGTAGAGTCATTATCAATATAATTTGTGGTGGAAGTGCATCTGCATAAATTATATTTTGGTGTTTTAGTGATGGTGTGTGAAAAGGGAAATATTGCCATTTAAAGAGAAATAAAAAGAAAAGAATGGAAAAAAATTTGAATGCAAAAACATCCTTTATTCATGACAAACTTTTGAAAATAAACATGGTGGCCCTACACAAATGGTTCACTACGCCTTGGGAAGAGCGCAGGAATTATGTCATGATAATAAAAGAAAACAAGAAAGTTACTCCTCATCGATTGATACTTGGATAACATCCACAGAAGTCCAATTATTTAGTGTTTGTCCTGGAATTCTTGGACAAATATAATCTTCAAATTGTATCCATCAACCTTATCGTCACCAACTACATTGGTGTATCCTTCTTGAGCAGCACTAGGACGTAAAAACTTCACTTGAGTAGATAAACCGGATGCTCTGGGATTGGCACTCTACTGACCCGGACTGAAACCAAGACCGAATTTGTTGAATTTTGGGATAACATCCAGCACCTGACCTCATCCTTCAGGGTTGCCATTCTCCACCACTGCTTTAGCATCTCTGACAGAAGACATAACAGTTTCCTGCTTCTTTTTCTGTTATGGAGGAGGAAAATTAACCGTATAAACTATTTTAAATGCCTGAAAAGGAGTATCATGTATTTCACCTTCAACCTCAACATAAAGGAATTATGTCAAATGACTCACAATATACTCTTCCTCTCCGCACATAGTTATCAGTTTTCCCTCTGTAGGATACTTGAGCTTCTGGTGAAGAGTAGAAGTGACTGCCCCTGCTTTACGAAACCACGGTCGCCCCAATAAACAACAATACACTGGTTGTATGTCCATCACAAAGAAAGTAGAAGTGAAAGTGCGAGGACCAACCTTGATAGGTAATTCCACCTCCCCAAGTACTGCTCTTCGGGACCCATCAAAGGCTTTCACCATCAAGACGCTAGGACGCAGCTCCAGGCCGAAATAATCAATTTTCATCAATGCTGACTTGGGTAGTACATTCAAAGATGACCCTGTATCCACTAAAACCCGGGATAGAGTACTGACCCTGCACTCCATAGAAATATGTCACTCTTTGTTATGGTCTCTCCCTTCTGGATGAAGATCAAAATCTATGAAGCCCAGACCGTTCCCAGCAAATATGCTAGCACAAACATTCTCGAACTGATTGACTGTTATCTCATGTGGCACTAATGCATTCTTCATCAACTTCATCAAAGCATTTCTGTGAGGTTCTGAATAGATCAACAAGGACAAGATAGACATCTTATAAGGGGTATGGCTTAACTGATCAATTATACTATAATCGCTCTTCTTGATAATTCGCATTAACTCCTCAACTTCATCGGGAACTGAAGAAGCTTGTGGTACCAGAATTGGTTGAGTCACATTGGCTGGCACAACCCTCAGATTACCAATCATCATCTGCTGGTTTCCATTCTCTCTTGCAGAAGCATCTGTCACATCTTGTACATTGGAAGGACCAAACACTCTCCCGCTTCTAGTCATTCTACTTACACCGGAGAAATTATGAACATCTCCTTCATTGTCTTTAGTAAATTCTTCTTCAGAAGGACGAGGATTTACATCTTGCTTCACCCTATGGTAATAAACATCAGCACCATAATGCCATAGGATGGCCTTCTCACTAGTATAAAGCATGGGACCAGGTACCGTAATCATCAAAGGAGGCGCCCTAGATGGAGTAGGAATACACACATGGGAGTAAGGAATAGATATCACAACAACATCTTCTTCGGTAACCTTTCAGTATCTTGGTCTTCAATCGAACTGTAGGAAACCCTCATCCATCATGAATTGGATGCCAGCTTTCAAATCATCACAGCCCTTTGGTTTCTCTCTACACTTGGCACAGTCTGAAGCGCAGCCCAAGAAAATAGAATTGTCAAGAAAATACCTCTATATATACCACAACAGAGTAGTTACCTATTCCACATTCATGACTAAATTCAGCATCTCTCCATTATCATCAATCATTTTAACAACACCCCTCCATGCCTAGGCATTAGGTTTTGGGTAACATTCAAACCGGTCACTGGAGTAAACTCAATCTCCTTGGCATCTAACAAATCTTGTACCTTGAACTTCAACGTAAAATAATTGTCAGTAGAATGACCAACTCCTCCATAACGGAATTCACATCTTACGTTAGCATCATAGTTATGAGGAAGTCTTCTGGTGGGTGGTGGCATATTTCTCAAACTGATTAACTTCAAATCGAGCAAATGGTGGAGTGCTTCAGTAAGGGATACTGGAAAGGGATCAAATTTTCTCAATTGTCTCTGTTGTTGATTATTATACTGCCGGGGAGCATCTTGTTGTCTTTGTTATTGGGGCGCCTGGTTCTATCTCTGCTATAGAGGAGCATTAACAAGAATAGAAACAACATTGATTTGTTGGTGTTGACGATCCTCTCCTCTTCCTCTATGAGAGTAAACCGCGATTATTTCGCCTTCCCTTTTCATGGGGTAAGCATTGAATGGCTTCTTACCACCCCCTGATGAACCACTAGAACCACTGATTTTAATCTTCCCTAATTTCAAACCCACCTAAATTCTTTCACCAACCATAACCAAATCCACAAATCCTACTGAAGCACTTCCTATCATGTGATCATAAAATGGCCCTTGTAAGGTACTCATAAACATATCAACAAGTTCTCGCTCCATGAGTGGAGGTTGAACCCTCGCAGCCAACTCACACCACTTTTGAGCGTATTCTTTGAAAGATTTTTTTGGTCCCTGTGACAAATTCTGTAATTGAGTGCGATTAGGCGCCATATCTACATTGTACTGATAGTGTTTAACAAAAGCCCGAGCAAGATCATTGCAACATCGAATATGAGTTTTCTCCAACTTCACGTAACACTCCAGGGATGCCCCAGATAGGCTATCATGGAAGAAATGAATCAAAAGCCCTTGATCCTCGGTATGTACTGATATCTTCTGGAAATAAGATGTTGCATGAGTAACAAGACATGATGAACCATTGTATTTTTCAAAGACCGATGGTTTGAAATTTGGTGGAACCTTCACCCCAGATACTAGCCCAAAATCATTAGCATCCATACCAAGGACTCCTTGCCCTTCCACATCCTTCAAACGTTCTTCCAATAACCGATACCTTCTATCTTCAACCTGAACCTCCGGCTCAGAATGCTGCACAGAAAGATGATCTTCATCCTGATAAAAATCATAGTCTTGCTCTTGATAGTTTCTTACACCACCCAGATCATCTCTTTGGTTCCCCACAAGACGAGGTCCAGGAGACGGGGGAAACTGCCCCATGTTACGCAAGAAAGGATTGCCAGGTGACCTGTGAAGATTCCCAATGGGCTGGTCTTGCACATCTTCCAGTCCAATAGAAATGTCCTGATAGAGCCCTTGATTCCCACTATCCACTGGATAACAATGTTGATTGTTCACAATGGCAGCCAATTCCTCCTGTCGGCGATTCACATTGGTGATGACCTCCATGAATTGGGTCATTTGAGTAGCCATCTGGGCTCTCATTTCAGCGAGTTCAGCTTGGACTTGTTCCATCTGTCTTGGAAAATTTTTTCTGGTGGAATACCGATGAGTAGTCCTCTTGAATTCTGGATAAGAAAAGCAAAAAATAAGAATATCATCCTGAGATAACCTTCAATGTATGAGATGCATGATATGCATGATATGTTTTGTTATTTCCAAGCATTTACAAGCTTTGTAAACCATCGGGAATAACAATCGAGCATGATAAAAGACAAATAACAAAAATAAAAAAACTAGTGCAATAACAAACTTCTTTATTTACAAAAAAAAAACAGCAAAACACCAATTCTCAAAGTCTATAGAATAAGATAAAATGATCCCATCCAACAAGACGGGTGGTAATATTTTGACAAAAAACAGAAAAAAATTAAAAAATCAAAGGGGTGGGTCCCCCATCCCAACATGAAATAAAGGTCCCTCCTCCTGGAAATGCTCCTCACTCCACTCATTGGTCTCTTGGAACAACTGTCTTGTCCTTGGGCAGCTGTGTTCTTCAACGAGGCCTTTAATCACTTCATATTTTCAGAGTAGTTGTTCTTCTAAGTACTGACATTGCTCCAGAAAGTGATCACATTTTTTGCATTATGGCAAATAAATAGATATAGGTGCATTCTCTAATTCTTCTATCTGATTTCTGAGCTTAGCATTTTCTTCCATCACACGAGCCATCTGCTCTTCACGCTTTTGATCTTGCATTCTTACTTCAGTTAGTTTCCTTTCTAATTCTTTAACCTTTTCTCCATGACATGCTCTTAACTTTGCTTCTTCTACTTGGAGACTCTTGATCCTTTGTTGACTTTTCAAGAGTGCATTATCCTGAAGAATAATTAAGCTGGAATTCTCAATCCTTGACCTCTTTGATTGTTCACATGATCCGCGACCCTCTAGTATATGATCTTTCTACCGATTCTCCCTCCAGAGTCTTTTCTTTTCTTGTAAAGCAAAGGAAAGCTCAATATTTTTATCTTCCAGATCAGCTTGTAGCTTAATATTCTCAGCTTTGGTGTTTTTGAGGCACGCCATTGGTACCACTTCGGATTCTTCTGGCGCAGATTACTTAGAAGACATCCTTCCATGAGAAAGATGATCATCCTCCAGATCATACACAGGCTGCAGGTACAATCGTTCTTCCCTCTTATAAGGAAACAACAATACCTTTACCCGACTCTGAATCCATTTTGAATAAGCGTCAAGATCCACACCTCCACTTATATTAAAAGAAAGCTTTCATTTTCAATGAATGTGTTTCTAGGTGACTTTTACTCTTTCAAACATAGTAGCATTTCCTCCCTTGCCGAAATAAATGGTTTCCCTTACCTCCCGCTCAGTAGGCCCATTTGGCATTACGAATCCAAATTGACGCCATGCCAAGATGGGATTATAGTTTATGTAACCTTTGGTTCCCATAAGGGGAATGTTAGGGAACTTACCACAACTCGTAATGAACTCCTTCAGAATTCCCATGATGTTCCAGACGATGTCGTAAGAAGTGAGTCCCATGATTCGTGGGCCCAAAGAGATGTCTCAGCAGTGTCGACAAACGGTCCCTTGGTAGGCATGTGCATCATGAACCATTTGTAAAGTAGAGTTGTACCGTATACCACATACCCTCTCTTACCATGCCGAGAATGAATAGCATAGTAATTATCAGCTAACAATGTCGGTACCATATTGTCTTTCATAAAGATACAAATTGCTTCCAAATCCACTAACCTTTCTGCCACAGGTAAGAGGACTAAACCATAAATTAACACGGCTAGTAACACATTGAAAGCCGTCCACTTTCCGTCTTATGCAAATCTCTTGGCTTTGTTTATCATATAATCTCGAGAGATACCCTGCATGTCACATTTCTTGATCCAATTTCCCTCCACTTCGCTAACGGTCAAATAAAGAGCTTTGGCGATAGCCATGTAGTTGGGAGTTTCAGGTACTTGAGCAAAAGGAATACTGTCCGTGACCTTTATCTCAAGAATATATGTGTACTCTTCAAGGGTCAGTGCTAGCTGGTAATCTTGAAAAGTAAAAAAACATAGTTGTGGATCATAAAACTGAAGAAGCACTCTCAACGCTTATTTCTCATAAAAATCGTTCACCAGTGGCAATAAGTTCCCATACCGTTTCCTGAAAATGTTTTCATTTGGATAATTAACATGGGCTCCCAACTCTCGCAATTGACCCCCATAAAACACAAACTGATAGACAGCCTTCTTCCTAAGAGTTTCTGCACTTGTGCTCATGTTTTTATTCATCCTGATGACAACTTCTAAGTACCCTAGAAATAACATGCATATGCGAATTAGACATACATACTTTTTCTTGCATTTTTTATAGAAAATAAATATGCCATGATATGATGCAAACACATAGGAATTGAAGTATTTGTTGTGCTATTCTAAATATGCTGGGAAACCAAGACCCCAAACTTTGTAAAATAGTCAGTCATTCAATTTTTAGAAATTCAATTACCAACCGAAAAAGAGTCACCAACAGTACCTGTAAGAATAAAAATTACATCCCTTGTCACAGGTGTAAACTAGGTCATGGTAAGGCAAGGGTAACTTAGAATCATGGGTACGCCTGAAGCCACTATCATCGAAACACCTATGTGAAACGATAGCACCCCATTTGTAATCTCATCTGAGCGTGGACGAAATGACCGCACTAGAAAACTAAATTCGACTAGCCGTTCATGTTCCACTCTATTCCTAAGGTTCCTATGGTTGTCACTTAGCCTGGGTATTGGGCCTTTTACCTCTTTTAAAACCCACCCAACATGAAAGCAGAGCCAGCACAAAAAATAACCAAATATATGGAAAGCGGTAAAATGCATGCACAAACATATGCAAACAGTATATACAAAACTAGAAATAAATAAACACCCAAAGAAAACAACAAACAAGATCTAGGATCGACTGTGGGATGGACCAGCAATAGGTCAATCTATGTCCCCAGTGAAGTCGCCAGCTGAAGAAACCAGCCGAACTGTAATTTGATAATAAAAATCAATGAAGTCACCACCGAACGTCTTTTATCCCGCCGAAAGGGAAAGGTAAACATCGAGAAAACTTGAAGAGGGTGAAATTATGGTCTTGCAACAGAGAGATTGGGTAAGGGAGTCTGTTACGCGAGGGGAAGGTATTAGCAGCCCACACGCTCGTAGTACTCTACGGTATCCACTCTTGTTGTTCTAATCTAATGGGTGTGTAAAATATATGTCTAATTCTTAAAGCTTGTTATACTCCAAAATTTTCCCTCTCACTTATCAAATATTTTCTCGCAAAGATCTCTCTTGGTTCAAGACTGCACTAGGGTTGATCAACTCAAGACACCTCCTTATACACTGATGACTAAAACTAGGGTTTGAGATTGCACAAGGATAATTGAACTTTCAATGCCTCATATGACTTTCATGGTTCATTATGGACCCCCAAGATTACTCATGTTAAGTTTCAAGCCTTGGATCACATTTTTGCTCAGTCAATCGTGCAGTTGACCTAAAAATCAGTTGTATTGGAGAAAAAGTCAACTATGACCAATTTACAGTCAAACTTCATAATTTTTTATCCAAATCAACATTATAAACTCATATGTATCATTTTATCAAGTTTGGACCACAATTCTTCAAGAAATTTGATCAAATCATCAAAAGGGAAAAATGGTCAAAATTAGGGTTTTGACTGAGAAAGGGCAATTTCTGATTTTTGACCTAGCAAATGGTTATTGGTTTGAGACATGATCTTAATAGTTCAATTGCATCATTTTTACCTAATGGAATGACCCAGAACATTTCTCAAGATCAATTGGATTGATAGTGAATTTTCAGTCAACTGATCAAAAGTCAATTGTACACTGAAAAGTCAAACTTTGACTTTTTGGTCAAAATCAAATGTCAAAGATCACAATTCATCAAAACATGTCAAAATATAAAAATTATTCATCAAGAAATCCAAAATTCAAGATTTCATTTTGAAAAGTCAAAGTTTTCTAACTTAGAAATTTTTCTAAGTGTTTAAAACTTCATGTTTTTTCACAACTTTGAGTAAATTTTTCACCATGATGTAAGATGATTCAAAAGAATTTTTCAACATGAAAGGTGTAGATCTCTATGAGATATACAAAATTTCTTTACACAACTTCTTCTAAAAGTTCTTGGATCTCAAGTTATTATTTCATAAAGTCATGGTCTTGAAATTAAACACTCAGTGAAATTTTGCCCTAGTTTAGGCAGGATTTTGACCTAACTTCATGGCACTTTTTCATATAGTTCCAAGGGGAATTTTCAAAAGTGATTCAAAGAGGGGTTGTATAGCACATTAAAATATTTACAAAATGTCCAAGAACTCCTTGAGATCTTTCTTGAGCAGGGAGAATCGAAGAGAGGAAGTTAGGGGTTTCAAACTTGAATTACAAGTCATTTTTGATGAACACATGAACCAAATACATGCTAGGCTGCATAATCTTTGATTTGCAGACCTCAAACTTATTTTTCAATCCATAATTAATGTTTTGCATAGCTTCTAGAAGCTTTAATCCAAGCATTCAATGCATTGCCCATGCTTACTACCATTTTAGGAAGAAAGGCAACCTTACCATTTTGGAAAAGTGGCTTTATGCACAAAGTCCACTCTTCTTGAGCCTCTAACTTGTTTGTTCAGCACACACTTAACATACAAAGTTAGATAAACATGTTTAAAGTTTTCAACCACTCTAGACAGCCTTGTACTATGCATTGGGATAATGTGTGTCAAGCTTGCTTCAAAAATAAGAAAAAGAGCCATAACATGTGATTTTTGAATTCTGATCAAGGACAAGTCTCCAAAGTTATTGCTTATAAATAGAGGCACTATTTGTGAGCTAGAACACGAGCTTAAGAACCCTGAAATATACCAAAACTCTCTCAAATCAGAAATTGCCCAAAAACTTCATTGTTTCCCAGTTTCTGACCTTGAACACCAAACTCATATTTCCCTCGTGTGTTTCTTGGCCTTTTAGTTTCTAAAGCTTCCTTACATCAAGTGTAACCTATCCTTGTCCCTGTTTCATTAGTGTTACATCATTTTCCATATCCTCCATAACCAAAAATAGAGCATTACGCATTGACTTCTCCAAGTCATTCCAGCCATCCATTTCTCAAGCAAACCATTGCATTAGCTTCCTAGGAACTTGAGGAAGCTAACCTGATCATTGTAGCACCTTGAATCAAGCTCAAAGTCATTTCACGATTTCCATTTTTGAGGTACATTTTCTGACTTTTCATCTCATTATTTAGGCATTGTTAGGCTTGAATTTGTGAAGATAAAATGTAGACATCATTGCGCTGAAACTATACATGTCCATAGATTTCATTTATATTGCATGAGTAGTGAGAATTTTGAGTTTGAACTTGCTGAAATAATTAGGTCAGAATTTAGTACTTTCAAAAATTCTCATTCAACTTTGATTTATAGTTCATGATATTTATATGGTTGGATTCGTATGAAAAAATGGAGCAGCTTTCATGTTTACATTTTTGCAAATGGTTGAGAAATGAGCAAGTTGCAGGGCTTCTGGCTGGAGGTTGAAGATGAAGTATATTTATGGCAGAATTTGTGTTATATATTTATGGTTTAACATAAGTTAACGGATGTATCACCACCCCAGTAGTTAAAGCGCGCGCCTGTCACTATGAGGTCCTGGATTCAAGCCCCAGCGTGACCTTTTTGCATTTTTCACATTTTTTCTCATATTTTTTACTCTTTTTGCAGCGCATGGGCCTCCTCTTATTGGGCCTTATTTTTTGCTATGATCAAACCCCCCTGCATTGCTGTTTATACACCCTAACCCATTTCATTTTCTTTTTATTTTATTTTATTTTCATTATTATTATTATTATTATTATTATTATTATTATTATTAATTTTAATTATTATTATTAATATTAATCTTTTTTATTAGTAATAAAATCCAAAAATATTTTATTTGTTATTTACACTTATTTATTTTATTTTCTTATAAAAAACCAAAAGACTAAAAACATTTTCTTAAACAAATTAATTTCTTTCTTTAATTAATAAATATTTAGACTTAGGTTTATTTATTATATTATTTTCTTTTAAAATCAACTTAGAACTTAGATTTCTTTTAATTAATATCCATATTATTTTTTACTAATTTAAAAACCTTTTCATAAATAAAAACCCTAAAAAACTTGCTTTCTTTAAAATAATTTATTCTACTAACTTAATCTTAATTTTCTTATTTTTAGTTAATTATTTTATTTTAATTAGGTTAGAAAACCCTTTTCATAAAAAAACCAAACAAAAATTACATTTTCTTTTTTACATTTGCATTCTTGCACTTTATTTATTTATTTTGTACATTTATTCAAACTTCAATATGGTTGTAATATTATTTAGATTTAATTTCTTGCAATATTCCCCATTTGTAAATTTGTATACCCCCTCCCCTAAATGATGTAATAGCATAGTAATTTTAAATTCCGCAATTTATCACTTTATATACAAATGCTAGTAATTAGGGTTTTGTATGGAAAGACTAAAACCAATCAATAGAAAACCCTAATCAAATACAAATCAAGCATGAAAATCAATACACTTGTACACAAACACCCCTAGGGTAAATCCACTTGGTTACCTTACAAAAAATGGCCATATTACGCATGTGAGGTATCTTAGAGAAAACAAGCAAAATACAAGATCATAGTCCCTCGATGATGCTATCTATGTTTCATTTCAAAATTATCTTAGTCCCTAAATAAAAATGCTAAGGTGTCTTACAATATTGCTAATCATGGTTATACAATGACCCACGTCCGTCCCGTTTACGTCCAAAGATAGGGTTACTTACCAAATCAATGGTAAGATAACAATGTCAAAGGAAAAAGGAAATGAGCATGAAAGACTTTTGAGTAGGTGGAATGTTCCTAGTGACTTGCTCAATTTCAAAACAAAAACATCCTTGCTATTTTCAAAAACAAACACCTACACTTTCAAAAAACATCTTTCAAACTTGAAAACATTTTCAAAAGATCAACACCTTTGTATACATTCTTACGAATGAGAATCATTACAATACTTTACCTAAACAATAGCCTCTTTACAAAATACTTTCAAAAACCACACAAAGCATATTTTCAAACAAAAGCAAGTGATATAGCATGTAACCTAGAGCCCATGGAAAACCATGGATAAAAAGGGTGCTAATACCTTCCATTTTTTTAATCTACCCCCCGAACTCAAGAAACAATCTCAAAGGTCTTTCATGTGCTTTTTCACCTTTCCTTTTGGATAAGAGAAAAGTTGATGGCGACTCTTGCTAAACCATAACATTTGCGATCAAACGCAAAACATCCAAGTCAGTTCTCCCACCGTATCACAAAGTTGAAAAAGGAATGCATGCAAAGAAAAAAAGGAAAAGAAAGTGTGGGGAAAAGAAAGGAATATTTACAAAGATATGCTCGATTAGGCCCCACAAAACCTCTGCCTATGTATCCCTTTCAAGGAATCAGAGCAGCCGCAGTTCGGCTTATATATTTTGGTTGGTTTTTGTTTTTTAGTTAAGAAGACAAAAGCAACAATCAAGATGACGAAACATCATATAAAACGACAAAACAACAACAACAATGATAAAAACTACAAAAGAGATGACAAAACATCATATGGCAACACAAACTCAGATAAGATGATGACACATCAGCAAGATAGAAAAATATCAGATAAGACGATAAAACATTACACCTAACAATGATATCTAAAATCAAAGTAGGATGACAAACATACGCGATGGTGAAACATTGGCAACAAACATATGCGATGGCGAAACATAGGTAAAAAAATAGCAAGGTATCATGGCAAAGATGATGAAACATCAACAAATCAGATGATAAAACATCACACCTAACAATGATATTGAAAATCAAGGTAGGATAACAAACATGTGCGATGGTGAAACATCGGCTAAAAGGTAACATGGCAAGGATGGCGAAACATCAATAATCCAGATGAAAAAACATCACACCTAACAATGATATTGAAAATCAAGGTAAGATACAAACATGAGTGATGGAGAAACATCGCCTAAAAGATAACATGGCAAGGATGGTGAAACATCAATAATCCAAATGACAAAACATCACAACTAACAATGATATTGAGAATAAAGGTAATATAACAAACATGTGCAATGGAGAAACATCTACTACAAACATATGGAAAGGATGGCAAAACATCAACTTAAAAAAGGTTTAAAACAAAGACAAAGGCGCACAAACAATTGAGATTGGTTTGTATTTTTTACCTTGAAGAAGGATTTAAGTTTATTAAAGATGTTTTATAATTTGCCAAGAAGTTTTAGTTTTAAGATGCAATATGCAAAGAAAGGAAAAATAACTGAGGGAGATTAGCCTAGAACTACACCTAGTGTTATCATACAATGATTGACCTAAGGTTGAGGATGAAAGAGGGAAGTTTATACCCTACGTTAGCATGTATGGATATCTATCCTAATGTCTGGCTCGAAAGCTAATCTAATAGAGAAATCCTAAGGGAGCATGGTAAATACCAAACAAGTAAACAAACAAGTGTACAAACATGAGTAGCAAGCAAGGCAAATATGCAGAATTGCCTTAAACAGGTCTTTAAATAAACCAGAGGGACTCCTGACATATATCAGCAACGGAGGTTCCATCATTCAATAGAAAGCAATAAGGAGCGGAATCAATAAAAAGGAAATAGTGCAATACCAAATGGATAAATATCCGTAGAAAATGAGCAAGAAAAAGAAACCCAGAGAACTTCAAGAAAACTAGCATCAGCAAACAAATCAAGCCAGAAATCACGTCATCAGATATAAGCACCGAGACTTCAAATATGGACATATCCCACGGGTGGTGTATAGCAGTCACAATCACATATATATCCTGCAAAAGAATAAAAAATATAAAAAGCACAAGAATGGTGCAATCACAACCAATTGTGTTCCACAAATAAAGTGGAACACTACAACATTAATTCAAAATGGAAAGCTTTTCTTATAATACCTCGCACATTCAACAAATAGATTAGTTATTTCAAAGAGAAATGATGAACCAATAAAGGATGGATGATGATATAATAATTACATGGGAAAAACATGATGTCAAACATCAAAGCAGTAGATGTAATAAGCATCAAGTAGGCACATGTAACAATTAGGTCAAAACTAGAGAACTGATGCTCCTTTTTGTCACCATGTTGAATTGACAAGTAAATATCAATCAAGGATCAAAGAAGCAAGAGAAGAACACAAACAAAGACCTTGGAGGTCAGTATAAAACACTACACATCCATACTCATTCACTTTATTAGAGTTCATAAGCATAACAAAAGTGGTGTACCAAAAATGCATCACAAAGCCTGGATCACAAGTTAGCAAGGAAAGGAATTCAAACAAAGACCAAGTTAGAAGACTTAAACCATTCAAATACTTGAAATCAAGATTCTAACATGCTATGAGGATATGATAAAAAGTTTAAAATGTTGTTTCTAAAGCATGTTGCGCAAGTGCATTCAATGTATCTCAAAAGAAAAGGAAAAGATTGAACAATAAATTCATAATAGGATGAAATGGTTCAATCATTAGAGGCGAAATGATATCAAGTCTTTATGAGACTATACTTGATGTATAATTCCCAAATACGTCATCATTGGTCATTTAATGGCCTCAAACTCTAGGCAAAAATTCAAAATTTAAAGCAAGATTCACACAAGAACATCACTTAGGAGGTATGGATCAAAAGGTGCTCATCAACCAATTATGAGAAGTAAAGTGGATTGAATTGAATAGGTGTGAGAAAACAGAAGCAATATGATCATTAAATGCCAATCTACAGGCCTCCCACAAGTTCATTGACCATCAAACAAATTGCAACAAAGAATGTAACACCAATTGGTCATTTTCACTTCAAAAATTGATCAAAAATAGAAAAGGATTTCCATAATTCAAACAAAAAATTTCTTAGCATCTTTGAGATGTATAGAAATCAGCAAACATGTTTTAAGTTCATGGATGGATGAGGAAAGGATCAATCAAACTTCAAATATCAAAACTAGTTAGTGAAACCACCAATCTAGAAAAGTTTTAAAACTAAATCAATGGAAAATACCAAACCTCATCAATTAATTCAAGAAAAATATTTTTAAGATCTTCAATCCATATATGAACCTTAAACAAGAGGTAAATTCAATTGAAACCCAGGGCAAGTTGGTTTATGGAATCAAAACAAACAAGGGAATTATCAAAACCAATCAAAGCGTTTCCAAAAGTTATGTAAAAAATACACAAGGTCAATAATATTATTTTGGAGTTTCATGAAATTTTTGAGAATTTTTCAACTATTTTTGAGCAAGAACTAAAATCAGGAAAATCAATGGTATAAAACAAACAATTAATTAATCACACGAATTTAAAAACCAATCAGGACATTTTAAAAAATTCAAAAAAGAATATACAAGGTCAGAAATATTATTTTGGAGTTTCATGAATTTTTTCAGAATTTTCCAACAATTTTTGAGCAAGAAATAAAAATCAGGAAAAATCAAGTTATAAAACAAAATTCAAATAAATGCAAAATTCAAATGGACCAATCAGAAGGTTACATGCTTCATCTTCAACCTCTAGCCCTAACCAGAAATGCGCGAAAAACAGATGTTAGGGCTCAACGTTCAGATCATCACCACATACTCATTTCTTAATCGTTTTTCACCAAATCAAGCGCAAATTAAAGTTGAACTAACAAGCTACATCATGATATTCTTAAATTTTCCTATAGATCTAAGATCAGAGAGAAACAAGCATGAGAAAACAGTACAAAATACTGAAAATACCAAGTTGCAGAGATCTCTAATTCACGATTCAAGCATCAATAAGGCATTAAATATACATCAGACCTAAGGCCTGGCCAACTAAACAACAATATACACGGTTTACATCATCAATTAAAGCTTAAACATAAGAACCACAGTCCATGAAAACCTACCTCAAGGAAAAAACGATCTACTGACTCCTTCTCTCCATATGTAAACCAAGCTTGGATTCGCCTTCCTCAGCACTTGAGGATGAAAAATAACAAGAAAATTGAGGAAGGATCAAGAGATAAGAGAAATTCGAAGAAATGGATTTTTGAGAGAAAAAAGTGACTTCAGATCTGAGCTTCCTCCAATTTAGCTTCCTCTTTTTTCTTTTGAATGAACGATGCAGTGTTTATATAGCCATTTTGGAGTAAGGGAAAGAGTGGTATTTCAAGCCGAGAGTCGTTGGAGGGCAAAAATGAAATTTCTGCCAAAATAAAGAAAGTGTGATGGCCAAATGCGTTTTGTGTTGTCTTGATGCACATTCTCTTGCGTTTTGATGAGCTCAGAGATTAATGAAATGAAGTGAGTGAAGCGTGCAGGGATGAGGTGGCAGTGTGAGCACATGGTGTGATTTTTCTCGTGATGAAAGCTTCCCATTTTGGGCGAAAATATGAAAAAGAGAGAGGCACGAGGTATGCACTTGGTTTGGCCTTTTTTGGCAAGCACATTAGATGCAGTTCATGCAAAGCATGTGCAACAATGCTTGAAAACCAAACAGAATCGAAGGGTGCACGAAATCTGAAAATTGCAACTAAAAAGAATTGAAGGTTGCACAAAATCTGCAATTTACAACCCACACATGCACCAAAATTCAGTTGACTTCCAACCGAGGCCATAGAAAATTGGCTCGTGCGTTCTCAAATTTTCCTTGAGCCAATTAAAGAACATACCCTAAGCTTCAAAACAAACTGAGGTTTAAAAGAAATGATGGAGAGATGAGTAATATATGAGTTTTAGGATTCCTGTGCAACTCAAGTCATATTGCCTAAGACTGCACGCGTGCTGGCCTGCCATTAGGGTAACACTTCAATTGGTCCAAATTGACGGAAATCGAAGAGAGCAAGAGGAAGCTTCAACCAGCCCACAAATTCAATTCATGTCCAAGCTGAAGGAAATCAAAGAGAGCATGAGGAAGCTTCGACCAGCCCACAAAGCCACTTCGAATGGTCCAAACTGTAGGAAATCAAAGAGAGCAAAAGGAAGCTTCGACAAGCCCACAAAGCCACTTCGACTTGTCCAAACTGTAGGAAATTAAAGAGAGAGAGAGAAAGCTTCGACCAGCCCACAAAGCCACTTCGAATGATCCAGACTGTAGGAAATCAAAGAGAGCCAAAGGAGGCTTTGACCAGCCCACAAAGCCACTTCGAATGATCGAAACTGTTAGAAATCAAAGAGAGCAAAAGGAGGCTTCGACCAGCCCACAAAGCCACTTCGAACGGTCCACACTGTAGGAAATCAAAGAGAGAAAAAGGAGGCTTAGAACAGCCCACAAAGCCACTTCAAATGGTCCACACTGTAGGAAATCAAAGAGAGCAAAAGAAGGCCTCGACCATACCACAAAGCCACTTCGAATGGTCCACACTGTAGGAAGTCAAAAAGAGAAAAGGAAGGCTTCGACCATCCCACAAAGCCACTTCGACTCGTCCAAACTGTAGGAAATCAAAGAGAGAAAAATAAGGCTTCGAGCATCCCACAAAGCCACTTCGAATGATCCAAAAAATAGGAAATTAAAGAGAGCAAAAGGAAGCTTCGACCAACCCAACTTCCTCAAATCAAAACTTCTTTGATTTTAAACCAAATTGAATGATTCCAAGTTTAATGAGAAGCTTTCATAGCCCTCCTTAAAATGCACGAGGCACATTTTTGAACTATGCCCTCAATCAACAATTACAGGCATGTCACCAACTGTTTGATGAATTGTCTAGGCCAAATGCCTTGCCTTGCCTGGCCAGATGCCCAAGATGCCTCAGAAAGTGCCCAACTTTCCCTAAACTTCAAAGGCTCTTAAATTTTGATTTTGTGTAAGAAGTGTGTTTTTTGTGCCCTATGGGCCCTTGTAGATCTCTTTCCCCTCTTCAATTAGAAAAAAGAACCACCAAACTGCCCTGAAAAATGAGGAAGTTATGCCCTTGCAAAGTCAGGCCAAAATCAAGAATAGTTAGTGAAATTTTCAATCACCAAGATAACTTAAAATACAAGTAACCTGTCAAACTTGCAAATCTCATAAAAATCAATCATAAATGATCATCCCATATGAAAATACATGTAAAATGCCTCATGTTGACCAAAAGCTCACTTGGTCAACTTTTGAAATAATAAGAAATAGTAAATCACATGTTATGGTATTGAAACTTGTTTTTGAAGCAAAGTTAAAATTCATGGTTTCAATATGAAGTACAAGAGCTTGTAGGGTGGTTAACATGTTGTAGATAGGTTTCTTCTTGCTTTGAAATGTTTTGGAGTCAGAAGCAACAATGTATGGGCTCAAGGAGAGTTGACTTTGTGTATAAAGCAACTTTTCAAGAATGGAAGTGTGAACTTTGTTCCATTAATGGAAAAATAGTTTGGAAAATGGCTCAATCACTTGGATAATGGCTCAATAAGTTGTTTAAACATCTGATTATGGATAGATTTTCAAGTTTGAAGGCCTGCAAAGCAATATTATGCAACATGCTTGAAGTTTGGATCAAGTGTTCTTCATGAAAAATGGCCTATAATTTAAGAATGGATGCCCAACTTCTTCTCTTTGAGTCTTATAACTCAAGTGTGATCTCTTCAAGTTATTTGACATTTTAGAAAGCTTGAAACATTTTCTACAACCTTCATGTTGACCACTTTGGCTAAATCAAATTGGATCTAGGTGAAAATTAGTCAAGAAGTTAGGTCAAAAAATCTGCCTAAACTTGCTAAAATTTTCACTAAGTGTTTTATTAAAATTGTCATGACTTTGTGAGCTTTTATCTTCAAATATAAGCATTTTTTGGACATCAACCCTCTAATACAATGTTGTAGAGTTCATCAAGATCTACAACTTTCATGTTGAAAGTTTTCCTTGAATCATCATGCATCTTGTTGAAAAATTGTCATGAAGTATTGAAATTATCAAGGTTAGAAATTTTCTATGTATTGAAAACATTTAATTTTTGTGGACTTTCTTGACTTTCTTGATTCTTAATGATCAATTTTTATATTTTTGAGTATCTTGATGAATCTTGATCTTTGAAATTCAATGTTGATCAAAAAGTCAAAGTTTGACTTTTTGTGTATCAGTTAACTTTTCATCAGTTGCTCCAAAATTCAACTATCAATCCATTGATCTTGATAAATGATTTTAGCCATGAAGTTAGGTTAACATGTTGTGCTTGAATCCTTGAAATCATTCTTAAATCCATTGGGTCATGTACTAGGTCAAAAGTCAACGATCAATCCATCTTAGTCAAAACCCTAATTTTGATAAATTTGCCCCTTTGATGATTTGAGTACTTTTGTTGAGGCATTGTGATCAAACCTTGGTCAATTGATAAATACCACTTCAAAATGTTGACGTTGGCCCAAAAATCATGAAGTTTGGCTGTATATTGACCACAATTGACTTTTTACCCAATATAGCTAATTTTCAGTCATCTGAGCAATTAACTAAGCAAATTTGTAGGGCAAGACTTGAAACTTGAAACGAGCAATCTTGGAGACCTATAATGAATAATGAAAGTCATTTTATGAATTAAAAGTCCAATTGTCCTTGTGAAAACACAAACCCTAATTTGGGGGCTCAATGCTTAGGAGGTGAGCTTGTCTGATCAAACTCTTTGAAACTTCTTGAGCATTTGAGATATTTTGTGAGAAATGTATTGAGAATACTTAGTGAAATTTTCAATCACCAAGATAACTTCAAATCCAAGTAACCTCTCCAACTTGCAAATATCTTCAAAATCAATCATCAATGATCATCCCATATGAAAATACATGTCAAATGCCTCATGTTGACCAAAAGTTCACTTGGTCAACTTTGACTTTGTTGACTTTTGAGTAAAATGACTATTTTGCCCCTTTGATTCAATTGAACCGCTTCTATTCAAAATTGGTGAACAAAACTTCAAACATATGATATTCCAAACACATAGAGGCTATGGAAAGAGTTTCCACTCAAAATTTCAAAGAATCCCTGATTAAAACACAAACCCTAGTTTTGCACTCTACATTAGGAGATAGTTGATCAAGCTTTAAACCCCTAATTCCTCTGGGCATCAAGAGAGACTTCTTGAACAAATTTGATTCCAATGATGATAAGAGAATGATGATTAAATACTTGGCTAATCTAGACTCTAATTACTCCAATTTGGACAAAAACCCTAATTTTGACTGATGAATGAGAAGGATGTGATTCTCCTCATGGTCAACACAATATTCAATCTTCTAAGGATCCAGTGAGGTGGATAATATATCTTTATATATGTGGTTGCTTTAATCTTGAAGGATCCAGAGGTTTAGATAATAAGGCTCTACTTGATCAGCTTGTCCATACAATCAACTTCCAAAGCTTGAGGGAAATTTGATAACCAAAATACTTTGATCCCATCACATTGTATGAATGTAATGCAATATGATGTTTATGATGAAACATAAGCCTAAAAATTCTGAAATCAAGAGGGTAAATTTTGGGGTGCAACAGTGGTCCACCGACACGACTACGTCGAACCTCTTTTTGATCCTTTGAAGTAAAATTGAACCCAAATTTGTCAGATTTGTAGGGGATGTTAGTATGTTATCCCCGGATAGTGCAGCCTCCATCCTATATAACAACCCTAGCATCCTTCAGAGAGGCCATTCTTGGCATGTCCTTAGAGAATTCAGGAGTAGCGACAACAACCATTGGAGATATTACCTCAAATGTTTGACCATATATTCTTCCTCTCCACAGACTGTGATAATCTACCCTTTTACTGGGTACTTCAGCTTTTGATGCAATGTAGAGGTTATTGAACCTGCCCCATGAATCCATGGGCATCCTAGCAGGAAAGAATATGTCGGGCTGGTATCCATTACATAAAAAGTTGAATTGAATACTTGAGACCCCACCTTGATCGGGAGATAAACCTCTCCATGGACCATCCTTTTTGAACCATCAAAGGCTCTTACCACAATATCATTGGGTTTCAGCATCAGCCCTTCACAGTCCAGTCTGTCCAAAGCACCTTTGGGTAAAACATTGAGGGATGACCCAATATCTACTAACACATGCGCCAGAGTGGTGCCTTTGCATTCAATAGAGATGTGGAGAGCCTTGTAGTGATTCTTCCCCATCGAAGTTAAATCTACATCAGAAAATCCCAATCCATTATCGACAGTTAGGCTTGCAACACAATTCTCAAATTGATCAGCAATGGTCTCTTGAGGTACATGGGCATTCTTCAGGAATTTCAACAAATCTTTGGCATGTGCTTCGAAGCATAATAACAAGGAAATTATGGATATCTTTGAGGGTGTCTGCCCCAGTTGTTCGACTATTTTGTAGTCACTTTTTTGGATGATCTTCAGGATTTCTTCCATCTCTTGTCTATATGGGTCTTCAATTGTCACTTCATTGGATGGTGCCTCAGTTAGGGCAAGCTCAATAACTTTCTCTTTACCTCGGTTGTCAATGGTTGGTCTAGCAGCAAGAATACGAATAGGTGTTGTAGTAGTTGTTGGAGGAGATATCTCTAGAGAGAAGATCCTTCATGTCCTTGTGACCTTACTAGTTCTGGCAATGTTTGTAATTTTAGGCTCTATATTTTCAGTAATCCATGGCTCTTGCTTGACACCATGATAATAAACTTCTCCCCTATAGTTCCAGGGCACAACTTTGTCAGAGGTATATGGGACTGGCCCCGGTGTAGTGATAATTAGGGGAGGCACTCTTGGCTCAGCAGGAATCTTTATAGGGTCTTAAGAGGTGATCCTAATAGGCGTATTAGAAATTGTGATTATTGAAACATCTTGAGGTATACTTTAAGATAAACTTTTCATGGACGGAGTTTTCTCGAACAAAATTTCATGGCTGTCAATAAGGCGTTGGATACCTTTCTTCAGCCATATACAACCATTAGTTTGGGAAGCACAAAGGTAACAATTTTCAAGGCAACTAGGAAAAAACTCGGCTCTCAGCAGATTCTTTTTAACGGTCAATAATGGTGTAGTCAAATCATCAATAGTGGAGACAAAGGAGCCATCGTCAACAACATTAATACCTTTACCATGACTAGGCATGGGAGCAGTAATGGAATTAGGGGTTTGTGGAAGGTCAAACTCAATCACTTTTTATCAATAAAATCTTGGATCTTGCTTTTTAAGGCCCAAAAATCATTGGTATCGTGCCTAGAGCTATTGGAATGATAGGCGCATTTTAAATTCGGGTTGTATTTTGGAAATGAAGTATTGGGAATTTGAGGAGGATTCCTCAGTGTTACCAAATATGCCTTCAACAAATGTTGTAAACTTGAGACAATGGCATATTGATTCTAGTGATTTTCCTCCTCAGGGAATCAGGCCTTTGTTGATTATTTGATTGTTGTGGTCATTGAACTGGGGTTGAGTTTGAAATTAATACTGCTCCTACCGACTGATGACGATCATTCTTGATACGACTCCTTTGTCCATGAACATCATTAGTTTCCTTCTTAACAATGAATGGTTTCTTTACAGCACTAGAGGTGGAGGCCATTGGGATCTTTCCACTTTTGATTCCACTTTCAACTCGCTCGCCAGTCAAAATCAACTCAGTAAACCCTGAGGAAGAACTCTCAATCATCAAATTAAAGAATGGACCAGTCAAGGTGCCAATGAACATGTCCACTAATTCACTATCAGTTAAAGGGGGTTGCACCCTTCCAGCCAGGTCCATCCAATTTTGAGCATACTCTTTAAAACCTTTGTTTGAACCCATAGTCATATTCTGCAACTGCACGCGAGTTGGTGCTAGGTCAGCATTGTATTTGTATTGTCTGTAGAAGGCAACTGCCAGATCCTCCCATGTGTGGATATTAGTCCCCTCAAGTTGATAGAACCATTCCAAATGTGTTCCAGATAAGATTTCTTGGAAGAAGTGCACCCATAACTTTCTATCGGTGGTGTGTGGTTGAATCTTGCGAACATAAGACCTCAGATGCATCTTTGGACAGGGGACCCCATCGTATTTGGCAAAGACAAGAACCTTAAATTTGTGGGGAATGACCACCCCAAGGACTAGACCTAAGTCTCCAAAGTCCAAACCAGGCACTGTTTGGATCTCTACAACCTTAAGTCGGTCTTCCAACTGTTTGTATTTCTCATCCACCGGTGGATACTGCTCTTTGGAATAGTCTTCATCCTCAGTAATATGCTTATTTCCAAACCTATCTCTGGTTCTCCTAACATCCCCGTCTTGATTGTCTTCTTCCTCAGAAGAAGCCTCTTCTATTTGAGCCAGTCGGGCGGGCCCCTTGAACCTTCTTCCCATGTTTAGAATAACAACCCGTTTCTTGGTCTTCTTCTTGGTGGCAAGGAGTTCCATCATTTCTTGCTGACCTTTAGCTAGGTTGAGGAGAGTCTCTTGGAACTGTGCTTGTTGAGTTTGCAGATCTTTGACGGTTTTCTCTAGAGCCATCTTATACTGAAATAAATAGTAAAAAGATGAGGAAACCTGTATCGGAAAACCCGCTTATGATATGATGCATGCTATGTGGATGCAATGTTTTCAAGAACCTCAAGAGATTTAATTTTTCTAGCCAAAAAGGAAACAAATACAACAATTTTATTAATAAATTCAAGATTACAATAACCCATTGGGATTACAATGAAAAAGTAAAAAGGGTGTCAAAAGACAACAAATATACTTCAAAAACAAATACACAAGTCTCCCACGAACGCTTCCTCTTTGGTGCAATGTATGCATTCAGGCTTCACTCCTCGTGAAGTTGCCTTATGAGCTCCAACACCTTCTTCTCACTTGAGTAGAATCGAGCTTCAAAGGTGTCTCGTTCTCCTTTGAATTGAATCCAATATCTATGTAATTCTTCGAGGTCGGTAGGCATGTCAGGATGGAGAATGGTATAAGAAATATCTCCCTCTGCAACAAGCTCCACAACTATTGGTAGGATAGAAGGATATGGCGTCATGAGATTTTGAGCGCGAGCTTGCACCCATTTGAGATAAGGCTCCAAAGGAATAGAGTTCTTATGTCCTAAAGTCTTGCTATCAACCTTGTTTACCATGCCCTAAGCATGTACAAATCTTCGATGATAACCTTGGACATCGTTCTCGTAGTTGAATATAATACCTTGAATGAGTTCATCGTGGGGACCATCTCTTCGAGCATAGCCAAATTGTCGTAGAGTTAGAGAAGGGTTATAAGTAATACCTCCCCTAATGCCTAAGAGTGGAACATTAGGGAACTCCCCACACCATTCAGTGATAGTATTGTACTCTTGAGATCGAGAGCACCAATGGATATCTGTATGAGAAAGCAACATTATCCTTTGCGACCACCTCAAACCTTGTTCATTCTTCAATACCAATCAGGGAAGGTGAAAACTAAACCACCTAGACAGTAACGAAATGCAACACATAAGAGCCCCTTTCTTCCTCATAGTGCGAGTATGAAGAGAGTTCAAAACGTCTCTAAGCAATGTAGACACAGGGTTACGAATAAGAAAATTTTTGACAGCATTCACATCTATGAGTTGGTAAGGGTTAGGAAAAAACACCAACCCATAGATTAGAAGAGCCAATATCTCCTCAAAATCTTATAAATGCATAGCATCCCAAAATAGTCGAGCCTTCTCCATCAAGAATTTAGCCAAAAATCCTTTGACCCCACTTCTTGTCTCCCAATTGGTTACAATGTCAGAACTCTTCAAATGTAAGGCCTTGGAAATAACTTCAGGCTTTAGAGTTTCTTCTAAATAGGTGAATGGTATTTGATCAAGTACTGGTACTCCCAATAGTTGATAGAATTCTTCCATTGTGGGCACTAATTGATAATCGAGAAATTTGAAACAATGATGTACAGGGTCAAAGAACTGAAAGAGTACCCTTATCATGTCTTCTTCAAATCTTGAGGTAACAAGATTGAGAAGTCGACCATATTTTTTGGTGAACGGAGAATTTTCAGGAACCCTTGATGCTAACTCTTTGAGTTGAGGAGGCACCCTTACAAAGTTGATTCAGATGGTATTTCTGCGAGTAGAAGCCATATCCTACAAAACAGAACAAAGATAAATCTCTAAATCCCTGAAATGGTTAGTGAAAATGCTATGGCATGATGTCATGATGTTTATGAACAAATAATCACACACAAGCAAAACACACAAGGCCTTAGATTTAGGCTTGCATGGGGTTTATAGGTAAGTACCCTCTTGAAGTTTAGTTGGGTCAACCTGTCCTAACAAAAGTAACTGGGTTCTAAGGAATCTCAATATAACTGATCTTTCTTCATTGGGCATTGTTTTAGCTCAAGCATCCAAACTGCGGCCAAAATATCCCAAAAGTATGATCTCAATGAGTGTAGTATCGGGTATCAACCAAATTTAGTCTTGCACTAAAGCCATCTATCTCACTACTTTCTAATGGCCAAGTTGTTCAACTAAGGTTCTACGATCAGTTAGTGCTTCATGACACCACACAGCGGCCTCATATTCTCCTTGAATGAACTCAAGGGACACTGGTACCAACAAATGTGTCACACTAATGTAGACATCGCTTCAACCATGTCGGTATTACACCGTATAGTCCCCATGATCTATTGCTACTTACCTAATATACCATAGATCCGGGTATAGGATCTATACAAGAAATAAACCCAAGCATAACCCAAAAATGTAAAGCAAAAAAGGCAAACAAGTAAAGAAAATAAAAGTGATCTAGCTCTTAAGGTAACCCCACTTTTAGTTTACTATATCCCCAGCAGAGTCACCAGTTCTGTGATACAGTGGGAGAACTGACTTGGTGTATTGTGTTGGATTTCAAGTGTTGCAGATAGCAAGATTCACCACCGACTTTTCTTTTATCCAATAAAGGAAAGGTTGAAAAGAACAGGAAAGACCTTTTGAGAATTTTTCTTGAGTTCAGGAGGTAGGTTATGAAAAGGGAAGGTTTAACACCCTTTTTATCCGTAGTTATCTACGGGCTCTTAATTGCTTGATCACTTTGAAATGCTTTGTGTTTGTGTAAGTTTGAAAATATTTTGAAAACGCCTAAGTTTGGCAAACTTTGCAATGATTCTCACATCGTTGAGAATGTATACAAAGTGTTGGTTTTGAAAATATTTGTTGAAAGGGGAATGTTTGGAAAGATGTTTTGAAAATGCCAATGTATGGCCATTTTGTAATGATTCTCGTATCGTTGAGAATGTATACACAATGTTTGTTTTTGAAATATGTTTGAAAGTGTGAGGTGTGAAATGGTTTTGTTTGTGAGCAAGCAATTACGAGTAATCTACCTACTTAAAAAGTCTTTGTTCTTTTCCTCCTCCTTTAGATAGTGCTTGTCTACCATTAGTTAGTAGGAAGCCTTATCATTGGATGTGAGGGACGACATGGGTCATCGTACAATCATAGAAGGCAACTTGTAAGATGTTTTAGAAATTTTCGTAAGGGACTAATATCGTTTATCGAAGGAAACATCGAAGGGTCATCGAGGGACTACGATATTTTAATCGAGGATCTTGCTAAAACATCCCACGTCGAGGGACATGACTGTTTTTATCTAAGGCAACAAGTGTGGATTACCTTAGGGGTGCATCTGTGCAAAGTGTGTTTGATTTCATGTATATTATCTTGAATTAAGGTTTTCTATGGTTTAGTTTTAATCTTGTCATGCAAATCCTAATTACTAGCAATAATAAGGAAAACGATAAATTGTAGAATTTAAATTTCATACGCTATTACAACACTTTGGGAATGGGGGGTACAAGTTTGTAAATGAGGGGAGGAAAGCAATAAAGCCCTAATTACTATTACAAACCATTGAATATGAATTACAATAATAATACAAAAATGTAAAGATGAAGAGGAAAAAAGAAATTGTTTTTTAGGGTTTTTTTATGGAGAAAAAGTTTAATGTTTTAACCTAATTAGACTAATTAATTTTATTTAAAAAGGAAGTTAATTAATTATTTAATCAAAACCTAAAATCTAAGTTAATTAAAATTAAGAAAAACCTAAGTCTAAATAATTTGTTTAGAAAACAATTTCAAGGTTAATTTAGAAAAGAAAATATTTTATGATGTAAAACAACTAATAAAATATAATTTAGTCAAAAAAGAAATAAAGTATTTAAATTAAAATATTTTTAATTTAATAAAATGTATATTTTTTGTATGTTTAGTTTAAATAAATAAATAAAGAAACAAAAATAAGAAAATATAAAAAATATGAAAATATTGGGCTTGGGGGTTTAAAAAAGAATATGGGAGTTAAAAGTAGTAAAACGAGTTAGGCCCAAAATGTATTTTTTTCGTTAAATCAGAAGAAAAAAAACGAAAAAAAAGTGTTTGGGCCTGCGTGTATAAGGTAAAAGGGGTGTATGGAAGAAGCCCAATCAATGGTCCTGAAGCAAAAGTCAAACGCCTGAGGATCTAATGTGATTGTTTGAGAGGGTGCATCATAGTCTTGCTGTGTAGAGTGTTGGATCTGATGGCTTGGCTAATATGATGGTGGTGGAGAAAGGCGCATGGTATGCATGCTAGCTTGGCCTGTACATGATCTAATACAAAGAAATATGAAATAAATAAAAGGGTACCGCTGGGGCTCGAACCCAGGTCCCTATAGGGTAATGCCTTATGTGCGCTTCTCCTGTTACTGGGGTGGTTGTTTCATCTGTGAGTAATATTGAAATAAATTTAAAATCAGCCTCTTCCTAATGACACTTCATCCCTAACCTCGCACCAGCATCTCCAACACCATTTTTGAATTTTGTAACTTCATCATTTCTCAACCAAATAAGAAAATGTAAACACGAAAGTTGCTCCATTTTTCAATACGATTTCAAACATATAAATTTCATGAGCTATAAATCAAAGATGGATAAGAATTTTACTGGTACCAAAAAAAACCTAATTTTTTCAGAATGTTCATCTTCAAAATTCATATCACTCAGGCAACATAAATGAAAACTAACGACATGGTTAGCTTCAGGGTTATGATGTCTACATTTTTTATTCACAAAGTAACCATTAATGATGCTTGTAGAGAGAGTTCAAAGTTGAGAAAACATACCTCAAAACTGGAAATCATGTATGGAGTTTGAGCAACTCTGGAGGTATGGTGATGATCTGGATATCTTCACTGGACTCCTACGAAGCTAATGCAACTCTTACTTTGTTCTGAAAGTTCCTGAATCGTGCTCGAGAAGTCAAGTTGCAGAGCTGTGTTTTTGCGTTTGGAAGATGAAGAAGATGGAGTTACAATTGTGAAACAGGGATGGGGATGAGTTGTATATGATGTACGGAAGCTTTTTGATTGATTTGGAGAGGAAACACACAAGTGGATTGTGAGATGGAAGTTCAACGTCTGAAATGACAAGCTATGGAGGTTTTTGTGCAAATTCTGGTTTGAGGGAGTTTGAGGGCTTGTAAATTTGTGCCTTAGGTTTCATATGACTTGTTTATTTATAGAGGAAAGGTTTAAGGGTTTGAAATAATAAGAAATAAGAAATCACATGTTATGGTATTGAAACTTGTTTTTGAAGCAATGTTGAAAGTCATGGTTTCAATATGAAGTAGAAGATCTTGTAGGGTGGGTAACAGGTTATAAATATGTTTCTTCTTGCTTTGAAATGTTTTGGAGTCAGAAGCAACAATATATGGGCTCAAGGAGAGTTGACATTGTGAATAAAGCAACGTTTCAAGAATGGAAGTGTGAACTTTGTTCCATTAATGGCAAAATGGTTTGGACAATGGCTCAATCACTTGGATAATGGCTCAATCATTTGTGTAAACATCTAATTATGGATATATTTGCAAGTTTGAAGGCCTTCAAAGCAAGATTATGCAGCATGCTTGAATTTTGGATCAAGTGTTTTTCATGAAAAATGACCTATAATTTAAGAATGGATGCCCAACTTCTTCACTTTGATTCACCTAACTCAAGTTTGATCTCTTCAAGTTATTGGACATTTTGGAAATCTTGAACCATTTTCTACAACCTTCATGTTGAACACTTTGGCTAAATGAAATTGGATCTATGTGAAAATTGGTCAAGAAGTTAGGTCAAAAAATCTGCCTAAACTTGCTAAAATTTTCACTAAGTGTTTTATGAAAAGTGTCATGACTTTGTGAGCTTATATCTTCAAATCCAAGCATTTTTTGGACATCAACCCTCTAACACAAAGTTTTAGAGTTCATGAAGATCTACAACTTTCATGTTGAAAGTTTTCCTTAAATCATCATGCATCTTGTTGAAAAATTGTCATGAAGTATTGGAATTATCATGGTTAGAAATACTTAGAAATTTTCTATGTATTGAAAACATTGAATTTTTGTGGACTTTCTTGACTTTCTTGATTCTTAATGATCAATTTTTATATTTTTGAGTATCTTGATGAATCTTGATCTTTGAAATTCAATGTTGATCAAAAAGTCAAAGTTTGACTTTTTGTGTATCAGTTAACTTTTCATCAGTTGCTCCAAAATTCAACTATCAATCCATTGATCTTGATAAATGATTTTAGCCATGAAGTTAGGTTAACATGTTGTGCTTGAATCCTTGAAATCATTCTTAAATCCATTGGGTCATGTACTAGGTTAAAAGTCAACGATCAATCCATCTCAGTCAAAACCCTAATTTTGACAAATTTGCCCCTTTGATGATTTGAGTACTTTTGTTGAGGCATTGTGATCAATCCTTGGTAAATTGATAAATATCACTTCAAAATGTTGATGTTGGCCCAAAAATCATGAAGTTTGGTTGTATATTGACCACAATTTACTTTTTATCCAATATAGTTGATTTTCAGTCATCTGAGCAATTAACTGAGCAAATTTGTAGTGCAAGACTTGAAACTTGATACGAGCATTCTTGGAGACCTGTAATTAATCATGAAAGTAATTTTATGAATAAAAATTCCAATTGTCCTTAAGAAAACACAAACCCTAATTTGGGGGTTCAATGCTTAGGAGGTGAGCTTGTCTGATCAAACTCTTTGAAACTTCTTGAGCATTTGAGATATTTTGTGAGAAATGTCTTGAGAATAGGGAGGGAAAATTTTGGGGTACAACATACTTCTTTCCAATCACCAGAGTCACGAAGAGAGAAACTAGGTACTGACTGAGCTGTAGAGGAAAATAAATCCCCTTGCTTCTCCATAATATCCACAGCACGACTCTCAAGAATCTCGATCAAATCATTATTCTCTTTCAATTATGTTTGGTATGACATCTCTAAAGTCTGACACTTGTTATTCCATGCTTCCTTCTCTTGCTGCATCCTAACGAGGGCAAGCTGAATTTCTTCCACATCATCTAAAAGGGGAGGAGTAGTCTTCACAACATATCAGGTATATGTTCTTCACGAGAATATGGCATCTTTAACTGAATTGCCCTTACTTGTACCCAAAAAAGATGAGACTCCAAAGAAATATCTCCTCTTGGTCCCAAATCATTTCTTCTCTTCCTATTAATATGGTGCCAAGCCTTTGCAATTCTTACTTAGATTTCTTATGATCCTCTCCTTCTTTGAGAAAGAAACCACTCAAATGAATACTATTTGGCTTGTCTCTCATCGGATATCCAAGTTAACGACATGCAAGAATAATATTGTAGTTAATTCCTCCCTTTTTACCAAGAAGAGGTGCATTGGGGGAAACTACCATAGCTATCAACAATTTTCACATCATAATAAACCTTATGATACCAAAAAATGTCGGAATGAGTGAGAGCCATAATCTACAGAGCCTAATGAGGTTCCTTCTTGATATCCCAGAAAGCATCAGACTGAGGTAAGTGAGAAATAAACCACAGGTGTACAAAGGCGTGCAACAAATGATCATCCCTCCATGATAAAAATCCTGAAGGTGAATGGAATAATAAGTATCTCCTAATAATGTAGGAACTGGATTCCAAATCAAAAAGATGTTGATGGCGTGGATATCCATAAATTTGTTGAATTTAGGAAATAAGAACAAACTATAGGCAAGCAAAGATAGCCTCAAAAGAAACTATACTTTTCATCCTAGCAAAATAGTGAGCTTTCTCTAATAAAAACTGAGTGGGTAAACCTCTGAATCCTCCTTTGGTAGTCATGTTAGCCTCAATCTCAGACTTCACCAAATGAACCATGGGAGCAATATCTTGAGACTTGGGCTCTCCCTCTAAACTGGTGAAAGGAACACGATCGGTAACAGGTAAACCAAGTAGGTAAGAATACTCCTCCAATGTAGGCATCAACTGATAATCAGGGAAAGTAAAACACTAATACAATGGATCATAGAACTGCACCAAAGTAGAAAGAATACCCTCCTTCATCCTGAGCTTCATTAGAGACACGATGGATCCATACTTCTTCCGAAAATCTGTAGAACTATCGATCTCAGGAATCAAACTCATCAATTCATCTATCTTAGGATCCTTGAAATTGTACTTACGAGTCTGTCTTTTTCCGTAATCCATGGTCAAAAAGTACCTGGGATATTTACAAAAAGTCAACTTTAAGTCCCTCGAAAGAAATGTTTTAAAGGATGCTCATGGGTGCATGGATGCATGATGCAACAATCACACACAAGATCACAAACATGGGGGTTCATAAGTTTGACGTCACGAGCATGAGGTCAAAGGTACTACCCACACAATATGGACTAATAGTTTATCATCTGTCGAACAAGGTTCTAAAGGGTTTCTAGAGTCTACATCCTTCCTTCGGATATTACCAACATCTTGATTAACTCGATAATCAGTAATATTCTCAGGAAAAACTCTTTTGAATATAGTATCGTGTGATGACCACTTCTGGATTACTTTGTTGTAGTTTCCGCACTACACCTAAATGGCCAAGATAGGTTATGGGTTCTACGGTCTTCAGCTTCAGCCGGCTCCCAAGTCGAAAGCAACACGTCTTCCCGATTACTCGGTAAATGATATTATAGTCAAAGGGTCCTCCACCGAGTGAGGGATCTCATGTCTCCTTTTTTGGGATTACTCCCTCAAAGTTAACATGACTATACCTCCCGTACTATCTTAAGTTTGCCCAAGTATGGGTAGAGGACTTATGAGAAATCACCAAGCACCCTGAAAACTAGGAAAATCAAGACAAACATATATACAACAAATAATAACACATCCGTAAACAAACAAAGATAGGCTCAACCTACTTAAAGATGGACAAGTATTTGGTCAATTAATCCCCAGTGAAGTCATTATTTTTCTGTAGTGGTAGAAATATTGAGACAAAGCCATTGAATTGACTTGGTTCGCACAGATCAAATAAAAATCTCCAACGTGCTTTATTGTTTCTAGAGGAATGGGAAAAGAGTGAATAGACCAAAAAAGAGGGGGAGAGAATCTAGGTACGATGGTTGTTTATGAAAAGGGAAGGTATTATCACCCTAAACATCTATGGTACTCCGCAAGAACCTCTTTGAAAATTTGTGTATTTAGGCTATAAGTGTTGTATACAAAAATAGATGGTGGAGGTGATAAACGAAATATTTTTTAAAATTTTTGCATCTTCCGCGGTTGTGATTCTTTAGTTCCTACGTATCACCTTCTGTGTAATAGGGGATCAGGGTAATCATAGTTCACCTTTAAAAAATTTAAAACACAATTGTGTTGGTTAATTTTAAGAGACGAGACATCACCGTCATATCCAAATGGAAGAACATACTTACTATCCACAATTGTGAGAAAGGAGAATTTGCATCATCTCAAAGTGGAGGATATAGCTTGGATTTTAGAATCAACAAAGTCTCACTCAACACCCAAGTGGAAAATATCTCACTTCACTATATATTGTAGAAGTATAGTATCTCATATGACTTCAAGGGTTAACAAGAGTCTAACCTTTTAAGAAAATTTTAAAGTAAAAAGCCAAAGTGGCAAAATGGTTTGAATGATATTGATTGACTTTTAGTCTTCTTACAAAAGAAGGAAAAAATGTCAAAGTATGATTAAGTTGGTTAAAGTTTGATTAAGAAAATATTTTTTGAAAATGCATGGACCTAAGTCCAAGCTTATTATGAAATCGGTTCAAGTTTAGAAAACAAGAATATTTTTGAAAAGAATGGAGAAGATATTTGAAATTAAAGAAGATGGGAGGAGATGAAGGGACTATCCCAAGGCATAAGGTAAAAGCTAGGGAAAAGAACTGTCTAACCAACAAGAATCCAACACTTGACACAACGAGTCAATGTAGAATTCCCATCCTTTGGATTGAAACCAAGCAAGCAAAGATATTAAACCTATTAAGAAAACAAAGCTTCAAATGCGTTAGGTCTTCACAAAAATTGGGTAGATTAACAGTTGTATACAGAGGAATTCCCAATCACAGACAAAGCATATAATCAGAATAACCTGCACACAAAGAAAACCAACACAATGTCTTGGGGGTAAACCTCAATATTTCTAGACAAAATAACAACAGAAGTCACAAGGTCTCAAGGGTAGTCAAGGTTTCTAATCCTAAGTTCAAGAGGTCCATAACTCTATAATGCCAATGATAGTAACCAAATAGTCGAAGTAACCGTAAAGTTTCTTTTTAATTGTTCAAGTTGGTTATTAAGTATCTTCAAAAAGAAAATGAAAACTCAAGTGAGTAAAATAAAAATGACATAAAGATAAATGCTCAAGTGAGCAAAGATGAAAATAGAATGAAATGTAAATGCTAAAATAAATGGTGCGTAAAAGTAAAGGCTTATAGTAAAAACATAAAGTAAAAGTCAATTATTAGTAAGTTATAAATTAGAGGCTAGTTGAATGACCATCTTGAAACTTAAATTTGAAAACTCATTAGAAGATTGATAAAATAAAAGCTTCTCAACAACAAGTTTCACTTACTTTTTATCAAGTATATCATTCATTTGAAATTCTCGAGGTAACGACAAATAATCAACGATGTTTAAATGATCACTTAGACCAAAGTTTATGATGGTTCATTAGAGGATTGATAAGACCAAAGCCTCCTAACAATGAACCTCAAGGTTATTGGATCAAAGGTTTCAAATTAAACATACTTGGGCTTGCAAACATGGGTTTAGGCCACGAATGATCATTTCTCGAATCGGGACAAAATTTAGCGCTATGTTAAGCAATCGTAAGTGGACTTATATAGAAGTCGCACCTATTTGGAGAAATAATATGTAGATTATTCTTTAACAACATGTAACACATGTAAGAAGGGGATTAGATGAAGAGGGAGGGAATATTTGAACCAAATATTTTAATCAAACTATCATTAAAATTATTCCTCCATTTTGGTAGAGTTAAACTCAACACCCAAGATCCAATGGTGTTAATGAAGCTCGTGATTAAAATTCACATAACCCAAAATCAGCCAGAATAAATTCAAAATAAAATTGCATTTAATAAGAAAAATAAAAAAAGAAAATGATTTTTAAATTGTTTTTTAAGTGAAAATAAAAAGGAAAAATAGCAAACTATATTCAAAGTATTAAATAAAAAATTAAAATAAAACATAGAAAAGTCAGAGATGATCTGAAGTATTTTTACAAAAAATTTAGTAATTTTTTAAAATAGAAAAGTATTTTTAAATTATTTAAAATCACTCAAGTAAGTGAAAAAATGATTAAAAATAGAAAAAAATCAGAATAAAATTCTAGAAAAAATTTCAGAAAGTCAGAAATAAAGAAAATGACCGTGATGAATTTTTCCAGAATTTAAAAATATCAAAAAGTATTTTTAAACAATTAAAAACAAGTTAAAACTAAGAAAAAAACATAAAAAAATATCAAATCTGTAAATAATATCAAGAAAAAATAAAAACCAGAAAGAGAACATTTAGAAATATTTTTGTGAATTGTTTCATAATTTTTTAGTCAGAAATGAATTTTCTATGGATTTTTGAAGTTTAAAACAATTAAATATAAAATATCAGAAATAAAAATTGTCAGAAAAGTATGGACCATTGAATGAGAGTCAAAACACTTTAGTAAGCTAATCCAATGGATCAGACGCGCTGTGTATATCATGGTCTTCAAGGAATAACACACGTGATCCATTATTTAAACAGATTTGAAAAAAATATGTGGCAGCTCATCATTGGTTAAAGAAGGACACGTAGGTCGTCTTTAACCTCCGTCCACGCGATTTGTAGGTTCATGAAATGGAAAAATTGGAGCTCGATACCGGTACCATTTGCTTCGTCTCTTCAACACGATTCCAATGGTACCCTCGCGCCAAATTTATATTTGCCACAACGTAATCGATTTGGAAAAAACCAGAGGAAATTTTTTGAGAAGGATTTGAAAATAGACGTATCAAACTCAATTACAGTTGAAAACAAAGGTCACCACGAGCATCAGGGAACCAAGAACTACTTTCTTGCAAAAAAATTAAAACGAATTGGTGGAGAAAACTACCTATTCGAACTCAAGGAGGAAGCTCTGAAACTGGACTTATGGAGCTTGATTAAGGTCATGATTTTTGAAGGTAGGAGTATGGTTAGCTTCAGGGAAGTCCAACGAAGCTCATTGAAAAGAATTTTTGTTGATTTGGAGGGTGGAAATGAAAAAACGAATTCAAGCCTTAAGAGTTCAAGTGAGATCTTGGCAGGGGTCAATTGGCTATCAAAAGCTTGTGGAAATAGGTAAAATGTGCATCTTATTTATAGGAGAGGATAAGGCAATTCTTAAGCGTGCGAATGGGAGAATAATTGAGTGAATTCTTGTGAATTTTAAACATGAGCAATGTGTGACTTGCTTGGCATCAAAACTCAGCCAAAACCTGTATTTCAAGGTGATAATTGCTTTTGGAAAGTTGTTAAACATGATTAGAAGCAAACACACATGAAAACTTTGTGTTTAGAGGCTAAACCAATCCAAACTAATTCTGAATTTGAACTTATAAATATTCTCAGGAAGCTAACTTTACATTTGTGGTGTTAACAATGTAGGGCACTATATGATGTGGTTTTTGAAGCATTAGAGAGACCTTAAACCATGAATTTCAATTTGAAAAGAATTTTTGCAATTGGTGCCTTGGATCAAAAGTTGCATCCCTTTGAAATCAGCAAAAACACACGGATTTCTTACACTTAGAAAAATTTCTAAGTTTGGCATCAAAAGTGTCTTATAATATTTTGCATTCAAACATGGACTTCCACTCAAATTTTGCTTTTGAAATTTGAAGATGACATGAAATAGGCCTCTTGAATTGAAGTTTGGAATTTAGATCTCTCAAAAATCATAAAAAATGAAAGAGTTATGATCTTTGAAAAACGATGAACAGATTTGGGGAAATTCACAAAAGACCTATAATATTTTCTAATTTTCAACCACTTTCCAAGCATGTTCATGTCTTGCTCAAAAAAATAAAATTATAGTAGACATCCCAAAGATCGTTGTGGAAAAATAATTGGCTCAAGTAGACAAAATTTGACCATGTTATGAGCATTTGAAGTCACATGAGGGGACTTGATAGCCTATCTAGAGGACTTGTAATCTTTCTCAATCATTAGTGATATTTCACATAAAATTTTCTTGAAAACTTTGAATTTATTTGTTGATAACCCCTTAAAGAGAAACATATCTTTTGAATCACTCAAAAATCTCAAAATATGAACAAGATAAGCCCTTGGAAGTTCAAAACCCTAGCCCTTAGAGCATCAAAATGACCTGGGAACCCCTTTCAATATTGACAATATTTCTTGTACAAATACTTTTTCTATGTGAAGAGAAATTGTTGGGGATGATAATAATAACCTATAGCAACAATAAACACTTCCAAATTTTGAGAAATGAGGGAGTTATGCGCTTATGATCAAGTAATCAAGAACTTGTCCAATTAGGTCAAACTTCTTCAATCAATTCTTGCATCTTTTGACTTCCTTTGAAAAATTGAAGCATGATGAATCATAGTAGTCCTTGTCATGAAATTATTCTAAAGCACTCTCAATGATGAAGCTTAAATCTCAATGAATTTTTGTTGAATAAGGCATGGAAGTAAACTCATGAACCTATGAATCAACCTAATGAAGTGTTTTTTGCCATTACCTATAGTACCAACATTTATAGAGTTAAAATTCGTTATGTTTGTTAAATAAAAGTCAATCAACACAAGACATATATTATCATATCACATAAATAAAAGTTCTTGGTGATCCCTCATGAGAAAACCTAGAGATATGGAGAAGAACCAAACTCGAGTGTGATCTTGATGTATTAATAATATGAGATGATGAGGGATCCTAGGGGGAAATATTGGGGTATAACACCATGGGAAAAATTTTAACTTTTATAATTTTTTATAGCTTACGTCTAATTGGTTAGAAATGCACAAACTTAAGGCACAGACTAATTTTAACGCCCCTTGATTTTGTGCAACATCTAGATATTTAAAACTTCCATTTTGACAACTTACAAACAATTATTTGCACCATCTAATGTATTATGAACATGCTCTAATTGATTAGATAACGGTAAAATTCCTTAATTGCACACTCCTTTTTGATCCAACCTCAAGCCTATAAATAATGGTTCTTTTTTTTCATTCCAAACAATCCAGAGTTGTGTTTTGACACTTTCATCTCTCACTCTCTCTCTAAAAATTTATTTAACTTTCTCTCATTAATATTTTAGCCAAATGTCTTTGTGAGAAAAGTTCCTTTGTGAGTGAGGATATATTTGTAATTTTGGAAATGGTATAATTGTAAAATTCACCAAAGAAAACTTTAGTATACACCTTGGTTGAATACTATCCATTTAGGGATTATTTGTGGTTAAAAGCCAAGCTCAATAAAAGTTTTGATTTAGGGATTATGTGATCAAATCGTATGATAGGTTGAAGATTAGCCTAATGTTAAAGTCTTCATTGGTTCTTGGTTAGGCTGGTATTAAAATCAAGATAGGTTGAAGCTCATCCCGGTATTAAAAGATTCATTAGTTCGAGATTATCCTCGTGTTAAAATCACATGGGTTATTGGTTATCTCGACTAAAACTAAAGGTTTGTAAGCTCAACCCATTCAAAAGCTTACAAGATTTAGGAACTTGAAGACTAACCGCTCTAACATCCTCATTAGTGAGAAGGAAGATTAGTCGCTTCATTCTCAATATTATTTTGAAGAAAAGACACAAACATCCACATTTATCATCTTGTATTATTTGGTTAGACATCACCCATCATTTCCTTGTATAAGGGGATTCGTGATTCTTTCCTACTAAAAACTCTCAAAGTATTATTGTATACTCTCGATGTTATTTCTCTGAAATTAGGATTGACATACATTTTGGTAAAACCAACTTGGCATCAACATGTTAAACAAGATGTTACAACTTGCAGTTTTCAACATGCCGAATGAGATCATCCAACCAGGAGGATAGGACGTTGTCTCTGTAAAAGCTGACAGTTATGGTTCAACTGATATGTTAGTTACTGAATATTTTGGGAATATTTAGTTAGTTTATATGGCGTCCAAGATTGATAAATCAGAGATTCTATGTTGGTTTTCAAAGATATACAAATTTTATAAATATGGATTCATTTTAGGAAACTATTGATTGAATACCTATTTTCTTGGAGAAGATTTTACATACTTTGTGTAGCCTCGTTGTTGTGTTTTTGAAGCCCAACCTAGTCCAGAATAATGATATATATTGACTAGTGTATACCTAGTTTTAGGTGGAATTTACGTGTGTGTTTTGATATGGTTTTTATAATCCTTATTATTGGGTTGTAAGTTCTGTCAAGCATCCATAAACTTTTAAGCATTGGATGTTTGTGTTTCAGATGCTCACAAGCTTTTAAGCATTGAGTATTTGTGCGTTAGTTCTCTTAAGCTTTTAAGAATTGAGGATTGTGTGTCTTGGATGAGTGACTTTCTATTTTTGTTCTATAAAGTGTTTATACGTGCTCCAACCGATTAGAGCCACTAGCTAATCGATTAGAAAATTTAAAATTAGAGGGATTTTGATTTGATTTTCAATCAGTATAATATGTACTTAATGCTTGTCTAGAATAGACACTCAAATCCACATATGGCACACTATAAAATGGTACTTTCTTCTCATTCTTTTGCATTTCATATTTTTAAAAACATGTATGTGAGATTATTCTTGCAAGATCATCATGAATCCAAGAAGGTTAAGCTTCACCTCCAACCCTCTCATCGATGATATCACCACCAAACAAAAAGAGATTAGATACTTTCAACACTATTCCAACTAAACCCTTATAATAGTTCATACTCTAGCTCTGAAAGATTTCAAAGAATGTAAATTCTTCAAAATCTTTAAAGAAATCAAGCTCTCAATCTTTCTCTGCATGCCTTCAAAAAGAATCCACACATCCCTTGTGAAGATGTACCTTTTGAACCTTCATCTCACTGATGGAATGCTAAAAAGCAAAGTGAGAAAACATAAGATAAATATTTCAGTAGAAGAATTGGGAAAATTTCTAAATCCACCGCATTAAGATAGAATCCTTGAACTTGGAGACAAATCCAATAGGTATAACTACATCACTACTACATCTCCTCTCATGAAAGAACCATCATCTCACATACCTTATCTATTCAATGTTGGATACATCCACCCGGAAATTCAAATGACTCACTATGTAATGAATCACATCATCTTTCCCATAAAATGTAACTTTATTCTCCTAACCCAAGTAGTTGTGTAAACTGTATGGTTGATAGAAAACAATGTCAAGGTAAACTGGGCACAATAAGTAATTGACTACATGATAGAAAGTAAGTAAAGAATTCACACCTACCATATGTAAATCTAGTCACAAAGATTCTATGATAAATAGGGTACAACTTTTAAGATTAATAGTTCAAGGAAAAAACAACCATGATATGAATCTCTATCATACCATCAATGTAGTACTAACTGAAAAATGTAAAGATCATTGAAGAGGCGTCATCAAATGAGAAGAAAGGAAAAACCAAAATCCATGAGATACACATAGATATATAGAGCTCATAAAACTCCCGTCAAATAATCACAACCAAATACTTCCTAAAAATTATAAGTGAATAAATAAATGTTATCAACGGCAAGATCGACTTCATAGTTTATCACTTCATCCATGACCAATCCTAACTATCACATGACCTGTTCCTCTATGATGATCCTGATGTAGAATAATCTCACTTAGAATATTTTGTTGTATTTTCTTTAAAATTAGAAGTGGCTTTTCCTATTGTACTTTGAATTTAGTTTTCTCATTACATGTTTTACATTCAATATTTTAATTCTTGTAATTTGAATTTTTCTAATAAAAGAGTTTGACGTGTTATTTCTCTGAAATCATGATTGGCATACATTTTAGTTAAACAAACTTTGCAGAAACATGTTGAACAACATGTTCCAACTTGCAGTTTTCAACATGTCAAATAAGATTTCCCAACCAGGAGGATAGGACATAGTGTCTGCAGCAACTGAGAATTATGTTTCAACTGATATGTTAGTCACTGAATATTCAGGGAATATTTAGTTTGCTTATGTGGCGTCCAAGATTGACAAATCAGAGATTCTATGTTGGTTTTTGAAGATATACAAAGTTTCTAAATATGGGGACATTTTAGGAAACTAATGATTGGAGACCTATTTTCTTGGAGAAGATTTTGCAGACTTTGTCCAGCCTCACTGTTGCGAGTTTGAAGCCTAACCCAGTCCAGAATAATGTTATATATAGACTGATGTATACCTAGTTTTAGGTGGAACTTACGTGTGTGTTTTGTTATGGTTTTAGAATCCTTATTTGTGAGCCTCTCTAATATCATCTTGATAGAAAAGTAGGATTGTTTTGGGTTGTAAGTTCTGTCAAGCATCCATTATCTTTTAAGAATTGGATGTTTGTGTGTCATATACTCATAAGATTTTAAGCATTGAGTATTTGTATGTTTGTTCTCATGAGATTTTAAGCATTGAGGATTGTGTGTCTTGGAAGAGTGACTTTCTGTTTTTGTTCTCTACTTTGATTGTAGTTGCTCCAATCACTGAGAGTCATTGAAGAGGGATTTGAGAAGGGCCTCATACCTAGGTGAGTCTTAGGTAGAAGTTAAGAAAATGGTAGTGATTAAGTGTGTAGATTATAAACTGGTATGTTTGATGTGTGGTCTACAAATTGATACTATCTAGTTAATTTCGTCCTTGGCTTGGTATCCTCTAGAGTAGGTGTTGTTGTAACCGAGCTGGGTAAACATATTTGCGTGTTAATCACCTTTTTAACTATTTTCTTGTGTGTATATCCTATTGTTGCATGTTGAAGTCGGATCATGTGTCTCGACATCTCTTAGGACATCCGAGATCTGACAGCCAGAATTTAAATTAGTATCAGAGCAGGCATCCTGCTCTGACTCTGGGTGAGATTCATGGAAGTTACTTTCTGGTGCAAAGGACAAGGATGGTTGAACTGTGGTTAAAATGCCTATTATGGATGGTACCAACTATGACAATTAGAAACATCGTACGCAAGTTAAGCCTAAAGCCCGTAAATTCCATGAATTGGAAAATAAATCTTTTTAGGTTTTAATTGAAGAAATAATTGAATTGGAATTTATAAATCAGAATCGTCCATATACATTGATATAACACAAAAGCTTAACTCTTAAATCAGATCAAAATCAATCTCTAACCTAATCAAATCAAAAAATTTAAATCAAATCAATCTAATATGAATCACAGAAATATAACTGCAAATCACTATAATATTTCCTAATTCTAACCTATAATTGCTAAATCCTAAGACTATAAATTAAGACCCAAACTATTGGATTGGGGACGAAAAAGAGAAGAAGGAGAAAAATCTTTGAGAAACCATTTTCTTGTTGTTGTGCATCCCTTGCCCTTTACTAAAGTTCTACATCACTAAAGACTTAGGTTTCATAATTGAAACCCTAAGATCTTCAGAGCTTGGCCTCCTTGCAATCCGTACCTGCGAAGAAGAAAGAAAGATGTGATTAGAGGAAGGAGAGGAAACATATGAAGAAGGATTAACAAATTACAACCATAACTACTATAAGGCGAGGTAACCCTGAGAACTTGGCTTTTTATGGGAATTGATATTGAATTGTTGTTTTGGCGGGTTGAATTACTTTTTTGATTTGAAAATGTAGTTTAGGGTTTTTGATTTGGGGCTTGGGGTTATGTTTAGGGTTAATTCTAGGGTTAGGGTTCATGCGAATATGGTTATGGTTCTAAGGGTTTGTGTTTCTAGGTTTGGATAAGAGTTAGGGTTCATACGAGAAAATTATGGTTCTTAGGGTTCATGTTGTTATTCTGAGATTTGGTTGAAGATCATGAAGATCTAGATGAATGTTTGAATAATTGAAGTTTTCTTGGTTTCATATGGATAAACATATGAACCCAGGCGATGATTTGTATGAATTTGGACGGTGGTGGTGTATGAAGTTGGTGGTTCCCTAGAGCATGTGCCGGTGAAAGTGATTTTTGAATGGTGGCGCCCAGGGTTGAGGCGATTTCCAATGACGAAAATCTAGTTAAAAGATAGAGCTTCTCTATCTACCTCCCAACGTTTCTTTGTAGATTTTGTGAAGAGAGAGGAAAAATAGAAAAAAATGATCTTGGACTCAGGATTCCCCTTAAATAATACTCCATTTGTTCCTTGATACAGGACGCGTGGCCACGCGATGGCCACGCGATTGGATGACTGTTGACCACTCATCAACATTCTTACATACCATACTCCCTCAGTAAACTCTCAGCATCATCCACTTGTTTAGCATACTTCTGATCATCGTTCCAAGATCAACTCTTGGTAGCCATATGATCCGAATCAAACGTCCCAAAACTTGCAGCGCATCATATGTCCATATGCTCACCCACACCATGGCCAACGGACCTCAGAGAATTATCTGGGCCAAGCCCGTTACTAGTAACACCCCCCTTAAACTACTATAGCGACATAATTCACACCCTCTATTGACTTTGGGCCTCAAACAAACTTTGGGCTTATACCTTGCTATTTAAACCCCTTGTTTTACTATGTAAAAGAGAAATACACCCTCTTGTTTTTATAAGTTATTTAATTTATTCATTTATTTAATTTTATTGATTTAATTCATATATAACTAATATTTATCTCATGTTGTTTTTTATCATTTGCATTAAAATTATTTTTATTATAAAACTCATTGTGATTAATAAATATTATTATTAGAAATATTTAATATATTTCTAATAATAAGAAAATAATTATTTATTAACTATTTTTCAAAATACTAACCTTTTTTCATAAATTCATCAAATATTGTTTTATCATTTAAACTCTATTTCTCAAAATTGCATCATACATTCTAAGACAACTAACCCATCAAACGTAATCGTTTTTCACTAACATAATTTCAAAATTTAACTTTATTTTCAAAAAAAAGATTGTGTATATATTTTCTATTAACTGCAAACTGCATCTACGATTACAATATTTTCAAACCCATACAAAGTTCAAGGATATTTCCAAACATTTCCACAATCCATAAAAAAAAACTAATCAAACACATACGAACTACGAATTTGGATTCTGATTTATTCTTCGCAAGGAGATACATAGGCACGCAGTTAAAATCAAGGCGAATTCACAAATTAAAAAACTACAATTCTTTTATATGGAAACATTAACTGCTAAATACCCATCTCACCCTTAAACCTAACAGTGGAGCCCTTTGAGAACAAGGGAGATGAAGGGTGCCTAACACCCTTCCTTCGTCTAACCGACTCATAAATTTAGAATCTTCGTACGAATTAGAGTTACCCGTTATTCCCCCGTCCTTAGGAAAAAAATTAATGGTGAAGACTCTCTTATTTTTCTCCGGTTACGAAAGGTGATTGCTATTGAAGAATCCCAGAATTTAAGTACTATGATAGTGGATGAGCTTGTAAGTTCTCTTAATACTTTTGAGTCTGGTATCAAAGAAAGGTCCGAAAAAAAGAAGAGTATAACTTTTGTCTCTAGTATTGAAGACTCAAAGAATAGAGGAAATATGAATTCAGAAGCAGTATATGAGGATCTTGTGCTACTGAGAAGACAGTTTAATAGGTTGTTGAGGAAGTCCAGGTTAAATTCTAAGAACATGTCTTTCTACATCACAAAAACCAGGACTTGGGAAGAAAGTCAAGATTTGAAGAGAATCCAAACCAAGGGAAAGGTGTCCAGTGCCATGAGTGTGAGGGATATGGACACATAAGAAATGAATGTGCCACGTATCTCAAAAAGAAAGGTAAAAGCTTAGGTGTATCATGGTCATAGGGAGAATCTGAAAGTGATCATGAAGAAGAATCATCCAAGAAAGTGACTGCCTTGACTAGAATTTGTGAGTCTGATGAAGAAACTTGTGAGTTCGATAAAGAATCATATGTTGGAGAACTCATTATTAGTGAACTGGTTGCTGGGTTCATAGAGATGTGCCTCAAGAATGAAAAAATGTGCCAGAGAGTATTAAAGCAAAAGATCTCTATTGCTCAGCTGGAGGCTGAGAAAGAAGAGCATCTATCTATCATTGCTAATATTAAAGAGGAGGTAATATTGAAATTTTCAAAACTTGACAATAGGACCAAATCTGTAAGAATGTTAAACAATGGTTGTATTGTGATGGATAAGATTATTCAAACTGGGAAGAATGTCGGGTATGTGAAAGGTCTGTGTTATAATAACCATGCTCTGAAGAATAATAGGAAAGTAGTGGAGTTTTTTCCTCAGAAGATGAAACAAGAGTAGAAGATGTCAAGTCACATGTCCCAACATCAGCCAAGACATTAGAGAAGGTACTATAGTTCCATGTATCATCCATGAAGATGTCATTTTCGTGGTTTGTTTGGTCATTTAAAGTCCTCTTATTACAAAATATATGGCTATCCCAACCATATGACTCCCTACAGAAGAAAATATGTTAATACTGAGGCAAAGTCAAGAGGAGATCCTCACCATGATTCATATGGACTTAAAGCTTACAATACTCTCAAAGCGTCAACTAAAGAGGATTGATATTTTGGTAGTGGTGGTTCTAGATGACTGGTGTTAAGAAATTCCTAGTGGACATTAAACCACGTGCCACTAGCTATGTCACTTTTGGAGATTGTTCAAAAAGTGAAATCAACGGTGTTGGAAAGATGGACTATACATGACAACCTAGTCTTGATAATATGTTATTTGTAAAAGGGATAATTGCAAATCTGATAAGTATCAATCAACTATGTGATCAAGGTCTCAAAGTTTACTTTACTCAATCTAATTTCCTGATTGCGAATGATAAGAATGAAGTGGTTATGAAAGGAACAAGATCAAAAGATAACTGCTACCTATGGAGTTCTCCAGAAACACAATGTATCTTAACATGCTTATTGTTAAAAGATGATGAAGTCAAATTATGGTATTAAAAGCTTTGTCATCTACATCTGAAAGGTATGAAGAAGATATTGTCAAATGAAGCTATTAGAGATATTCCCAAACTAAAGATTGATGAATGGAGAATTTATGGTGTATGTAAAATTGGGAAGCAGACAAAGATGTCCCATAAGAAGATCTAACATCTTGCCACCTCAAGAGTTCTAGAGCTACTTCACATGGACTTGATGGGACCTATTCAGGTTGAAAGTCTTGGGGAAAATAGGTAAGCATATGTTATTAATGATGACTACTCAAGATTCACTTGGGTGAAGTTCATCAAAGAGAAATCTAAATTTGAAACCTTCAAAGAATTATGTCACAAGATTCAAAGAGAAAAGAATTATGGTATTGCCAGAACTAGAAGTGACCATGGGAAGGAATTTAAGAATAACAAGTTTGAGGAATTTAAGAATTTTCAACAGGTTTGATCAGGTTTTTGTCCTAACTTCCTGGCCAATTTTCATCAAGTTCCAATTTTATTTAGCCAAAATGGTCAACATGAAAGTTGTATACAATGTTTCAATCATTCCAAAACATCCAAGAGCATGAATTTATCATACATGAGCTAGGAGATTCAAAGGCATGAAGTTGGGCATCCATTCTTGAATTACAAGTCATTTTGGTGAAGAACACATAATCCAATCTACATGTTATACTGCATAATCTTGTTTTGAAGGCCTTCTAACTTACAAATCTCACCATAATTTAATGTTCACATAAATTTTTGAGCTATGGTCCATTTGATTTAAGCATTTTCCAAGTGATCTTTCTATTTTTGGCACAAAGTTAACATTGCCATTCTTGCAAAGCAGCTTTAATCACAAAGTCAACTCTTCTTGAGCCTTTAACTTATTCCTTCTACACACGCTCAACACACAAAATCAGACAAGCATGCTTAAAGTATCCAACAACTCTATGAAGCAAAGTAAAAAGCATTGGAACTATGATCTTCAAGCTTGCTTCATTTACAATCCAACCTAGCCATAACATGTGATCTTGAAAATATAATCAACCCTTGTCTTAAAACATCTTGCCTATGAATAGAGAGATCAATTACAAGATAGAAAGAGATGAATAAGCCCTCAAAACCCCTATACTCTCAAAAAACTACAATTGGCCCCAAAACCCCCATTTTTGAGCTTTGAAGTCCAAATCTTTGAACCTCTTACACCTTGCAAGTTTTGCCCAAACAAATCATCCAAATATCTCACATACATCATATAGAATTTTTTCAAACAAAAGAACAACTTTTGTAACCTCATTATCACCGTCTTCCAAACTCAAAAACAACACCTTGCAACTTGACTTGGTTGGAGTGATTCAGAAACTTTCAGCACAAAGTGAACATTGACATAACTTCAAAAAGGTCCAAAGGAGATCGATAAATCACCACTTTGCACCCAGAAACATCCATACATGTTCTAAAGTTTTCGCTTCAAGAGGTAAATTTTCTAAAACTGTAATATCTTTATCCATACATCATTTGCTTTTGCTTTCAAAAGGATACAACATGACATATCAAAGAGAAAACATAGCAAAAAGGCAGGCCAGAGGCTGACACGGGTGCTCGTGTCTTTTGTACCCTAATTTTTGACCTTAAGATCCCTCTATCACATCATATCAATTTAATCATAACAAGATCACACAATAGGGTTTGGTTATTCTCCCTATCTTTAGCTTTGCTCTATGGGGAATCACCAAGCACCTTGACTGGTATTTTGTTGATCATCTATGTTTTGATTATACTTTAAATAATGAATACAATAAGTGTTTTTCCCAATTAATGATGATTATAGGAGAAAGCACAACGCATTCCATCAAGATTAATCTATGGATTCATGAGTTCATTTCTATGCCTTCATCAACAAAGTTTCTTTGAGACTCAAGATTCAACATTGAAGATACTTTGAAGAAATATCATAACAAAATATATTATGATTCATCATAATTCAAGTTTTAAAAGATGTTCCAAAGGTACAAGGATTGATTGAAGAATTTTGACTCAATTGGGCAAATCCTTGATTAATTGATCACAAGTGCACATCTTCTTCAATTCTAAAGATTTAAAAGTGGTTTTTGTTGCTATGGTTTCTCCTTATCATCCTAAACAACTCATATTCACATCAAAAAAGTTTTTGTCTAAGGAGATATGTCAAAATTGCAAAGGTTTCCCAATGCATTTTTCTTGCTCTAGGAGCTAGGGTTTTGAACTTCAAAAGGGAATATGTTACTCATCTTTTGGTATTTTGAGTGATTCCAAAGACTTGCTTCTCTTTAAAGGGTTATTAGCAAATCACTTCAAAAGTTTCAATGAAATTTTGCATGGAAGAAACTTGATGATGAAGAAAGGTTACAAGTCCTCTAGATAAACCCTTAAATTCCATTAGGTGATTTCAAATGATCATAACTTGGTCAATTTTTATCACCTTAAGCCCATTATTTTTCCATAATGATAATAAAGCTGTGAACTTTAACCAAACTTTTAAGTGCAAAGTGTAAAAATTGATGGAAGATGCCCTAAGGATGCAACAGATTATAGGTCATTTCATGAATTTTTGACAACTTCAACAAATCATAACTTTCTCAATTTTTGGATATTTTGAATGGTTCACGTCTCAAAATGTCATTCACGATATCTACTTCATGCCATCTTTTTTGGTCAAGAGAAAATTTCAAGTGGAAGGCAATGTTTGGATGCAAGGGATTATAAGTCATTTTTGAAGAAAAAACTTAGAAATTTTCTAAGTATATAAAGCCAACCTCTTTTTCTCAACTTTGACTCATTACAACTTTCAGCTTAAGCATCCATTTGATCCTATTCTTTGAAAATTATTGAGCTTGTAACCTTGTCTTTCTAAAGCTTCAAGAATCATACCCTAAGATCCCTCTAGTTGAGAATGCCATTGATTTGAATTTTGTAGCTTGAAACTGAAGTTTCTCCAAAAGTCGGAATTTGAAATCCTTGTTTTGGCTTCTAAACATAAAATTGCTGCGAGATTTTTCTTCTAATCACGTTTAGTGAACCTCCAGAAGTGATTAGCATGATAAAATGCAAGAACTGGATGAGTTTTGATCAAACTAAAAGTCACACTTTTCTTGTTTGCAACTTCACACGATTTTCCTCCAAACTTCATCATTTCACACGCTTGAGCATTCCATTCACCTTCCTATAAATAGAGGATCACCCCTCATTCATTTTCTCAAGCTTGGAAAGACAGAATCACCCTGCCAAACTCTCTCTTGAACACAATTTTCTACAACTTCGAGTTTGCTCTTACAACCTTCCTCAATCATTTTTCTTTGTCAACTCACCTTCATTGATCCTCAATGAAGCTAATAGAATAAGAATTAAGCTCTAAAACTCCCTGAATCGTGCTAGCCAAGTCCAGTTTCAGAGCTCTACAACATAACTTCAATAGGTAGATTCCTTCCCCAATTCTCTCAAACTTTGATACTATCGTGAAGCTCTCATCATCCTGATTCTAGTCATAACGTTTGTTTTCAACTGGAAACACGTTTTGACCATGAAATTTCAAATCCCTTTTCAAAACTTCTCTTCCAAAACAACTGAGCTACAATTTATATAAATTTTTCACGAAGGTATGGTTGTCTTCGTCTTGATGAGACAGAGCGAATGGTACCGGTCTCGAGATCTAATTTTACAGTTTGAGGAACATGGTTTCGAGACTAGCTGGAGGTTGAAGATGACCAACGTGTCATCCTTCAACCAATGAAAGCGTGCCATTTGGAATTTTCAAAAATCTGATTTAATATTTGATTCAATGCTTTATTCAATAATGACTATGATATGCATAGCGCATCTGATCCATTAGATTAGCTTACTAACTCATTTTGACTCTCATCCATTGGTCCATATTTTTTTGACTTTATTTTTTTCTTTCTGATTTATATATTTAAATTGTTTTAAACTTCAAAAAATCATAAAAGATCCATTTCAACATCAAAAAATCTGAAAAAATTATGAAAAATACTTTTGATTTTTCTCTTTCTAATTTTTATTTTTTCAAAATTTTATTTTGTGTTTTGATATTCTTTATAATGTTTTACTTTATTTGAATTGTTTTAATTGTTAAAAAATACTTTTCTTCATTTTTAAATTCTGGAAAAATTAGAGAAGGATTTGATGTTTTGACAAATATTGATGACTTCATTTATTTTTTATTTCTGACTTTACTATTTTTCTTCATTTTTGGTTTATTCTGTCTATTTCTTGTAATTTTAAAAATAGTTTCTGACTTTAAAATATTAACAAAAATTATATATAAATATTTGAGCTCATTTCTGATTTTTTTTTATGGTCTTGTTTAAATTTTCTTGATTAGTTAGAATATAATCGATATTTTTCCTCTTTATTTCTTTTTTTAAATCATTTTAAAATCTGATTTTCTTATTTTTAATACAATTTTATTTTTTATATATATTATGGCTGATCTTGGACTATGAGATTTGGATCATGAACTTTATTAACATCATTGGATCCATGGTGTTGAGTCTAACTCCATAAAAATGGATGAATGATTTTAATAATAATTTGATTAAACTTTTAGTTCAAATGTAGTTTATTTTTCATCCCATCCCTCTTTATCTTATCCTGTTCTTATTGTACTAATTATTATTGGAGCATGATTTCTATATCATGTCTCAAAACATATGGTACGTAGATTGCTATTGACCGTCCTCAAAATAGGTGCGACTTCTATATAAGACCACTTACGATTGCTTAACATAGCGCTAAATTTTGTCTCAATTCGAGAAATGATCATTCGTGGCCCAAACCCATGTTTGCAAGCCCAAGTATGTTGATTTGAACCCTTTGACCCAATAACCTTGATATTCATTGTTAGAAGGCTTTGGTTCTACCAATCCTCTAATGAATCTTCATCAATTTTGGTCAAAGTGGATCACTTAAACATCATTGATCATTTAATGTTGCCTTAAGAATTCTTAAATGAATGATATACTTGACAAAAAGAAAATGCAAGTTTTTTTAGAGGCTTTGGTTCTACCAATCCTCTAATGAGTTCCAAATGCAAGTTTCGAGATCGTCATTCAACTAACCACTAATTCCTAACAATTGACTCTATTTTATGCTTTTACTTTATGCCTTTACTTTAAGCACATTTATTTTTAGCATTTACATTTCATGCTATTTTCATCTTTGCTCACTTCAACACTTACTTTTATGTCATTTTTATTTTGCTTATTTGAGCTCTTCATTTATTTTTTTGAAGATACTTAATAATCAACTTGAACCATAAAAAACTTTAATGTTACTTGGACTACTTGGTTAATATCCTTTGCATTTTGGAGACATGGACTTCTTGGACTTAGGATTAAGGGCCTTAAGAATCTTGGAGACCTTGTGACCTCAACTGTTATTTTGTTTGGAGTTCTTGGGGTTTACCCCCAAGATATTGGCTTGTTTATTTGTTATGTGTGTATATTATTGTGATTACATGCTTTGTCTGTGATCTGGAATTCATCTGTATACAGCTGTTACTCTATCCAATTTTTATGAAGACTTAATGCAATTGAAGTTTTGTTCTCTTAAGAGATTTATTATCTTTGTTTGTTTGGTTTCAAATCCAAAATATGGGAATTCTACATTGACTCATTGTGTCAAGTGTTGGCTTCTTGTTGGTTAGACGATTCTTTTCCCTATATTTTATCTTATGATTTAGGATAGTCCCTTCATCTCCTCCCAATTTCTTTAATTTCAAAATCTTCTCCCTCCTTTTGAAAATTCTTCTTGTTTTAAAACATGAACCACTTTCATAATAAACTTGGACTTATGTCCATGCATTTTAAAAAATATTTTCTTAATCAAACTTTAATCAATTTAATAATACTTGAACATTTTTGTGAGAAGACTAAAAGTCAATCAATCTCATTCAAACTATTTTGCCATTTTGGATTTTATCTTTAAAAAAAATTCTCAAAAGATTAGACTCTTGCCAATCCTTGTAGTGATGCAAACAACTATACTTCTATGATATGTAGTAAAGTGAGACATTTTCACTTGGGTGTTGAGTGAGGCTTTGGTTTATTTTAAAATCCAAGCTATATCCTCCACTTTGAGATGATGCAAATTCTCCTTTATAATAATTGTGGATAGTAAGTATGTTTTCCATTCGGATAAGACGATGATGTCTTGTTTCTTAAAATTACCAACACACTTGTGTTTTAATTTTTTTTTTTAAATATGAACTACGATTACCCTGATCCCCTATTGCACGGAAGGTGGTACATAGGAACTAAAGGTTCGCAACCGTGGCAGGTGCAAAAATCATAAAAAATATACTTCTTTTCTCACCTCCAAAATCTATTTTTGTACACACCTTTGATAGCCAAAATACACAGATTTTCAAAGAGGTTCCTGCGGAGTACTATAGATGTTTAGGGTTCTAATACCTTCCCTATGCATAACTAACCCCTGAACTTAGATTTTCTCTCCCTCTTTCTGGGTTATTCGCTCTTTTCCCATTCCTTTAGAAACAATAAAGCGCGGTAGCGATTTTTATTTTGATATGTGTGAGTCGAGTTAATCTAATGGCTTAGTCTCAAAATTTCTACCGCTACACAGTGTCACACGAAATGGCCCATGTCAGTTTATATGGGTTGGAAATTTGGAAAAATAGGCAGGACAGTGGCTGACACGGGTGCCCGTGTCACACTACACGGACCGTGTCGTTTAGAAACATGCAAAGAAGGCAGGACATGGACTGACATGGTGCCCGTGTCGCACGACACGGCCCGTTTCAATTTGGCTGGAACAAAAAATGTGTAGAGGAGAAAGGGCAGATTCTGACAGGGGTGCCCGGGTCCGGTGACACGGCCCGTGTCAGCCTAGGCATAAGAAATCCTGATTTTTGACATTTTGGCTTTAATTTTGGCTCATTAAAGGTACATTAGACATTTTTCATTTCTTGGCGACGGCCTAACCTTATACAAAAACTTTTTTCTAGATAAAACATTCTAGTTATTTTCTAAAATAATTGAAACTGCAAAACATTTTCTATCAAAAAACCCAAAAAAACAATTTCTTTTCACTTTACATTTTCTTGCGAATTTTACTATTTTTGCATTATAAATTATGTAATTGTCAAATCCTTGTAATCGTAATTAGGGTTTATTTTTACTTGTCATCCCCATTTGTAAATTTGTATCCCCCGTCCCCCAAAGTATTATAATAGCGTAGGACATTTAAATTTTGCAATTTATCGCTTTCCATATTATTGCTAGTAATTAGGGTTTGTATGGAAAGACTTTAAAACTAATCATAGATAACCCTAATTCAAGATAATTAATTGCACAAATACACTTCGCACACATAAACCTCTAGGGTAACCCATACTTGTTGCCTCGGATAAAATAGTCATGTCCCTCGAACGTGGGATGTTTTAGCAAAGACCCTCGGTTACAAGATCATAGTCCCTTGATGACCCTTCGATGTTGCCTTTGATAAACGATCTTAGACCCTTACGACAAATGCTAGAACATTCTACAAGTTTCCTTCTATGGCTATACGATGACCCACACTTGTCCCTTCACATCCAATGATAAGGCTTCATACTAACTAATGATAAGATAACACTATCTAAAGGAGGAGGAAAAGAACAAAGATTTATGTTGAGTAGGTAGATTACTCGGAATTGCTTGCTCACAAACATTTCAAAACCAAAAAACTTTCAACACACCAACACTTTCTTGAAATATTTTACAAAGTCAACACGTTGTATGCATTCTCATAGAGACAAGAATCATTACAAACTTTGCCCAATGGAGGAACTTTTTCAAAATATTTTCAAACAAACACATTCACACAAAGCATTTCAAAGTGAGCTAGCAATTAAGAGTCCGTAGATAACTACAGATGAAAAGGGTGCCAACACCTTCCCTTTTCATAACCTACCCCCCTAACTCAAGAAAATTATAGAAAGGTCTTTCCTGTTCTTTTCACCCTTTCCTTTATTGGATAAAAGAAAAGTAGGTGGCGACTCTTGCTATCCGCAATGTTGCACCCCAAAATTTACCCTCTTGATTTAGGCTTATGTTTCATCACGAATATCATATTGCATTGCATTCATACATTGTGATGGGATCAAAGTACTTTGGTTATCAAGTCTTCCTCAAGCTTTGAAGGTTGATTACATGGACAAGTTTCTAAAGTAGAATCTTATCATCTAAACCTCTGGATCTTTCAAGCTCAAAATTTATTGCATATCTCAAGATATTTCATCCATCTCTTTGGATCATCAGAGGATTGAAGTTTGTGTTTGATTATAAGAAGAATCACTCTTTTGTTTCACCAGTCAAATTAGGGTTTTGTTTGATCAAGGCTATTGATAAATGTACAAGTCTTGATTTAGGGAGCTACAACATCTCTTTGGTATTTTAAAAATCTTTGCACAAGGAATTGGTCATGATGCCCAAAGGATTTTAAGTTTTGAAGATGATTCATCAGTTTCTTGAGGTGTTGACCAAAACTAGGGTTTGAGTTCTTATCAGGTTTCCTTGAGAATTTTGAAGTGAAACTTGGTACGTGGACCCTATACATTTGAAATATCATATGTCTAAAGTTTTGATCATCAATTTTGAAGGAAGGTGGATCAATTGATTCAGAGGGGCAGAATGGTCATTGTGGTCAAAATTAGTCAAAGTCAAGGTTGACCAAGTGAATTTTTGGCCAACCATCAATTCAAGGATGTACTTTTCATATTTCAAGACCATTTTGGTCATTAGATCAAAGAGATTGAGGTTTGGGTTGAAACTTGTTCTTGAAGAAACCCTAAAAAGTTACTAATTTTGGAAAATAAGGACTTAATTTCAAAAATCATATTTTATTCACCCTTGATCAAGAAAATGCAAATGAAATATTCTTGGAAAGCTAAGAGAATGATCTTTCACCTCCTTTTGGTCTCATGTCCAAATTGGCAAGGAATCAAGATTTATGGTCTTTTGAAGATACAAAATTATAGGTCATTTTTCAAAATTAGTGAATTTCAAGCTAAATTTTGAGAACCTTAATGGATTCAATTGAAAAAACTCAAAACTAAGGGATTGTAGATCTTTTCAATACCTTTACAAATTATGCTCATTTGTGCCAAAATTCAAAAGTATGAGCAAGTTATGAGTTTTGGAATTTTGGGGCATTTTATTGAAACTTGACAAATAAGCAAAATGGCCAATTCATGAAAACTCAAGTTTCAGCCTTTCTCTTTGTTTCTAATCCAGCCCATGAGCAATTTGCAACATGTTGAGGGCCATCACACCCACCACTTCTTGCCATGCTTGGTTTTGTACTTGTTGAATTTGGAAAATCACAAACTTGCCCAAAATTGTAAAAGCTCCAACACTTTCTGATCAGATGGAATTAAGGGCCAAGATTCTAAGCACGATCTTATGAAGTTATTTGGCTCACAAAATTCATAAAAGGCAGAAGAACGCACTGGCAAATGACCTGATTCAGTACACACTTCATTTTTGGCCAAAATTCCCAATCCTGCCCTCCAACGGCTTTAAGGACAGATTTCCACTTCTATGCTCCTCTACAAACTCTATATAAGAAGAAGCAAGAAAAGAGATAGGGGGAGAAGGCGCCATTTGCAATAATTTCAGATCTGAGATTTACTTTCTTCTTCTACAACTTGATTCGATTCTCTCAATTCCTTGGTGTTTTCTTCAAAATTCTTGTGGATTTAACTTCAGCAAAGGGAGTAGATCAAGCTAGCACCATTTGTTTGCATATGGAGTGAAGGAGACAGTAGAATACTTTTTGCCTTGAGCTTGCTTGAAGTTTCTTTGGGTTTCTTTTATTCTTGCTTGACTGCTACAGATAGTTATCTATTTGGTATTGTACCACTTGCTTTCTCTCATCTTCATTTTGCATAGTTCTCTGACTGCATGATGGGACCTCTATTGCTGATATATGTCAAGAGGCCCTATTGTTTTTGTCTGATGCATGTGTTGTGTTTGTTTTTTGATTGATGATTCACTCAATTTAGAAATTGAGATCACGACTTCGCTCTCATTGCATGTTCCCTATATGATGTTTATTGCTTTTCTTCTTTAATTGTTGATCGATGAGTCACTCAATTTAGAAATTGAGATCACGACTTCGCTCTCAGTGCATGTTCCCTATAGGATGTTTATTTCTTTTCTTCTTTAAATGTTGATCGATGAGTCACTCAATTTAGAAATTGAAATCACAACTTCGCTCTCATTGCAAGTTCCCCATAGGATAGTTTTGTTAAGCTTCCTTTAACATGTTAATTAAGGTAGGAACCCATGTATGCTAACATAGCGTAGGATTTTCCTTTATCCTCAACCTTGGGGTTGACCACTGTATGATAACACTAGGGATAGTACTAGGTTAGTTACCCTTAGTTGTTTTCCCTTTCTATGCATTCTGCATCATAAAACAAAAACTGTTTTCTTGGAAAATCATAAGAACACCTCTAATAAACTCAAACCCTTCTTCAAAGTAAAAGATACAAACCAATCCTATTAGTTTGTGTGTCTCTTGGCTTTGCTTTGTCACCTGTTTTATTGATGTTTCGCCATCTTTTCCATGTTATCTCTTAGTCAATGTTTCGCCATCGCACATTTGTTTGAAGCCGATGTTTCTCCATCACGCATGTTTGTTATCCTGCTTTGATTCTTAATATCTTTGTTAGGTGTGATGCTTTGTCACCTGTTTTATTGATGTTTCGCCATCTTTGTCATGTTATCTCTTAGCCGATGTTTCGCCATCGCACATGTTTGTTATCCTGCTTTGATTCTCAATATCATTGTTAGTTGTGATGTTTGTCATCCGTTTTATTGATGTTTCGTCATCTTTGCCATGTTATCTCTTAGTCGATGATTCGCCATCGCACATTTGTTTGAATCCGATGTTTCGCCATCGCACATGTTTGTTATCCTACTTTGATTCTCAATATCATTGTTAGGTGTGATGTTTGTCATCCTTTTTATTGATGTTTCGCCATCTCTACCATGTTATCTCTTAGTTGATGTCTCGCCATCGCACATTTGTTTGAAGCCGATGTTTCGCCATCGCACATGTTTGTTATCCTGCTTTGATTCTCAATATCATTGATAGGTGTGATGTTTTGTCATCCGTTTTTATCATTTGATGTTTCGCCATCTTTGACATGTTACTTTGTTATTATTTAGTCGATGTTTGATCACCTCATTTGTTTGTTGTTTCATTTGATGTTTTTCCATCTTGACTATCTTTGCTTGTCTTAATTAAAAAACATAAACCAACCAAAACACATAAGCCAAACTACGGCTGCTCTGATTCCTTAAAAGGGATACGTAGGCATTGTGGTAGGGCCCAACCGAGCACAACTTTTATTTTCCCTACATTGTTTTCTTTTTCTTTCGTATGCATTCCCTTTTCAGTTGTAAGCCATAGACATAGGATTTGGCCACACCCATTAGATTAGACAACAAGAGTGGATACCATAGAGTACTACGGGCGTGTGGGGTGCTAATACCTTCCTTTGCGTAACAGACTCCCTTACCCGATCTCTCGGTCGAAAGACCGTGATTTCTCCCTTTCCAGGTTTTCTCGGTGTTTACCTTTCCCTTTCGGTGGGATAAAAGACGTTCGGTGGCGACTTCATTGATGTTTCATTAATATCCAGATGACAGGTTCCGGCTGTGTTGTTTCAGCTGGCGACTTCACTGGGGACATGTTGACCTCTTGCTGGTCCATCTGGGAGTCGATCCTAGCTCTTGTTTGTTTTCTTTTTGGGTGTTTATTTTACCACTTTGCATATTTATCTGTTCGCATTGCATCCTATGTGCACTTTACTTTATGCATACTGGATTTGGCTGGACTGTTTGGATTCTGGATTTCTTGGTGGGTGGGTTGTTCCATGAGGTAAAAGGCCTCATACCCAGGCTATGAGTGAATTCCATAGGAACTAGGAATAGAGTGGCCATGGCAGCTACGAGGCGGATGCTTTGTAGACCTGACCATGAGACCCATGACTTCAGAGGTAGTTCAGATAGGTGTTATCATATGATGATACCGACATTCGAGTTCTCGTACTCTGATTTGGATTTTAACCTTACCTTGACCTAGACTACACCTGTGAGAGGGGCGGGAAAACTTTTCTTACAGGTACAGGTACTGTTGGTGACTTTGTGTTGCAAAGGTGACTCAGGTTCCCATGTTAGTTTTGAAGCTTCGAGATTTTCTTTTGATATTGAGTGGTGTTGTTCTGTAATGGTCTAGCCACGATCCAGTGTGAAAATTTGATCCTGTCATGTTGCATCATAGCATATTTATTTATTAAAAAAATAATGTAAAAAAAAAAATAACTAGCATGTGCATGTCATTTTCCAGGGACATTCAAGAGTCTCCTTTCTGTCAGAAATGGTTGGTCTCCCTCCAGTTGAGTTTGATTCAGTTCATGTTAATGAGCTCACCAGGCATACTTTCTCTTATCAGATTCCTACCATTGATGTGTCCGAATTGAAGAGGTTAAGTTTTTATCTAAAGGGTGATGTTCTGAATAATTTCAACAAAAATTATTGCAACTTGTTACTAGTCCTTAACACTCCAGTTGACCCGATGGCTTTGATCACTCTCTTCCAGTTCTATGACAAAGAATTACGGTGTTTTACTTTTCAAGATTATCAAATGGTTTCTACCTTAGAAGAGTACGTGTACCTACTTAATATCAGATTGACCAATGAAGTTCCTTTTGTCCAAGTGCCGGAGAAGCCGAAGTTCGAAGTTATTGCTGAAATTCTTCGTTTGAGTTGGAAAGAGGTGAAAGACAATTGGAAGTCGGGTGAGGGTACTATAGGGTTTTATTTGGATTTCTTAGTGAAGAAAGATGAAGACTGGAAAAATAAATGCAATTGGAGTGACTTCAGATCTCTGTTTGCTCTCATGATATACGAGATCGTCCTTTTCCCTTGCAAGAGAAATTTTGTGGATCTGACGGCTATCTGTGTTTTTAGAAACAAGAACCCGATACCGACACTCTTGGAAGATACTCTTTACACCATTCATTCCAGGCATGGAAAGGAGGTAATGTAAGTTTATGTCATTCGATGCTGTATCAATGGCTTAAGTTGCATCTACCAGTAAGTGGCCCTTTCGTGGATACCAAGCATTCTCTCCGATGGTCATTAAGGCTTGTCAACCTTACTTCATTTGATATCCGGTGGAATTATGACATGGGGGAAGTGCAAAGTATTGTCACTAGCTGCAGAGATTTCCCTAATGTTCCCCTCATAGGAACTAAGGGGTGTATCAACTATAATCCTGTGCTTGCTTATCGTCAATTGGGATATGCAATGGATGGACCGCCAAAGGTTGAGGAGGTGTCTGAATCAGTGTATTTAACTAGAGGAAGTGATCATGTGATGTTAAAAAGAGTGACAAGTGCTTGGAAGGGATTTCACAAGAAGGATAAAACTACTTTGGGCAAGAAGGTTCCTATTGATAGGGTTCCTTACTTGGAATGGATCAAAGCCAGGGTTAAGATTTTACGGTTACCATTGGCAAGGTCGGCTCCTCTATACGAGCAACCTCCTTCTGTTCTGAGTAACACGTATCAATCGAGATGTTCACCCAGGTTCATATTGAGAACATTCAGCTTCGTGAAAAAGACCGCGAGGCGGGGATGAAACTTTATTGGGTAGATCAAGAAAGGGCTGACTTAGCTCGCAAACTCAAGGAAGCTCAAGGGGAAACTTCTGATGCAACCAGTTTTAGGAAGAGATCTCATGCTGAAATGGAAGAAGAATTGAGTAAGACTCAGCAAGAGTGTCAAAAGCTTCAGGTATCTGAAAATAGCTACAGGAAGAAGATTCAGAACTTAGAGAAACAACTCAAAGACAAAGATGCTCAGCTTGAGAAGGAAGTAGCCCATAAGCATGTCGCAGAAGATCGGTTCCAAGAAAGTAAAGTGGTCGCATCACAACTTTTGTAGGAGAAATCCATACTTGAAGAGTACTGTCAACATCTTAAAGCATGTCTAGTTCTGGAGATTTAGTTCTGCTATTTACTTTTGGTGTATTTGGTCACCCCCAGAATTGTTGGAAGGGACCATTTCATTGTTATTATTATTTAGTTCCTTTTGCTTTATTGTTAAGACATGTATTTGGTTGTTTATCATTATGCTCTTAATTGTCCGAAGTCACTAGAACATCGTTTCTTTTGTTTGTAAATAATTGAAGTGTTCATCTTGCTATCCTTTCTCTTTTGATTGTATGGTCGCACACCGTGATTGATGAATAAAAGGACTCTTGGATACCTGGAAATGACAAACATATCATGCACATCATGAATTTCATAACATTACAGGTTATCTCAAGACGGTATTCTTATTCTGCTGCTTTTCTTATTCAGAATTCAAGACGACTACTCATCGGTATTCCACCAGAAACAATTTGCCAAGACAAATGAAACAGGTTCAAGCTGAACTCGCTGAAATGAGGGGCCAGATGGCTACTCAGATGAATCAGTTCATGGAGGTCATCACCAATGTGAATCGCCGACAGGAGGAACTAGCTGCCATTGTCAACAACCAGCGCCGCTATCCAGGGGATGGTGGAAATCAAGGGCTCTATCAGGACATTTCTGTAGGATTGGGGGATGTGCAAGATCAGCTTGCTGGAAATTTTCATGGGATGCCGGGAAACCCTTTCGTGCGCAACATAAGGAAGTTTCCTCCGTCTCCTGGACCTCGTCTTGTGGGGAACATAAGAGTTAATCAGGGTGGTGTAAGGAATTATCAGGAGCAGGATTATGACTTTGACCAGGATGAAGACCAGCTTTCTGTTTGGCGTTCAGAGCCGGTGATTCAGATTGAGGATATGAAGTATCATTTATTGGAAGAGCGTCTGAAGGTTGTGGAAGGGCAAGGAGTCCTTGGTATGGATGATAATGATCTCAGGTTTGTGTCTGGGGTGAAAGTTCCTCCAAAGTTCAAACCTCCTACATTTGAGAAGTACAACGGAATGTCATGTCTTATTACTCATGCAACAACTTATTTCCGGAAGATGTCGGTACATACTGAGGATCAAGGGCTTTTGATTCACTTTTTCTAGAATAGCCTATCTGGGGCATCCCTGGAGTAGTACATGAAGTTGGAGAAAACTCATATTCATTTGCTGGAATGATCTTGCTAGGGATTTCATCAAACATTATCAGTACAATGTGGATATGGAGCCTAATCGCACTCAGTTATAGAATATGCCACAAGGGCCGAAAGAATCTTTCAAGGAATACGCTCAAAAGTGGCGTGAGTTGGATGCGAGGGTTCAACCTCCACTCATGGAGAGAGAACTCATTGATATGTTTATGAGTACCCTGCAAGGGCCATTCTATGAGCACATGATAGGAAGTACTTCGGCAGGATTTGCAGACTTGGTTATGGCTGGTGAAAGAATTGAGATAGGTTTGAAATTGGGGAAAATTCAGATTGGAGGTTCTAGTGGCTCATCAAGGGGCAGTAAGAAACCATTCAACACTTACCCTAAGAAAAGGGAAGGTGACGTGAGCGCGGTTTACTCTCATAGAGGAAGAAGAGAGGATCGTTAACACCAACCGTTTAATGTTGTTTCTATTCCTGTTAATGCTCCTCCGCAGCAAAGACCGAATACAGTGCCTCAACAACAAAGGCAGCAAGATGCTCCCCGTCAGTATAATAATCAACAGTAGAGACAACCAAGGAAATTTGATCCCTTTCCAGTAACTCTTACTGAAGCGCTCCACCACCTGCTTGATTTGAAGTTGATCAGTTTGAGAAATATGCCTCCACCACCCGCAAGACTTCCTCCTAACTATGATGCTAATGCAAGATGCGAATTCCATTCGGGCGGAGTTGGTCATTCTACTGACAATTGTTTTGCGTTGAAGTGCAAGGTACAAGACTTGTTGGATGCTAAGGAGATTGAGTTTACTCCAATGACTGGTATGAATGTTACTCAAAACCCAATGCCTAGGCATGAAGGGGGTGTTGTTAATATGATTGATGATAATGGTGAAATGTTGAATTTAATCATGGATGTGGAACAAGTAATTACTCCATTATGGTGTGTTAAGAGGTATTTGCTTGACAATTCTATTTTCCCAGGTTGTACTTCAGAGTGTGCCAAGTGTAGAGAGCAGGTATCCAGTTGTTGATAAAGGAGGGTTTCCTACAGTTTGATAGAAAACCGAGCTACCGTAAGGTCACTGAAGAGGATGTTGCTGTAATATCTATTCCTTACACTCCTGCGCGCATTCCTGCCCCATCAAGGGCACCCCCTCTGATGATTACGGTACCTGGTACCATGCCGTATACCAGTGAGAAGGCAGTCCGGTGGCATTACGGTGCCGATGTTTATTACCATGGGGTAAAACAGGAGGTTAATGCTCGTTTGTCTGAGGAAGAACATGCTGAAGGTGATGAAGAGGAAGTCCATAACTTTTCTGGTGTGGGTCGAATGACTAGAAGCGGGAGAGTATTTGGTCCTTCCAATGTGCAAGATGCGGCAGATGCTTCTACAAGGGAGAAAGGAAAACAGCAGGCGATGATTGGTAATCCAAGGGTTACGCCAGCCAATGTGACTCAACCAATTCCGATACCAGAGGCTTCTTCAGTTCCCGATGAGGTTGAAGAGTTAATGCGAATTATCAGAAAGAGTGATTATAGCATAATTGATCATCTGAGCCATACTCCTTCTAAGATGTCTATCTTGTCTCTGTTGATTTATTCAGAACCTCACAGAAATGCTTTGATGAAGTTGTTAAAGAATGCATTCGTGCCACATGAGATAACAGTCAATCAATTTGAGAATGTTTGTGCTAACATATCTGCTGGGAACGATTTGGGCTTCACAGATTTTGATCTCCCTCCGGAGGGACCAGACCATAACAAAGCGTTGCATATTTCAATGGAGTGCAGGGGCACTACTTTATCTCGGGTTTTGGTAGATATCAGATCATCTTTAAATGTTTTGCCCAAGTCAGCATTGATAAAGATTGATTATTCTGGACTGGAGCTGCGCCTTAGTGACTTGATGGTGAAGGCGTTTGATGGGTCTCAAAGGTCAGTATTTGGAGAGGTGGAGTTACCAATCAAGGTCGGTCCTTGCACCTTCACGGATACCTTTTTTGTGATGGATATATAGCTAGCGTACTGTTGTTTGTTGGGGAGGTCGTGGATTCATAGAGCAAGGGCAGTCACTTCTACTCTTCATCAGAAACTCAAGTATCCTGCAGAAGGAAAGGTAATAACTGTATGCGGCAAGGAAGAGTACATCGTGAGTCATTTGACGTCATTCCGTTATGTTGAAGTTGAAGGCGAGATACATGAAACTTCGTTTCAGGCATTTGAGACAGTTCATGCTGTCAATTTTCCTCCTCCAGAGCAGAAAAGGAAACCGGAAACTGTTATGTCTTCTCTCAAGGATGCGAGAGATGTGGTGGAAGGTGGTGACTCTAAAGGTTGGGGTCAAGTGTTGGACGTTACCCCAAAGTTTGATAGGTTTGGTCTTGGTTTTAGCCCAGGTCAGCAAAGTTCAACTCCCAGAGCATCTAGTTTATCTACTCCTGTGAAGTTTTCCCGTCCTTGTGCTACTCAAGAAGGACACGTCAATGCAGTGGGTGCCGATAGGGTTGATGGCTACAATATCGAATATTGGATTCGTCTGAGTATTCCAGGCCAGACACTCAACAATTGTACTTTTGTGGATGTTATCCAAGTTTCAAGCACTGAGGAGTAATTTTCTTGTTTCTTTTATTATCATATCATAATTCCTACGCTCTGCCCAAGGCATAGTGGATCATTTGTGTAGGGCCAACATGTTTATTTTCAAGTTTATCATGAAATAAAGGACGTTTTTGCATTCAAAATCTTGCTTCTCTTTTTTCTTTTTTTTATGGCAATGTTTCTCTTTCCACACACTGTCACTAAAAATGCAAAAATGTCATTCATGCAGATACACTTCCACCACTGATTCTCTCGATAACGACTCTGTTATGGCTCATTATGACTTTGATACTCCTATTTATCAAGCTGAAGAAGAAGCGTATGAGGATTGTGATCTTCCTGAGGAATTAGCAAGATTGTTAAAATAAGAGGAGAAGGTTATCCAGCCGAATCAGGATTCAATTGAGGTGGTGAATATTCGCACGGAAGAGGTAAGAAGAGAGGTCAAGATAGGGGCAGATCTCGAAGAAAGTATAAAGGTCAGATTGATCAAGATACTCCGTGAGTATTTTGATATCTTCGCTTGGTCTTATGAGGATATGCCTGGGTTAGATACAAACATAGTGGTGCATCGACTACCACTCAAAGAAGGTTGTTCTCCTGTCAAGCAGAAGCTCCGAAGAACTCATCCTGAGATGTCCAAGAAAATCAAAGAGGAGGTCCAGAAGCAGTTGGACGCAAATTTCTTAAAAGTCATCAATTATTCTCCATGGATTGAAAATATTGTGCTTGTGCCCAAGAAGGATGGTAAGGTCAGGATGTGCGTGGATTATAGGTATTTGAACAGGGCCAGCCCCAAAGACGATTTCTCTCTTCCACATATTGATGTGTTGGTTGATAATACTGCTCATTCCAAGGTGTTCTCGTTCATTGATGGCTTTTCGGGTTACAATCAAATTAAGATGGCTCCAGAAGATATGGAGAAGACAACATTCATCACGCCTTGGGGAACATTCTGTTATAAAGTAATGTCGTTTTGTTTGAAAAATGTTGGGGCAACATATCAGCGCGCCATGGTCACTCTCTTTCATGACTTGATTCACAAAGAGATTGAGGTATATGTAGACGATATGATTGCTAAGTCTGACATGGAAGAGGAACATCTTGTTCATATGGAAAAATTGTTCGAGAGACTGAGGCAGTTCTTGCTAAGGTTGAATCCGAATAAGTGCACCTTCGGGGTGAGATCCGGCAAGCTTTTGGGCTTTATTGTAAGTGAGAAAGGTATCGAGGTGGACCCGGCCAAGGTAAAAGCAATACAGGAAATGCCTGAGCCAAGGACAGAGAAGGAAGTATGTGGCTTCTTGGGAAGGTTAAACTACATTTCCAGATTTATTTCTCATCTCACAGCCACCTGCGAACCTATGTTCAAGTTGTTGAAGAAAAGTCAGACAGTGAAATGGAATGAGGATTGTCAGAAAGCCTTTAACAAAATAAAGGAGTATTTGCAGGAACCTCCGATACTCATCCCGACAGTAGAAGGAAGGCCACTAATCATGTATCTAACTGTGTTGGAGAGCTCAATGGGTTGTGTCCTCGGTCAGCACGACGAAATAGGGAAGAAAGAGCAGGCTATTTACTACTTGAGTAAGAAGTTTACAGAATGCGAGTCGAGGTACTCATTGCTGGAAAAGACTTGTTGTGCGCTTTCCTAGGCCGCCAAACGTCTGAGGAAATACATGTTAACTCATACCACCTACTTGATATCCAAAATGGATCCAATCAAGTACATTTTTGAGAAGCCAGCTCTTACAGGCAGGGTAGCCCGTTGGCAGATGATACTCACCGAATATGATATCCAATACACTACTCAAAAAGCAATTAAGGGTAGTGTACTGGCCGACGATCTTGCTCATCATCCCTTGAATGATTATGAACCGATTTAATTTGATTTTCCAGATGAGGAAATTGTGTATATTCAGGATTGTAACACGCTAGACCCAGACGAAGGATCCGAGTCGGGATCACGTTGGACGCTTGATTTTTATGGTGCCTCCAATGCCATGGGAAATGGCGTCGGAGCTGTTATCACTTCCATGAAGGGATATCACATTCCTTTCACAGCTCGCATTTGTTTCGATTGCACTAACAACATGGCCGAGTATGAGGCTTGCATTTATGGCATTGAAGCGACGATTGACCTGCGCATCAAATTTTTGAAAGTTTACGGGGATTCCAATCTTGTTATCAGCCAGATTAATGGATATTGGGAAACTCTCCATCAGAACCTGATTCCCTATTGTGAGCATGTTATAAAGCTGATTTCGTACTTCGAAGAGATCACGTTTGAACATATTCCCAGAGAAGAAAACAATGTAGCTAATGCACTGGCAACTTTGTCCTCCATGTTCAAGGTTAAGTGGGCCAATGAGGCACCTTCCATTACTATCAGAAGTTTGAGTGAGCCAGCTTTCTGTTTTGAGGCCAGTTTGGAACCGGATGGTAACCCTTGGTTTTATGACGTTAAGTGATATCTTGAAACACAAGAGTACCCTGAAGAGGCATCCATCACAAATAAGAAGTTCTTGAGAAGATTCTCAGCCAAGTTCTTTCTTAGTGGTGGTGTGTTATACAGAAGGCATCATGACGGTTTACTAATCAGATGTGTTGACAAGAAAGAAGCAGCAAGAATCATTGAGGAGATACATGAAGGTGATTTCGGGACCCATTCCAACGGGCATACCATGGCTAAAAAGATCTTGCGATCAAGTTATTATTGGTCTACCATGGAGACGGACTGTTACAATCATGCACGGGTTTGCCACAAATGTCAAGTCTTTGCTGACAAGGTGCATGTGCCGCCAGTACCTTTGAATGTCTTGACTTCCCCTTGGCCGTTTGCGATGTAGGGAATTGATATGATCGACAAAATTGAACCGACTGCATCCAATGGGCACCGTTTTATTCTGGTTTCCATTGATTATTTTACAAAATGGGTCGAAGCTACATCCTATGCCAACGTCACCAAGCAGGTGGTAACTCGGTTCTTTAAGCACAATATTATCTGTCGCTATGTAGTGCCTAAAAAGATCATTATCGATAATGGGTCTAATTTAAACAACAAAATGATGAAGGAGCTTTATGAGTCCTTCAAAATCAAGCATCATAATTCTTCCCCATATAGACCAAAGATGAACAGTGATGTCGAGGCAGCCAATAAAAATATCAAAAAGATCGTACAGAAGATGGTGGTAACCTATAAAGATTGGCATGAGATGCTGCCTTTCTCTTTGCATGGTTATCGCACCACCGTGTGTACTTTGACTGGGGCAACCCAATTTTCATTGGTTTACGGCATGGAAGCAGTACTGCCGGTAGAAGTCGAGATTCCTTCTCTTAGGGTCATGAGAGATGTTGAGCTAGATGAAAGTGAATGGGTACAGAATCGGCTGGATCAGTTGGAAATTATTGATGAAAAGAGATTGACGGCTGTATGTCACGGTCAAGTATATCAGCAAAGGATGAGGAAAGCTTTTGATAAGAGGGTACAACCCCAGTGTTACAAGCCAGGTGACCTTGTGCTAAAAAGGATAATTCTTCCCCAAGGAGATCCCAGGGGCAAGTGGGTTCCAACTTATGAAGGTCCTTTCATGGTCAGAAAATTTTTCTCTAGAGGGGTGATGATGCTCACGACTATGGATGGAGAGTACTTCCCTCTCCCTGTGAATGCTGACGTAGTTAAAAAATACTTTGCATAAAAATAATTAAAAAACCCGCTAAACCGAAAACCCGAAAGGGAGATTCAGGAAAAAGTTAGGGACTTAAAGCAAATGACTACGCTCAGCATGAGATCCTTTTTTTCTTTCCTTCGTTCTGTCACCTGGCATAAGCTCGAAGCTAATCCAAGAAAGACCTATCTGAAAGCGTGAAAGTCGTAAGAGTCATAGCAGAGTTGGGACTCGATGGATATTCACATTCATATTGCCATTTGTAAACACGTGTTTGCTTTGATTTTATAATTACTTGCTTCCAAATGTAAATGCCTTTTTCACATGGTAATTTCTCAAAATCAATAGAATATCTTCTTTCAAGTATACGCATACTTTTCTTTTCTCCCTTTTTACTATTTTGTTTGCAAAAAAATTCCAATATTTTTGATAAGCATGTGCATATAAACTTTGTGGGCCTTACACGGAAATGGTAATTTAAATCATGGTTAGTTGATCGCTAGAAATACGGATAACAAACACCACTACTACTGCGCAAGGGGCATGTTTGTTTCTCTGTTTGATGGACTTCTCTTTCACTTTACTGGCGGATGCCTTGCCATTTTTTTTCACAACTCCGTGTTATTGGTAAAGGTCATGGGTCGGGGTAATATCAAGATTACGGCAGGTCGGCGAGATCAGTGAACCTAGTTGGAGATATTTCTTCCCCATAATGGCTTTTATTACGTTTCTTTGCCGCACTTTCATGTGTTATCTTGATTGATTGTTTTGGCTTTGTCTGCATATAGGATTTTGTTTATGGCCGAATGTCAGTCTTGATGCGTTGAATATTTTTGCTTTGAAAAAAAATTGTTTCATTTTACTTAGTCCATCCAGTATCACTCTTTAATCAATTTTTTCGGGCATTTTGATACCAATTGTGCCAATTCTTTTGCTTAGCCAAGAGTTTAGAGGAAGGAGTTTAGATAAAAACGATGACTGTAGTCGTATGGTTTTGAGTAGAACCCCGTTGATGATGTACAAGCATTGTTTCAACCCCTAAACACCAGAGATATAAGGGAGTTAGACCCTCGTTAACCCCTCCGAGCCTTCGAAGTAGAAGATCCTTTTCCGTTCAAAAAAAACCTTTTTTTTAACCAGGGGAAGGGTAGATGTTCAGTTAATTTGCCCAAGCATTCAAATTTCAGAAGGAATGTCCCATCTGAGGATCACCACATTTTATCTTTCGCATCATGAGATCAGGAAAAATGTCTAAACCACGATGTTCATTTCCTCACAAAGCCCTTAGGTCAAGATCGAATCGATACAATAATGGCTATCCCTCGCCGACCAAGGAATGAGGCATTTGTTTTCTTCAAAAAAAAAGATAGAAAGAAAGAAAAAGTTCAAAGATCTAAAGTCACATTGACTTGTTCGAGGTGGAAAGCATGAATTAGAAAGAAACAAAAAGCCCCGCTAAGTCGAAACTTGAAAACAAGTCACTTAGGCAAAAGTTAGGGTGTCCCGCTGGACTCTCAAAATTGAAATTCAAAAGATTTTGTCCAGGGAAAAGTTAGGGAAAAGAAGAGCCTAAAAGGCCAAAAAAAAGATTATTCAATAAAATTTTCATCAAAAGAAGAGGAACAATAATATCAAAAAACAAAAGCAGCAAAAGTTAAGTGACAATCATGTTGGAGAATTTGTCGTGATCACTCAACCATTATAAATCCTTTTGAAAGATGAATGCTTGTGATAAGTCAACTGAACTTAAGATAGGAGAATATCACGAAGGGGGTGGGCACCAAATAACTTGAGCCTTGAAAAACTTTTTTCTAAAAAAAAAACCTCGAACCAGGCCACGTTACAACCTCTAAAAGTCCTAACTGAAACAAGGATTTAACTCGAAAGCATACTACAACAGGATAACATTTCCTAAACTCCCCAAATATGTGTTGCATAGTCGTGTTGGTATCTTATCACTCGCATCTTGACTCGTTTTTTCAAAAAGAGGAAGAAAAGTTTTGAAAATTTTGCACTCTAGCCAGTGATTCATTCACAACAGAGATGCGACATTTTGTTAAGATTTTCAACTTCAAGGTTTATATAATCATCGCATCAGGTCTGTCATTCCCAAAATAAACATCTTTCTGTATGCAAAACAGTTTCTTGACATCAAAAAGAGTTTACACATTGAACACCTATAAAGAGCTTAATGATTGTCAAGAGGGGAATGTTTGGTTTTCTTCTATTTTTGGATAGAGCCCATGTTTGATTAGGACTCTTCTTATCCCCTAGGAAGTTTCTTATCCCCAGTGAAGTTTCGTTTCCGCAGCAAAGGTTTGTTGCCCCAGGGATTTTCAAAAAAAAAAAACTTCATTCTAAGACTTTAAGTTTGGATATGTCGCCCATCCCCAGTGGGGTCGTTTAAGTAGGAACTCACATTCTGAAGAAGTTTCAACTCCCCAATAGAATTGCCAACAGAGATCTCTCGTTTTGACCTCTCATTTCCCATCCGATCTGTTGACCGGGGCATCCTTATGTTAAAAGTCTTCTTTTATTCCCCAGTAAAGTCGGTACTGTGTGACTATCTACGTGATTCATCCAAAGGTTGTATTCCAAGAAAATCTCTTTCCAACAAAAAATCTTCAACAAGGTTTTGTATCCCCGACAAAGTCCCGCTTCCTCAGCAGAATTTTGCTCCCTCAGCAAAGGTTTTCACCCCTCACATCATAAGCTACAGGGTTGATCTAATTTTCTCTGGGAGTTTGCAATTTATTTTTGTAGCCCCTCCCCCCTCAATGTTTGTGACTCATTTCTACTGGTTGCCCTTTTGTTATTCTTCGCAAAGCTTCATCTCTTCGAGGTTCCCCCTCTAGCGGTTCCCCGTATTTTCTCCTCTCCTTTGGATTTTGCAATTTATTTTTGCAAGTCATGTCAGATTCTGACTTCTTGGTTATTAGCTTCTCATTTGGCCGTTCCCCCAGTGAACTTTTAAACATGCATCATTACATTGCATCTACCAAAACGCGTAGCATTTCCATCACATGGAGCATTACGCTATATAAAAAGAATTCAAACATACATCGGAACATAAGCCATTATTATTTCCGTCATCCCCAGTGATTTTTGCTAATACTTCAGATCAAATCTCCAGTGAGGTCTTCCCCCTCTTTATATCAGTTTACTCCCTATACCAATATCCTTCTGACGTCAATCTTTTGTTTGTTTGAGGGTCCACTTTTGACTGTAGTTCAGTTTTGCCCTGACGCGGTCTTCTCGGTTTCAGTTTTCACTACCCTCTCCGGTTCATTCCAATGTCTATTGATGCACCTTTCGAATACCAATTTCGTCCTGATATTCGCTTTCAGCAGGTTTTTAGGTGTACGCCCTAATCTCCTTGCTTTGAGTCGAGTTTCGCCTCATCGCCTGTGCATGAAATCCAGTTTCTTTCTGGTACTCATCTAGTTTAGTTTCGCCTAACTAGTTATTGAGTCGAGTTTCGTCTCGTTTTTACTTTCCTACCTTGGACTCTTTGACGATGTTCGTTTACCGAGTGCGGTGTTCGTACTGCGTCCCTGGTTTGAAATCAGTCTCCTTTGTTCTTTTGATGCTCCTATCAGTTTTCATCATTGTTTATCCATTGATTTGAGACCAGCAGGTGCTCTGAGAAACATGCACTCTCATCACTTTTCTTTAGGTCGAGTTTTGCCTCGTTACCCGTGCGTGAAATCCAATTTTGTCCTGGTGCTCATCTAGTTTAGTTTTGCCTAACTGGTTATTGAGTCGAGTTTCGTCTCGCTTTTGTTCCTCTTTTCTTATGATTCTTTCAGTTCCTTCCTACTGTCTATCTTGGTTGAGATTAGCAAGTGTTCCTAGAATCACGCACTCTAGCCACTTTGCTTTGGGTCGAGCTCAGAGTTTCGTCTCCTCACCCGCGTACGTTTTCTGTTACAGAGCTTAGTTTCGCCTATACTCTGTCGGTTGAGTTTTGTATCACCCCTTCCTTTTGAAGCCCAGTTTTGCCCTGATATGTTTGTCCGGAAGTTTAGTTGTGTCTACTCTTCTTTGTTTTTGTTCTGTTTCAATCTGCGTTACAGATCCATTCTGACGCATGTCTTGGGGGTTTTCTGCTTCTTTTTCTTTCTTCTTCAAGAGTGTAAATTTTCGGGTTCTTTCGTATTCAATCATCTTCAACTCTGAACGCTCAAAAGTTGTCACTTTTCTCACTTATCATGTTGAAGATATTTGAATAGGGGCAGTTGTTGCACCCCAAAATTTACCCTCTTGATTTAGGCTTATGTTTCATCATGAATATCATATTGCATTACATTCATACATTGTGATGGGATCAAAGTACTTTGGTTATCAAGTCTTCCTCAAGCTTTGAAGGTTCATTACATGGACAAGTGGCTCAAGTAGAATCTTATCATCTAAACCTCTGGATCTTTCAAGCTCAAAAGTTATTGCAAATCTCAAGATATTTCATCCATCTCTTTGAATCATCAGAGGATTGAAGTTTGTGTTTGATTATAAGAAGAATCACTCTTTTGATTCACCAGTCAAATTAGGGTTTTGTTTGATCAAGGGTATTGATCAATGTATAAGTCTTGATTTAGGGAGATACAACATCTCTTTGGTATTTGAAAAATCTTTGCACAAGGAATTGGTCATGATGCCCAAAGGATTTTAAGTTTTGAAGATGATTCATCAGTTTCCTAAGGTGTTGACCAAAACTAGGGTTTGAGTTCTTATCAGGTTTCCTTGAGAATTTTGAAGTGAAACTTGGTACATGGCCCCTATACATTTGAAAGATCATATTTCTAAAGTTTTGATCATCAATTTTGAAGGAAGGTGGATCAATTGAATCAGAGGGGCAAAATGGTCATTATGGTCAAAATCAGTCAAAGTCAAGGTTGACCAAGTGAATTTTTGGCCAACCATCAATTCAAGGATGTACTTTTCATATTTCAAGTCCATTTTGGTCATTAGATCAAATAGATTGAGGTTTGGGTTGAAACTTGTTCTTGAAGAAAACCTAAAAAGTTACTAATTTTGGAAAATAAGGACTTGATTTCAAAAATTCATATTTTATTCATCCTTGATCAAGAAAATTCAAGCGAAATATGCTTGGAAAGCTAAGAGAACTATCTTTCACCTCCTTTTGGTCTCATGTCCAAATTGGCAAGGAATCAAGAGTTATGGTCTTTTGAACTTACAAAATTATAGGTCATTTTTCAAAATTAGTGAATTTCAAGCTAAACTTTGAGAACCTTAATGGATTCAATTGCAAAAACTCAAAACTAATGGATTGTAGATATTTTCAATACCTTTCCAAATTATGCTTATTTGTGCCCAAATTCAAAAGTATGAGCAAGTTATGAGTTTTGGAATTTTGGGGCATTTTATTGAAACATGACAAGAAGCAAAATGGCCAATTCATGAAAACTCAAGTTTCAGCCTTTCTCTTTGTTTCTAATCCATCCCATGAGCAAATTGCAACATGCTGAGGCCCATCACACCCACCACTTCGTTCCATGCTTGGTTTTGTACTTGTTGAATTTGGAAAATCACAAACTTGCCCAAAATTGCAAAAGCTCCAACACTTTATGATCAAATGGAATTAAGGGCCAAGATTCTAAGCACGATCTTCTGAAGTTATTTGGCTCACAAAATGCATAAAAGGCCAAAGAACGCACGGGAAAATGACCTGATTTAGTACACACTTAATTTTTGGCCAAAATTCCCAATCCTGCCCTCCAACGACTTTAAGGACAGGTTTCCACTTCTATGCTACTCTACAAACTCTATATAAGAAGAAGCAAGCAAAGAGAGAGGGGGGGAGAAGGCGCCATTTCCAATAATTTCAGATCTGAGATTTACTTTCTTCTTCTGCAACTTGATTCGATTCTCTCAATTCCTTGGTGTTTTCTTTAAAATTCTTGTGGATTCAGCTTCAGCAAAGGGAGTAGATCAAGCTAGCACCATTTTTTGCATGTGGAGTGAAGGAGATAGTAGAACACTTTTCGCCTTGAGCTTGCTTGAAGTTTCTCTGGGTTTCTTTTATTCTTGCTTGTGATGCGGTGGGAGAACTGACTTGAGGTTTTGCGTTTGTGATGCAAATGTTTCGGTTTAGCAAGAGTCGCCACCGACTTTTTATTTTATCCAAAGGAAAGTTCAAAAAGCACAGGAAAGACCTTTGAGATGTTTTCTTGGGTTCGGGGGGTAGATTATGAAAAGGGAAGGTGCTAGCACCCTTTTCATCCATGGTTTTCCGTGGGCTCTTAGCTACTTGTTTAGATCACTTGCTTTTGCTTTTCAATTGCTTGAAATGGTGCTTTTGTGTGTGGTTTTGAAAATGTTTTTAGAAAGAGGCCTTTGTTTAGGCAACCTTTGTAATGATTCTTGTTTGAATGTATACAAAGGTGTTTGTCTTTTGAAAAATGTTTCAATGTTTGAAAGATTGTTTTGGGAAATGTTTTGAAATTGTGTTCTGTGTTTTTGAAAATAGCAAGGATGGTTTGCAAGTTTGATCAAGTAACTAGGAGTTGTCTACCCTACTCAAAGATCTTTCCTACACATTTTAACCCTTTGACATTGTTGTTTTACCATTGTATTTGGTAAACAACCTTGTGTTTTGATGTTAAACGGGACGGGCGCGGGTCAGCGTATGACCATGATAACAATATTTCCAAGTATCTTAGCAAGTTTTTGAGGGACTTGATCATTTTTGTTTAGGCAACCAAGATAACATCATCGAGTGACTATGATCTTTTTGTTTTTTTTTTGTTTTGCCAAGATACCTAGCATGCATACCATGGCCATTTTTAAGGAAACAAGTGGATGAAACCCTAGGGGTTCTTGTGTGCATTGTGTTGTCATTTTTCATGCATCTTTGTCTTGTGTTTAGTCATTCTATTTGTTTTGATTTTTGTTCTTTGCATACAAACCCTAATTTTACTATCATGCATATAAAAGCAATAAATGCGTAAAAGTAAATCTAAGACTATTACAACATTATTATGGGGAGGGGCATACAAGTTTGAATAAGGGGATATTGCACAAAATAAAGCCCTAAAACTATTACAACCATATTGAATTTATTTTTACAAATAAATAAATGAATAATATTTAAATATGCAATTAAATATAAATATGCAAAATGTTTTTGTATTTATTTTTATAAAAATGAACTTATTTAATGTCTAAAAATAAGAAAATAAGAAATGATTATTTTTGAAAAGGGTAGAAACCCTAGTTTTTGGTTTTAAGAAAATATATTCCATATTATTTATTTATGTACAAGAAAATAAATAAAAATATATACAAAAGTGTTAAAAAAATTAAAATGTGAGAAAATATTATTTTAAGTATATAACATAATAAAATAAAAATATGTAAGTATTTTAATATTTTTTACAAGTTTTAATTAAAATATAAAGTAATATTAACCTAATAATTATTTATTATGCAAATAAAAATAAAATAAAAATATGATAAAATGCCAAAAATAAAGAAAATATTTTTTGTGATTTTAAATGTTCAAGAAAAAAATAATAAAGTCAGAAAATAAAAATAGAAATGAAAAAATATGCAAGAATAAAGAAATGGGCCAAGGGGGTGCAAAAAGCAAGCATGGGGTGTAAATAGTCAGCCAAAGCCAGGCCCAACCCACGTTCACTTCATCTCTAACCTCTAAACAAAAAATGCGCGCGCCTGCAACTTCAAACCTGTTCTCTCTATTCTTTGCTTGAAATCAAAAAATCATAACATGAAAATTATAGAGCTTTAAACCATGATTCTAACCATATAAAAAACTTGATCTAACTCTAAGAAACCAGGGAGAATTTTATCACCCCCAATTTCTGACTTAAAAAATTCAGCAACTTCAACATCCAAATTCTCCTAGCTCAACTAACATAAATGAATTCTATGCATATGTACAGTTCGAGGACATTAAGGGCTACATTTTTGCTTCACAAACCTAAGCCTAATGATTCCTAAATAAGGAGATAGAAAGTTGTAAAATACCTGTTTCAGTCAAACTCGAGTATGGAAATGCAGCAACTTTCAGTGAGGCCTGAGGTTCTTTTGAGCTTGCTTGATGTTCCCTTAACCTTTCCCAATGCTTAGCTTACTTTGAAATGGCTTGAATCTCCTTGTAGAAGTCAACCTTCAAACTCAGAATTTAAAAATGGTGAAGCTTGAAAATGAAGTTACAATTGATGAACAATGGCTTGGATAGTTCAGGTGGGTTGTTTAGAAAGTGTTTGAAGTGGTTTGGGACAAAACGCACGAGGCAATGTGAAGATGGCTTGAGTTCTGCAGGGATTGCCCTGTTTTGGGAATAAATGGAGTGTTTTGTGTATGAGGGTGTTTGAGAGGCTTGTAGCTCGTGTTTCTGGCTTGAGATAATATGTTGAGCTTGTTTGAAATGTGCACAAGACTTGCTCTTATCATATTACAAAGTTGTGTGGACTTTTGCCCATTACTTGCTTTTGAAGCAAAAGTTGATTTGGACAATGCCAATGCCTGTACAGGCCTGCTTCTTAGATGCACATAGTTGGTGTACTTTGCCCCAAGTTTGTGGACTTTGTTTGCTGCAAAAGATTGGGTTCAAGGCTCAAGGGAAGCAAAATTGCATAAAGTGGACTTTATGAAAATGGCATTGTTATCTTTATGCCATAAATGGAATAAACCTTTGTATAATGCTTCATAGATTATAACAATGCCTTAATCCAATGTGTTTGCATTTAATTTATGAGTGTAGAAGAGATTAGAACCTGTAAACCAAGTACAAGCATGCTTTGGACAGAATTGCAAGTTGTAGCAATGTGCAAAATGCCTTGGACAAAAGTGATAATTTTCCATTTTCAAACTTTCGATTCTCCCTAACCATGAATGATCTTGCATAGTTCTTGGACATTTTGGAAATCTTGTAAAATGCTCTACAATCCATATTTGAAATGCATTTTGAGATTCCAATTGGAACTATGTGAAAATTTGCCATGAAGATAGTCAAAATCCTGCCTAAACTAGGGCAAAATTTCACTAAGTTAGAAAGTTTTTGGACACCTATTCACAAAATCATTACTTTATATCCAAGCATCTTTTGGAAAAACTTTGTGAATAAAGGTTTTAGATTTTGTGGAGGACTAAAACTTTCATGTTGGAAGTTTTCTTTGAATCCAATTGCATCATGGTGAAAAAGTTGGGAAAAGTTGGGAAAAAATAAGAAATTTTCATAACTTAGAAAATTTCTAAGTTATGAAAATTTTCCATTTTAAACCCTAATTTTCAAAATTAGGTTTCTTGGTGAACAATTTTCATGCTTTGACACATCTTGATGAAAAATGACCCTTGGCACTTGATTTTAACCAAAAAGTCAAAGTTTGACTTTTCAGTGTATAGTTGATTTTTGATCAGTTGATTGGAAAATTCATTTGTCAATCCAATGCTTTTGAGATCTTTTGAACCTTGTGATTAGGTTAATCTGATGCCATTGAGTCCTTGAATCCATGCTTGAGCCCAATTTTCCATTGGCTAGGTTAAAAATCAGAAATTGCCCTTCTGCAGTCAAAACCCTAAAAATGACCATTTTGCCCTTTTGATGATCTGATCAAATTTCTTGAGGTTGTGGTCCAAACATGATCAAATGGTTCATATGAGTCTATAATGTTGATGTGGATAAAAAATTATGAGGTTTGACTGTAAATTGGCCACAGTTGACTTTTCCCCAATACAATTGATTTTTAGGTCAACTATCCAATTGACTGGGCAAAAATTTGATTCAAGGCTTGAAACTTGGTATGGGCAATCTTATATGTCCAACATGAAGTATGAAAGTCACATTGAGCATTAAAAGCCAAAAAATCCTTGTGCAAACTCAAACCCTAATTTCAGGTCAATAGTGCAAGAGGAGGTCTTGAGCTGAGAAAACCCTAATCTGGTCTTGAGTCCAAAGAGTCTTGTGAAGGGAAATCTTGATAAAATGAGAGGGAAAATTTTGGGGTACAACATCTTCCCCTGTTCAATCTTCTGGAACCTGAAGAGTTAGATTGGCGAGTTTTCCGTTCGTGACTCGAAGGTAAAAGATGATTGGACACTAGAGTGCCCGTAAATTTGCACTCCTCAAAATGTAGTTGAGGGAATGGGCTTAAAGATGCCATTTGGAGAGGTTGACAGAATCTTGTTGAAGATGGGCTTAAAGATGCCATCCAAAGAAGTGTTGATCGCATAAGAGATTCCTTTGCGAGAGCCCGTATGCCTGTTGTTGAGGAGGACTACACCGGGGAATGCTGGTCTCTGTCGTGGTAGAAATAGAATTTTAGGAGCTTCAGTCGTCCGTTATTCTACTGGGGAATCATCTCTTGGTTGAAGAGGTGAAAATGAACTGCTATCTGATCGTGCTCCAGGCTTTACAGTGTTTGCTGAGGAAAATAAGACTGACTATCTGGTCAATTACAGGCTTCACAGTGACTTACTGGGGGGATGAGATTAAACTTGCTATTTGGTCATTCTCCAGGCTTCACAATTTCTCAATTCTTATCTGGTCGTACTCCAGGCTTTAGAAGGAATTAAGTTGTTATCCGGTCGCCTTCGGGCTTCAACTTGAATTTAAGGTACATTAATATCCGGTCAATTCCGGGATTCTTAGTAATTAGACAAGTAAACTTCTATTTGGTCGAAATCCAAACTTCACAGTGTCTTAAACTGTTATCTGGTCGAGTCCAGGCTTCAGTGTCTTTTACAATTATCTGGTCGTGTCCAGGATTCACGGTACTTGGAGATATCAAGATACTATCAGGTCGAATCTGGGCTTCATAACTTGAATTTTAGGTGTGCCACTATCTGGTCGAGTCCAGGCTTCAGTGTCTTTTACCATTATCTGGTCGATTCCAAGCTTCACAATAATTTTCTGGGGATTCAACTATTTTTCCGGTCGATCTCCGGGCTTCAGTATGATCAAGATATTATCCGGTCGAATTCGGGCTTCATAATTTGAACTGGAACAGGAATCTGAGCATTGATTTGAGTAAGCAATAGAATAGCATCCGTGTCTGGAGCATCTCTAAGTTGTATTTGCTTTGAATATTTGTTAAAGATAGCTGTTAATTTTATCCTGAAAAGGGTAAAATATTAGTTGAAACACAAAGTTATGTTGCATGAAATGTATGATGCAATAAGATGTGTTTTATCAATGTTTATGATATATGAATGTAATATATGCGCATGTAAGCTGATTCATTGTATTGATGAGGAAAATAAATCCTTGATGGCTGGAGATAATAAAATCCTTGACTGCTATCGGGGACTCAAAATCTTTGATTGTCGAGGATGAGAAATCCTTGGTCCACTGTTGGGGATAGAAAATCTTTGGCAACATGCGGAGATTATCAAAAACTTTGACAACTTATGTGGGGATGTGAGAATCCTTCACGACTTTTCTGGGGATATAAGGATCCTTCAAGTCTTTGGAGTTGGAGTATTGACAAAAATTCTCCTTGGGGAAATCATGACATGTACTTCCCGAGAAATTTGCTTGGAGAATCCAGAGAACTTTGATGACTATGTATGGGGATTACACAAAGGGAATCCTTACTCGGCTGGGGAATAAGGAAACTCTGGTGATCTCTACCGAGGATTGAACAAAGGAAAACCTTGATCTGCTGGAGAATAAGGAAGTCTCTGAGGGATTCTGCGGAGAACTGAGAATGAGAATCTTCAATCTGCTAGGGGAATTTGAATCCTTGGGGAGTTCATGCTGAGAAGTCAAGAATGAGAATCTTCGATCTACAGGGGATTAAAAATTCTGACAAATTCATGCTGGCGAGTAATGAAGCCTTTGGCAACTTCACTGGGGAATCAAGAATGAGAATCTTCATTCTGTTGGGGAGTAAAAACTCTGTGGGAAATAGCTATACTGCTGGGGAGTAGCTATCCTGCCGGAGAGTAAGTTCAGGACTCTGGGGAAAAGCTTATTCCTGTTTGGAAGAAGTTCAGGATTTTGGGTTGTATGCCATTCTACTGGGGAATTATCCTAGTTCGGGGATATGGCAAAAGTTAACTGTTATCTGGTCGATTCTCAGATTTCAAGACAACTTGCTGGGGAATCTGGAGAAACTGGATGGTTTCTGCTGTAGATTGATAGTTGGAATTTTGACTCTGTTGGGGAAGAAAGTTTCATCTTTGCTGAGGGTCTGTAGTTCAAAGTTTTGCTCTGCTGGGGATTGGGAGTTTGAAAACTAATCTCTGATGGTAGATTAAGGGTTTGAAACATAACTCCGTCGGGGATTGGGAGTTTGAAGCTTTGACTCTGACGGAGATTTTGAATTTTAATTCCGCTGGGGATATGTATTTCAAGGTTTTAGCTCCACTGAGGATCTAGATGATGTACAGCAGGGGATTGCTCCTGGAATAGCCTAAAGACGTTTTCCTATACTTTCAACCTATCAGTAATTATTCTTTCCCATTTTGTTTATTTGTAAATAGTGATTATATTCAAATGCATATGCTCATTTAATAAATCATTGGACGTTTTCAAATAAAACACAAGTGTACAAAATAAGAAAAGGCAAATAGTTTTCTGCACTTTGAAGTATCTTTGTATTAACTTTGTGTAAGTATTTTGTATAAAGGAGACAGACATCCTAGTAAGAGAATGTTGTCATAAAAAATGAGAAAATTTTATACAAAGAAAGATGGCTATGTGTGAAAATTACATGGGGTTCCAATTCTGCTATAGCCTTCGTAACTATGAATATCTTGTCTATTTGTTGCTTCGTCTGAAGATGATTGATTTGATCAGAAGCCCGAAGCTTGTCTGTGAAGAGATTATCCTTAAAGTGATCCGACGAGACATAGTCATATGCTTTAATTCCCTAACTTTTTCCTGGACCGCCCTTTCGGGTTTTCAGTCCACCGGGAAACCCTTTTTTGCCCAAGTCGCCCTTTCGGGTTTTCAACTTGCCGGGTGTACATATTTTTTGTTTATCCCTAATTTTTGCCTGAACCGCCCTTTCGGGTTTTCGATTCACCGGGATTCCCTTTTTTGCCCAAGTCACCCTTTCGGGTTTTCAACTTGTCGGGTCGTTTATGCGTAGTATCTTTTGACTATGTCTGTGTTCGGAGGGTGCGGCAGGTCGTCGCCGTCCATGGTGGTTAAGATCACTGCCCCACCAGAAAAGATGTTTTTGATCACAAATGGTCCTTCGTAGGTAGGAGTCCATTTTCCCCTGGGATCACTTTGCGGCAAGATGATCCACTTAATTACCAAATCCCCGAATTGATATACCTGGCGCCTGACTTTCTTGTTGAATGCATTGATCATCTGTTTTTGATACGCCTGACCATGGCAAACAGCAGTAAGTCGCTTCTCATCAATCAAGTTAAGTTGATCAAACCGGGTCTGAATCCAATCGTCTTCACTCAAACCAGCATCTTTCATGATTCTCAAGGAGGGAATCTGAACCTCGATAGGCAAAACAGCTTCCATGTTGTATACCAAAGAATAGGGTGTTTCCCCAGTTGAAGTGTGTGCCGTGGTACGGTACCCGTGAAGAGCAAATGGTAGCATCTCATGCCAGTCCTTGTAGGTGACTGTCATCTTTTGAATGATTTTCTTGATATTTTTTTTCGCAACTTCGACAGCACCTTTGGCCGATAGGGAGATGAATTGTGATGTTGAATCTGGAACTGCTCGCACAAGGCGGTAATCATAGTATTGTTCAGGTTTGTACCGTTGTCGGTGATGATCCTTTCGGGGATGCCGTACCGGTAAATAAGGTTCTGCTTGATGAATCGGGCAACCACATTCTTTGTGACGGATGCGAAGGAAGATGCTTCGACCCACTTGGTAAAATAATCAATGGCCACCAGGATGAAGAGGTGTCCATTGGATGTTGTAGGCTTGACCTCTCCAATCATGTCGATTCCCCACATAGCGAATGGCCAAGGAGCTGTTAAGACATTGAGAGGAACTGGAGGTATGTGTACCTTGTCGGCGTAGATTTGACATTTATGGCATGTTCGGGAATGTTGATGGCAGTCAGCTTCCATGGTAGACCAGTAATAGCCTACCCGTAGAATCTTCTTAGCCATTGTATGTTCGCTAGAGTGAGTGCAAAAGGTACCATTGTGCAGTTCAGCCATAATCTGTTCAGCTTCAACCTTGTCCATACAACGGAGCAGAATGCAATCATGATTGTGCTTGTATAGGATACCATTGCTCAAGAAGAACTTAGATGAGAATCTCCTTAAGAACTTTTTGTCGTTGACTGAAGCTCCTTCAGGGTACTCCTGAGCCTCGAGATACCTTTTGACTTCATGAAACCAAGGTCGGTCCACTACTTCTTCGGTATTAATCTCGTGACAATGTGCAGGTCCGTCCATCTGTTCAATGGTGATTTGGGGAGCCTCATTATCCCAGTTAAGTTTAAACATGGATGACATTGTAGCTAGAGCATCTGCTAGCTGATTTTCTTCTCGCGGGAAGTGTTCAAAGGTAATCTGCTCGAAATGTGGTAACAATATCAGGACATGTTCTTTGTAAGGGATGAGGTTTGGATGTTTAGTATCCCACTCTCCTTTGATCTAACTGATGACCAAAGCGGATTCCCCAAATACAACCAAGGATTTGATTCCCAAATCTATGGCAGCCTTGAGACCAAAGATACAAGCTTCATACTCGGCCATGTTGTTGGTGCAACTGAAGCAGAGTCTGGCGGTGAAAGGTGTATGGCAACCTTCTGGAGAGATAAGTACAACACCGATATTGTTGCCAAGTGCGTTGGAGGCACCATCAAAGTACAGGGTCCATCGGGATCCTTGTTCAGGTCTGTCATATGGTCTGAAGTCTTCAATGTTATCCAAAGTCATAATGTCCTCGTCGGGGAAGTCGAACCTCATGGATTGGTAATCTTCGACAGCTTGATGGGCTAGATGATCAGCTAGCACACTCCCCTTTATAGCTTTTTGGGTCGTGTACTGTATATCATACTCTGTGAGGATCATCTGCCACCTTGCTATTCTTCCAGATAAAGCAGGCTTCTCAAAGATATACTTGATCGGATCCATCTTAGATATCAGCAAAGTGGTATGAGTCAACATATACTGCCTTAGCCGGCGAGCAGCCCATACCAAAGCGCAGCAAGTTTCCTCGAGCAGTGAGTATCGGGTCTCACAGTCGGTAAACTTTTTGCTAAGGTAATAAATGGCATGCTCTTTTCGGCCAGACTCGTTATGTTGGCCCAGTACGCACCCCATTGAATTCTCTAGGACATTCAGATACATGATTAGCGGTCTTCCTTCGACGGGTGGCATCAAGATAGGAGGTTCTAGCAAATACTCCTTGATTTTATCGAAAGCAACTTGACAGTCATCATTCCATTTAACCACCTGATCTTTCTTCAACAGCTTGAAGATTGGCTCACAGGTAGATGTTAGGTGATAAATGAACCTTGCAATATAGTTTAGGCGTCCCAAGAAACCTCTGACCTCCTTCTCAGTGCGAGGGGCAGGCATTTCCTGTATAGCTTTGACTTTGGTAGGATCAACCTCGATGCCTTTGTTGTAGACTATGAAACCCAAGAGTTTATCGGACCTTACTCCGAAAGTGCACTTGTTAGGGTTCAGTCTGAGCTTGTACTCCTTCAACCTGACAAACAGCTTTTGCAGATGGTTGAGCTGTTCTTCTTCTGTCTATGATCGGGCTATCATGTCGTCTACGTAAACCTCTATCTCATGATGTATCATATCATGAAACAAAGCTACCATGGCGCGTTGATAAGTTGCCCCGGCATTCTTCAGTCTGAATGGCATCACTTTATAGCATAACGTACCCCACTGTGTAACAAAAGTAGTTTTCTCCATGTCTTCAGGGGCCATTTTGATCTGGTTGTACCCTGAAAATCCGTCCATGAAAGAAAATACCTTGTGTTGAGCTGTATTGTCAACCAAGATGTCAATATGCGGTAGTGGAAAGTCATCTTTAGGGCTAGCCTTGTTTAAGTCTTTGTAATCCACACACATTTTGACTTTGTCGTCCTTCTTAGGCACGGGCACAATGTTAGCATCCCATTGTGGATAAGATGTAACAGCAAGAAACCCAGCATTGAACTGCTTCAGCACTTCGGCTTTGATCTTTTCAGACATGTCGGGTATCATTCGGCGGACTTTCTGTTTAACTAGTGGACAATCTTCTCTTGTAGGGAGACGGTGAACCACAATATCTGTATCGAGTCCCGGCATGTCTTCATATGACCAGGAGAAGATCTCAACATATTCATGTAGCAGCTGAACTAAGCGCTCTTTGACAATTGGCTCTAGGTTGGCACCCACTCTAATTTCTTTTCTGTCTTCCTCAGTTCCCAAGTTGATTGTCTCTAACAACTCCTCATGTGGTAGAATAGCCCTTTCTTCCTATTGTAGCAGTCTAGCCAATTCTCCCGGCACTTCACAGTCTTCGTCACCCTCATATTCAGCATGGTAGACCAGATCTTCGGAGTCACTGAAGGTCATAGCAGAATTGTTACCCGTGGAATCCGAAATGGAAGGGTACCTGCATTTGTGAGTGTCGGTGTGTGTAAGGGATAGCCATCTTTAAACAAATAAAAATGCAAAGAGAAAGACAATGAACACAAAAGTTTATATGTGAAAACGTCCATGATTCATTAAAATGGCATATGAAGATGAAAAATCAAACCCTTACAAATGGACCTATGTGCCTCAGGTAAGGCACAAGGTAAAAAGTGTACGAATTGTCTGAGAATTATTACAAACCAACAGAAATGTTTGAAAGATAAATTACTGATTCATGAAAGTAATGGGAACAAAGTCCTTTACCTCCCAGTTGCATAGTCCTCCATCCACAATAGGGAAAATCCATTCTTCCAAGTTGCTCTCCTCTTCACTATCCTCCAAAGCATTGACTCCATGATGGGTGATCTTCACTGGTGGCCCTCCAGCCCGGGAGCGACGCAGAGCCTTTTGACTAGCCGAAGTGAAAACTTAGCCGAATTTATTAGATTTGAACGGAGAATCGGGAAGCTGCCCCCAGATTGTGGATCCTCCTTCTTCAATCACAGCCTTTGCATCTTTGAGCGACGATATCCAAGGCGAAGGTCTGGTAACCATGGGTACAGAAGACACTGTCTTGGTTGCTGCAATCTCCGAAGCTACCTCTTCAAAATTCTGAAAGGGGGTTTCGATGAATTCACCATCCAATTCTACATAGCGGAAAGAATTTAGATGGCTTATCATGTATTCCTCTTTGCCATGAACAGTTATAATTTTCCCCTAGACAGGGTACTTGAGTTTTTGATGTAGAGTGGAGGTAACAACTCCAGCATGGTGAATCCAGGGTCTTCCCAACAAGCAAGAATAGGAGGGACGGATGTCCATCACATAGAATGTGGAATTGAAGGTTTCAATTCCCACTTTAATCGGGATGTCCAACTCTCGGTGGACCATCCTTTTAGAACCATCAAAGGCTCTAACAATGATGTTGTTGGGCTTCAAAGTTAGGCCTTCACAATCCAACCTATCCAATGCTTTTTTTGGCAAGACATTCAGCGAAGAACCAGTGTCTACCAGGACGTGTGCTAGAGTAGTCCCTCTGCATTCCACCGAGACATGCAAAGCGTCATTATGTTTTCTCCCCTTTGATGTTAAATCGGCATCAGAGAATCCTAGACCATTGTCAGCTGTTAGACTAGCTACACATTCCTAAAACTGATCCGCGGAGGTTTCCTGTGGCACATGGGCCGTCTTCAAAAATCTGATCAAAGCTTTAGCATGAGCTTCTGAACAAAGCAACATGGCCAACATGGAGATCTTTGAGGGGGTTTGCCCCAGTTGTTCCACAACATCATAATTGCTTTTCTTGATTATTTTCAAAATCCCTTCCATTTATTTTTGAGAGGTTTCAGGGATGATCAATGGCTGAGCCCTCGTCCTGACGGGCTCTTCTTGGATCCCTTTCCCTCTATCATCAGCAGTAGCAATTTCTTGGATGATCAACCACAGGAGTTACAATTTCTTCAATAACCGGAGTTCTCGCAGATATGTTGACCGGTACAGGAGTAACCTTAGGAGCGGCTGAGGGTCCAAAGATTGCCTTTGGAGGCGCAATCTCCAGAGAGAAAATTCTTCCACTGCGGGTGATTTTACTCGTTCCGGCAATGCTTCCAATGTCGTAAGTCTCTTCATCAGAACTCTCTTCAGTTGATTCAATTTGTTTAATACCGTGGTAAAAGATCTCTCCCCCATAGTTCCACGGTATTGATTTGATAGATTTGTACGGGATAGGCCCCGGCATGGTTATCTTCAAAGGTGCAATCTTTGGATTGGATGTAATCTTAACAGGTCTTTTGGAGACCTTGGAAAGATTGGCGGATATGGTAATTATCGAAACATCATTGACAAGAGTCGGTGTAACATGGGTCTTTTCAAAAAGGATTTCTTGGTTATCCATTAGGCGTTGGATGCCTAACTTCAACAACGGATAGTCGGTTGGTAAGGATGAACAAAGGTAGCAATCTTCTTCACAACCTGGGAAAATCCCAGCCTTCAACAAATTAAATTTGATTATCGGTAGCGGAGTCATCAAATCATCAACAGTAGCAACAAAAAGATCCTCTTCAACAGCATGGGCATTGTGATCATGTTTTGGCATTGGAGCAGAGATCACATTAGGCTTTTCAGGGGCGTCGAATTCAACTTCTTTAGCATCGATTAAATCCTGAATCTTATTCTTGAGGGCCCAATAATGGTTGGAGTCGTGCCCCAGGTTGTCTGAATAATAAGCACACTGGCATTGGCATGGTAGTAAGGAGAAGTTGTATTCGGATTCTTCGGGGCCTCTCTCAAACTGGTAAGGTTTAACTTCAGGAGATGGGGTAAAACTTGAGCGGGAGTCATGTTTATCTGAGTGAATTGCTGCGCAGACCTTTCCACCCTTGCTTGGTTGGTTCTGGGTTGATTGTTTCTGGGATGAACAGCTGCAGACTTCTGAATCATTACTGCTCCCACCGCTGGCCAGTGCTCAACTCTTGCCTGACCTCTTTGGGAGTAGACAGCTGAGATTTCTTTCTTTGCTGGAAAAGTCTTTTTGATGGCAGCGGAAGCAGATGCATCCTTTTGAATTTTTCCGCTCTTGATTCTGGCTTCAACTCTATCACCAGTTAGAATTAACTCGGTGAACCCCGCAGACGAACTTCCTATCAAGTGATTGAAAAAGGGACCTGACAGTGTACCCAAGACCATATCAGCAAGCTCTCTTTCAGATAAAGTTGGATGCACCCTTCCAGCCAAGTCCCTCCATTTCTGAGCATAATCTTTGAAACCTTTATTTGAGACCATGCCCATACTCTGTAGTTGAGTACGGGTTGGTACTAAGTCCGCAGTATATTGATACTGCTTGTAGAAGGCAGCAACCAAATCCTCCCAATTGTGCACATCAGACCTCTCTAGCTGGTAGAACCAATCCAACTGCGTCCCCGAAAGACTGTCCTGGAAGAAATGAACCCACAGGTCTTTGTCAAAAGAATGTGGCTGAATTTTTCTAACATAAGACCGTAGGTGCATCTTGGGACAAGACAACCCATCGTATTTAGAAAAAAGAGGCACCTTAAACTTAGGGGAAATAACAATTCCATAAACCAACCCTAGCTCTTCAAAGTCCATCCCAGGCACTCTCTGTACCTCCATAGCTGCCAGACGTTCTTCCAAATTCTTGTATTTGTCATCTGCGGGAGGGTACTGCTGTTCAGAATATTCTTCATCCTCCTCTTCTTCTTCTTCCTCAGACTCAGATGGTACTGCAGCTCCCTTTCCTTTTCATACCCCTTCATCAGATGTTGAGGGGAAATCCAGGACCTTTCTAGCTTGACCTTCAAATCTTCTACCCAAAGTAGCCACACCAAATCTTTTCTTTTTCTTTTTCTCCTTTTCCTTTTCCAGCAAAGTTTTGAGCTCCTCCTGCCCCTTGGCCAGGGTCATGAGTAGCTGCTGGAACTGTGAATTGTGCGCTTGTAATTCTTTAACCGTCTGCTCAATATCCATCTTGCTGAAATAAACAGCAGAGAGATAAGGAAACCTGGTGTGAAGACCTGTTTATGCATATGATGAATGAGATGTATTCATGTAATGCATTCAAGGATTCATAAATTCAAATTTGTTGTAAACATAAAAGAACACACGTCATATTAATAAGATAGAATTTGTTAGTACATCAATGCCCCATGGGAAAAATAATACAAAATTCTAATGTAAAAAGACGTTGTGCATCCTTTTTGGTGCAATGTAGGTGTTGAGAGTCTGCTTTTCGTGAAGTTGACGAGTAAGTTCCAAAACCTTTTTCTCACTGGCGTAGAGTTGGGCTTCGAAAGTATCGCGTTCTCCCTTGAGCTGTATCCAACTCCTTTGCAAATCTTCTAGTGATGTTGGCATGTCAGGATGTAGGAGGGTGTATGGAACCTCTCCTTCCATAACAGGATCTTTGATCACAGGAAGAATGTAGGGGTAAGGCATCATAAGACTTTGGGCGCGGGTTCGTACCCACTTGAGGTAAGGCTCAAGGGGGATGGAATTCTTGTGTCCCAAGGTCTTACTGTTCACCTTGTTGGGCATTCTCCAAGCTCAGATAAACCTTTGTCGAAGTCCTTGATCGTCGTTGTCGAAGTCAAAAACCAAGTCTGGAATCAGCATGTCATGAGGGCCATCCCTTCGGGCATACCCAAACTGTCTCAGAGTCAAGCAAGGGTTGTAGGTGATGCCTCCCCTAATTCCTAGTAGAGGGACATTAGGGAATTCCCCACAACAATCAATGATGATAACATTTTCTCTGGATCGAGAACACCAATGAACATCTGAATGTGTAAGGGTCATCAACCGTTGTGACCACCTTAAACCTTGCTCATTCTTCAAAACTGATTGGGGAAGGTGAGAAATAAACCACCTGGCCAGCAGAGGAGTACAACACATGAGAACACCTCTTTTTCTCATTGTTCGAGTGTGAAATGAGTGAAGGATATCCCCAAGCAATGTAGGCACCGGATTGCGAGCCATGAAGATTTTGACAGCATTGACATCTATAAGTTGGTCAGGGTTTGGGAATAAGACCAACCCATAGATGAGAAGAGCCACAATCTACTCAAAGGCTTGCAGGTCCAGAGAATTCCAGCTGTAAGTGTTTGCTTGTTGGCATTATTTTTTGGTAAAACCAGATTTGCGAATGTCATGACTGATGTCATAACATTCTGGGATAAAGACAAATTCTGCAGAAGGAATGTTCTACAGGAACAACTCAGTATGAGTGAATATCATGATGATTAAGCTATGATCATATGTACTGAATTCTACCAAAATCAGTGAGCAGGATACATGATGTCATAACCAATGTCATAACCCATGTTAAGACATCAGGTACTGATCAAGTTGCTGTGCAGAATTATTGTTCCTGAGATTTTTTAGGAATCTGGTGTGCTGCTCTGAGTTGAAGTATGTTGACTAGATCAGATGCTCACATGGATATTAGGTTAACCTTGCTTAACCCTAATCTGTTATGATGAAAGCCCAAGACCAAGTCTTTAGGTTAACTTTGGTTAACCCTAGCTATTTTTATGGAAGCCCAAAATGAAGAATAGACTGCATATATATTTCTCACGAATTCTAATGGTGGGCAGCGCTTAAATAGAAGATCAATAAGGCATTTTGTAGTAGTACTAGTTTTAGTAATTATTGTGAGCCAAGCAATTATCACTTGATAAATGACTTGGAGTAGGTTTTGGTTGTAAGGGTTTGTTATCACTCAAAGCTTTGAAGCACGAGTGTTGTGTCTCTTGATTAAAGCTTTGAAGCAAAATCAAGCGTGTGTATTGAAGAATGTCTTCATAATCTTATTAATCAGTAGATTAGTATCACTGCTGTGATTGAGGGGGAGTGAGTAGGAACTCAGGTTTAAGTAGGACTTAGATTGAAGTTGCATTGGGTAGGTCTTAAGTGAAGGAGATAAACTGGTTGGTTTATTCCTAAATTAATACCTCTTATAGTGAATTTCCTCCCTGGCTTGGTAGCCCCCAGATGTAGGTGTCGTTATACACCGAACTGGGTTAACAATTAATTGTGTTCTTTACTGTCTTTTAAATTACTGTTTGGTTTGTGTACAATTTGTCAGATACTATGTCATAACATTCACTGTGACATTAAGTATTTGTTGCCAGAATTTCAATTGGCATCAGAGCAGGCACCCTGCCTGTCTTTCTGGGTGAGATCTAGGGATATTATTTTCTGGCGCTATGGACAAGGAAGAAGGATTTGGGAACAGACCACCTATTCTAGATGGATCAAACTATGACTACTGGAAACCTCATATGATTGCCTTCTTGAAGTCACTGGATAATAAAGCTTGGAGAGCTGCTGACAAAGGATGGAACCATCCCACTATAACTGGGAAAGATGGGACGACTAGTCTGAAACCTGAGGAAGAATGGAGCAAAGAAGAAGAAGAGTTAGCCATGGGTAACTCTAAAGCATTAAATGCCTTGTTCAATGGAATTGATAGAAACATATTCAGACTAGTACATCAATGTGAACTGACCAAGGATGTTTGGGACACTGTCAAAACCACCCATGAGGGTACATCCAAAGTAAAAATGTCAAGACTTCAGATGCTCACTACCAAATTTGAGAATCTAAGGATGAAGGAAGATGAGACCATTCATGAGTTTCACATGAACATCTTGGAAATTGCCAACACCTCAGGAGCATTGGGAGAAAAGATGTCATAAGAAAAGCTGGTGAGAAAGATTCTCAGATCCTTGCCTAAAAGGTTTGCAATGAAAGTGACTGCTATAGAGGAAGCTCAGGATATCTGCAACTTGAAGGTTGATGAACTCATTGGGTCACTTTAGACATTTGAGATGGGGATCAGTGACAATGTTGATAAGAAAAACAAGAGCATAGCCCTTGTATCCAATACTGAAGATGAAAGAAAGGAGAGTGATGAAGAGAATATATCATAAGCTATAGCTATGCTTGGAAGGCAGTTCAACGAACTCATCAAGAGAATGGACCCAAAGTCAAGGTCAAATGTCAAGAACATTTCCTCTGACATTAGCAGATCCTATGACTCAAGCAGAAGAACTAAGTCTGAAGAAAAGGGAAATCAAAGCAGAGGAATCAAATGCCATGGATGTGAAGGATACGGGCACATTCGAGCTGAATGTCCTACCTTTCTAAAGAAATAAAAGAAAGGAATGTTTGTTACTTGGTCTGATGGTGACTCAGAAAGTGACTCTGAAGAAGAATCTGCTAAACTAGTTACTGCACTATCTGGTGTTTGTAACTCTGATAATGATTCTAGTGATGAGGAAGTGACATTTGAAGAACTTGTTGACACCTACAAGAAGCTATGTATCAGAAGTATTGAAGTCTGTCAGCAAAATGAGAAACTGAAAAAGCTCATAGTGAAGTTGGAGGCTGAGAAGAAGACAAACATTGCTACTATAAGCCATCTCAAAGGTGAAGTTCTAATGTTGAACTCCAAACTTGATCAGATGACTAAGTCTGTCAAGATGTTAACAACTGGAACTGACAAGTTGGAAGAAATCCTTCAGGCTGGACAAAATGCAGGAGACATGTCTGGTCTAGGATTTATGGCTACAAAGAAATCTGTTGTTGACAAGAAGAAGACCAGGCCTGATAAACAAATGTCAAAGCAGATGTCACAACATAGGACTCAACATCAGGAACAGAGAAATATGAAGAAAAAGTATAAAAGATGGAGATGTCATTATTGTGGGAGGTTTGGTCACATAAAGCCATTCTGCTTCAGATTATATGGATATCCTAATCAGACCCCATATGTCAAACCTAAGACTAACAAGGAACCACATACTCAACAGTGGAAGAAAAAAACTGCAGCCCTGATAGCTCACACCTCCCTTAGAGTTTCTGCCAAGGAAGACTGGTACTTTGACAGTGGATGCTCTAAACACATGACTGGAATCAAGAATCTGTTGAATGATGTCAAACCTCATACTACTAGTTATGTCACTTTTGGAGATGGTGCTAGAGGAGAAATCAAAGGAGTTGGGAACTTGGACTCCCCTGGAGTTCCAAACCTAAATGAAGTGTTGCTGGTAAATGGTTTGACTGCTAATCTCATAAGTATCAGTCAATTATGTGATCTAGGATTCAAGGTCAACTTCACCAAGTCTGAATGTCTTATAACTAATGAAAAACAAGAAGTTGTAATGAGAGGAGCCAGATCAAAAGACAATTGTTACTTATGGGAGTCTGAGAACACTAACTACTCTTCTATATGCTCTATAGCCAAAGAAGAAAAGGAAGTGAAACTGTGGCACCAAAAACTTGGTCATTTACATCTTAGAGGGATGAAAAAGATCATAGCCATGGAGGCTGTCATAGGGATTCCAAGGCTTCAGATTGATAAAGGGATAGTCTAGGGTGAATGTCAGGTTGAAAAGCAAACTAGAATGTCACATCCAAAGACAAGACATCTGACCACCTCTAAGGTGCTAGAACTTCTACATATGGATCTGATGGGTCCCATGCAGGTGGGAAGTCTTGGTGGAAAGAGATATGCCTATGTTGTTGTGGATGATTTTTCCAGATTCACCTGGATAAACTTCATTAGGGAAAAATCTGATGTATTTGATGTATTTACAGAATTGTGCAAAAGAATTCAGAGAGAAAAAGAAGGATGCATTGTCAGAATCAGAAGTGATCATGGCAAGGAATTTGAAAATAGTAAGTTTGATGAGTTATGTTCCTCAGAAGAAATCAATCATGAGTTCTCTTCACCTATAACTCCTTAACAAAATAGAGTTGTGGAAAGGAAAAACAGGACTATAAAGGAATCTGCCAGAGCAATGATACATGCCAAGAAGCTTGCTATTCATTCTTGGGCTGAAGCTATGAATACAGCATGTTATGTCCACAACAGGGTCACCTTGAGAAAGGGAACATCATCCACTCTTTATGAACTATGGAAAGGAAGAAAGCCTACAGTGAAGTACTTCCATGTATTTGGGAGCAAATGCTATATTCTGACAGATCGTGAACAAAGGAGAAAGATGGACCCTAAAAGTGATGAAGGAATATTCCTAGGATACTCAACCAACAGCAGAGCATATAGGGTGTTCAATTCCAGGAACAAATTTATGATGGAGTCTATAAATGTCATAGTCGATGATCACCATGAGGAAACAAATGTCCCATATGATGTTGAGACATTCTTTGAGACTTCAACACAAGTGTCTAAAAAGGATGATGTGCCTAATCCTACTCCATCAAAGTCTGAATCAAAGGAAGCTAACAAAGATCCTTCCATCAGAATTCAGAAAGATCATCCTAAGGAACTCATCATAGGAGATCCTAAAAGTGGAGTCACTACAAGATCTAGAAAAATCATCACAAACTCTTGTTTTGTGTCTAAGATTGAACCAAAAAATGTTAAAGAGGCTTTGACTGATGAATACTGGATTGGAGCAATGCAAGATGAATTGAACCAGTTCAAGCAACATGAAGTATGGGAGTTAGTTCCTAGACCAGAAGGAACAAACATCATTGGCACAAAGTGAATCTACAAGAACAAGTCAGATGCTGAAGGAGTTGTCACCAGGAATAAGGCAAGGCTTGTTGCTCAAGGATACACTCAAGTTGAAGGGGTTGATTTTTATGAGACTTTTGCTCCTGTAGCCAGACTGGAATCAATCAGACTTCTGTTGGGAGTTGCTTGTCTCCTTAAGTTCAAGCTGTTTCAGATGGATGTGAAGAGTGCCTTCCTAAATGGGTACTTAAATGAGGAAGTGTATATGGAACAGCCTAAAGGATTTGTGGATCCAAACTGTCCTGATCATGTCTACAAATTGAGGAAAGCATTATATGGTCTGAAATAAGCTCCTAGAGCTTGGTATGAAAGATTGACAAAGTTCCTCACTGACAAAGGATACAGGAAAGGAGGTTTGGATAAAACTCTTTTTGTCAAGGATGAAGGAGGAAAGATAATGGTAGCTCAAATTTATGTTGATGACATAGTATTTGGAGGAATGTCAGATAAAATGGTTAAACATTTTGCTAACCAGATGCAAGCTGAATTTGAAATGAGCCTCATGGGAGAATTGACCTACTTTCTTGGACTACAAGTCACACAGATGGAAGACTCAATTTTTCTATCTCAAATCAAGTATGCAAAGAATATTGTCAAGAAGTTTGGGATGGAGAATGCCAGTCATAAAAGGACTCCTGCACCTACTCATTTAAAGTTGTCCAAAGACACAAGTGGGGCAAATATGGATCAAAGCTTGTACAGAAGCATGATAGGAAGTCTGCTATACTTAACAGCCAACAGACCTGACATTGCCTTTGCAGTTGGAGTATGTGCAAGATACCAGGCTGAACTCAAAGTAAGTCACATCAACCAGGTGAAAAGAATTCTGAAGTATGTGAGTGGAACTTAAAATTATGGCATGTTGTACTCTCATGGATGTGAACCAATTCTGTCTGGTTATTGTGATGCTGATTGGGCTGGTAGTGTTGATGATAGAAAGAGCACCTCTGGAGGATGCTTCTTTTTGGGAAATAATCTTGTTTCTTGGTTCAGCAAGAAACAAAACTGTGTGTCTCTATCTACTGCTGAAGCTGAATACATAGCAGTTGGTAGCAGCTGTTCTCAAATGATCTGGATGAAAAAGATGCTGACTGAGTATAATGTCACACAAGATGTGATGACATTGTACTGTGACAATTTGAGTACTATTAACATATCCAAGAATCCTATACAGCAGCAGGACTAAGCATATTGACATTAGACATCACTTCATCAGAGATCTTGTGGAGGAGAAGGTGATTAAGCTGGAACATGTTTCCACTAAACTAGAACTGGCTGATATTTTTACCAAGGCACTTGATGCTAGTCAGTTTGAGAATTTAAGAAGCAAGCTGGGTATTTGCCAATATGAAGAGATGTAGCAATTAAAGACATTCGTCGTTATAGACACTCGTCGTTATAGACACTCGTCGATATAGACACTCGTCGTTATAGACACTCGTCGTTATAGACACTCGTCGTTATAGACACTCGTCGTTATAGACACTCGTCGTTATAGACACTCGTCGTTATAGACACTCGTCTTTATAGACACTCGTTGTTATAGACACTCGTCGTTATAGACACTCGTCGTTATAGACACTCGTCATCATAGACACTCGTCGTCATAGACACTCGTCGTTATAGACACTCGTCTTTAAAGACCACCCGTCCATGGAAATAACCTGTGAGTAGAGACAACTCACCAACCTTTCTGAATTCCAGATCCGATTCCTGTATCTTGCCAGGGTGTGTCTGAAGAGTTCGAGGATCCGATGCCTGAATCTTGCCAGGGTGTATCCGTTGAAGACTATCATTACCGGACTCGATTCCGGTATCTCGCCAGGGCACGTCTGAAGAATTCGAAGATCCAATTCCTGTAACCAGTCAGGACATATCTACCCAAAGCATCTGAAGACCAGCTCCTGCAACATGTCAGGTACTCATTTTTCTTTTGCAGGTATGCAAGTTCTCGCTAAGGAATCTCTTATGCGATTGACACCCAGATGGCATCTATAAGCCCATCCACCTTCCATTATCTCTTAGCATGGCATCTATAAGCCCATCCACCTTCCATTATCTCTTAGCATGGCATCTATAAGCCCATCATCCTATCCATAAATCTCCAAATGGCATCTATAAGCCCATTCCACCATCATCACACTACTATGTGAGCGCAAATTTCTGGGCACTCTAGTGTTCAATCATCTTCCACCTTCGGATTACGAAAGGCACGTCAGCCAATCTGCATCCTCAGGTCTAAGAAGATTGAACAGGGGCAACTGTTGTACCCCAAAATTTGCCCTCCCATATTTCTCAAAACATTTCAAGAAAATTCACAAGTTCAACCCGGTGCGTCATATTCAGGTATTCTTTCGCCAAGATATCTCTGATAACGTATTCTCAATTTCAGGTTCGGCTCAAGAGTCAATTCTTTAAAGAAGGTATCCGAATATGTGAGTTTTCTCGAAAAAATATGGTGAAAAAGGATGCTGAAAGTGCAGTTTTTACGCGCTAAAAAATTCATAACTTGAAGATCGTGGCTCGTATTAAACCCGTTCCGGTGGCCAAAATTCCGTCTTGACATTATCTACGTTTTCATCTCTCACGGCTGGAAGCCAATTTCGATCAGAAGGTCTTCAAAAATGTGGATTTATCAAGTATTTTTGGACAGAAAATTTGTGACAGAAGTTTATTTGCGTCATGTTCAGAAAATCATAACTTGGTCGATTTTCATCGTATCGAGCTGGTTCTGGCGCCAAAATTTCACAAATTGAGTTGGCTACATTTTCATAGAAGGTATTGAGTTCAAACGGTATTCAAAAGGCCTTCTTTTTTTGCTCAGAGTGCGTGACACGCTGAAAATCCTGAATGCTGAATAATATTTCATCTGGGCCGAAACTTCGAAAATTCATAACTCGGTCAATTTTTATCGGATTGGACTCATATTTTTACACAAGGTCACTGACTCATAGATCTACAACTTTGCTTCAAAAGTCGAGACCAAATTATGCACCGATCAATACCTGTTTTTTATTGAAGAACGTGTCAGATTCGACACTGGAGCCCAAAATAAGTTTGTCTGAGCTGAAACTTCAAAAATTCATAACTAATTCACCGTTTATCCGATTGAGTCTATTTTCGGACATGAGTTAGTTCTCGATGCCGGCTACATTTTGTTTTCACATTTCAACTTCAAAAAATGCACTTAAGTCCCTGCGATTTAGTCTAGAAAGTGACGAATTCAAGTGAATATTGGAGGCCCAATTGCACATTCAAAGCCCATTTGCTTTACCCTAATTTCCATTATATAATTACCTTCTTTTCACACAAACCGGAAAAAGAGAAAAAAGAGAAAAAAAAAGAGAGGAAAAAAAGAAAAAAAAACCTGGCCACAACACTGTCAGAATATCAAATTCTTTCAAGAACCCTCAAACCTTGAAATTCTTATTACAAATCCCTCTCTCACTACAAACAAGCCATCTCAGTTACAAACCAACATCTTATTACTTCTTCAGTAAGGGTAAGGCTGGCTTGATCTCCATGATCCAAAGGGCATAAAAGCATTCATGTTACTACTTTTCCAGTAAGAGTAAGGTTGATTTGATCTCCATGATCAAAAGGACATAATCATTCATACATGCCATATTGTGCCTAAACATTAAATTTCTTCATATATTGGCTTTATTTGCATTTTATGATTTTATTTAATGTGTTCGTGAGATTCAACACTGCAGATTTAGACAGGATCCCATGCAGGTTCATTAAGGAACATCGAGGCCAAAAGCCAAATGGCCAAAAGCCAAAAGCCAAATGGCCAAAGTAGAAAAACTTATGCATGACACCAATACATGGCGAGACAGACATCCTGAGAAGATTAAGGAACGTTGAGGCCAAAACGCAAATGGCCAAAAGCCAAAAGCCAAATGGCCAAAGTAGAACAACTTATGTATGATGAGGCCAGAACACAAATGGCCAAACCACTTCAATTCACCTCCAAAAAGGGGACAGAAGCCTCCCAAGGTATTGTATTTTCTTTCTTTTCCTTATTTTATTTATTTCAATTATTTCTTTTTTTAATTAATTCATTTAATTTAACTTATTTTCATAAAATATAAAAAATAGTAAAAAACAGAAAAGTCATAAAAATCAAAATATATTTATTTAATTAATATTTTTTGTAAATAAATATCACTAATTAATTTTAGCTTTGTAAAATTAGGTTTAATTCAAACATTTTTCTTAATAAACTTTAAATTGGTAGAATTAGGTTTTAATCAATTTTTATCCTTTTTTTTCTTTTCTTTCACAATAATTAATTATTAAATATTATTTTTGTAATTAAATTACCATGTAATTAATTAGGTTAATTTAGGTTTAATTTTAACATGTTTTCTTAATAAACTAAAAAACAAATAGAATTAGGGTTAGCATTTAATTTCAATTAATTCTTTTTCCATTAAAAACATAAAATACTAAAAAATATCAAAAAACAAACAATTTCTTTTCTCTCTTAATTAATCAATTCCATCATTTAATTTAATTTTGCAAAAAGGGTCCAACGCCCTCGTTTTTAATCCTTATTCGCATATTTATTTTATTTCGTTTAATATTAATGTAATTCTCCCAAAGCCTTGTAAACTCGGACATTTTATTTCTCGCACTTTACTTCTTTATTTTCTGTCAAATCGGGTTCTGGTTTAATTTTGGCGATGTGGACCCGCGCCTTTTGTAATAGCTTAGAATTTTCAATTTCCGCATCTTTTTTAACTGTTAAATAAATGCATGCAAGAATGAATGACAAAAATAAAAACAAGCGCTAGATCACCTATAACATGACAAAAGACAAAAATACTTGAAAACGACACACAAATCGCACACACCACCCCTAGGGTACGCCTCACTATTGCCTTGCCTCGAAAGGTGATCGTCGAGTAGAGGATGTCTTAGTAAGTCCTCATGATCCGGGAACCTGGCATGAGGGTAGCTTCTAAGGTGTCTTCCTATTGCTCTGGTGATCACCATGTCCCGAACCTCGAATTGACCCGAATACCTCCAACGGTGGTGCTACCTACCTCTCAGTGGTGGGATGGCACTACTTTAAAGGACATTTACACAGACGAATTCCTTAGGGTAGGTAGACGACTCTAGATACTTGCTCTAATTTCAAAACAAATCAAAAAAATACTTTTCACACCGACACCTTTTCAAAAAGCTTTCGAAAGCAATTTTTCAAACACTCTTGAGGACCGATACAAGAGTCGAACTGGAATTTTCAAAGGAACTTTTTAAAACCCACATTGAAAAGCAAACAAACCATTTTGAAAACACAAATGAGCAAGTATCTAAGAGCCCATGGATAATCATGGATAGAAAGGGTGCTAACACCTTCCCTTTCTATAACCTACCTCCCGAACCGAGAGCAATCTCTTTAAGGAATTTTTCTGTGCTTTTGTCCTTTCCATTTGGAGAAAATAAAAGACGATGGCGACTCTTGCTTCCGCGACATTTCGCGAACCAGCGTTAAACAGTCAGTTCCAGATCCACCGATCACAGAACTGGCGACTCTGCTGGGGATATAAACTTAAAGTGAGGTGTACCTTAGGGCTAGTTCATAACTGTGTTTTCAATTGTTTTCCTTGTGTGCTTTAAATTGTGGGTTGCTTGGGAGTTCTATAGATCCTAACCCGGATCTGGGGATACCTTCTTAGAAAGTAGCAACAAGGCTGTGAGGGAACTGTGCGGGGTATACCGACATGGTTGAAACAGTCTGCTACGTTGATGTGGCACTTTGGTGTGTACCGGTAACCCTTGAGTTCAGTCAAGGAGAATACGGGGCCTCCGCGTGGTGTTGTGAAGCATCAACAGACCTTAGGAACCTTAATTGAACTATCTTGGCCTCTTTAGGGTAGTGAGATAACTGACTTTGGTGCAGTCCGAGGTTGGTTGATACTCGATACTACACTCAATGGAGGGTTGCTTTCCTGGAATATTTCGGTCGCCAGTTCAGTGGCTAAATCGAAACGATGAACAATGAAAGCAATCTCGTGATATTGGGATCCTTAGAACCCGGTTACTTTGATAGGACAAGTTGAGCCCACCAACTTCAAGAGGGTAATACCCAGACCTCATGCTGGCCTAAACTCTAAGGGCTCTCTTGTGTGACTTGTGTGCCTTCGTATTTGACTACATGCATGTTTGTTATCTGACACTTGAGTTCCTTGCAGGTTTTGTTTTAGTCCTTAATTGGGACCCATGACAGGGCTTACTAAGTTTCTTGCAGGTTTTTGTTTTAGTCCTTAACTAGGACTCATAACAGGGTTTTCTAAGTTTCTTGCAGGTTTGGTTTGCAGTCCTTAATTAGGACTCGTAACAGAGTTTACCAAGTTTCTTGCAGGTTTTGGTTTGCAATCCTTAATTGGGACTCATAACAGGGTTACTTACATTACCCCATGCATAGCATAACATCATACCATTGCATACATCTTAACCCATTTCAAGGATCTCAAGGGCTTGTGATGCAGGTCATGATGAACCAATTGTCCAGCAAGGGGCAAAGAGGATTTATTTTCCTCTAGACAAAGTTGTCAGGGGCTAGGACCCACTGGATATGGTGAGCCTTTGACCCTTGAAGAAGAATTCTCAGCAACATGAAATCCCTTCAATCAAGCTACCGGTTTCAAATTTTAACAAATTTCTTGTTTACCCTGTGAGGTCCTTGAAAACATTGCATGCATATCATACATATCATTGCATAACAGGTATCCTTGTTGTAGGTCACTTACCGTTCTCGCTGTTTATTTCGGCAATGGCTTCCCAACAAGACAACCAGGACTTTCTTGCTCAAGAGACCAGGTTCGGGAAAACCCTCCTGAATCTATCCCAGGGGCAGGAGGAGCTAAGGACACTTCTCATGGAGACTTTTGTCAGGAATAATGCTGAGGATGAAAGGCTGAAACACCTGCAAGCTGAGGTGGATGCCTTGAAAGTCCAGATGTTGGGGCAGGTGACTGCCATTCAAAGTTTAGCTCAAAGACAAGATGAGCTCAGGGTTCTCGTCAACCAACTGCTTCGGGGTAACCAACTGGGGCAAACATCTAAGGGTAAAGAGCCAGTCATCGTTCAACCACCTTTGAGACAAGGAGGTAAGAGGAGAGCTCCTCAAATGGCTCCAGTGTCACAAATTCAACATCGCAACCAACAAAAGAGCGAGAGAAGGCAGTTCACCCGGCTCAGCATGACCTTATCCCAGATATTGCCACAGTTGCTGGAGACCAAGCTGGTAACTCTAAAAGAAGCTCCTAAGAACCAAAATACAACGTCACCGAAGTACAACCCCAACGCCCGCTGCGCTTATCACTCTGACAGCCCGGGGCATACTACAGATGATTGTTGGAGCTTGAAAAATAAGATCCAAGACATGATCGACGCTGGAGAGATTCAGTTTAAAGTACCCAAGACTCCCCACGTGATCACTGCTCCCTTGCCAAAACATGGCTAGGATTGAGAAATTTTTGTTCATTCGAATGTTCAAGTTGCAACTCTCTTTTGTTCAAACATTTACTCATGTTAAACATTGTTATTTCATTAATGCATCGCATATGTCTGTTCTAAAACAATATATTCGTATTCACTAAATGCAAATTATTTTCATATTTTTTCTGATGATCAACTCTTAAATAATAATTCTAAGCCTCTTGAGGGAGGATGACGAAAACGATACCGTAATCTACAGTATGCTTTTGAACAGACCCCGCTGATGAGGTACAGGCATTGTTTCAATCCCTAAACACTGGAGTTATAAGGATGATAATCCCTCGTCAACCCCTCTGAGCCAAAGAAGTAGGAGTTTTTCTTTTCGAAATTTAAAACCCTTAATCATAACCTGGGGCAGGGTAGTCTCTCAGTTGATCCAAGTATATAACGAATGGCACCAAAAAGATCCTTACAAAACAAAGAAAGACAGTGATGGTTCCGAATGATCAATAAAGAAAGGCAGTCATTATCTCAAAAAATAAATAAAAAAACCATTAAGTCAAAACCCATGAAGGAGACTTACAAAACTGGGGCATCCCGCTGACTGTAATTCCAAAAAAGGAAACAGCTCAGGCAAAAAAAAAAGAGAAAGGGATAACAAAAATCAGACAAGAAAGAGGTCTTACAAACCCCCAACAAAAAAGGAATGACTGCCTAAGTTATCAATATCCGAATCATCATTGGAAAATCAGAGCAAAGACTCAAACAAGGTCTAACGTATGATCAACTGAGTTTAGGTTTGGAGAACATCACGAAGAGCGGGTGGGTATAAATATAATTTGAGCCTTTATCCTTTGTTTGTTAAACTGTGAACCAGGCCACGTTATAACCCTTAAAAGTCCTAGCTGAAGCATGGGTTAGTTCGAAAGCATACTGTTACGAAAGGTATCCTGACTCCTTAAGGCTTGCGATAAAATACGGAGTTGACATCACATTCACTTGTTTTATGAAAAGAATGCATTTTCAAAATCTTCAAGACAGACATAGGCTTTGCATTTTTAACATAACTTTGTTTGCATATGACTTTTTGTTTGAACAGCAGGGAAATTCGCACAATGAAAGTCTAATGAACAAGAGTATCTCCAATCGAGGGGCATGACATGATCATGGTCCATCATCTAGGGCAGACCAATCAAGATTCGGAGAATCTCTCAAAGGCCAAATAGCCTGGGGCAAATCTCCGCCTGAGTCACTTGGGGCATTCCAACAACGAATCTTGCCTGATCAAATACCTTCTGGTGGCATGACAAAACACTTCTAACAGGGGCAACTCCCTACTTTCTGAGAACGGACATAGTCGAAAAATACTACGCGTAATTAAAGACCCGCTAGGTTGACACACCTAGGCAAAAATAAGGGCTTCCCGGCGAACCAAAAGGGTTCGGGAAAAAATGAGGGATGAAATGAAAAAAATCTGTATACCCGGCAAGTCGAAAACCTGAAAAGGCGGCTTGGGCAAAAATGGGTATCCCGGTGGACTGAAAACCCGAAAGGGCGGTCCAGGCAAAAATTAGGGATCAAAGCGTACGACTATGTCCTGTCATCTCGTCACCTGCCTACCAGAAGAAGATTTGTCAATCGGCAGTCATCAAACACTTTCACAGGTACCTTCTTCTCCAACAGAAACTGGGGCAATAATGAGTTGTTTAAATGATCCGGTTGCCCTGTCCACCGAAGTGCCAAGGTAAGTTCAGCTGAAGAATGCGACCAAGATACCTCCACTCCCTGCAGAGCAAACGCGTCGCCCGGATTTATTCAAAGAGTTATTTCCCTACCAGGATATAACTGGGTTATCCTCAGCTAAAAGCCACGGAAAGAGCGTCCTCAACAGAGTCTCCTTATCCCCAGCGAAGTCTATTAACACTTCAAACACAAGAGTGGTATCCCCAGCGAAGTTACCATCAACATTTCAGCAAAGTATCTCTCTCCCTACAGAGTATGGTCTCCCAGCAGCATCGTCAGAGTACTTTTCTCCCCGCAGAATATTCCATTCGCCAAGTTATTCCCCAACGGAGTTATCTTCTCCTACCAGTATTCTTGCAACTACCATCCCCAACGGAAACGAAGAATCTCACTCTTCAACATCAGCCCAGGATTTGACTTCCCGGCATCCGTCAAGGATCTATTTTCCTAGACAAAGATACATTCATAAACATCACATTGTTATACATCATGATACATGCATATGCGCATCATATCATACAATCTCATGTGTTGAAAAAAAATTATTGCTTGATCCATATCATGCATTACATATGACTGACCTTTACTTTTCAGGAAGGATACAGTTAAAAGATCAGCTATGTAGACGAATACAGTCAAAAGAGACCAACCCAGTCAAAGTAGACAAATCCAGTCAAAAGAAGACAAGTCCAGTTAAAATTACTTCCACTCGTCGTTATAGACACTCGTCGTTATAGACACTCGTCGTTATAGACACACGTCGTTATAGACACACGTCGTTATAGACACTCGTCGTTATAGACACTCGTCGTTATAGACACTCGTCGTTATAGACACTCGTCGTTATAGACACTCGTCGTTATAGACACTCGTCGTTATAGACACTCGTCGTTATAGACACTCGTCGTTATAGACACTCGTCGTTATAGACACTCGTCGTTATAGACACTCGTCGTTATAGACACACGTCGTTATAGACACTCGTCGTTATAGACACTCGTCGTTATAGACACTCGTCAGTATAGACACTCGTCGTTATAGACACTCGTCGTTATAGACACCTGTCGTTATAGACACCTGTCGTTATAGACACTCGTTGTTATAGACACTTTTCGTTATAGACACTCGTCGTTGTAGACACTCGTCGTTGTAGACACTCGTCGTTGTAGACACTCGTCGTTATAGACACCTGTCGTTATAGACACTCGTCGTTATAGACACTCGTCGTTATAGACACTCGTCGTTATAGACACTCGTCGTTATAGACACTCATCGTTGTAGACACTCGTCGTTGTAGACACTCGTCGTTGTAGACACTCGTCGTTATAGACACTTGTCGTTATAGACACTCGTCGTTATAGACACTCGTCATTGTAGACACTCGTCGTTATAGACACTCGTCGATATAGACACTCGTCGTTATAGACACTCGTCGTTATAGACACTCGTCGTTATAGACACTCGTCGTTATAGACACTCGTCGTTATAGACACTCGTCGTTATAGACACTCGTCGTTATAGACACTCGTCGATATAGACACTCGTCGTTATAGACACTCGTCGTTATAGACACTCGTAGTTATAGACACTCGTCGTTATAGACACTCGTTGTTATAGACACTCGTCGTTATAGACACTCGTCTTTATAGACACTCGTCGTTATAGACACTCGTCGTTATAGACACTCGTCGTTATAGACACTCGTCGTTATAGACACTCGTAATCATAGACAATCGTCGTCATAGACACTCGTCGTTATAGACACTCGTCTTTAAAGACCACCCGTCCATGGAAATAACCTGTCAGTAGAGACAACTCACCAACCTTTCTGAATTCGAGATCCGATTCCTGTATCTTGCCAGGGTGTGTCTGAAGAGTTCGAGGATCCGATGCCTGAATCTTGCCAGGGTGTATCCGTTGAAGACTATCATTACCGGACTCGATTCCGGTATCTCGCCAGGGCACGATGAAGAATTCGAAGATCCAATTCCTGTAACCAGTCAGGACATATCTACCCAAAGCATCTGAAGACCAGCTCCTGCAACATGTCAGGTACTCATTTTTCTTTTGCAGGTATGCAAGTTTTCGCTAAGGAATCTCTTATGCGATTGACACCCAGATGGCATCTATAAGCCCATCCACCTTCCATTATCTCTTAGCATGGCATCTATAAGCCCATCATCCTATCCATAAATCTCCAAATGGCATCTATAAGCCCATTCCACCATCATCACACTACTATGTGAGCGCAAATTTCTGGGCACTCTAGTGTTCAATCATCTTCCACCTTCGGATTACGAAAGGCACGTCAGCCAATCTGCATCCTCAGGTCTAAGAAGATTGAACAGGGGCAACTGTTGTACCCCAAAATTTGCCCTCCCATATTTCTCAAAACATTTCAAGAAAATTCACAAGTTCAACCCGGTGCGTCATATTCAGGTATTCTTTCGCCAAGATATCTCTGATAACGTATTCTCAATTTCAGGTTCGGCTCAAGAATCAATTCTTTAAAGAAGGTATCCGAATATGTGAGTTTTCTCGAAAAAATATGGTGAAAAAGGGTGCTGAAAGTGCAGTTTTTACGCGCTAAAAAATTCATAACTTGAAGATCGTGGCTCGTATTAAACCCGTTCCGGTGGCCAAAATTCCGTCTTGACATTATCTACGTTTTCATCTCTCACGGCTGGAAGCCAATTTCGATCAGAAGGTCTTCAAAAATGTGGATTTATCAAGTATTTTTGGACAGAAAATTTGTGACAGAAGTTTATTTGCGTCATGTTCAGAAAATCATAACTTGGTCGATTTTCATCGTATCGAGCTGGTTCTGGCGCCAAAATTTCACAAATTGAGTTGGCTACATTTTCATAGAAGGTATTGAGTTCAAACGGTATTCAAAAGGCCTTCTTTTTTTGCTCAGAGTGCGTGACACGCTGAAAATCCTGAATGCTGAATAATATTTCATCTGGGCCGAAACTTCGAAAATTCATAACTCGGTCAATTTTTATCGGATTGGACTCATATTTTTACACAAGGTCACTGACTCATAGATCTACAACTTTGCTTCAAAAGTCGAGACCAAATTATGCACCGATCAATACCTGTTTTTTATTGAAGAACGTGTCAGATTCGACACTGGAGCCCAAAATAAGTTTGTCTGAGCTGAAACTTCAAAAATTCATAACTAATTCACCGTTTATCCGATTGAGTCTATTTTCGGACATGAGTTAGTTCTCGATGCCGGCTACATTTTGTTTTCACATTTCAACTTCAAAAAATGCACTTAAGTCCCTGCGATTTAGCCTGGAAAGTGACGAATTCAAGTGAATATTGGAGGCCCAATTGCACATTCAAAGCCCATTTGCTTTACCCTAATTTCCATTATATAATCACCTTCTTTTCACACAAACCGGAAAAAGAGAAAAAAGAGAAGAAAAAAAGAGAGAAAAAAGGAGGAAAAAAACCTGGCCACAACACTGTCAGAATATCAAATTCTTTCAAGAACCCTCAAACCTTGAAATCCTTATTACAAATCCCTCTCTCACTACAAACAAGCCATCTCAGTTACAAACCAACATCTTATTACTTCTTCAGTAAGGGTAAGGCTGGCTTGATCTCCATGATCCAAAGGGCATAAAAGCATTCATGTCACTACTTTTCCAGTAAGGGTAAGGTTGATTTGATCTCCATGATCAAAAGGACATAATCATTCATTCATGCCATATTGTGCCTAAACATTAAATTTCTTCATATATTGGCTTTATTTGCATTTTATGATTTTATTTAATGTGTTCGTGAGATTCAACACTGCAGATTTAGACAGGATCCCATGCAGGTTCATTAAGGAACATTGAGGCCAAAAGCCAAATGGCCAAAAGCCAAAAGCCAAATGGCCAAAGTAGAAAAACTTATGCATGACATCAATACATGGCGAGACAGACATCTTGAGAAGATTAAGGAACGTTGAGGCCAAAACGCAAATGGCCAAAAGCCAAAAGCCAAATGGCCAAAGTAGAACAACTTATGTATGATGAGGCCAGAACACAAATGGCCAAACCACTCCAATTCACCTCCAAAAAGGGGACAGAAGCCTCCCAAGGTATTGTATTTTCTTTCTTTTCCTTATTTTATTTATTTCAATTATTTCTTTTTTTAATTAATTCCTTTAATTTAACTTATTTTCATAAAATATAAAAAATAGTAAAAAACAGAAAAGTCATAAAAATCAAAATATATTTATTTAATTAATATTTTTTGTAAATAAATATCACTAATTAATTTTAGCTTTGTAAAATTAGGTTTAATTCAAACATTTTTCTTAATAAACTTAAAATTGGTAGAATTAGGTTTTAATCAATTTTTATCCTTTTTTTTCTTTTCTTTCACAATAATTAATTATTAAATATTATTTTTGTAATTAAATTACCATGTAATTAATTAGGTTAATTTAGGTTTAATTTTAACATGTTTTCTTAATAAACTAAAAAACAAATAGAATTAGGGTTAGCATTTAATTTCAATTAATTCTTTTTCCATTAAAAACATAAAATACTAAAAAATATCAAAAAACAAACAATTTCTTTTCTCTCTTAATTAATCAATTCCATCATTTAATTTAATTTTGCAAAAAGGGTCCAACGCCCTCGTTTTTAATCCTTATTCGCATATTTATTTTATTTCGTTTAATATTAATGTAATTCTCCCAAAGCCTTGTAAACTCGGACATTTTATTTCTCGCACTTTACTTCTTTATTTTCTGTCAAATCGGGTTCTGGTTTAATTTTGGCGATGTGGACCCGCGCCTTTTGTAATAGCTTAGAATTTTCAATTTCCGCATCTTTTTTAACTGTTAAATAAATGCATGCAAGAATGAATGACAAAAATAAAAACAAGCGCTAGATCACCTATAACATGACAAAAGACAAAAATACTTGAAAACGACACACAAATCGCACACACCACCCCTAGGGTACGCCTCACTATTGCCTTGCCTCGAAAGGTGATCGTCGAGTAGAGGATGTCTTAGTAAGTCCTCATGATCCGGGAACCTGGCATGAGGGTAGCTTCTAAGGTGTCTTCCTATTGCTCTGGTGATCACCATGTCCCGAACCTCGAATTGACCCGAATACCTCCAACGGTGGTGCTACCTACCTCTCAGTGGTGGGATGGCACTACTTTAAAGGACATTTACACAGACGAATTCCTTAGGGTAGGTAGACGACTCTAGATACTTGCTCTAATTTCAAAACAAATCAAAAAAATACTTTTCACACCGACACCTTTTCAAAAAGCTTTCGAAAGCAATTTTTCAAACACTCTTGAGGACCGATACAAGAGTCGAACTGGAATTTTCAAAGGAACTTTTTAAAACCCACATTGAAAAGCAAACAAACCATTTTGAAAACACAAATGAGCAAGTATCTAAGAGCCCATGGATAATCATGGATAGAAAGGGTGCTAACACCTTCCCTTTCTATAACCTACCTCCCGAACCGAGAGCAATCTCTTTAAGGAATTTTTCTGTGCTTTTGTCCTTTCCATTTGGAGAAAATAAAAGACGGTGGCGACTCTTGCTTCCGCGACATTTCGCGAACCAGCGTTAAACAGTCAGTTCCAGATCCACCGATCACAGGAAGATTTATCTATGCTGTTGGAACCAGAACAAACCTTAATTATGGCAACTACATCTTTGATCAAACAATGAAACATGCTGAGAGCTGTGATATTAAAGGCCATATTGCTTTTCCCTCTCTCCTGTGTGGTATAATCATTAATCAGTATCCTGATATTCTGGTTGAAAAGGACTCTGTATGCAAAAGAGCCCCTGCACTTGGTTTTCACTATAAGCTGTATCAGGGAACACATGTCCCTGACATTGTTATGACATCTGCTGAGACATCAAATGTCAAAGCACATTCCAAGAAAGTTGATGTTATAGCTGTTCTAAAAGAAACCTACAGAGAGCTTGATGCAAGAAAAAGGACTCTTGAAGAGCTGATTGCTAGTCTGGAACAGGAGGAGAATGAAGAACAAATGAGGGAAGAGGATGCTGATGAAGAACAACATGGTGGTTCTGCAAGAAGCTCACCAGAAGATGCTGCTGAAAATAGTGCTTCCTCAGGGGATGACGGTACCTCAAGGACTGTGTTTGTTGAGCAGTATAGATTGATGCTGGAACTTGATGCTGCTATTTGATACATTCTCTCTAGTTCTGTGTATTTTGGATGACTGTATAACTTGAAGTCTAGATCCTTTGGCCTCTTTATGGCTAAAAAGGGGGAGAAGTAATTGTGGTTATTTTGGTAGAATTGGATATTGGTAGTTAGATTAGCTGTTATTAAAAATTCTGCTGCATGTTGCTTCTGCTTTCTAATCTCTGATTGTTTAGGGGTTTTAGCCAAAAAATTTCCAAAGGGGGAGTTTGTAAGTGTTTGCTTGTTGGCATTATTTTTTGGTAAAACCAGATTTGCGAATGTCATGATTGATGTCATAACATTCTGGGATAAGGACAAATTCTGCAGAAGGAATGTCCTACAGGAACAACTCAGTATGAGTGAATATCATGATGATTAAGCTATGATCATATGTACTGAATTCTACCAAAATCAGTGAGCAGGATACATGATGTCATAACCAATGTTATAACCCATGTTAAGACATCCGGTACTGATCAAGTTGTTGTGCAGATTTATTGTTCCTGAGATTTTTCAGGAATCTGGTGTGCTGCTCTGAGTTGAAGTATGTTGACTAGATCAGATGCTCACATGGATATTAGGTTAACCTTACTTAACCCTAATCTGTTATGATGAAATCCCAAGACCAAGTCTTTAGGTTAACTTTGGTTAACCCTAGCTATTTTTATGGAAGCCCAAAATGAGGAATAGACTGCATATATATTTCTCACGAATTCTAATGGTGGGCAGCGCTTAAATAGAAGATCAATAAGGCATTTTGTAGTAGTACTAGTTTTAGTAATTACTGTGAGCCAAGCAATTATCACTTGATAAATGACTTGGAGTAGGTTTTGGTTGTAAGGGTTTGTTATCACTCAAAGCTTTGAAGCACGAGTGTTGTGTCTCTTGATTAAAGCTTTGAAGCAAAATCAAGCGTGTGTATTGAAGAATGTCTTCATAATCTTATTAATCAGTAGATTAGTATCACTGCTGTGATTGAGGGGGAGTGAGTAGGAACTCAGGTTTAAGTAGGACTTAGATTGAAGTTGCATTGGGTAGGTCTTAAGTGAAGGAGATAAACTGGTTGGTTTATTCCTAAATTAATACCTCTTATAGTGAATTTCCTCCCTGGCTTGTTAGCCCCTAGATGTAGGTGTCGTTAAACACCGAACTGGGTTAACAATTAATTGTGTTCTTTATTGTCTTTTAAATTACTGTTTGGTTTGTGTACAATTTGTCAGATACTGTGTCATAACATTCACTGTGACATTAAGTATCTGTTGCCAGAATTTCACCAGCATTCTTGAGCTTTCTCAAACAAGAACTTTGCCAAGAAACCCTTGACACCACTTCTAGTTTCCCAATGACCTATGACATCAGATGGTTGCAAGTGTAGGGCTTGAGCAAAATCTTCAGGCTTTCGATCTCTTTCCGTGCCGTTGTAGGGTAGTTGATGGAGAATAGGAATCCTTAGGAGTTGAGAAAATTACTCCAAAGTAGGCACTAGCTGGTAATCAGGAAATGTAAAGCAGTGGTGTATGAGGTCAAAGAACTGGAAGAGAACTTTCACCATGTCTTCCTCAGTGTTGGTGTTGACTAAGTTGAGAAGACGACCATGCCTCTCGGTAAATGGAGAATACTCTGGAATCTTGGAAGTAAGCTCCTTGAGTTGAGGAGGAATTCTCACAAGGTTGACCTGAATAGTTTTCCTGCGGAGTGATTCCATTACCTACAAAACAGAAACAAAGATGAAAATCCAAATCCTTGAAATGGTTAGTGGATGCATATGATGCTTCATGATGTACATGATGTTATGCACAAGTATATGTACAAACAAATCACACAAGCTCCTAGTTTCAGGCTTGCATGGGGTTTCATAGGTAAGTACCCTCTTGAAGTTTAGTTGGCTCAACCTGTCCTATAAATAGTAACCGGTTTCTAAGGAGCTCCATATCACTGGATTATTTTCTGTGTTCATTGTTTCAGTTTAGCCACTTTACTGGCGACCAAAATATTCCAAGAAAACAGCCCTTAATGAGTGTAGTATCGAGTATCTACCAACTCGGATTGCACCAAAGTCGGTCATCTCACTACCCCTAAAAAGGCCAAGTTGGTCAAGTAAAGGTTCTAAAAGTCCATTACTGCTTCATGACATCACTCAGCGGCCCCGTATTCTCTTTGATTAACTCAAAGGCTACCGGTACCCACAAATATGTCGCACTAATATAGCTATTGCTTCAACCATGTCGTTATTCCCCGCACAGTTTCCACAACGTATTGCTATTTACCTATGAATGTTTCCCAAATCCGGGTAGAGGATTTCAAACCCAAACAATAGAACAAAATGTAAAGCAATCAAGGCAAACAAGATAAACATGCAAAGGTGATCTAAACCCTAAGGTAACCCCACTTTTAGATTATTCCCCGGCAGAGTCGCCAGTTCTATGATGCGGTGGGAGAACTGACTTGAGGTTTTGCTTTTGTGTTTGCAAATGTTTCAGTTTAGCAAGAGTCGCCACTGACTTTTTATTTTATCCAAAGGAAAGGTTAAAAAGCACAGGAATGAACTTTGAGATGTTCTCTTGGGTTCGGGGGGTAGATTATGAAAAGGAAAGGTGCTAGAACCCTTTTCATCCATGGTTTTCCATGGGCTCTTAGTTACTTGTTTAGATCACTTGCTTTTGCTTTTCAATTGTTTAAAATGGTTCTTTTGTGTGTGGTTTTGAAAATGTTTTTGAAAAGAGGAGTTTGTTTAGGCAACCTTTGTAATGATTCTTGTTTGAATGTATACAAAGGTGTTTGTCTTTTGAAAAATGTTTCAATGTTTGAAAGTTTGTTTTGGGAAATGTTTTGAAATTGTGTTGTGTGTTTTTGAAAATAGCAAGGATGGTTTGCAAGTTTGATCAAGTAACTAGGAGTTGTCTACCCTACTCAAAGATCTTTGCTACACATTTTTAACCCTTTGACAATGTTGTTTTACCATTGTATTTGGTAAACAACCTTGTGTTTGGATGTTAAACGGGACGGGCGCGGGTCATCGTATGACCATGATAACAATATTGCCAAGTATCTTAGCAAGTTTTTGAGGGACTTGATCATTTTTGTTTAGGCAACCAAGATAGTGTCATCGAGTGACTATGATCTTTTTGTTTTGTTTTTGTTTTGCCAAGATACCTAGCATGCATACCATGGCCATTTTTAAGGCAACAAGTGGATGAAACCCTAGGGGTGCTTGTGTGAATTTTGTTGTCATTTTTCATGCATTTTTGTCTTGTGTTTAGTCATGCTATTTGTTTTGATTTTTGTTCTTTGCATACAAACCCTAATTTTATTATCATGCATATAAAAGCAATAAATGTGTAAAAGTAAATCTAAGACTATTACAACATTATTATGGAGAGGGGGATACAAGTTTGAATAAGGAGATATTGCACAAAATAAAGCCCTAAAACTATTAAAACCATATTGAATTTATTTGTAAAAATAAATAAATGAATAATATTTAAATATGCAATTAAATATAAATACGCAAAATGTTTTTGTATTTATTTTTATAAAAATGAATTTATTTAATGTCTAAAAATAAGAAAATAAGAAATGATTATTTTTGAAAAGGGTAGAAACCCTAGTTTTTGGTTTTAAGAAAATAAATTCCATATTATTTATTTATGTACAAGAAAATAAATAAAAATATATACAAAAGTGTTAAAAAAAATTAAAATGTGAGAAAATATTATTTTAAGTATATAATATAATAAAATAAAAATATGTAAGTATTTTAATATTTTTTACAAGTTTTAATTAAAATATAAAGTAATATTAACCTAATAATTATTTATTATCCAAATAAAAATAAAATAAAAATATGATAAAATGCCAAAAATAAAGAAAATATTTTTTGTGATTTTAAATGTTCAAGAAAAAATAATAAAGTCAGAAAATAAAAATAGAAATGAAAAAATATGCAAATATAAAGAAATGGGCCAAGGGGGTGCAAAAAGAAAGCATGGGGGTGCAAATAGTCAGCCAAAGCCAGGCCCAGCCCACGTTCACTTCATCTCTAACCTCTGAACAAAAAATGTGCGCGCCTGCAACTTCAAACCCGTTCTCTCTATTCTTTGCTTGAAATCAAAAACTCATAACATGAAAATTATAGATCTTTAAACCACGATTCTAATCATATAAAAAACTTGATCTAACTCTAAGAAACCAGGGAGAATTTTATCACCCCCAATTTCTGACCTAAAAAATTCAGCAACTTCAACATCCAAATTCTCCTAGCTCAGCTAACATAAATGAATTATATGCATATGTACAGTTCAAGGACATTAAGGGCTACATTTTTGCTTCACAAACCTAAGCCTAATGATTCCTAAATAAGGAGATAGAAAGTTGTAAAATACCTGTTTCAGTCAAACTCAAGTATGGCAATGCAGCAACTTTCAGTGAGGCCTGAGGTTCTTTTGAGCTTGCTTGATGTTCCCTTGACCTTTCCCAATGCTTAGCTTGCTTTGAAATGGCTTGAATCTCCTTGTAGAAGTCAACCTGCAAACTCAGAATTTAAAAATGGTGAAGCTTGAAAATGAAGTTAAAGTTGATGAACAATGGCTTGGATAGTTCAGGTGGGTTGTTTAGAAAGTGTTTGAAGTGGTTTGGGACAAAATGCATGAGGCAATGTGAAGATGACTTGAGTTCTGCAGGGCTTGCCCTGTTTTGGGCAGAAATGGAGTGTTTTGTGTATAAGGGTGTTTGAGAGGCTTGTGGCTCGTGTTTCTGGCTCGTGATAATATGTTGAGCTTGTTTGAAATGTGCACAAGACTTGCTCTTATCAGATTACAAAGTTGTGTGGACTTTTGCCAATTACTTGTTTTTGAAGCAAAAGTTGATTTGGACAATGCCAAGGCTTGTACAAGCCTGCTTCTTAGCTGCACATAGTTGGTGTACTTTGCCCCAAGTTTGTGGACTTTGTTTGCTGCAAAAGATTGGGTTCAAGGCTCAAGGGAAACAAAATTGCATAAAGTGGACTTTAAGAAAATGGCATTGTTATCTTTATGCCATAAATGGAATAAACCTTTGTATAATGCTTCATAGATCAGAACAATGCCTTAATCTAATGTGTTTTCATTTAAATTATGAGTGTAGAAGAGATTAGAACCTGTAAACCAAGTACAAGCATGCTTTGGACAGAATTGCAAGTTGTAGCAATGTGTAAAATGCCTTGGACAAAAGTGATAATTTGCCATTTTCAAACTTTCGATTCTCCCTAACCATGAAGGATCTTGGAGAGTTCTTGAACATTTTGGAAAGCTTGTAACATGCTCTAAAATCCATATTTGAAATGAATTTTTAGATTCCAATTGGAACTATGTGAAAATTTTCTATGAAGATAGGTCAAAATCCTGCCTAAACTAGGGCAAAATTTCACTAAGTTAGAAAGTTTTTGGACCCCTATTCACAAAATCATAACTTGATATCCAAGCATAATTTGTGAAAACTTTGTGAATAAAAGTTGTATATTTTGTGGAGGACTAAAACTTTCATGTTGGAAGTTTTCTTTGAATCCAATTGCATCATGGTGAAAAAGTTAGGGAAAGTTGGGGAAAAATAAGAAATTTTCATAACTTAGAAAATTTCTAAGATGAAAATTTTCCATTTTAAACCCTAATTTTCAAAATTAGGTTTCTTGGTGAACAAGTTTCATGTTTTTAATTATCTTGATGGAAAATGGCCCTTGGCACTTGATTTTGACCAAAAAGTCAAAGTTTGACTATTCAGTGTACAGTTGATTTTTGATCAGTTGACTGGAAAATTCATCTATCAATCCAATGCTTTTGAGATCTTTTGAACCTTGTGATTAGGTCAATATGATTCCATTGAGTCCTTTAATCCATGCTTGAGCCTAATTTGCCATTGGCTAGGTTAAAAATCAGAAATTGCCCTTCTGTAATCAAAACCCTAAAAATGACCATTTTGCCCTTTTGATGATCTGATCAAATTTCTTGAGGAGTTGTGGTCCAAACTTGATCAAATGGTTCATATTAGTCTATAATGTTGATGTGGATCAAAAATTATGAGGTTTGACTGTAAATTGGCCACAATTGACTTTTTCCCTAATACAACTAATTTTTAGGTCAACTGTCCAATTGATTGGGCAAAAAATTGATTCAAGGCTTGAAACTTGGTATGGGAAATATTATAAGTCCAACATGAAGTATGAAAGTCACATTGAGCATTAAAATCCCAAAAATCCTTGTGCAAACTCAAACCCTAATTTCAGGTCAACAGTGCAAGAGGAGGTCTTGAGCTGAGCAAACCCTAATCTGGTCTTGAGTCTAAAGAGTCTTGTGAAGGGAAATATTGATAAAATGAGAGGGCAAATTTTTGGGTACAACATTGCTTGGCTGCTATAAATAGTTATCTGTTTGGTATTGTACCACTTCCTTTCTCCCATCTTCATTTTGCATAGTTCTCTGACTGCATGATGGGACCTCTGTTGCTGATATATGTCAAGAGGCCCTCTGGTTTTTGTCTGATGCATGTGTTATGTTTGTTTTTTGATCGATGAGTCACTCAATTTAGAAATTGAGATCACGACTTCGCTCTCATTGCATGTTCCCTATAGGATGTTTATTGCTTTTCTTCTTTAATTGTTGATCGATGAGTCACTCAATTTAGAAATTGAGATCACGACTTCACTCTCAGTGCATGTTCCCTATAGGATGTTTATTGCTTTAATTCTTTAAATGTTGATCGATGAGTCACTCAATTTATAAATTGAGATCATGACTTCACTCTCATTGCATGTTCCCCATAGGATAGTTTTGTTAAGCTTCCTTTAACATGTTAATTAAGGTAGGAACCCATGTATGCTAACATAGGGTAGGATTTTCCTTTATCCTCAACCTTGGGGTCAACCACTGTATGATAACACTAGGGATAGTACTAGGTTAGTTACCCTTAGTTGTTTTCCCTTTCTATGCATTCTGCATCATAAAACAAAAATTGTTTTCTTGGTAAATCATAAGAACACCTCTAATAAACTCAAACCCTTCTTCAAAGTAAAAGATACAAACCAATCCTATTAGTTTGTGTGTCTCTTGGCTTTGCTTTGTCACCTGTTTTATTGATGTTTCGCCATCTTTTCCATGTTATCTCTTAGTCGATGTTTCACCATCGCACATTTTTTTGAAGTCGATGTTTCGCCATTGTGCATGTTTGTTATCCTGCTTTGATTCTCAATATCATTGTTAGGTATGATGCTTTGTCACCTGTTTTATTGATGTTTCGCTATCTTTGCCATGTTATCTCTAAACCGATGTTTCCCCATCGCACATGTTTGTTATCCTGCTTTGATTCTCAATATCATTGTTAGGTGTGATGTTTGTCATCCGTTTTATTGATATTTCGTCATCTTTGCCATGTTATCTCTTAGTCGATGATTCGCCATCGCACATTTGTTTGAAGCCGATGTTTCTCCATCGCACATGTTTGTTATCCTGCTTTGATTCTCAATATCATTATTAGGTGTGATGTTTGTCATCCGTTTTATTGATGTTTTGCCATCTTTACCATGTTATCTCTTAGTTGATGTCTCGCCATCGCACATTTGTTTGAAGCCGATGTTTCGCCATCGCACATGTTTTTTTATCCTGCTTTGATTCTCAATATCATTGATAGGTGTGATGTTTTGTCATCTATTTTTATCATTAGATGTTTCACAATCTTTGACATGTTACTTTGTTATTATTTAGTCGATGTTTGATCACCTTATTTGTTTGTTGTTTCATTCGATGTTTTTCCATCTTGACTATCTTTGTTTGTCTTAATTAAAAAACACAAACCAACCAAAACACATAAGCCGAACTACGACTGGTCTGATTCCTTAAAAGGGATACGTAGGCATTGGGGTAGGGCCCAATCGAGCATAAATTTTATCTTCCCTACATTGTTTTCTTTTTATTTTGCATGCATTCCCTTTTCAGTTGTAAGCCATAGACATAGGATTTGGCCACACCCATTAGATTAGACTACAAGAGAGGATATCATAGAGTACTACGGGCGTGTGGGGTGTTAATACCTTCCCCTCGCGTAACAGACTCCCTTACCCGATCTCTCCGTCGAAAGACTGTGATTTCTCTCTTTCCAAGTTTTCTCGATGTTTACCTTTCCCTTTCGGCGGGATAAAAGACGTTCGGTGGCGACTTCATTGATTTTTCATTAACATCCAGATGACAGGTTCCGGCCGCGTTGTTTCACGCAACAATTGCAATCAAACGCAAAACACCAAGTCAGTTCTCCCACCGTATGAAAGAACTGGCCACTCTGTTGGGGATGATAAAACTAAAAGTGGGGTTACCTTAAGAGCTAGATCACTTTTATTGCTTTACTTGCTTGATTTGTTTTCTTTACATTTAGGGGTGACGTTTGGGTTCATTACTTGTAAAAATCCTATACCTAGATTTGGGGCATATTAGGTAAGTAGCAATAGATCGTGGGGACTATGTGTGTAATACCTACATGGTTGAAGAGATGGATACGTTAGTGTGACACATTTGTTGGTACCGGTATCCCTTGAGTCTAGTGAAGGAGAACACAGGGCCGTTGTGTGGTGTCATGAAGCACTAACTGACCGTAGAACCTTAGTTGAACAACTTGACCATTAGAAAGTAGTGAGATAGCTGACTTTGGTGTAAGACTAAATTTGGTTGATACTCGATACTACACTCATTGAATTCGGACTTTCAGGATATTTCAGTTGCTAATAAGGAAGCTTGTTTTGAAATAATACCCGATAAAGAAAGACCAGTGATATTGAGATTCCTTAGAACCCGATTAATTTTTGTTAGGATAGGTTAAACCAACTAAACTTCAAGAGGGTACTTACCTATAAACCCCGTGCAAGCCTAAACTTAAGGCCTTGTGTGCTTTGTTTTTGTGTGATTATTTGTTCATAAACATCATGACATCATTCCATAGCATTTTCACTAACCATTTCAAGGATCTAGGGATTTATCTTTGTTCTATTTTGTAGGATATGGCATCCACTTGCAGAAATACCATCTGAGTCAACTTTGTAAGGGTGTCCCCTAAACTCAAAGAGTTAGCGTCAAGGGTTCCTGAAAATTCTCCGTTCACCAAAAGATATGGTTGACTTCTCAATCTGGTTGCCTCAAGCTTTGAAGAAGACATGATGAGGGTGCTCTTTCAGTTCTTTGATCTTGCACATCATTGTTTCACCTTTCCCGACTATCAACTGGTTCCTACAATGGAAGAATTATCTCAACTATTAGGGGTACCAATCCTTGATCAAATACCATTCATCGGTTTAGAGGAAACTCTAAGACCTAAAGTTATTTCCAAGTCTTTACATTTGAAGAGTTCTCACATTATAGCCAATTTGGAGACAGGAAGCAGGGTCAAAGGCTTTTTGGATAAATTCCTGACCGAGAAGGCTCAACTATTTTGGGATGCCATGGATTTGCAAGCTTTTGAGGAGATCTTGGATCTTCTAATCTATGGGTTGGTGCTCTTTCTTAACCCAGACCAACTCATAGATGTGAATGCTGTCAAAAAATTTCTTACTCATAATCCCGTGCCTACATTGCTTGGGGACATTCTACATTGTCTTCACACTTGTACCATGAGGAAGAGAAGGTCTCTTATGTGTTGCATTATGTTGCTGTCTAGGTGGTTTATTTCGCACCTTTCCCGGTCAGTATTAAAGAATGAGCAAGGCTTGAGGTGGTCACAAAGGATAATGACGCTTTCTCATGCAGACATCCACTGGTGCTCTCATTCCCAAGAAGAAATTACTATCATTTACCATTATGGGATGTATTACTTGTAACCTTTCTCTAGCTCTACGACAGTTTGGCTATGCTCGAAGAGATGGTCCCCACAACATACTCATTCAAGGTATTATGTTCGACTATGAGAATGATGTCCAAGGTTATCATCGAAGGTTTGTGCATGCTTGGGGCATGGTAATAAAGGTTGATAGAAAGACTTTGGGGCATAAGAGTTCAATCCCTGTTGAAACTTATCTCAAATGGGTACGAGCTCGTGCTCAAAGTCTCATGATTCCATATCCTGCTATTCTACCAATAGTTGTAGAGTATGTTGCTGAAGGGGATGTTCCTCATACCATTCTCCATCCTAACATGCCTACCCACCTCGAAGAATTGCAAAGATCGTGGATTCATTTCAAAGGGGAATGAGACACCTTTGAAGCCCAATTCTATGCAAGCGAGAAGAAAGTGTTGAAGTATACAATGAAATTCACGAGGAGCAAAGCCAGAATGCCTACATTACACCAAAGAGGATGCGTCCATAGGAAACCCGAGTCTTTTGTTTTTGGATTTCATTTTGTTATCTCTTTGAGACCTTTTTGCTTTTTCATTATAAGCCCAAGGGGAAATTTTAATATTTGAACTTATTAATACATTTGGCGTGTTTGTTTCCTTTTTGGCTAAGCAAATTTAAATTCCTTAAGGTCCTTGAAAACACTGCATCCATGTAGCATGCATCATATCATAAGCAGGTTTTTCGGCACCGGTTTCCTTATCTTTCTAATGTTTATTTCAGTATAATATGGATCTTGAACAAACCGTCAAGGACTTACAGACTCAACACTCTCAGTTCCAAGAGACTCTGCTCAAATTAGCAAAGGGTCAGCAAGAAAAGATGGCGCTTCTCGTCACTAAGAAGAAGACCAAGAAAAGAGAAGTTATCAACATGGGGAAGAGGTTCAAAGGCCCTGCCCGACAAGTTCAAATTGAAGAGGACTCCTCCAAAGAGGATGATAATCAAGATGAAGATGCTAGAAGCACTCGCACTGGGGGTGAGAATAACCAAATTTCTGAGGACGAGGATTACTCCGAAGAACAATACTCGCTGACGGAAGAGAAATACAAAAAGCTTGAAGACAGACTCAAGGCTGTAGAAATTCAAAAAGTATCTGGTCTAGACTTTGGATATTTAGGGTTGGTTCCTGGGGTAGTTATTCCACGCAAATTCAAAGTCCATGCCTTTTCCAAGTATGACAGGGTCTCTTGTCCTAAGATACATCTGAGATCTTATGCCCGCAAAATTCAACCACATACCAGTGATCAGAAGTTGAGGGTTCACTTTTTCCAAGAAAGTTTATATGGAATGCAGATAGAATGGTTTTATCAACTTGATGGGACTAATATCTACACCTGGGAGGACCTAGCAGATGCTTTCTACAAGCAGTACCAATACATAGTTGATTTGGCACCAACCCGTGCACAATTGCAAGGCATGACTATGGGTTAAAATGAGGGCTTCAAAGAGTACGCCTAAAAATAGAGAGATCTGGAAGGTAGAGTGCAACCACCTCTCACTGATAGAGAATTGGTATACATGTTTATGGGAACACTGTCTGGTCCTTTCTTCAACTTGCTGATTGGAAGTTCATCATCCAGATTTATTGAATTGATCTTGACTGGCAAGAGGGTTGAAAGCAGGATTAAAAGCGGGAAGATACCAATGACCTCCACCTCTAATGTTGTGAAAAACCATTTTCTGGAAAAAAGGGAAGTAATGCTATGTATGGGCAAAGGAGCCATGCTAAGAAGGACCGTCATCATTCAGTAGGGGCAGTTTTAATTTCCAATCCTACATCTCTTCAACTACAATAAGAGAATAGGCGTAGGATGAAGTTTCAAGAAAGACAATATACTAAGATCAATATGCCATTGTCCCAAGCGTTACAACATTTGCTAAAAGTGAAAATGATTACACTAAGGGATCCTCCCCAAAACCTTGATACCTCCTCTCCTAAATACAATCCCAATGAAAAAATGTACTTACCATTCAAACAGTCCCGGACGTGATACCAATGATTGTTGGTCTTTAAAGAATAAAATCCAAGACTTGATCAACAACAAAAAAATTGAATTTGACCCTCCACCGAATCCCAATGTGATCACCGCACCCATGCCCAGTCATGGTAAGGGTGTCAATGCCATTGAAGATGCCTATTTTGTTTCCTCCATCAATGATTTTACCACTCCTTTGAAGACTGTTAAAAAGAATTTGTTGAAAGCCAGAGTATTTCCAAGCTGCCTTGAAGAATGTTACGATTGTGCTGCACAAATTAATGGTTGTATATGGCTGAAGAAAGGTGTCCAACACCTGATTGATAGCCGTGAAATCCTATTTGAGAGAACTCAATCTGTGAAAAGTTTGACCAAAAGTGTGTCTCAAGAGTTTGAAGACGTGTCCATGATTACCATTTCAAACACTCCTATTAGGATCACCTTCGAAGGTCCTATTAGGATTCCCACTAAACCAAGAATAGCTCCCCTAATCATCACTACATCGGGGCCAGTCCCCTACTCTTCTGACCAAGCAGTTCTTGGAACTATGGGGCGGAAGTGTATTATCATGGCATCAAACAAGAGCCATGGATTGCTGAAGATGAAGCTGTTGAAATTACAAACATTGTTGGATCAAGTAAAGTCACTAGGACGGGAAGGATCTTCTCTCCAGAGATCTCTCCTCCAACAACCACTACTACACCCATTCATATTACCGCTGTTAAACATGTTGCTGATACTCGAGGGAAAGGAAAAATGATTGAGCCTTCCAGGACGGAGGAGCCCATAAACATGTTGTTGTTACTATGTTCCGAAGCACATGCTCAAGCTCTGCTGAAATTTCTGAAAAATGCACATGTCCCACAAGAAACTACTGCTGACCAATTTGAAAATTATGTAGAAAGCTTGACTGCTGACAATGGTTTGGGATTTTTAGATGCAGAATTGACTCCGACGAGGAAGAATCACAACAAAGCTCTACATATTTCCATTGAGTGTAAAGGCACCACCTTATCACATATGTTAGTGGATAAAGGGTCCTCCCTCAATGTTTAACCAAAAGGTGCTTTGGACATATTGGACTGTAAGGGGTTGGTGCTGAAGCCAAGTGATATCATGGTAAGAGCCTTTGACGGGTCAAAGAGAATGGTCCATGGAGAGGTTAATCTTCCTATAAAATTTGGATCTCAAGTCTTCAACTCAACATTTTATGTAATGGATATCCGCCCGACCTATTCTTGCTTGCTCGGACGACCATGGATTCATGGGGTAGGTGAGGTTACATTCACATTACATCAAAAGCTAAAGTACCCGATCAAAGGAAAAACTGTCACAGTCTGCGGAGAGGAGGAGTTCATGATCAGTCATTTGAATTCTTTCAAATACATTGAAATGGATGGAGAATTCATTGAAATCCCCTGTCAAGAATTTAAAGTGGTCCCTCCAATGATTGTTGTTGCCAAGGCCACTCCTGCCACTCCCATAGTTGCTAAAGATACACCAATAATGGCCTCTCTCAAGGATGCTCGTGCTATTGTTGAAGACAAAGGTGGCACCATTTGGGGACAACTTCCTAATATCCCTTACAAGTCGGAAATATTTGGGTTGGGCTTCATTTCCAAGGCTCAAAAACAGGTTCGACATGCTCGTACTAGGAAACCTCCTCTCCGTATTAGAAACAATGAAGTTAATTCTCTGGGAGACTCTGATAGTGACTGTGACTGGGACGACTGGATCTATCCAACTATTGGCGGAGGAATCAACAACTAGCATACCAAAGACTTCATCTCAATCTCCTTCAGTCAGGAGTAATTACCATTTCTTGTTTTTTATTTCTTTGAGAAATTTGTTTGTAATTTCCTTTAAAATAATGACTTTAAACCATGTGCCTTTCCTGGGGCACAATGATCCATTTGTTAAAAGTTTGTCATTTTCATATATCATATGCTCATTTTAATGAAAACATTGGACTACTTGGCATTCAAATTTTGCGCTCCTTGTATTTGTTTTACTTTACTGTATTTTCAAATAACCTTGTGACCTTACATGTACACACACACATTTGCAGATGCACATCCACTCCGGATCTCATTGACAACAATTATGCTATTGTCGTTTATGACTTCAAAAATCCAATCTATCAAGTTGAAGACGAAGGTGAAGAAGATTGTGAAATACTTGGGGAACTCGCCATACTCCTTGTACAAGATGAAAAGGCCATTCAATTGCAGGAAGAACCAGTTAAAGTGATAAATATGAGTGCTGAAGCATATAAGAAGGAAGTCAAGATTGGAACCAACCTGGAAGACAATGTCAAGAGAATATTGGTTCAGATGTGGCACGACTATGTTGAGTTGTTCGCTTGGTCATACAAAGATATACCAGGTCTTGATACTGATATCATAGTTCATCGTCTACCAACAAAAGAAGGTTGTTCTCCGGTCAAGCAAATGGTTCGTCGCATGCGGCCTGTCATGTCTGAAAAGATCAAGGCTGAGGTAATGAAACAGTTCAATGTGGGTTTCTTGGCAGTGACATCGTATCCCTAATGGGTTACAAAAGTTGTCCCAATACCGAAGAAAGATAGAAAGGTCCATATGTGCGTAGACTACAGGGATTTAAATAGGGAAAGCCCCAAAGATGATTTCCCACTACCTCATATTGATGTCTTAGTTGATAACACTGCTCAGCATAAGGTGTTCTCCTTCATGGATGGCTTCTCCGGGTACAACCAAATCAAATGGCACCTGAGGACATGGAGAAGACTACTTTTATACAACAGTGGGGCACTTTCTGTTATTAGGTCATGCCTATTGGGATGAAGAATGTAGGCGCAACTTATAAACAAGCTATGGTGGCTCTATTTCATGATATGATTCATCATGAGATATAAGTCTATGTTGATGACATGATTGCAAGATCGCAAACTGAGGAAGAACAGCTTGCTCATTTGCACAAGCTATTTGAAAGGTTGAAGAAATACAAGCTAAGGCTGAATCCCAACAAATGCACCTTCAGGGTGATATCGGGAAAACTCCTAGGGTTTTTTGTCAGTGGTAAAGGTATTGAGGTCGATCCTGCAAAAGTCAAAGCCATACAAGAAATGCCAGCTCCCTATACTGAGAAGGAGGTCAGGGGTTTCTTAGGTCGACTCAATTAAATTGCCTGGTTCATCTCTCAATACCTTACAAAGCACAACCATGATTCAACTCTGCTTTGTTGTATGGACAAGAAGGAAGAAGAGAAGATCATGGAGGACATGCATGAAAGTATCTTCGGAACTCATTCCAGTGGAAACACTATGGCCAAGAATATTCTGAGGGCTGGTTACTATTGGTCGACTATGGAAATTGATTGTTACCACCACTCGAGGAATTGCCTTAAATGCCAGATTTATGCTGATAAGGTTCACGTGCCTCCAATAACTTTAAATGTCATGACCTCTCCATGGCTATTTCCAATGTGGTGCATTGACATGATCAGAGAAATCAAGCCCACTGCATCTAATGGACATCGTTTCATTCTCGTCCGCATTGACTACTTCACCAAATGGGTCGAAGCGGCTTCATTTGCCTTAGTTACCAAGAATGTTGTAGCCCGATTCATCAAACATAACCTCATCTTTTGATATGGCATACCTGAAAGGATTATCACTGACAACGGTACCAACCTCAACAATGCTATGATTACTGAACTCTACATGCAGTTCAAGATCAAGCATCACAATTCTTCTCCATACAGACCTAAGATGAATGGTGCAGTTGAAGCTGCCAACAAAAATATAAAGAAGATTAATCAAAATATGGTGGTAACCTATAAAGACTGGCGTGAGATGTTACCTTTGCTCTTCATGGCTATCGTACCTCAGTACGAACATCAACTAGGGCAACCCCATTCTCTTTAGTCTGTGGCATGGAAGTTCTCATGCCTATCAAAGTTCAGATTCCTTCTCTAAGGATTATGAAAGAAGCGACTTAGGCGAAGGAGAATGGATTCAAACTAGGTTGGATAAGTTGAACTTGATCGATGAAAAGAGACTAGTTGCTGTCTGTCATGGTCAAATGTATCAAAAACGTATGATCAGGGAATTCAACAAGAAGATCAAACATCGAGTATACCAGGCTGACGACTTGATAATAAAATGCATCATTCTACCGCTAGGCGATTCCAGGGGCAAATGGACTCCCACCTATGAAGGGCCATTTATTGTCAAGAAAGTATTCTCTGGCGGTGCTATGATGTTAACCACTATGGACGGTGAAGATTTCCTGCACCCTGCAAACACGAACATAGTCGAAAAATACTATGCATAAGAACGACCCACTAGGTTTACATACCTAGGCAAAAATAAGGGCATCCCGACGAACCAAAAGGGTTCGGGAAAAAATTAGGGATATTTACAAAAGATTGTACACCCGGCAAGTGGAAACCTCGTAAGGGTGGCTAGGGAAAAAAAGGGTATCCTGGTGGATTGAAAACCCGAAAGGGAGGTCCAGGAAAAAGTTAGGGATTAAAGCATACGACTATGTCTCGTTGAATCACTTACAACCAGCTTTATTACCAAAGTCAAAAGTTCAAATGGTACAAGATTAGTTCAACCAACTTCTGCTGACAGCAAAGGATGAGATGTTCAAAGACATAGGGGTAATAGTAGAGTTGGAACCCAATGAGATCACTTCCACATGGCCATTTATATTTTTTTTCACTTTGTATTCCTTTCATTTAATGACGACTTCCTCTTACTAGGATTTCTGCCTCTTAGTACAAAAAACACCTGTTTATAGGCAAATTATCAATACAAATATACTTTGAAGTGCAAATTTTTTGTTTTTTCTGTTTTGATTACAAAAACATCCAATGACTAAAATTGAATAAACATATGCATATGAACATGATTAAATATTAATAAATATATGCATAAGAACAAGAATAGATACTTACTCAAGGAGCCAGGATAATGTTCATTTTGTCCATAAATCCCCACAGAGTAAATTCATACATAATTTTCTTTCGGAGTTACATTCTGTACATCTCCCAGAAATTATCTTCCCCAGCTGAGTTTGGTCTTCCAAAACTGAAAGAGAAACCTTTCAAAGCTCTTCCCCAGAGGAATTTGTTTCCCCAGTGAAATCCCAAGAATATCTTCCTCAATAGGGTTTATTTCCCCAACATAATACAACCTCCCCAACTTGAGTCTATTCCTCATACTACTACTCATCACTGACATAACTCCTCTTCTTCTGTAGAGTTGATACTATCCCCAGAGAGTTGTTGTAAAACCTGTAACCCGACCAGAATACCAGTTAACTTTACTCTCCCCAGACAAATCGTAAGTTTAATCATCTCTTTTATCCCCAGTCAGGGTATATAAGAATTAAATTCCCCAGTAGAGCAATGAACGACTAAGGTTCCTGAACTCTACTCCCCAAGCAAAAATCAGCATCCCCTGCAGAGTTTCCTCAAATAGCAAACAGGAATCCCCAACGGAAGTATTCAATACAAAATTGACGGTACACATACTCTTCATCCACAACAATAGTCAGGGATTTATTTTCCCATACAAAGATATATTTCAACAACATTCATACATCATGACATATGCATACGAAACATATAGCATAATCTCATTTATTTTGAGAACATCATTAAGAAATGCATTTCATATATCATAATATTGCATACAACTAACTCTTTACCTTTTCAGGATGATGAATCAACAGATGAATATCATCAAATATCTACATAATAAGACAAATTTCTCCAGAGACTAAAATCTGACAAGTATTTCCATCCAAGACTTGCCCCAGGGAGTCATCCTAAAGAATATCTCTCCGAGACGAAATCAAGCTTGGATTCCTTATGGTACCTGTTGAAGTAGTAGTCATCATATATTCCTTCATTACCTATTGAAGTAGTAGTCGTCATAGATTCCTTCATTACCTGTTGAAGTAGTAGTCATCAAAGATTCCTTCATTACCTGTTGAAGTAGTAGTCGTCATAGATTCCTTCATTATCTGTTGAAGTAGTAGCGTCGTAGATTCCTTCATTACCTGTTGAAGTAGTATTCGTCATAGATTCCTTCATTACCTATTGAATTAGTAGTCGTTATAGATTCCTTCATTACCTGTTAAAGTAGTATTCGTCATAGATTCCTTCATTACATATTAAAGTAGTAGTTTCCATCGATTCCTTTATCACCAATTGAAGTAGTAGTCGTCATAGATTTCTTCATTACCCGTTGAAGTAGTAGTCGTTATAGATTCCTGCATTACCGGTCGAAGTAGTAGTCATCATTGATTCCTTCATTACCTATTGAAGTAGTAGTCATTATAGATTCCTTCCTTACATGTTGAAGTAGTAGTCGTCATAGATTCCTTTATCACATGTTGAAGTAATAGTCGTCATAGATTCCTTCATCACCAGTTGAAGTAGTAGTCATCATAGATTCCTTAATTACCTATTAAAGTAGTAGTTGTCATAGATTCCTTTATCACATGTTGAAGTAGTATTCGTCATAGATTCCTTGATTACTTGTTGAATTAGTAGTCGTCATAGATTCCTGCATTACCGGGCAAAGTAGTAGCCGTCATAGATTCCTTCATCGCCTGTTGAAGTAGTAGTCGTTATAGATTCCTTCATTACCTATTGAAGTAGTAGTCGTTATACATTCCCTCATTACCTGTTGAAGTAGTAGTCGTCATAGATTACTTCATCACTGTTGAAGTAGTAGTCTTCATAGATTCCTTCATTACCTGTTGAAGTAGTAGTCGTCATAGATTCCTTCATTACTTGTTGAAGTAGTAGTCGTCATAGATACCTGCATTACCAGTTGCAGTAGTAGTCATCATAGACTCCTTCATTACCTATCGAAGTAGTAGTCATGTGTATAATCTTTTCCAGATACGTATCTTGAAGATCAAGCCAAGCATTATACTTACCAATAGTCATTCTGGATGGCATCTATAAGCCTGTCTCTGACGATTCTCTGTTACCTTTGGATGGCATCTATAAGCCCATCTCCGACAACTCTCCATCATCTTTCCAAATGGAATATTTAAGCCCATTTTCGACATAATCAAAAAACATTTTTACTTCATGCACAAACGAGTGCAAATTTATGGGAACTTAAGTGTTCAATCATCTTCCACCTTCAAGTCACGAATGGCGAACAAGCCAATCTAACTTTTCAGGTTTAAGAAGATTGAACAAGGGAAGCTGTTGTACCCCAAAATTTTCCGTCTCTTTTCTCAAGATATTTCTCACCAAAGATCCCAAATACTCAAGGGTTCTCAAGATTTTGATCAGACAAGCTCACCTCTAAAGCACTGAGCCTCCAAATTAGGGTTTTGACAGAGAATGACTAATCATCGAATTTTGACCTAATACATGACCTAATGGCTTGAAACATAATCTCAAGGACTCAAACACAACATGTTGACCTAATTTCATGATTCAAATCATTTCTCAAGATCAAAGATTGATAGTTGAATTTTTGATCAACTGATGAAAAGTTAACTAATACACAAAAAGTTAAACTTTAACTTTTTGGTCAACATTACATTCCAAATAGATCAAAATTCATCAAGACATTCAAAAATATCAAACTTTATCATCAAGAATCAAGAAAGTCCACAACAAAATACAATGTTTCCAATACTTAGAAATTTTCTAAGTGTTTTTACACTTGATAATTTCATTACTTCATACCATTTTTTCACCAAGATGCAAGATGATTAAAAGGAAACTTTCAACATGAAAGTTGTAGATCTTGATGAATTCTACAACTTTGTATTAGAGGGTTGATATCCAAAAAATGCTTAAATTTTGAATTATAGGCTCATGAAGTCATGACATTTTTGTATAGACACTTAGAGAAATTTTCAACAGGTTTGGTCAGGTTTTTGTCCCAACTTCTTGGCCAATTTTCATCAAGTTCCAATTTGATTTAGCCAAAATGGTCAACATGAAAGTTTTAGACAATTTTTCAAGCTTTCCAAAACATCAAAGAGCATGAATTTATTTTCCTAAGCTGAGAGAGTCAAAGGCATGAAGTTGGGCATCCATTCTTGAATTACAAGTCATTTTGGTGAAGAACACATAATCCAATCTACATGCTATGTTGCATAATATTGTTTTGAAGGCATTATAACTTGCAAATATCACCATAATTTAATGTTTACACAAACTTTTGAGCTATGCTCCATTTGATTTAAGCATTGTCCAAGTGATCTTTCCATTTTTGGCACAAAGTTAACATTGTCATTCTTGCAAAGTAGCTTTAATCATAAAGTCAGCTCTTCTTGAGCCTCTAACTTGTTCCTTCTACAGACACTCAACATACAAAATCAGACCAGCATGCTTAAAGTATCCAACAACTCTATGAAGAAAAGTATAAAGCATTAGAACTATGATCATCAAGCTTGCTTCATTTACAATCCAACCTAGCCACAACATGTGATCTTGAAAATCTGATCAACCCTTGTCTTAAAACCTCTTGCCTATAAATAGAGAGATCATTTGCAAGATAGAAAGAGATGAAAAATCCCTCAAAACCCCTATATTCTCAAAAAATCTGAATTGTCCACAAAACCCCCATTTTTGAGCTTTAAAGTCCAAATCTTTGAACCTCTTACACCTTGCAAGTTTTTCTCAAACAAATCATCCAAATACCTCACATGCATCATATAGAAGTTGTTCAAACACAAGAATAAATTCTGTAACCACGTTTTCACCGTCTTCCAAACTTAAAAACGGCACCTTGCAACTTGACTTGGTTGGAGTGATTCAGCAACTTCTAGCACTAGGCGAGGATTGACATAACTTTAAGAAGGTCCAAAGGAGCTCGGTCAATCACCACTTTGCACCCAGAAACATCCATACATGTTCTAAAGTTTTCTCTTCAAGAGGTAAATTTTCTCAAACTGTAATATCTTTATCCATACATCATTTGCATTTGCTTTCAAAAGGATACAACAGGACAGATCAAAGAGAAAACTTAGTAAAAAGGTAGGCCAGGGGCTGACATGGGTGCCCGTGTCACATGACACAACCCGTGTCAGTTCAGCTGGTTTGGAAATTTTTCAAAACGGTAGGACAGGGGCTGACATGGGTGCCTGTGTCACACGACACGGCCCGTGCCGGTCAGAAACATGCAAAGCAGACAGGATAGGGACTGACACAGGTGCCCGTGTCGCACGACACGGCCCGTGTCAATTTTGCTGGAACAAAAAATGTGTAGAGGAGCAAGGGAAGATTCTGACATGGGTGCCCGTGTCGAGTGACACGGCCCGTGTCAGTCTAGGCATAAGAAATCCTGATTTTTGACATTTTTGCTATAATTTTGTATCATTAAAGGTACACTAGACATTTTGCATTGCTTGGAGATAGCCTAACCTTATAAAAATAATTTTTTCTAGATAAAACATTCAAGTTATTTTCTAAAATAATTGAAACCACAAAACTTTTTCTATCAAAAAACCCTAAAAAACAATTTCTTTTCAGTTTACATATTCTTGCGCATTTTACTATTTTTGCATTATAAATTATGTAATTGCCAAAGCCTTGTAATAGTAATTAGGGTTTATTTTTAGTTGTAATCCCCATTTGTAAATTTGTATCCCCCACCCCCTAAATTATTGTAATAGCGTAGGACATTTAAATTCCGCAATTTTCCGCTTTCCATATTATTGTTAGTAATTAGGGTTTGTATGGAAAAAATTTAAAACTAATCATAGACAACCCTAATTCAAGACAATTAATTGAACAAATACACTTCGCACACATACACCTCTAGGGTAACCCACACTTGTTTCCTCAGATAAAATAGTCATGTCCCTCGAACATGGGATGTTTTAGCAAAGACCCTCAATTACAAGATCGTAGTCCCTCGATGACCCTTTGTTGTTTCCTTCGTTAAACAATCTTAGACCCTTACGACAATTTCTAGAACATTCTACAAGTTCCCTTCTATGACTATACGATGACTCATACCTGTCCTTTCACATCCAATGATAAGGTTTCTTACTAACTAATGGTAAGATAATACTATCTAAAGGAGGAGGAAATGATCAAAGATTTTTGTTGAGTAGGTAGATTGCTCGTAATTGCTTGCTCACAAACATTTCAAAATCAAACAACTTTCAACACATCAACACTTTCTTGAAATATTTTTCAAAGTCAAAACTTTGTATGCATTCTCATAGAGATGAGAATCATTACAAAGTTTGCTCAACGACGACACTTTTTCAATATTTTCAAACAAACACATTCACATAAAGCATTTCAAAGTGAGCCAGCAATTAAGAGCTCGTAGATAACTATTGATGAAAAGGGTGCTAACACCTTACCTTTTCATAACCTACCCCCCTAACTCAAGAAAATTCTCAAAAGGTCTTCCATGTTATTTTCACTCTTTCCTTTATTGGATAAAAGAAAAGTTGGTGGCGACTCTTGCTATCTGCAATAATTGCGATCAAACGCAAAACACCAAGTCAGTTCTCCCATCGTATGACAAGATGGATTAATGCATAACATGTTATCCATAAGTCAATTAAGTGATAAAGGTTATGATATAATCTTCAATCAAAAGTCCTGTAAAGCAGTTAGTCAGAAAGATGGATATATTCTCTTTAATGGAAAGAGAAAGAACAACATTTACAAAATAAATCTTTCTGAACTAAAAAGTGAGAATTTAAAATGTCTAATGTATGTTAACAGCGAGAAATGGGTATGGCACAAAAGATTGGGGCATGTTAGTATGAGAAGAATATCTCAGGTTAACAAACTCAATCTAGTCAGAGGACTTCCTAACCTGAAGTTCAGCTCAAATGTTCTGTTTGAAGCATGTCAAAAAGGCAAGTTTGCAAAACCTTCTTTCAAAGCAGAAAAATGTTGTTTCTACCTCTAGACCATTAGAAATTCTGCATATAGATCTGTTTAAACCAGTGAAAATTGCATCCATCAGTGGCAATATGTATGGATTAGTGATGGTAGATGACTATAGCATATGGACATGGGTAAGGTTCTTAAGACACAAGGATGAGTCACACTCTGTGTTCTTTACCATTTGTAACCAAGTTCAAAACAAAAAGATTTTAGAATTGTTAAAGTCAAAAGTGATCATGGTGGGGAATTTGAAAATAAAAATTTTGAAGTATTTTTTAATGAGAATAACATCTCTCATGATTTCTCTTGTCCTAGAACTCCTCAACAAAATGGAGTTGTAGAACAAAAGAATAGAAGTTTACAAGAAATGGCTAGAACCATGATCAACGAGACTAACATTGCTAACAACTTCTGGGCAGAAGAAATTAACACAACCTGTTATATTAATAATAGAATCTCCATAAGACCTATTCTGGATAAGACTCCATATGAACTTTAGAAGAATAGAAAGCCCATCATTTCTTATTTTCATCCATTTGGATGTACTTGTTTTATTCTAAACACTAAAGAACATCTGAATAAGTTTGACTCTAAAGAACAAAAGTGTCTCATGTTAGGATACTCTGAACGCTCAAAAGGTTATAGAGTATATAACACAGAAACACAGCTTGTGGAAGAGTCTATCAGTGCCAAATTTGATGATAAGCTTTCCTCCAAAAAGTCAAAGCAGGGTAAATATTTTGCAGATATAGAAGTTGAATTTACAGGTACTGAGGACACACCATCAGAAGATCTCTATAAAGACTCACAGTTAAATCCAGAAGAGGATGTCACAAGCATTACAACAACATCTGAAGAACCCATTCAGAAAAGACAATCCAGAAGCAGATTAGCTCATCCAGAAAAAATGATTCTGGGAAAGAAAGAAAACCCAATCAGAACAAGATCTACATTCAGAAATTCTGAAGAATCTCTCATGAGATTAGTGTCTCTAATTGAGCCAACTTCCATTGAAGAAGCCCTTCTGGACAATGACTGGATACTCGCAATGCATGAAGAACTAAATCAATTCACCAAAAATGATGTGTGGGATCTAGTTCCTAAATCAAAAGTCTTTAACATCATTGGAACCAAATGGGTCTTCAGAAACAAGCTAAATGAACAAGGAGAAATCGTCAGAAACAAAGCATGACTAGTGGAACAAGGTTATAGTCAGCAAGAAGGGATAGGCTATACATAAACCTTTTCTCCAATCGCTAGGTTAGTATCTATCATACTTTTAATTTCTTTTGCAGTAAATAATGGCATCACTCTTTATCAAATGGATGTTAAAAGTGTGTTTTTAAATGGTTACATTGATTAAGAAGTTTATGTGCACCAACCCCCTGGCTTTGAAAATTCAAAACATCTCGAATATGTTTATAAACATAAGAAATCACTATATGGTCTGAAACAAGCTCCGAGAGCTTGGTATGAAAGACTAAGTAATTTTCTGTTTGAAAATTATTTTACCAGAGGGAAGGTGGACACAACCTTATTCTGTAAACTATTTAAAAATGACATTCTGGTTTATCAAATTTACATAGATGATATAATTTTTGGATCTACTATAGCCTCTTTGGGAAAAGAATTTGCTAAGTCTATGAAGCCAGAGTTTGAAATGAGCTTGATGGGAGAACCCAAGTTCTTTCTGGGTATCCAAATTAATCAAACTCCAGAAGGAACCTAAATTCATCAAAGCAAGTATGTCAAAGAACTTCAGAAGAAATTTGACTTGTCAGATGTAAGCCATCCAAAACTCCTATGCATCCCACATGCATTCTGGAAAATGAAGAGGTAAGTAAGAAGGTAGAACATAAGCTCTACAGAGGTATCATGGATTCTCTCTTATATTTAACAACTTCAAGACCAGATATTTTGTATAGCATTTGTCTTTGTCCTATATTCCAATCATATCTGAAAGGTACTACTAATATTGGTCTTTTCTATAGAAAATCCAAAGAATACAAATTAGTAGGCTACTGTCATGCTGACATCGCCGGAGACAGAATAGAAAGAAAAGTACTTCTAGAAGCTGCCAATTTATGGTAGACAATCTAATCTCATGGTCTGAAAAAAGGCAATCCACTGTTGCACTATCAACTGCTGAAGTTGAATATGTAGAAGCAGTTGGATGCAGCACACAGATGCTCTGGATGAAAAGTCAACTTGAAGACTTTAACATATATGAGAGATCTATCCAGAAGATCTAAACATTCTCCATAAACGTTTCTTTTCAAAGATAGAAGCATGTAGTTCACAATATCAACATCTGTCAACTTTATACATAAGGTCTTCCTCTAAGGCTGAACACCTGTTCAAATTCTGAAGATACTGAAATGGTTGAGTTGATGCATTGAGGCTCAAGTCAAATCATTAACTTTTCTATATCATCACACTATCCCTTTTTTCAGGAATCATTAAATGCACGTAATCATTTTCTTTAAATCTCTTTCTTTTTAATTAAGACTACTATTTTCTTTCCATTGGCTATATATACTTTGTTCACCATCACTATCACACTTCCACCTTTAATTTTGTATCTCTTCAATTTGTTCAATCTTTCAAAAACCCTAAAAGTGTCTTTGTGAACAAATGGCTTCCTCTCAAAAACTTTCTCAAGGTTTTGAAAGCATTTCTGGTTCTTCCTCCTCAACAGAAGAAAGGTACATCAAACCCTCGAGAACTCTCCTCACACCCATTGATTCTCTGGAAGTTCTGTGTGAGCTCATTGTTGATCTTATAAGCATGAAGGAAAAATGGGTTTGATTTAATCCCTGATGTTGATTTCCAAGGCTGGACTAAGTACTTTGATCACCTTCTAGGTCAAGTTTTTCCAAAGCTCGTTAAAGAATTCTGGATCCATGCCACAACTTCAAATCATCAGTTTACATCTTTCGTTATGGGAAAGAAAATCATCATCTCTAAAGATCTCATTGGGAAACTAATAGGTCACGACTGTGGCGGTATTCGATGCAGTGATATGGCTAACAAAAGTTCTGACCTAACCAAGATCTCAAAGGAAATCTTAACTTTTGGCCACCCATCCTACAAAATCAAAGACCTGAAGGATTACCTCAGAATTTGGTCTAAAATAATTTTGGGTTGCATCAATCACAGGAAGCCTACAAGTTCTCCAGATTACCTCAATATCAATCAGCAGTACCTTTTGTACTTCATCATCACCAAAGCAAAAGTTAATCTTCCACATATTATGTTCAATCATCTAAACACCAGCGTAAAAGAAATACGAGAAGAAGAAAGAACAAAGAGAGACTAGATCCCTCTGGGAAGACTCATTTCAAATATTTTGACAGAAAACAGATTGATAAATTATCTGACTGAGGCCCAACAAGCTAGCGCTCTGGAGCTTGTACTGGTAAACCTCTCAACCCCAAAAATCTCTAGAAGATTAAGATTATTTTAACTATTAAGAAGGATCCAACAATCACAACCAAGGGATTCATTACCACCCGAAGAGTGCCTCTGAAGGATTTTCCTCTCTTCACTCAAGCAGACTCTTCTCCAGATATTATTCTCATGTATCTGAAAGCATGCAAGAGTGACAATATGATTCCAGATGTGAACATTCATGATCAAAGGCAACAACCTATGGAAGTTGCTCCCAGAAAATTAAGAAAAAGGAAAGAAGTTGCAGAAGGAACTTCTCAAAAGACTCCCAAAGCTGCCAAAGAGAAAGGTAACCCTTCTTTTGTTTGTCATTAAAATAGTATTGTTATCAACATCAAAAAAACCTTCATCTCCAATGCCCACAGAAGATGCATCTCCTCAAACCTTTGATGATTTTGACCTTAAATTTGACACCTTATTTCCTATAAATAACCTTCTGAATAATCCACCTTCTACCCATCTTGACCAAACCCAGCCTGAACTTGCACAAGTTCTCTCTGATATTGATCAATTTTATCCGTTGTTTGAAGCTCCCCAAATCGAAAATCCAAACCTTGATTTTAATACCACAACATCCATCCCTAGCATCACCTTCCCTCTCATGGTCTCTCAACCACTAATAATTCCCTCAACTTTTTCACAAAACCTCTCCATTCCAAATCTTCCATCTCCTTATAAATCCACTTCACCAAACTCACCAAATTTTCCCATAATACTTTCTGAATCTCCCTCTCCATATAACTACCTAGAAGATCCCCTTAGAACAATCATAAATTTAGAAGCTTGGGACAATCTCGTCACAAGCTCTCCTAAAATTTTCATTCCAAAACCAAAACCAAAAATCTCTAAAACAGATGTTGGCAAATCCTTGCTGATCTCTAAAACAGATGTTGGCAAATCCTTGCTTATTTTTAATCTTTCCATACAATCCTAATTACTAACAGTAAAAATAGGAAAGCGATAAATGCGGAAAATAAATGTTCCTATGCTATTAAATGGCCTTGGGAATGGGGGGTACAAGTAATAAAAATGAGGGGAAAGTAAAATCGTAATTACCTATTACAAACCATGAGCAGTTACATAATCATAAAAAAATGCGAGAACAATAAACTGTGTGAAAATATAAGACAAGAAAGCGAGAGAAGAAGGAAAGTGTTTTTGGCGAGTTCCTTGATAAAAAATGTTTAATGATGATTAACCTAAAAAAAACCGTAATTAATGTTGATTAAGAAAAAAATTATTAATTAAAATAAAACCTAAATAATCTTTAATTAATTTTGATTAGAAAGGAAATTGATTTAATTTTTTAAAAAAAATTGAATAGTTAAATTAATTAGAAAATGATTAAAAACCCTAAAAGTCTAAATCAATTTTAATTAATTAAACTAAAACCTAATTAGGTTATAAAAAAATAATAAAATAAAGGAAAAGTTGGGCCTGAATAGTAGCAAACCGGAGGGTGCAAATAGTGTGAAATCCATGGCACAATAAGTTTGGTTTGTTCGATCCAGTGTGCTGCAGGTCAAGTGGCATATTATGGGCAAGCATTTGAAGCACTTGATATTAAGGATGATGAGATCTAATGGCTGAGAGTTAAAGGCGCATGGTAGGAAAGGGATGGGGGCGCACGGGATCTACAAGAGTCAGAAAACAAATAATGTGGAAAAGAATGCAAGGGGCAGGGGTCGAACCCATACCCTTGCATATGAATATCCTATCGCATGTGTCCTTGCCGCTATACCATTAATTGTTTCACGTTAACCATACAATATCAAAACAATATATATTAAATATGTTGGAGTCAACCCACCACCTCCGGTAGTCAACTTCATCTTCTCCAGCAAGGGAAATTCACAAACCTGCATAATAAAGCCAAAGTGAGAATGAAAAGCATCCATGTAAACTAATTGAGGCCTCACGAGTTTAATGGTGATGTCTATTTTGATTGAAACAACATGTAGCTAGGGTTTTGAAGATCCACGACCTTGGTTCCCTAACTATGGTAGTTCTCTTTTTTCCTGCGCGAAAACTTGCAAACGATGAGTCTAAACGAATCTAAACATGATTATAAGCAAGAGTATATGCATGAATTCAATGAATAACACATGAAATATACATTGAGATTCAAGGAAATTCCATCAACCAACGATGCTTGGTTGCGGTGATCTGAGGTGCTACGACCTTCAAGGATGGTTGGGTATGACTCCTGGAAGTCTCAGGGAGCTAATAGAGTGCTTGTAATCGACTAAAACTTGTTGTAAAGGAGTGTTTGAGGATGCCCTAGTTTTTGAAAATTGGTGAATTTTAGGGTTCTTCAAGGAAGGTTGCATGCATATCCTTTTTGATCTGAACTTTTTGAATAAATATAAAGTGATGTATTAGGTCAACATTTGTGAATAAAATCTTTGTGCATTATGATAAAAATATTTTCTTTCAATATTGCATGGAATTTTCCTTTTTAAGCCAATCATGCCTCCATGATTTCACACGAATTGCTAGTTGTACATGAGCTCTTTGAGCTTCAAATTTGGTCCAAGACCAAAGCCATGCGCCTAAGTCCATTCATTTTACATTTATTTAATTTATTTTGAATTAATAATGAATAAAAATCAAAATAACTAGAATAACAAGTAAAATGGTGCATGAGAAATATGTGAGGTTCATAATAAGTTGAAAAACACGTTTGGACTTTGAAACAATGGCCAATTAGCCTAAAAATATAAGTTTGCTCAATTTGAACTTCATGCATCTTCTTAAAATTTCCCAATTGCACTGGTCATAACTCTCTCAATTTTCATCTTTTGAAGGTGATCATGGATTTTTTGGAAATATCAAGGTGTCCTCTACAATCTCTAAATTGACCATTTTTTTATTTGAAAACTTTATCTTGATGTAAATTGCCTTGACAAAAAATGTCTTTTTATTGACTTTTGAAATGACCTATAATGTATTGGCCCATATCTCTCAAATGAAGCATTTTTGGACTTGAGCTTAGAGAGTTAAAGTTTTAGGGAATTGAATTTTCTTCAAAATGAGCTTTGGTTTGGGAAAAACTAATGAAGCATGTGAAATTTATGTCTGGTCAAAATTCAGTTGACTTCTTCTAAGGAAAACCCTAATTTGGCAACTTTTGACTTTTGACGATTTTGAGAGTCTTCTTGATGAATCATGATCAACCCATATCAAATGATGAATATAATTTAAAGCCTTGACGTTGACCAAAAATCTTGAAGTTTGACTGTATGTTGACCATAGTTTACTTTTTACCCAATATAGTTGATTTTCAGTCATCTGAGCAATTAACTGAGCAAACTTGTGATGCAAGGCATGAAACTTGGTATGAGCATTCTTGGAAACATATAAGAACCCATGAATTCCATTTTAGGCCTTAGAAATCCAAACTTCCTTGAGAAAAATGAAACCCTAGTTGTGAACCCATTGCCTAGGAGAAGAATTTGTTTGATCAATTCTTGAGCAACCTAGAGCATTTGGGAACCCTAGGAGAATGTCTTGAAGAAAAGGGAGGGAAAATTTTGGGGTAAAACAATGACTTTATTTTGTGACAGTTTGAGTGTTATTAATATTTCCAAAACTCGTATTCATCATAATAGGACCAAGCACATTGACACCAGACACCACTTTATTAGAGAACTTGTGGAGGACAAAGTCATAACTAATGGGACATGTTAGCACTAAGAACTAGCTTGTTGATTTCTTTACAAAGGCTCTTGATGCAGTTTAGTTTGAGAATTTAAGAAGGAGACTTGGGATCTGTATCTATGAAGAATTATAGCAATTATTTTTGGTCTTGACATCATGGTGTTGAGAACTTATGTTCTCTATTGGTTGCAGTCGTGTTAGTAGATCAACTAATTATTAACTGTGTCTCTAATTTTTTGTTGCTCTTAACCTTGCTAATGTGTTTTCCGCTTCTTTGCCTCTGATATGTGTGTTTGATTTATTTTCAAATATATTTTTTTGGTGCTTTCTTGTGCAAGGGTTGTTTGGTTATTTTAGCCAAAATGTGCCAAAGGGTGAGATTGTTATTTCTCTGAAATTATGATTGGCATACATTTTGGTTAAACCAAGTTAGAAGCAACATGTTGAGAAAGATGTTCTAACTTGAAATTTTCAACATGTCTAATAAGATGTCCCAACTAGGAGGATATGACATCGTGTCTGCAGTAGTTGACAGTTATGTTTCAGCTGATATGTTAGTTATTGAATATTCAGGGAATATTTAGTTAGCTTATGCAGCGTCGAAGATTGACAAGTCAGATATTCTATGTTGGTTTTTGAAGATATACAAAGTTCCTAAATATGGAGACATTTTAGGAAACTAATTATGGAAGACATATTTTCTTGGAGAAGATTTTACAGACTTTGTGCACCCTCACTGCTGCGAGTTTGAAGCCCAACCCAATCTAGAATAATGTTATATATAGATTGGTGCATACCTAGTTTTAGGTAGAATTAATGTGTGTGTTTTGTTATGGTTTTAGAATCCTTATTTGTGAGCCTCTCTAATATCATCTTGATAGAAGAGTAGGACTGTTTTGGGTTGTAAGTTCTGTCAAGCATCCATAAGCTTTTAAGAATTGGATGTTTGTATGTCAGGTGCTCATAAGCTTTTAAGCATTAAGTATTTGTGTGTAAGTTCTCAATACTTATAAGCATTGAGGATTCTGTTTCTTGGAAGAGTGACTTCCTTTTTTTGTTCCCTATTATGTTTAGAGTTGTTCTAATTGATGGGTTTGATGTAAGAGGGATTTGAGGAAGTCCTCATGCCTAGGTGTGTCTTAGGTAGAAGTTAAGCAAAGGGTAGTGATTAAGTGCGTAGATTGTAAACTGGTATGTTTGTTGTGTAGTCTACAAATTGATAATATCTAGTTAATTTTGTCACTGGCTTGGTAGCCCCTAGAGTAGGTATTGTTGTCCCAAACTGGGTAAACATATATGTGTGTTATTTACCTTCAGCAGTGTTTGTTTGTGTGTATATCCTGTTGTTGCGTGTTGAAGTCGGATTTGGTGTCTCGATATATCTTAGGACATCTGGGATCTGACAGCCAGAATTTCATGATGTTTTTCTTTTATAAAATGTCCAAATTTCCCTTGTTTTGCATATTTATTTCTCGCAATGCATCTTTACTCCTCTTTTTGATTTTGACAAAGGGGGAGAAGTGTACTCTCAAGGGGAGATTATATTTCCTATATAACTCGGGGGAAGTTTAATCACTCAAAATATGTTTATATTATTTCTTTTTACCACATCCCCTGAGAGATGTGTTGTCATCATAAAAAAGGGGGAGAATATGGAACCTTGTTTTGTAGGCAATACACTCCTAACTACAAATTTACTTTTGATGATGACAACTACTATGATGATAACACTGATGACAACAATGAAAAGTCAAGCATGAATAGTAAAGCAATTAAAGATGCAAACCTAAGGATTATGATTTAATGAACTTGAATTTCCAATGAGGGCAAATAAAGTGGGAATAATCTAAAGCCTCATATCAAGTAATCTCAAGCCGTATCAACATAAAAAGGAGTATCTGGAAAAGGCTTGAAAAAAGGAGTAACCTCCTATTTTAGTAAGTGAGTGAACATCTGTAAAGAAAATGGGCTTTTCATAAAAGCACGAGGATAAAATACACACACTGTTTAAAAATATTTTCAAGGTGATTTACCAAAAGAAAATACTTTGAAAAACATTTGCAAGATGTATCAGATGAATTCGAAGCAATCAAAATAGCCATGGGCAAATTTTTGAATTTTCTAATCGGTTAGAGCAGATGTATAATTGGATAGGATTGCACAAAGTTAAGGCCCAAGATAGTTTGAACGTGCCTTGATTATGTGCAACATCTAGATATCTTGACCTTCATTTTGAGAACTTACAAAGGTTTATTTTCACCATCTAGTCAATTTTGAGCATGCTCTAATCGATTAAATAACGGTAAAATGCATTAATTGAAAATTCCTTTTTGAGCCAACCTTTGGCTTATAAATAGAGGTTTCTTTTTTCATTCCAAACAATCCAGAATCGTGTTTTGACACTTTCATCTCTCACTCTCTAAAATTTTATTTAACTTTCTCTCACTAAATGCGTTAGCCAAATTCCTTCGTGAGAAAAGTTCAGTTGTGAGTGGGGATATATATATTTGTAATTTTGGAAAGGATAAAATTGTAAAATTTATCATGGGAATCTTTTGTTTACACCTTGGTTGAATATTGTCCATTTATGAATTATTTGTGGTTAGAAGATAATCTTGATAAAAGCTTTAATTTGGGGATTGTATGATCAAACCCTATGATAGGTTAAAGATTAGTCTGTTGTTAAAATATTTATAGGTGCTTGGTTAGCCTGGTATTAAAAATCAAGATATGTTGAAGCTCGGCTCGGTATTAATAGCTTCATTGATTCGAGATTATCCCAGTGCCAAAATCTCACAAGTTATTATTGGTTATCCCAACTAAAACCACACGTTCGTAAGCTTGTCCCATTAAAAAGCTTGCAAATTTTAGGAACTTGAAGACTAAATGCTCCTAGATCCATATCTATGAGAAGGAAGATTGGATGCTTCATTCTAAAGATTATTCTGAAGAAAATACACAAACACCCACATATATTGACTTGTTTTATTTGGTTGAAGATCAATGATTATTTCCTTGTATAAGTGGGTTCGTGATTGTTTCCTACTAAAAGAACTCAAAGTATTATTGGAAACGCTCAAGCTCAATTCTTGGAGAAATGACTAAGTCTTTTTTAAATGAACTTATATAATTCTTTGTGTTCTTCTTCTTCTTCCCCTAACTTGTTAAGTTCCACAATTTATTTTATGCTATTTACCTAAGTTTTTCAATCTCTATTTTTAATATGAAAAAGTTTTTAAAACCAAGTTTTTCCAAATCACACAATTCACTTTCTCTCTTGTGTGTGATGTCTCAAGTCCAACACAATTAGCTTATTTCCTTCCTATAGATTAACTAACTCCCAAGTCTTGTTCTCCTCAGTTGATTACAATCCTCCTTCATATCAAAAATCCATTTTGGATCACTTAAGGCCTCCTCCATTTTAACGGGATTGGATTCGGCCATAAATGCAAAATGGACGAAATCACCATCATCATTGATCTTATTATCTTGGGACTGCTCACAATCTTGGAGTTTTTTAGGCAAACCTCTTTGCCTTTTTTATTTTCTCACATTCTCTTCAATTTGGGCTTCAACAAGGACTGCTTCCACACTATCAAGCACTGCAGAGAATTTTTTCTCATTGTTGTAATCATGTAAAACTTTCTGGTAAACGAGTACAGGATGTCGCTGGAGCATGATTTCGTCAAAAACAACGTCTCCACTGACCATGATTCTTATGTTCACTGCATCATACAACTTGTAACCATTGGTGGAGTGATACTCTACAAGTATCATTTTCTCTCCCTTGTCATCTAGCTTCTTTTCAAGTTGATTTAGCACATGTCGATACGTCACTGATCAAAACACTCACAAGTGACTCATATTAGGATTCAACCTAGACCAAGCTTTTTCCAGTGTTATCTTCTCAAGCTTCTTTGTTGGACACATATTGAACAAATATGCAGTAGTGGACATTGTTTCTCCCCATAATTATTTTGGAAAATTATTCCCTTTTAACATGCTTCTCACCATGTTCATAATCGATTAATTCTTCCTTTTGGCAACACCATTTTACTATGGTGTATAGGGTGGTACTACCTCGTGTACTTTTCCCTCTTGATAACAAAACCAAAGTCATTTGATACATATTCGCCTCCGCCATCCGTTACGAGAACTTTGAGCTTGTGATTGTTTTTCCTTACAACCATGGACTTGAACTTCTTACACAATTTGAATACCTCATCCTTTCTCTTGATTAGGTATTTCCATAACTTTCTATAATGATCATCGATGAATGAGACAAAATATTTAATGCCACCAATATAATCAACTTGCATCGATCCATACACATTTGAATACACCATCTCAATGTGATGCTTGGTTCTATAACCTTAATCCTTGTTGAATTTTTCCTTATGGTACTTTTCTTGCACACATTCTTCACAAATTTATACCGGTATTTTGATCAATGGCAGCCCCGTCACCATTGTCTTCCTTTGCACAAGCCTATAGTGCCATCTTCACTTTTCTTGACTAGCGGTTATAGCCAGACATATATGCTCCATAACCTTTAACTCAACCTTGGAAGTTTGATTGGGGGCGATAAGAGCCTTTATGACCTTTGTCTGAAGTTCTTGGGGTTTACTCCAAGGCATTGGGTTGTTTTTTCTTTGTGTGTAGGTTATCCGGATTATATGCTTTGTCTGTGATTAAGAATTCTTCTGTATACAACTGTTACTCTTCCCAATTTTTGTGAAGACTTAAATCATCTGAAGCTTGGTATTTCTCAGAGGTTTAGTATTTTTTCTTGTTTGGTTTTAATCCAAAGGATGAGGATTATACATTGAATTCTTATGTCAAGTTAGTTAGATTGTTCTTTTCCTTAGCTTTTACCTTATGCTTTAGGATAGTCCCTTCATCTCCTCCTATCTTCTTTAATTTCAAAAATCTTCTGCCTCCTTTTCAAAACTCTTCTTGATTTCTAACATGAACTGTTTTCATAATAAACTTGGATTTAGGTCCATGCATTTTCAAAAATCTTTTCTTAATCAAACTTTAATCAATTTAACCAAACTTTGAAATCTTTCTCAAGATTAAAAGTCATTAACATTATTCAAACCATTTTTCCACTTTGGCTTTTTACTTTAAAACCTTTTTTCTCAAAAGATTAGACTCTTATTGATTCTTGTAGTTATGTGAGCTATTATACTTATATGATATATAGTGAAGTGAGATATTTTCCACTTGGGTGTTGAGTGAGGTTTTGTTGATTTTAAAATCCAAGCTATATCCTCCACTTTGAGATGATGAAAATTCTCCTTTCTCATAATCGTGGGTAGTAAGTATATTTTCCACTCGGATATGACGATGATGTCTTTTCTCTTAAAATTAACCCACACACATGTGTTTTAAAACTTTTGTGGTAAACTACGAGTACCTTGATCCGCCATTGCACGGAAGGTGGTACGTAGGCACTAAAGGTTCGCAACCACGGCGAGTGCAAAAATTGTAAAAAAATACTTATTTTTTCATCTCCATCGTCTATTTTTGTATACACCTTTTATAGCCAAAATACATATATTTTCAAAGAGGTTTTTGCGGAGTATTGTAGATGTTTATGGTGCTAATACCTTCCCTTTACATAACCAACCCCTATACCTAGATTCTCCCCCTCTTTTAGGTTTATTTGCTCTTTTCCCATTTCCTTTGGAAACAATAAAGCGCTGTGACAATTTTTATTTGATCTGTGCGAGTCAAGTCAATCTAATGGCTTAGTCTCAACATTTCTACCACTACAATCATATATGAAAATTCTAATCAGCAGCTAATACCCCACCACATGAGGCTTCTTCATAAACATAAAATCTAGACCTATTATAAAGTTCCATCCTTCTGCTCATAACAAGGAGATTCCCTCTAAAAAGCATAACATAACACCCATGGTATTTACTTATCATCATACCATGAATAGAGAAGTTTTTTTCTCCCATTCATCAGCCTTAACTAATTAGACAATAATAATATGGCTGAATCACACCATGATTGTAAGTTAATCATCCAGAATATTAACTTAACCCAGGTTGATGCATCTCCAATTGCACACAACCTCTTATATGTCTCTTCCACTTTTAGCAGAACAAGTGTTCCATGTTCTCATAAACCTAATAAGTGATATCAAGTTTGAGTAAATAACCTCTATCCTATTTGAGAGAAACACTAGTTAAACATGTTGAGAAAAATAAATCTTCAACACAAGGATGTTCAAACATTATGTCTGACATCTCTTCAAGAATCTTCAACTCTAGATTTGAGATTCTTCATTAAATTCCATGAGCATTTCAATAATAAAACATTCTTCTTCTTCATAGCAGCATAATATGTGGTTAGTGCATAACCACACAACTTTCTCAATACAGACATAATTTGTTTTATGGCCACAAGCAAGATTCCATAAATCTGGCTCCTTTGATTAGAAGGATCCTTCAGATATCAGAGAGAATGTCCTTGAAATTTGACCTTTATGTACAAGGATCCTGGTTGAGATAACACAACTCTACTTGACACTAGAACTCGTCCTATGCACTTCTACTAACTTGGATAACAAATAAACTGAACCAAGAAGTAACCAATTGGTTGATCAACTTTCAACCACCCCATTAATCTAAGACATGTTTTCCTAGATAACACATCTTAGATACACATCCCAGATGCCTCCTCTTACAGATTAGGAGTAGGTTCCAAACACATATGATTATCACACATTTGTTTATCACCCAAAGCATCTGCCAGTTAACAGGAACTTACACACCTACTGATATGATGTCCCAACATCTAGTAGGACATCAGTTCCCTTCTTCTGGAAACCAAAACTGAATTTGGTTCTAAAGCCATTACTGCTTCCAGAACAAAATATCCCTTGATCACCATCAAGGTATTAAAAAACATTCCAAGCTCCAACGACACCAACAATTGCAAGACTCAGATTCACCCTCCTAATTAGGTCAAAAATTAGGAAGACTCTTTTAGAAACAAAAATAAATAGCTCTGGCTTTTCTTCAATAAATTATCAAATAAATGATAGGTTTCTTGAAAAATACATTAACCACACACTAAAGTTCCTTTATGAGCGGACTTGAGAATTAAAGCTCAAGTATTGTTGGCAACTTTGAAAAGATGGTCGAAAATAGTCTTGCACATATCCTATCATCATAGGATAAACTTGATGAGGAGACCAAACCCTAATGCCATGCCGACCAGGGTTATAACAGATATCATGCAGCGAAAAACACACATCAACTGCTACTCAACATTCTTCAGGCATAAATAGTAACCCTTGCACAATCACACCATACTTTCGGTGCAAGAGGTTAACCTAGGTTTGAAAATAAATTAAACCATCAACACAATAGCTTGCCACTAAAGCTACACGCCTGAACAGAACACAGACAAGTCCAATACACACCCTGTCATGAACAGTTCATCCTCTACTTCTAGGGACCATTCAAACAACAATATGAATTCTCCAAGTTCACACAGCTTTTTAGTAGATACATCATTCCATTCCCATGACCAGAAAGTATCATCCCAAGATCTCACCTAGAAATAGAACATGATGCCTGCTCTAATACCAATTGAAATTCTGCTATGACAGAACTCAGATGTCCTATGACATGTTGAGACATGTGATCCGACATAAACAAACATGCAAGGTATAAACATTGAAAACAATACTGAAAACCATAAATAACACACCAGAATTATTAACCCAGTTCAGAGCAACTCTCCTTCTCTAGGGGCATACCAAGCCAGGGACAAATCCACTATGATAGTATCAATTCTAAGCTAAACTCACCAGATATGAGGCCCTCCTCAATCCCTCTTCAATCACAAACAACGATTGGATCAAAACAATTCTGAACAAACAGGAAGACACACTTCCATGATAATACCTAGCCAAGACTCTTGACTAAGAACACAACTTAGAGTTGCTTCAAATCTTCCTTCAAGAATATTACTCATTTCATTACTTTGAAGCTTCTGAGTGAGAACAAAATGACCATCTCACAACCCGAGTGGTTCACACAAACCAACTCTTCTAGAGAGCGACACAAATACAAAGCCCTAGACTTCTACATCTTTAAACTGTGCCTTTCCAATGATACAAAGAATTTTATTTATAACCTAAACCCAACTTGATTTGGGCCTTCAAAATACAGCTCTTTGGCTGTTACAACCAATAGTAACTTATGCTACAAACAAGGTCTTCAATCATTAGTTTCCTAAAATATCTCCATATTTAGAAACTGCATACTCTTCAATATTCTTCTTGATTCTTCTTGACCTACAAATCACCGCCACATAGGATAATATAATATCATCAAAGTATATTCTTTCTTTGTGACTTAACATAATATTACAGTCCAGCTTAACTCAGGCGCGATGTCGTATGCTCCTTCATAGGACATCTTATCTGACATGTTGTTCCAGATGTTGAAATACTTCAACTCAACAAGTCTCAACATAGAAGAAGACTTCTTTCTCAAACTTGTTCCTATTAGCAAGTTAACATATCCTATCTAACATATTACTGCTATATTTGTTTTACAAACATTAATTACAATCCTTAAAACTAAGGAACTTACACTTATCATCATATCTTATCGCCATGCCTTTATTATCTATACACATAAATTATTCTATTTAATTATTATTCATAATTCTAAGTAATATAACTAAAATTATTTAAATTTAAATAATTCTAATTATCACATATATTCCACCACTGACCCACATCATATGATCATACATCACATATATTCACAAATAATCACAAATAATCAAATAAATAAATAATTTTAGCTTTTGGGGTGTTACAATTCTCCCTCACTTAAAGAATTTTCATTTGGAAAATTACCTAAGGAAAACAGAGTCGGGTACGACTCTCTCATCAGATCTTCATGCTCCCAAGTCAAACTTTCACATGTTGGTCAGCCCCTAAGTACCTTCACCAAGGCAGTCTTTGTACCCTACAACTGCTTCACTTCCCGACCTTCTATCCGCACGGGTGATGTTATAATTGTCATGTTATCTCTCGCATGTACATCATCCATTTGGATCACATGCAAAGGATCCATAATGTATTTCGTCAACTGAGATACATTAAATACAACATGAAGGTTTGCAAGCGAAGACGGTAAATTAATCTGATAAGGCCACTGTTGTACCCCAAAATTTTCCCTCCCATTTTTCATAGAAGACACAACCCTAGGGTTTCTTAGATATTCAAGATTGGCTCAGGAATCAATCAGACAGATTTTCTTCTGTGGCAGTAAACCAGCAATTAGGGTTTTTCTTGCAATTCTCAAAAGAAATGAATTCTCAAAGATCCAATTGGCTTTCACATGTTTTCATGCTTTTTCAAGTTTAATGAAAGGTTAATGTTGTTCTCAAGGCATGTTTGTTTGGGACAAGAGATGGAATCTAAGACTGTCATTTGGGACATTCATGTTTTGTTTGATCCAGGTTAACAAGATAATTTGCATCTTTTAAAACATTTGCTTGTTTAGGAAATGGAATAGACAATGCGTGTTTTGATTGGAATGCAGTTGCAAGATTACAGAATTATTGGGTTACTTGGAGTTTAAGTTATCATATGGGAGCATTTTGTTTCAATTATCTTGATTGGGAATCTTTAAGAATTAGTTAGGATGCAAAGAGAAGATTACAAGTTATTGTTGATTAAAGATTTCAATGGACACCAGAATATCTCATAAGAATTTCTCCATTTATTTCAAAAGTTGTTACAAAACAATTTATTATTTAAATACTTTAGGTTTTACAACTTATTGTATTTAAAAGAAAAATAGTACAATTGTTGAATGTTTCTCTCTAAATTACAAAGAAAAGAAAATGAATCTATGCCTAAGGTTGACTGAGGTTCCTTTGCTTCCATGCTTGCCACAGAGTCTCTGGCTTCCCCTGCTTTGTCCTCTCCATTGTGCTCACATGAAAATGAAAGACAGAAGGAAAAGTTAGTACAAATTAATTGGACATGAGCAAGAATTTTCAAAAGGAAAAAGTGTTCATCATTAAAGTTTGCAATTTGGAATCAGAAGCCCATTTTTAATTCATCACATTTTTATTTTTCTATTTGCAAATCACAAGAAGATTATTCTTCTTGGTTCACAAAAAGAAAAATAAGAAATGCAAGCAAGCTATCCAAACAAAACAAATGCAGCAAACTTATCCAAACAAACAGAATAATATAAACTGAATGCAAGCAAGCTACACAAGCTAGGAAACAAACAACAAAGTTATCCAAACAAGTAAAATATTGCAAACAACAACGCATCACCAAACAAACAGCAGCACAACAAACAACAAGAACGAGGTACCAAGCTAGCAAACAACAAACAGCATCAGCAAAAGGAAGTATAACAGTATGATAAACTAAGTCAACAAGCAAGAGGCTTGTTCAATAAGCATTTTCATCATTTTCCATTTTTATTGCAAACTTTTCAGAAAAAGGAAAAAGAGCAATTGACTCTTAGGGTAATTGAGAGAGAAGAGAGGAAAGAAGTCACCTAGGGATGCACAGCTCTGCTTCCCTGCTGTCACAATTGCATAGAAGCTGCTAGAAAACAAAACTGCCATCAAAAGCCAAAGGAACAACATAGCAAATTATTCAATTTCTTTGTTTTCCCCCCTTTTTGAATAAGATTTCAACCAAAGCCACATGAATATAACAGTAAGCAAAGCGCTAAAGCAAGGGAGATAGAAAAAAATATTGAAACCTTCAAACTATAAACAAAATCAAAACCCCTCAAACCTGTCAAACATATCAAACTCAAAAAGCCAGATCAAGCATCAAAACTATCAAAAAACCAACAACCAGAACCATCTCAATACCATCAAACCTGCAAACTATATACCAACATCTCCATATCAAAGAAAAACCAAAAAGTCCAAAACCTGTAACAATACCAAACATTGTAACCAAAACCCAGAAAAAAATACCAAACTGTCAAACCCAAAGCCTGAACCATAACCAAAACAAACCTTCAAACCTGTCAACAGAATCACCAACCTTCAAACCATCATTAAACAACCATCTCAAAGCTATAACAAAGCCGAATATTAATCAAAAACAAAAAAAGCTCAGCAAGTCCAAAACTGATAAACCTCTCAAGTATTGCAACCAAGATCAAAAATCTGTTATCTCAACATTAACACATCCATAAATCAAAAACCACAAAAACATATCAAACCAAAACTGTAAGCAAAGGCCAAAAACCATCAAGCTAACAGTCACCATCTCCAAATCTCAAACACAGTAGATAACCAACATCATCAAATCATAATCATCAGCAAACATCATCAAACTAAAACCATCATCACAAAATCCAAATTCCAGAACCAATAAATCATTCAAACTGATAGAAAAACATATTTAATCACAAAATCCAGAAAAAAAGGCATCATCATCATTCAAACGCAGAATACCGAAGAAGGTTACCAGAAGCGCGCCTTCAATCTTCATCTCCTCCCTCGCAAGCTCTCGCCACCAAGGAGCATCATCATCGTCTCACCATTCCCATCCATTTCACATAAAAAATCCCAAACAGGTATGGCTTCTTCACCTTCCTTATAACCTATTTCCTACATCTCAATGGATAAACAAGTTCGATTAACACAGAAAAGCGTAACAAGACAAAATAAATAACAAAATTGTTCAAAGCTTTAATAACCACAAAACCATACCTTTCAAGAACAAAACCTTTAGAGCTTGGTTAGGAAGCGTGAGAGACGACGCACCGGCAACAGAGGGTAGAGGGGGGATCGGATAAATCGATTGTGAACCCCTTAGACAAATTCATTTCAAAACTTAGGGTTTTCAAAAAGGCGCAAATCATGGTGAGATAGTAACAGAGATTGGAGATGAACAAAATTGGAAGAGAGGGACGAAAGAGATGGACGACGCCGCTGTGTGCAAAAAGGGTCTCAGAACCCTAATTTTCGTTTGCACCCTTAATCAAACAAACTAAACTGGCTTAAGACATTGGGCCTGTTTCGTTTGCCAACCCTGAATCCCATGCGCGTTTTCGCTAGTTTACCCCCCCATCTGGCCTTCTTTTGTTTCAACAATAACACCATTCCTCTTTGAGCTTTCTCCCCAAATCTCCCTAAGCCCATTGTTACTTATTCTTTTAATTTAATTTATTTCTTTTTTTTTGTTAAAAATATACTAATAAAACTTCAAACTTTTTTTTATTTAATTAATTTAGATTTTAGTGTTTAATTTTTATCATTTTCTCTTTTTTTTATAACTTATTTTTATTAATTTTTTTTACATTTAATAAAAACACCAAAAACAATAATTTAGTTTAGTTTCTTTCTTTAAATTTATTTGCATAATTAATAAAAATAATAATAATAATAATAATAAAGATTTTAATTTAATCAATTTCTTTTTAGAATAGGTTTTGTTTTTCTCTTTTCATGTAAATACATTTCATTTCATATTTTGTTGACTTTATTTCATAAATTGTCATAGCTTTATATTAAATCGCACAACAATCAATTTGGTTGTATTGTTTGATATTTGGGCATTGCTATTTTCATTTGATTCATCCCCATTTGTAATAATTGTACCCCCATTCCCGAACACTTTTATAATAGCGTAGAATTTGAATTCCCGCAATTTACTGTTTTCCATATACTGTATAGTAACTAGGCATGTATGGCAAGATTCAAAATCAATCGTTAGATGACCTAATCAAAGAATAAATAACTTGAAACCAACACATTTTCTCACACGCGCACCTCTAGGGTAAACTCGCTCGTTGCCTCGGAAATACAACCATGTCCCTCGAATATAAGACACTCTAGCAATGACCCTTCGATAAAAAAAGATCGTAGCCCCTTGATGACCCTCAATGTTGCCTTCGATTAAAACGATCTCGTCCCTTACAAAAAATTGCTAGAGCGTCTCACAAGTTTCCTTCAATGATTGTAAAATTGACCCGCGCCTGTCCCTTCACATCCAATGGTGGGGCTTCTTACCAAATCAGTGGTAAGATAGCACCATTAAAAGGAAGAAGAAAAGAACAACTTAAGACCTTTCGAGTAGATAGATTCGCTCTTAGTTACTCGCTTGCTCACGACAAAAACTTTTACACTAACACTCCCATTTCAAAACATTTTCAAAAAGATAAATCGTTTTGTATACGTTCTTATAGAGACGAGAACCATTGCAAAACCTCTTTTCAAAACACTTTTCAAAACACGATTCACAAACACCTCTTTGAACCATTTTTCGAAACAAAACTTTGTATACGTTCTTATAGAGACGAGAACCATTACAAAGAGATTTTTCAAAATACTTTCAAATCCCACACTACAAGTACACAATCAAACAAAAAGCAAGTGATCTAAACGAGTAACTAAGATCCCATAGAAAACCATGGATGAAAAGGGTGCTAATACCTTCCCTTTTCATAATCTACCCCCCGAACCCGAGAAAAATCTCGAAAGGTCTTTCCTGTGCTTTTTTACCTTTCCTTTTGGATAAAAGAAAAGTCGATGGCGACTGTTGCTAACCGCACAAGTGTGAACGAAACGCAAAACCTCAAGTCAGTTCTCCCACCGCATCACAGAACTGGCGATTCTGTTGGGGACTTCATATAAAAATAGGGTTACCTTAGGGTTTTAGATCACCTTTACATGCTTATCTTACTTGATTTGTTTGCTTTACACTTTGGTTCTATTGTTTGGGTTTGAGTCCTCTACCCGGATTTGGGAAACATTCATAGGTAAATAGCAATACATTGTGGAAACTGTGCAGGGTATACCGACACGGTCTAAGCAATAACTATGTTAGTGTGACATATTTGTGGGTACCGGTAGCCTTTGAGTCAATCAAAGAGAATACGGGGCCGCTGAGTGATATCATGAAGCACTAAAGAACTTTTAGAACCATTACTTGACCAACTTGGCCTTTTAGGATGTAGTGAGATAACGGGCTTTGGTGCAGTCCGAAGTTGGTAGATACTCGATACTACACTCATTGAGGGTTGGTTCCTTGGAATATTTCGGTCGCCGGTAAGAGGATGAATTAAAACAATGAATAAGGAAACAATCCAGTGATATTGAGCTCCTTAGAACCCGGTTACTATTTCTAGGACAGGTTGAGCCAACTAAACTTCAAGAGGGTACTTACCTATGAAACCGCATGCAAGCCTAAACTAGGAACTTCTGTGATTTACTTGTACATACATACTTGTACATAACATCATGGACATCATGAAGCATCATATGCATCTACTAACCATTTCAAGGATTTTTGGAAGTTCATCTATGTTCCTGTTTTGTAGGTTATGGATTCACTTCGCAGGAAAACTATCCAAGTCAACCTTGTACGAATTCCTCCACAACTCAAGGAGTTTGCTTCCAGGATTCCTGAGAATTGTCCATTCACCGAGAGGCATGGTCTCCTTATCAACTTAGTCACTTCTAATACAGAGGAAGACATGATGAAAGTTCTCTTCCAGTTCTTTGACCCCTTGCATCACTGCTTTACATTTCCTGACTACCAGTTGGTGCCTAATTTGGAGGAATTTTCTCAACTCTTGAGGATTCCTATTCTCAATAAACTACCCTTCAACGGTACGGAAAGAGATCCAAAGCCAGAAGATGTTGCTCAAGCCCTGTACTTGCAACCATCAGATGTCACAGGTCATTGGGAAACTAGAAGTGGTGTCAAAGGCTTCTTGGCAAAGTTCCTGTTTGAGAAGGCCCAAGATTGTTGGAATTCTCTGGACCTGCAAGCTTTTGAAGAGATTGTAGCTCTTCTCATCTATGGGATGGTCTTGTTCCCAAACCCTGACCAGCTTATAGATGTGAATGTTGTCAAGATTTTCATGTCTCGAAACCCAGTGCCTACATTACTTGGGGATATCTTACACTCTTTTCACACTCGAACAATGAGGAAAAGAGGTGTTCTCATGTGCTGCACTCCTCTTCTGTCCAGATGGTTTATTTCTCATCTTCCCCAATTAGTCTTGAAGAATGAGCAGTGTTTGAGGTGGTCACAACGATTGATGACTCTTACACATTCGGATATTCATTGGTGTTCTCGATCTAGAGAGAATATTATCATCGTCGATCGTTGTGGGGAATTCCCTAATGTCCCTCTAATTGGCATTAGGGGAGGCATCACCTACAATCCTTGCTTGGATCTGAGACAGTTTGGTTATGCCCGAAGGGATGGCCCACATGACATGTTGATTCAAGGCTTGGTTTTCAACTTCGACAATGACAGTCAAGGACTCTTACAAAGGTTCATCCAAGCTTGGAGGATGCCTAACAAGGTAGACAGTAAGACCTTGGAACACAAGAATTCAATCCCCCTTGAGCCTTACCTCAAGTGGGTACGAACCCGCGCCCAAAGTCTTATGATGCCCTACCCCTCCATTCTCCCAGTGATTATAGAGCCAGTTAAGGAAGGAGAGGTTCCATACACCCTCCTACGTCCTGACATGCCAACATCACTCGAAGATCTACAAAGGAGTTGGATATAGCTCAAGGGAGAATGCGATACTTTTGAATCCCAATTCTATGCAAGCGAGAAGAAGGTTTTAAAAGTCACTCGGTTACTTCACGAAGAGCAGACTCTCAACACCTACATTGTGCCAAAAAGGATGCGCAACATCTTTTTACCTTAGAATTTTGTATTATTTTGCCCAAGGGGCATTGATGTACTAACAAATTCTATCTTATTAATATGACGTGTATTTCTTTTTTGTTTAAAACAACTTTGAATTTCTGAATCCTTGAAAGCATTACATGAATACATATCATTCATCATATGCATAAGCAGGTCTTTGCAAGAAGTTTCCTCATCCCTCTGTTGTTTATTTCAGTAACATGGATCTTGAACAAACGGTTAAAGACTTGCAAGCTCAGAATTCACAATTTTAGCAGCTACTCTTGACCTTGGCTAAGGGGCAGGAGGAGCTCAAGACTCTGCTAGAGAAAGGAAAAGAGAAAAAGAAGAAGAAGCGAGCCGGCGTGGCTATCATGGGCAGAAGATTTGAAGGACAAGCCAGAAGGGTTTTGGAATTTCCATCAACCTCTGAGGAAGGGGAAGGAAAAGGTAAAGAGACTTCAGTGCCTTCAGACTCTGAAGCTGAAGAAGAAGAAGAAGAGGACTACTCTGAACAACAGTACCCTCCGGCCGATGACAAATACAAAAACTTGGAAGAACGTCTAGCTGCTATGGAAGTGCAAAGAGTACCGGGGCTGGATTTTGAGGAGTTAGGTTTGGTGTTTGGAATAGTAATCCCTCCGAAATTTAAAGTTCCACTGTTTGCTAAGTATGATGGGGTGTCTTGCCCAAAGATGCACCTACGATCTTATGTCAGGAAAATTCAACCGCATTCTTCTGACAAAAATTTGTGGGTCCACTTTTTCCAAGACAGTTTATCGGGGACGCAACTGGATTGGTTCTACTAGTTGGAGAGGTCTGATGTCCATAATTTGGAAGACTTGGCAGCCGCCTTTTATAAGCAGTATCAATACAACGCCGACTTGGCGCCAACCCGTACTCAGCTACAGAGTATGGCTATGGCTACCAAAGAGGGATTCAAAGACTACGCCCAAAAGTGGAGGGACTTAGTTGGAAGGGTGCAACCACCGTTGTCAGAAAGAGAGATAATAGACATGTTCCTGGGTACCCTGTCAGGTCCTTTCTTCAATCACATGATTGGAAGTTCGTCTGCTGGGTTCACTGAGTTGATTCTAACCGGAGAAAGAGTGGAGGCCGGTATAAAAAGCGGGAAAATTAAAAAAGATGCATCTACTTCTGCTGCCATCAGAAAACCTTTCACGGGAAAGAAGGAAGTGTCAGCTGTCTACTCTCAGAGGGGTCAAGGAAGAGTTGAGCGCCGGCCAGCAGTGGGGGCCGTTATGATTCAAAAGTCTGCATCAGACCAACCCAGAAACAATCAGCCGAGGAGTGATCAACCTAGAAACAATCAGCAAAGGGTGGAAAGGCCTGCACGGAAATTCACCAAGATAAACATGACTCCCGCTCAAGTCCAACCACATCTTTTGAAGCTAAATTTGGCCATGCTGAAAGAGGCCCCTAAAAATCCTAACACTGCTTCTCCATACTACCATCCGAACGCCAGGTGCGCTTACCATTCGGAGAGCCCAGGGCACGACACTAACAATTGTTGGGCCCTGAAGAATAAAATTCAGGATTTGATAGATTCTAAAGAAGTTGAATTTGACGCACCTGAAAAACCCAATGTTATCTCTGCTTCAATGCCAAGGCACGGCCACAACTCCCATGTTGTTGAGGAGGATATGTTTGTTGCTGCTATAGATGATTTGATGACTCCGCTCCCTATAATCAAGTCAAATTTGTTAAAGGCTAGGGTTTTCCCAGGTTGTGAAGAAGATTGTCACCTTTGTTCATCCTCATTAACCCACTGTCCATTGTTAAAGATAGGCATCCAACGCCTAATTGATAACCAAGAAATCCTATTTGAGAAGTCTCCTGTTTTATCAACTCTTGTTAACGATGTTTCAATAATAACCATATCCGCCAATCCTTCCAAGGTCCCTAAAAGACCTGTTAGGATTACATCCGCTCCGAAGGCTGCACCTTTGAAGATAACCATGCCCGGGCTAGTCCCGTACAAGTATGACAAATCAATACCATGGAACTATGGTGGAGAAATCTACTATCATGGTGTTAAACAGATTGAACAGACTGCCGAGGAAGAGAGTTATGAAGAAGACAATTCCGATATCAGTAACATTGCCGGAACAAGCAAAGTTACATGTAGTGGAAGAATCTTTTCTCCAAAGGCAATTCTTGGACCCTCAGCTGCTCCTAAGGTTATCTCTACACCGGTAAACATATCTGCAAGTACACCAATAATAGAAGAAGTCACAACCCCAGTGGTTATCCCCTCTGCTTCTACTAATGTTCGAGGGAAAGGGATCCAGGAAGAGCCCGTCAGGACGAGGGCTCAGCCGTTGATCATCCCTGAAACCTCTCAAAAAGAAATGGAGGAAATTTTGAAAATAATCAAGAAAAGCGATTATGATGTAGTGGAACAGCTGGGGCAAACCCCCTTGAAGATATCCATGTTGGCCCTGTTGCTTTGTTCAGAAGCTCATGCTAAGGCTCTGATAAGATTTTTGAAGATGGCCCACGTGCCACAAGAAACCTCCGTTGATCAGTTCCAGGAATGTGTGGCTAGTTTAACAGCTGACAATGGTCTAGGATTCTCCGATGCATATTTAACTTAGAAAGGCAGAAAACATAATGATGCTTTGCATGTCTCGGTGGAATACAGAAGGACAACCCTAGCACACGTACTGGTAGACATTGGTTCGTCTTTAAACGTCTTTCCAAAGAAAGCCTTGGATAGACTGGATTGTGAAGGCTTAACCCTGAAACCCAGCAATATCATGTCAGAGCCTTTGATGGTTCTAAAAGGATGGTCCACGGGGAGGTGGACATCCCGATTAAGGTGGGAACTGAAACCTTCAACTCCACATTCTATGTGATGGACATACGTCCTTCTTATTCTTTCCTGTTGGGAAGACCTTGGATCCACCACACTGGAGCTGTCACTTCTACTCTGCATCAAATGCTCAAGTACCCTGTCCAAGGGAAAATCATAATTGTTCATGGCGAAGAGGAATACATGATCAGTCATCTGAATTCTTTCTGTTATGTAGAATTGGATGGCGAATTCATCGAAACTCCTTTCCAGCATTTTGAGAAGGTAGCTCAGGAGATAGCGGCGACCAAGACATTTTCCTCTGTACCCACAATTAGCAGACCTCCGCCTCGGATGTCATCTCTCAAGGATGCAAAAGCAGTGGTTGAAGAGGGAGGAAGCACAATCAGGGGGCAGCTTCCAGAATTTCCTTTCAAATCAGACAAGTTCGGCTTGGGATTCACCTCAACTGGTCAGAAGGTCGTGCGCCGCGCCCGTGCCGGAGGGCCACCTGTGAAGATCAGTCATCATGGAGTCAATTCTCTAGAGGACAGTGAAGAAGAGGGAAACCTGGAAGACTTGATTTTTCCCACTGTCGACGGAGGACTGTGCAATTGGGAAGCAAAAGACTTTGTTCCGATTACTTTCATACCGCAGTAATTTATCTTTTCCATTTATGTTGGATCTGTAATAATTCTCAAACAATTCGTACTTTTTCAACCTTGTGTCTTACCCGAGGCACAATGGTCCATTTGTAAGGGTTCTTATTTCATTTTCATATGTCATTTCAATGAATCATGGACGTTTTCACATATAAACTTTTATGTCCATTGTCTTTCTTTTTACATTTTATTTGTTTAAAGGTGGCTATACCCTTACACGCACCCACACTCACAAATGCAGGTACTCTTCCATTCCGGATCCCATGGGTAATTATACTACTATAACCTTCAATGACTCTGAAGATCTGATCTACCATGCTAAATACGAAGGTGAGGAAGATTGTGAGGTGCCAGGGGAATTGGCTAGACTTCTACAACAAGAGGAAAGGGCTATTCTGCCTCATGAAGAGCAGTTGGATACAATCAACTTGGGTACCGAGGAAGACAGAAAGGAGATCAGATTGGGTGCAAAACCTAGAGCCGAGTGTCAAGGAGCTCCTAATTCAGTTGTTGCATAATTATGTTGAGATCTTTGCCTGGTCATACGAAGACATGTCGGGACTTGATACAGACATTGTGGTACACCGTCTACCCACAAGAGAAGACTGTCCACCAGTGAAACAAAAGGTCCGTTGCATGAGACCTGACATGTCAGAGAAGATCAAAGCAGAAGTTATGAAGCAGTTCAATGCTGGATTTCTGGCTGTTACTTCCTATCCTCAATGGGTTGCTAACATTGTGCCCGTGCCTAAGAAGGACGTCAAAGTGAGAATGTGCATGGATTATAGAGATTTAAACAGGGCCAACCCTAAAGACGACTTTCCACTCCCATACATCGACATCCTGGTTGACAATACAGCTTAGCACAAAGTATTTTCTTTCATGGACGGATTCTCAGGCTATAACCAGATCAAAATGGCACCTGAGGACATGGAGAAAACTACTTTTGTCACACAGTGGGGTACATTCTGCTACAAAGTGATGCCATTTGGACTAAAGAATGTCGGGGCAACCTATCAACGCGCCATGGTAGCTTTGTTTCACGACATGATACATCATGAGATAGAAGTCTACGTAGACGACATGATAGCCCGATCACAAACTGAAGAAGAACATCTTGATAACTTGCAAAAGTTGTTTGTCAGGTTGAAGGAGTACAAGCTAAGATTGAACCCAAACAAGTGCACATTCGGAGTCCGATCTGGTAAACTCTTGGGTTTCATTGTCAGCAACAAAGGCATCGAGGTTGATCCTGCCAAAGTCAAAGCTATACAAGAAATGCCTGCTCCTCGCACTGAGAAGGAGGTCAAAGGTTTCTTGGGACGCCTGAACTACATTTCTAGGTTCATTTCTCACCTAACATCTACTTGCGAACCAATCTTCAAGATGTTGAAGAAAGATCAGGTAGTTAGATGGAATGATGACTGTCAAATTGCTTTCGATAAAATCAAGGAGTATTTTCTAGAGCCTCCTATCTTGATGCCACCCGTCGAAGGAAGACCGCTAATCATGTATCTGACCGTCCTAGAGAATTCAATGGGGTGCGTACTGGGGAAGCATGACGAGTCTGGCAGAAAAGGGCATGCCATTTATTACCTTAGCAAAAAGTTTACCGACTGTGAAACCAGATATTCACTGCTCGAGAAAACTTGTTGCGCTTTGGTATGGGCTGCTCGCCAGCTAAGGCAGTATATGTTGACTCATACCACTTTGCTGATATCTAAGATGGATCCGATCAAGTACATCTTTGAGAAGCCTGCTCTATCTGGAAGAATAGCTAGATGGCAGATGATCCTGACAGAATACGATATACAGTACACGACCCAAAAAGCTATAAAGGGGAGTGTGCTAGCTGACCATCTGGCTCATCAAGTTGTCGAATATTATCAATCCATGAAGTTTGACTTCCCTGACAAAGACATCATGACATTGGATAACGTTGAAGACATCAGACCATATGACAGACCTGAACAAGGATCCCTATGGACCCTATACTTTGATGGGGCATCCAATGCGCTTGGCAACAGTATCGGTGTGGTACTCATATCCCCATAAGGTTGCCATACTCCTTTCACCGCCAAACTTTGCTTCAACTGTACGAACAACATGACAGAGTATGAAGCATGTATCTTCGGACTCAAGGCTGCCATAGACTTGAGAATCAAATCTTTAGTTGTTTTTGGGGACTCCGCTTTGGTCATCAGTCAGATCAAAGGAGAATGGGATACTAAACATCCAAACCTCATCCCTTACAAATAACATGTCTTGACATTGTTACCACATTTCAAGCAGATTACCTTCGAGCACTTCCCGCGAGAAGAAAATCAGCTAGCAGATGCTCTAGCTACAATTTCATCCATGTTTAAACTTAATTGGGATAACGAGGATCCCCAGATCACCATTGGATGGATGGACGAACCAGTGCACTGTCACAAGATTAATACCAAAGAAGTAGTGAACCAGCCTTGGTTTCATGAAGTCAAAAGGTATCTCGAGACTCAAGAATATCCTGAAGGAGCTTTAGTCAATGACAAAAAGTTCTTAAGAAGATTCTCATCTAAGTTCTTCCTGAGCAATGGCATCCTGTACAAGCGCAATCATGATTCTATTCTGCTTCGTTGTGTGGACAAAGTTGAAGCTGAAAAGATCATGGTTGAATTGCATTAAGGTACCTTTGGCACTCACTCTAGCGGGCATACGATGGCTAAGAAGATTCTACGGGAAGGCTATTACTGGTCTACCATGGAAGCTGACTGCTATCAACACTCCCGAACTTGCCATAAATGTCAAATCTATGCAGACAAGGTGCACGTGCCTCCGGTTCCTCTAAATGTCCTAACAGCTCCTTGGCCATTCGTGTTGTACCCCAAAATTTTCCCTCTCATGTTTTCAAAGGTCTTCCCTTACATGGTTGGTCACAAACACTTGCCTAACGAAAATAAAAATTCATGAGTGATGTTTCTAAGTTTCCTTCAATTGGCCTGTTAACAAGGCCTTTCAATTGTCATTTTAACAATGTCTTTCGATTGGCATCCAAACAAAGGCATCTTTGATTGGCATTTTAACAAACACCTTTCGATTGGCAGTTTAACAAGTATCTTTCGATTGACATTGTAGCAGTGGCATTCGATTTGTAGTTTAACAAGTATCTTTCGATTGGTATTATAGTAGTGGCCTTCGATTGGCATTTTGATAAAGGTCCTTCGACTGGAACTTCAGAGTTTCCCTTAATCAGAACATCAACATGAAATGACCTTCGAATGGCATTTCATTGCAGAGTTGGTCTTAATCTAAGATGCTCTGATGAAGGAAATTTTGAATACTTCGAATCATAACTTAGACTTATCACAAGGCCAAGATCTGATCGAAGTTGCCTAATAGGGAATTTTTTCTTCAAAAAAGACAGGAAGTCGAAGCAGAAGGAGTCTCAATCGAAGGGGTTGTGACATCGAAGATGGATTAATTCTAAGTGGAGCTTAGAGCTATCGAAGAGAGTAGATTAGAAGGGAAGTGGACCTGCAGGGGTAGGTCAGCTTTCGATTTTCATCATGTTGGAGGCCCAAACAGCTCATAACAGGCTGGCAGTAATGCATGAGAGCAGATTGGCACGTGATTGAATCAAAAATAGAAAGTCTTTATGAAGAAATCAAATCAAATTCGTGTAAAGGCATGGTGTGGACAAAAAGATTGAATTAGGCTATTTTTGGAATGATATTCAAAGTGAATCAAATCAAATCTCTTCATCATAATGGGCCAAGATTTGATACACAAATATTGACCTAAATTCCTTTGTCTATATAAACCTTATGCTCACAAAGAAAAAAGGACGAAAAAACGCACGGAGGTTGCCTTAGAAGAAAATGCTGCCTGCCCCACGAGATTCCATAAAGCTACCAAAGATTGTCACCCTAAAAGCCGGTTTTGCGCGTAGTCTCTGTCCAGACTAACATTTGAATCGTGAAGCATCCCTCACACAACCCCCCTGTGGGTAATTTTTCCTTTGATCTCAAACTTTTAAGTATGATTTAAATTCATGTTGAACATATATACATATTGCTGCTAATATTCATGTGTGTTTTTGTCTCTTACATGTGAGTAAGAAGGCACGATCTGAACTTACCTTCGATTTGCACAACTATAACTCGTTTTCGATGGATTAACACCATAGGGGGCAACTGAGCATGCAAATTCGATATTTAAATTAAATACTGTGTTTTTGTTTCTAATGTAACATTGCAGATTCGTTTGTACCAATAAATATATTTCAATTAGGTTGGTGGGGAAGAGGCGTTGCAGCGAAAAGGACCTGGGTTTGATACCCAGGTCATATATTTTGTGTTTCTAACAAACTTCCTTACATAATTCTAGATCGGAGGATGTCATATCCAGATCGGACGCCCCGTACGTGCAGTCTCGTAGGCACCTTCAATCAGCCCCTTGGATCGAAGGGCAACCCAAGCTCCTTCGAATCCCAGGTCCCCCAAACAATTATTTGGTTTTGCTTTTCAGGTATTCAGGTGCAACGTTCCAAGCATGGTTCACCATGTACCCCCAGATCCCAAATGCTACGTGGCTTGCCAATCAGATCCAATGGTCAAGATGGAGTCTTCATCATGTTCTCAAAAGTCAAGGGCGCACACAGGAGTTACCAAAGTCAAACAAGGCTGATTGAATCTGGGCCTGGAATTGTTGAATCAACCTCCCTTCTAGGCCCAAACCCCCCTTTGGTTTATTCTTTCTCTTATCTATATTTCTTTTGTTTAATTTGCGTTATTTTTATTTTTTAACCAATTAACAAATTAACCTTTTTTTATATAAAAAACCAGAAATCACAAAAAATATTATTTTCATCATTAATTTTATTATTTTTGTAAATAAACCATTAACCAATTAATTTAGTTTTTTTTTAATTTAGGTTCAATCTTAACATATTTTGCATTAAATTAAAATTGATTTAGAATTAGGGTTTTGATATATTTTTACCTTTCTAATTTTATTTCCTTAATTAAAATAAAACTCAAAAAATATTTTTTTTTAATTAATTAATTATTAGTTTGACTTAATTCTTAAATAAAAAATGACAAAAAATATACTTTATTTAATGAAAAAAGGGTCAAAACCCTAGGACGTTCTGATTCAATTTTCTCGCGCGCATATTATTTTTGATCCATATAATTGTAATTGCTCCGAGAATGTAACAGCTTTAACTTAGGATTTTATTTACCGCTTTTATTTACTTTTTCGCATTTAATTTTAAGGGTTTGTTTTTGACGATGTAAATACCCGACGCCTTGTAATAGCTTAGTTTTATTTTCCGCAATTTACTTTCCGCAACCATTAACTGCTAGATGTTTGAATAATAGGCTATGCATGAAAAGATTAACCTTTAATTTAAAATCAACCGTAACTCACCATAACATGTACAAAGATAATATAAACTGAAAAACAATACACTCGCACATGCCACTCTTAGGGTACGCCTCACTTGGTGGCCTCGAACGTGGTCATTGAGTATAGGAAGTTTTAGAGGTCGCCCTCTTGTCCAAAGATCATAAGTTGCCTCGAAACGGTTGCCTCGGAAAAATGATCTAAGACATTAGGGTTACCGCTAAGGCGTCCTAACATTGCTTTAGTGGCCACACGTCCCTTAAATCGAATTGACCCGAAAACTCCAACGACGGTGCTACCTACTCCTCAATAGTGGGATAGCATTGTCTAATAGACATTTGCACAGTTTAATTCCTTTTTGAGTAGGTAGATGTTCTTAAGTACTTGCTCTTTTGAAAACAAAAACAAAACTTTCCACACTTACACTCTCTTCCAAACAAAAAAAACTCTTTTCAAACCCATAAACACAAAGAAAAAGCAAATTTTTTGAAAACATAGTGAGCAAGTACCTAAGAGCCCGTGGATAACCACGGATAGAAAGGGTGTTAACACCTTCCCTTTCTATAATCTACCTCCCGAACCCGAGAAACATCTCGAAAAGGAATTTTTCTGTGCTTTTGTCCTATCCTTGTTGGATAAAATAAAAGACGGTGGCGACTCCTGCTTACCGCGACATTTTGCAAAAACAAACGCAAACGCGAACCAGCATTCCAAAACAGTAAGTTCTTGTTCCCACCGATCACAATTCGCTATGTGGGGAATCGACATGATTTGAGAGATCAAGCCTACAACATCTAATGGACATCACTTCATTCTAGTGGCCATTGATTACTTCACAAAGTGGGTCGAAGCAACTTCCTTCGCATCAGTTACTAAGAATGTTGTTGCCCGCTTCATCAAGCAGAACCTTATATGTCGGTACGGTGTCCCCAAAAGGATCATCACTGACAACGGTACAAACCTTAACAATACTATGATCACCGCCTTGTGCGAGCAGTTCAAGATTCAACATCACAATTTATCTCCCTATCGGCCAAAGATGAATGGTGTTGTTGAAGCTGCCAACAAAAATATCAAAAAGATCATACAAAAAATGACAGTCACCTATAAGGACTGGCATGAGATGCTACCATTTGCTCTCCACGGGTACCGTACCACGGCTCGCACTTCAACTGGGGCAACACCATATTCCTTGGTATATGGCATGGAAGTTGTTTTACCTATCGAGGTTCAGATTCCCTCCTTGAGAATCATGAAAGATGCAGGTTTGAGTGAAGACGATTGGATCCAAACCCGGCTTGATCAGTTGAACTTAATTAACGAGAAAAGACTTACTGCTGTTTTCCATGGTCAGACATATCAAAAGCGTATGATCAAGGCTTTCAACAAGAAATTCAGACGCCAAGTATATCAAGTTGGAGATCTTGTGATCAAGTGCATCATCTTTCCACAAAGTGATCCCAGGGGCAAATGGACTCCTACCTACGAAGGACCATTTGTGATCAAGAACATCTTTTCTGGTGGGGCAATGATTTTAACCACCATGGACGGTGACGATCTGCCACACCCTGCGAACGCAGACATAGTCAAAAGATATTACGCATAAGAGACCTGCTAGGTTGACACACCTAGGCAAAACGAGGGCATCCCGGTGAATCGAAAACCCGAAAGGGCGGTTTAGGCAAAAGTTAGGGATAAAACAAAAAAATATGTACACCCGGCAAGTTGAAAACTTGAAAGGGCGACTTGGGAAAAAAAGGGTTTCCTGGTGGACTGAAAACCCGAAAGGGCGGTCCAGGAAAAAGTTAGGGAATTAAAGCGTATGACTATGTCTCGTCGGATCACTCTAAGGACAATCTCTTCACTGACAAACCTGGAGCTTCTGATCAATCCAATCATCTTCAGACGAAGCAACGAATGGACGAGATATTCGGAGTTACGAAGGCTATAGCGGAATGGGAACCCCCATGGGATTTTACACACATAGCTATCTTTCTTTGTATAAATTTTTCTTACTTTTATGACACCATCCTCTTACTAGGATGTCTGTCTCCTTTGTACAAAACACTTATTCAATGTAAATACAAAGATATCTCTTTCAAAGTACAGAAAACTATTTGCCTTTTTCTTTACACTTGTGTTTTATTTGCAAAAACGTCCAATGATTCATTAATGAACATATGCATCTGAACATAATTACCATTTACAAATAAACATGATAAAAAAGAGTAATTACTGACAGGTAGAAAGATTAGGAAAACATCTTTAGGCCATTCCATGAGCAATCCCTACAGCACTTCATACAAATCCCCAGCGGAGCCAAAACTTTGAACTACAGGTCCCCAGCGGAGCTGAGACTACCAACTACCAATCCCCAGCAGAGCCGAAACTTCAAACTATCAACCCACAGTCGAAATCATCCAGTTTCTCCAGGTTTCCCCAGTAAGTTGTCTTAAAGACTGAAAATCAACCAGATAACGGTTAACTTTCTATTTCTCCCCAACCTAGGGTAACTCCCCAGTAGATTGGCATACAACCCAAACTCCTGAACTCCCCAGCGGAATAAGCTTTTCCCCATAGAGTTTTCACTACAGGATAAACTTCTTCCCCATAGAGTTTTTTATTGCTTCTCGACAGAACAAGACTCCCGTCAATAATCCCCAGTAGAAGTCTTTAAAATTCTCTGGATTCCCCAAGCAGATTCCTCAAGAAGTATATGGCATTACCCTCACAACGGAATCCCCAGTAGCAGTCAAGGATTTATTTTCCCCAACAGCAGTTGTTGTACCCCAAAATTTGCCCTCCCATTTCCTCAACATTTTCTCATCACAAGACCTTTGAAGATCAAGATCCAGTTAGGGTTTCCTCTGCTCAAGACTTCTCCTTGCATTGTGGACTCAAATTAGGGTTTGTGTTTGCCCAAGGATGTTTTGACCTAAAATGCCTAAGATGACTTTCATGTCTCATGTTTGACTCCCAAGATTACCCGTACCAAGTTTCAAGTCCTAATTCCAAGTTTTGCCCAGTCAATTAGACAGATGACCTAGAAATCAGCTGTATTGGGGGGAAAAGTCAACTGTGGCCAATTGACAGTCAAACCTCATGAAATTTGACCCACATCAACATTATGAACTCATATGAACCATTTGATCAAGTTTGGATCACAATTCCACAAGAAATTTGATCAGATCACCAAAAGGGCAAAATGGTCATTTTTAGGGTTTTGACTGCACAAAGGCAATTTTTGACTGTTTGACCTAGCCAATGGAAAATCAAGCTCACATATGGACTCAAGGACTCAATGAAATGGTCTTGACACATTCATCAAGCTCAAAAGACCCCAAGTACACAAGATTGACAGTTGAATTTCCCAGTCAATTGATCAATTTTGACTGTACACTGAAAAGTCAAACTTTGACTTTTTGGTCAAAATCAAGAGTCAAGATTCATTTTTCATCAAAGCATGCCAAATCATGAAACTTGTTCACCAAGAAATCACAAAATGCAAATTAGGGTTAGAAAATGGAATTTTTCATAACTTAGAATTTTTCTAAGTTATGAAAAAACCGTAATTTTTTCCCAACTTTGCCCCATCTTTTCACCAAGATCCATTTGGATTCAAACAAAAGTCAAAACATGAAAGTTGTAGCTTGTTGCATAATCTACAACTTTGATTCACAAAGTTTTCCCATTTGAAGCTTGTATCTCAAGTTACAAATTTTTGAATAAGGGCACTAAACCATTTTTAACTTAGTGAAATTTTAACCTATTTTGACAAGGTTTTCTACCCCACTTCAAGGCCATTTTCCATACCCTTCCACTTGGAATTTCAATTTGCATTTCAAAGATGGATTGTAGTACACATTCCAAGCTTTCCAAAATGTCTAAGAACTTCTCAAACAACCTCATAACTTGAGAGATTCGAATTTCACAAGTTGGCAAAAATTCACTTTTGTTCTTAACCAAGACATGTTCATAATCTTGCAAATTTGAACTCAGCTTGCTTTATGCTTGATTACAGGTCCTTGAACCATTCCATACTCAATAATTTAATGCTTATTCATTGTGCCAAGGCCATGTTCTTTGTGTTCTAACATTGCATAGTGGATTGATCTCAAAGTAGATAAAGTGCTTTATCCATTTTTGTAAAAAGCTAGCTTTATGTCAAATTGAAATCCAAGCAAGTACAGTTAGGATCTCATTGGCACAAGTTTAGGAGCTAATTTCACTGATCAAGAGAGGATTATGCAGCACATTAGGGGGTCCTCTACTGACCTAGAAAGCCAAGTTGCATTTGTTTGCTTCAAGTTCAAGAAAAGGGCATAACTTGTACCAACTCTCTCTTCAGCATAGAAACACAAGAACAAAGTTATCAAACACCTTCCATAGAACACAACCAAGCTTTGGCACGAATCCTTGTCCTCCAAAACACCCTCCATCTCAGAATCATCCTCAAACTGCAAAAACAGAGTTGCCTCTGCAGTTTGAGTGTCAACTCCCATTTCCCTCGAGCATTCTTACCAAAATCAATCCATACACATTCCCTAGCATATATGCAAGCTAACCATGACCTAAAACCTGACCTGTAATCCCTCTAACAGCTTCCACCATTTTCATTTTTTCCTTTTGCAGTTGAAGTTCTATAGCTTGATACAAGAAGTTTCAAGACAAAGTAAGCATTGAAAAAGCATCCCTGGACCTCAAGGAAGCTTTTCCAATCATTACCTTGCACTAGAAGTTCCTCATTCTCCAGATAGAAGTTCAACTGCACAGGTAAAACTTTGAACTCGTATCTCTCTTATCATGCATCTTTAGTCTTAAGTTTGTGAAGAAACAAGGTTCTACTCATAGCCCTGAACATGTACATATCTTTACATTTCATTTCTTTTGCCTGAGTAGAGAGAATTTGGAGTTTGAAAATGGCAGAAAAACTAGGTTAGGATTTGGGGGAGGAGAAATTCTCCCTCATCTTAGAGAGTTAGGTCAAGTTCCATACATGGTTAGAATCGTCTCTTCATGCTGAACATTTGTTGTGTTATGAGTTTTTGCTAAAAAGCCAGGAATCAAGAGTTAGAAGATGCTGAACATGGCGCGCGTTTTTTTCAAACATTTGTGCTGGAGGTTGAAGACAGTGGCATTGGGCTGGGCTTGTGTGTTTTTTCTTATTCACACCACATATTTGCTATTACACCCCCTGAGCCCATTTGCTTTATTTTTATTCTTTTTTGACTTTTTCTTTTTTGATTGACTTTGTTTATTTTTTCTCATGACATTAAAAAAATAAAAATATTTTTGCCATCATTTTTTGAATATATGGCATATTTATTTGATTTATTTATTTTGTTTGTATATAAATATTATATATATACTATTATTAGAATAAATAGAAAAATAGTGTAAATACATTCTTTTTATTTTTATTTACCTTCTGAAAATATTTCACATAAAAATACTTTCTTTATTTATTTTGTTAAAATATTAAATATATATTATTTTGTGTATAATACATATTTAAGACTTAATATATATATATATATATATATATATATATATATATATATATATATATATATATATATATATATATATATATATATATATATATATATATATATATATATATATATATATATATATATATATATATATATATATATATATATATATATATATATATATATATATATATATATATATATATATATATATATATATATATATATATATATATATATATATATATATATATATATGTTTATCAATATATTTAAGTTAAAATATAAAAATACTTGAATTTTTTCATTTTTATTAACATTTGATACAAAAATACTTTTTTCATAATATACTTCATTTTATTTTATTTTTGTACATAATCAATAAATACTTGTATTAAATTAGATAATAATACATTTTCTTTAAAATTAGGGTTTTTGCCCTAAATTCAAAATACTCCAAAAAAATAATATATTTTTATTTTCTTTTCTCTTTTACATAAATAATATTTTTTCATACATATACAAAACATTTCTTTTGCATCTTGCATTCTTATTTAATTTTTGTACATTATTTACATTGCAAATCTTCAAATTGATGTAATAATTTAGATTTAAATTCTTGTCAATATCCCCATTTGAACATTTGTACCCCCCTTCCCATATTTGGTTTTGTAATAGCTTAGTAAATTTATTTTCGCACTTTATTGCTTTCTAATGATAACATGTTAGAATTAGGGTTTGTATGCGAAAAACGACAAAAATAGTTATGACCTAATCTCAAGATAAACAAGCATGAAAATGGACACCCAAATCACACTTGCACCCCCCTAGGATATTCCACTTGTTGCCTTTCAAAATTGGGCCATATTGCATGTTGAACTTCTTTGGGCAAAACAAACAATTTGAATGATCATAGTCCCTCGATAAAACTTTTCAAAACAAACAAAAACAAATGATCAAGTCCCTTAAAGAAAATTGCCCAAAGACATTTAACGTCGTTGCAATTATGGTCTAAACGATGACCCGCGCCTGTCCCTTTCACATCCTAACACAAGGTTGTCCACCAAATTCAATGGTGGAACAAACTTGTTAAAAGGGTTAAAACATAGCAATAATCTTTTGAGAAACTTAGGAGTAGATAACCTCTTAGTTACTTGAATCAAACTTGCAAAACAAAATACTTGCCTAATTTCAAAACCACACCTCACAACACTTTCAAAAAACAAATGAAAACCTTTTTAAAAGACATACATCTTTGTATACATCCCCACATGGATCATTACAAAGGTTGCCACCACATTGGCCTCTTTTCAAAACATTTTCAAACCCACACACTCAAGCACCATTTAAAACAATTGAAAACAAAAGGCAAGTGATCTAAGCAAGTAACTAAGAGCCCATGGATAACCATGGATAGAAAGGGTGCTAATACCTTCCCTTTCTATAATCTACTCCCCGAACCCAAGAAAACATCTCAAAAGGTTTTTGCTGTGCTTTTTAACCTTTCCTTAGGATAAAATAAAAAGTCGGTGGCGACTCTTGCTCAACCGAAACATTTGCGAAAACAAACGCAAAACCTCAAGTCAGTTCTCCCACCGTATCACAGAACTGCACCAACAACATGGCAGAATATGAGGCATGTATCATGGGTTTACAAGCTGCAATCGACTTAAGGATAAAATTTCTAAGTGTCTTCGGAGATTCCGCTCTCGTGATCAACCAGATCACAGGAGAGTGGGATACGAAACACCCGAATCTTATTCCTTATAAGGAGTACGTGTTGACCTTGCTCCCCCACTTTGAAGAGATAACTTTTGAGCACTTCCCTAGAGAGGAGAATCAGCTAGCGGACGCACTAGCCACGATGTCTTTAATGTTCAAAGTTAAATGGGACAATGAGGCTCCCCGAATCATAATCTGGAAGTTGGATGAACCGGCATACTGCTGTGAGCTCGAGGCTGAGAAGGTTATTGAAAAACCCTGGTATCACGAGGTGAAGAGGTACTTGGAAGCTCAGGAATACCCTGAAGGTGCGTCTGTCAATGATAAGAAGTTCATGAGGAGGTTTGCTGCAAAATTCTTCCTCAGCAACGGCATTCTCTACAAACGGAATCATGATTCAACTCTGCTACGTTGTGTGGATAAGGCAGAGGCAGAGAAAATCATGATAGAACTGCATGAAGGCACATTTGGAACACATTCCAGTGGACACACCATGGTTAAGAAAATCCTTCGGGCGGGATATTTCTGGTCCACAATGGAAGCCGATTGTTACCAACACTCCCGAACTTGTCATAAATGCCAGATCTATGCTGACAAGGTGCATATCCCTCCAGTTCCTTTGAATGTCCTGACGCACCTTGGCCTTTTGCAATGTGGGGCATCGATATGATCGGTGAGATCCGACCGACGGCATCCAATGGGCATCGCTTCATCTTGGTGGCGATCGATTACTTCACGAAGTGGGTTGAGGCAGCTTCCTACGCCACAGTAACCAAGAGCGTCGTGGCACGTTTCATCCGGCATAATCTGATCTGTCGGTACGGCGTCCCGGAAAGAATCATTACGGACAATGGTACCAATCTCAATAACAAAATGGTCACTGAACTCTGTGAACAATTCAAGATACAACACCACAATTCTTCTCCCTACCGGCCGAAGATGAATGGGGCTGTAGAGGCAGCCAATAAGAATATCAAGAAAATTGTGCAGAAGATGACAGTGACCTATAAAGATTGGCACGAGATGTTACCGTTCGCTCTTCATGGGTACCGCACCTCAGCAAGGACGTCAACCGGGGCAACTCCCTTCTCCTTAGTCTATGGCATGGAGGCAGTCTTGCCAATTAAAATCCAGATACCCCTCTCTCCGGATAATGAAGGATGCAGACTTGAATGAAGATGATTGGATCCAGACTCGACTTGATCAATTAAATCTGATTGACGAAAAGAGGCTCACTGCTATCTGTCATGGTCAAACGTATCAAAAACGGATGATCAGGGCATTTAACAAGAAAGTCAGACCACAAGAATATCGAGTTGGGGACCTGGTAATCAAACGCATCATCCTTCCTCAAAGTGATCCCCGGGGCAAATGGACCCCTACATACGAAGGGCCATTTGTGGTTAAACGTGTGTTCTCAGGAGGAGCCATGATCCTGACCACCATGGATGGTGACGACCTTCCTCACCCCGCCAATGCAGACATAGTGAAAAAATACTACGCATAAATAAAAGACCCGCTAGGTTGACATACCTAGACAAAAATAAGGGCCTCCCGGCGAACCAAAAGGGTTCGGGCAAAAATAAGGGATGAAATTAATAAAAAATTTGTACACCCGGCAAGTCGAAAACCTGAAAGGGCGGCTTGGGCAAAAATGGGTATCCCGGTGGACTGAAAACCCGAAAGGGCGGTCCAGGAAAAAGTTAGGGATAAAAGCGTAACACTATGTCTCATTGGATCACTTCGCATCCGGAATTCGGCATCAACTATCTGGCTCAGACTTCGGCATCGACCAATCAGCTTCATCTTCAACTAGGCAGCAAAGTGATGAGACGCTTGAAGACATAAAGGCGATAGCAGAGTTGGAACCCAGTGGGATTGTTCACATAGCTGTTTTGTTTCCTTTTCAAAATTGTAAATTCTATGTTATTCGGCGGGATTCTCTTACTAGGATGTCAGCCTCTTGTACAAAAACACCTATTCACAGGCAAAGTTTAAATCAATACAAATTCACTTGTCCATACAAATTACCATTGTTTTCCTTTTTCTGTTTTGTCTTGCGAGGAACGTCCAATGTTCATTTTTGATATATGCATTTGACATTAAATTGCTGATTCGTAAATGTTTACACATAAAACAAGAGATTGATTACAGGTGACATCGGAGACAGGGGCAATGTGAAGTTGTCTAATGCAGTCTGGTTGTTTTGTCCGCCAAGGTACCAAGGTAGATTCAACTGAAGAATGTGGCCAAATCATCTCAACTCCCCGCAGAGTAAAAACAAGATTCAGCAATACTTTCCCCAAGCGGAGTTGACTCTCCGATAATCCTGAAAAGGCACAACATTCCCCGGTAGGTCTTAAAGCTCATCCCCAGTAGATTCTGGAAGCTTATCCCCTGCAGAGTACGGACGTCTCTCCCGAGTTTTATTTAGAGTTATTTCCTCACAAGGACTTATAACTGGGTTATCCTCAGCTAAAAACCACGGAAGACCGCCCTCGGCAAAGTTCCTTCAATCCCCAGCGGAGTTTATCATCATTGTCCTCAGCGGAATCCATCATTAAAGTCTTCAACTGACCTCTCCAAACTTCGGCCAAGTACCTCTTCCACAGAGCAACTCCCCGGCCGTTCGGCAAAGATTTATTTTCCTAAGACGAAATTACATTCATGAACATTTCACATTTTCATACATCTTGCTTACATATATGATAAAGTGCATGCAACACTATCTCATGTTGAACATCATAACATCATGCATATCATACATCATGACATTGCATACAACTTACGTTTTTGCCTTTTCAGGAAAAAGACAATCCCAAAAAACAACTACCTTCAACTGTCACAATTCCAGATTCGATACCTGTATCTAGCCAGGGCACATCTGAGAGTGATCAGTTTCCAGACTCGATTCCTGTATCTAGCCAGGGAACGCCTGAAGAGTTCGAAGATTCGATTCCTGTATCCAGCCAGGGCATATCTAGCAACTATCGCAACGCCAGATTCGACTCCTGTATCCAGCCAGGGCATATCTGTTGACCACGTTTCCAGACTCGATTCCTGTATCTAGCCAGGGCACGTCTGAAGAGTTCGAAGATTCGATTCCTGTATCCAGCCAGGGCACATCTATCAACTACAACATCTCCAGATTCGACTCCTGTATCCAGTCAGGGCATATCTGTTGACCACGTTTCCAGACTCGATTCCTGTATCTAGCCAGGGCACGTCTGAAGAGTTCGAAGATTCGATTCCTGTATCCAGCCAGGGCACATCTATTAACGACTATTTCCATATTCGACTCCTGTATCCAGCCAGGGCACATTTGTGAGCAACCAATTGTAGATTCGATACCTGTATCTAGCCAGGGCATATCTGCATAAGGAGACTGAAGATCAAACACCTGTAACAAGCCAGGAAAACATCCGTCTTTCTCAAATACACAAGTTCTCGCTAAGGAATCTCTTATGCGATCGACACTTCCAAATGGCATCTGTAAGCCCATTCCCGACAAGGTTCTGTCACATCTCCAGATGGCATCTATAAGCCCATCTCCTTATCCATCACCTCTCCAAATGGCATCTGCAAGCCCATTCCTGACATCACATTGCTGAGACTCCGGCATGCGAGTGCAAATTTCCGGGCACTCTAGTGTCCAATCTCCTTTTACCATCGAGTCACGAAAGGCAAACTTGCCAATCTAACTCTTCAGGTCCAAGAAGATTGAACAGGGGCAACTGTTGTACCCCAAAATTTGCCCTCCCATTTCCTCAACATTTTCTCATCACAAGACCTTTGAAGATCAAGATCCAGTTAGGGTTTCCTCTGCTCAAGACTTCTCCTTGCACTGTGGACTCAAATTAGGGTTTGTGTTTGCCCAAGGATGTTTTGACCTAAAATGCCTAAGATGACTTTCATGTCTCATGTTTGACTCCCAAGATTACCCATACCAAGTTTCAAGTCCTAATTCCAAGTTTTGCCCAGTCAATTAGACAGATGACCTAGAAATCAGCTGTATTGGGGGGAAAAGTTAACTAAGGCCAATTGACAGTCAAACCTCATGAAATTTGACCCACATCAACATTATGAACTCATATGAACCATTTGATCAAGTTTGGATCACAATTCCACAAGAAATTTGATCAGATCACCAAAAGGGCAAAATGGTCATTTTTAGGGTTTTGACTGCACAAAGGCAATTTTTGACTGTTTGACCTAGCCAATGGCAAATCAAGCTCACATATGGACTCAAGGACTCAATGAAATGGTCTTGACACATTCATCAAGCTCAAAAGACCCCAAGTACACAAGATTGACAGTTGAATTTCCCAGTCAATTGATCAATTTTGACTGTACATTGAAAAGTCAAACTTTGACTTTTTGGTCAAAATCAAGAGTCAAGATTCATTTTTCATCAAAGCATGCCAAATCATGAAACTTGTTCACCAAGAAATCACAAAATGCAAATTAGGGTTAGAAAATGGAATTTTTCATAACTTAGAATTTTTCTAAGTTATGAAAAAACCGTAATTTTTTCCCAACTTTGCCCCATCTTTTCACCAAGATCCATTTGGATTCAAACAAAAGTCAAAACATGAAAGTTGTAGCTTGTTGCATAATCTACAACTTTGATTCACAAAGTTTTCCCATTTGAAGCTTGTATCTCAAGTTACAAATTTTTGAATAAGGGCACTAAACCATTTTTAACTTAGTGAAATTTTAACCTATTTTGACAAGGTTTTCTACCCCACTTCAAGGCCATTTTCCATACCCTTCCACTTGGAATTTCAATTTGCATTTCAAAGATGGATTGTAGTACACATTCCAAGATTTCCAAAATGTCCAAGAACTTCTCAAACAACCTCATAACTTGAGAGATTCGAATTTCACAAGTTGACAAAAATTCACTTTTGTTCTTAACCAAGACATGTTCATAATCTTGCAAATTTGAACTCAGCTTGCTTTATGCTTGATTACAGGTCCTTGAACCATTCCATACTCAATAATTTAATGCTTATTCATTGTGCCAAGGCCATGTTCTTTGTGTTCTAACATTGCATAGTGGATTGATCTCAAAGTAGATAAAGTGCTTTATCCATTTTTGTAAAAAGCTAGCTTTATGTCAAATTGAAATCCAAGCAAGTACAGTTAGGATCTCATTGGCACAAGTTTAGGAGCTAATTTCACTGATCAAGAGAGGATTATGCAGCACATTAGGGGGTCCTCTACTGACCTAGAAAGCCAAGTTGCATTTGTTTGCTTCAAGTTCAAGAAAAGGGCATAACTTGTACCAACTCTCTCTTCAGCATAGAAACACAAGAACAAAGTTATCAAACACCTTCCATAGAACACAACCAAGCTTTGGCACGAATCCTTGTCCTCCAAAACACCCTCCATCTCAGAATCATCCTCAAACTGCAAAAACAGAGTTGCCTCTGCAGTTTGAGTGTCAACTCCCATTTCCCTCGAGCATTCTTACCAAAATCAATCCATACACATTCCCTAGCATATATGCAAGCTAACCATGACCTAAAACCTGACCTGTAATCCCTCTAACAGCTTCCACCATTTTCATTTTTTCCTTTTGCAGTTGAAGTTCTATAGCTTGATACAAGAAGTTTCAAGACAAAGTAAGCATTGAAAAAGCATCCCTGGACCTCAAGGAAGCTTTTCCAATCATTACCTTGCACTAGAAGTTCCTCATTCTCCAGATAGAAGTCCAACTGCACAGGTAAAACTTTGAACTCGTATCTCTCTTATCATGCATCTTTAGTCTTAAGTTTGTGAAGAAACAAGGTTCTACTCATAGCCCTGAACATGTACATATCTTTACATTTCATTTCTTTTGCCTGAGTAGAGAGAATTTGGAGTTTGAAAATGGCAGAAAAACTAGGTTAGGATTTGGGGGAGGAGAAATTCTCCCTCATCTTAGAGAGTTAGGTCAAGTTCCATACATGGTTAGAATCGTCTCTTCATGCTGAACATTTGTTGTGTTATGAGTTTTTGCTAAAAAGCCAGGAATCAAGAGTTAGAAGATGCTGAACATGGCGCGCGTTTTTTTCAAACATTTGTGCTGGAGGTTGAAGACAGTGGCATTGGGCTGGGCTTGTGTGTTTTTTCTTATTCACACCACATATTTGCTATTACACCCCCTGAGCCCATTTGCTTTATTTTTATTATTTTTTGACTTTTTTTTTTGATTGACTTTGTTTATTTTTTCTCATTACATTAAAAAAATAAAAATATTTTTGCCATCATTTTTTGAATATATGGCATATTTATTTGATTTATTTCTTTTGTTTGTATATAAATATTATATATATACTATTATTAGAATAAATAGAAAAATAGTGTAAATACATTCTTTTTATTTTTATTTACCTTCTGAAAATATTTCACATAAAAATACTTTCTTTATTTATTTTGTTAAAATATTAAATATATATTATTTTGTGTATAATACATATTTAAGACTTTATATATATATATATATATATATATATATATATATATATATATATATATATATATATATATATATATATATATATATATATATATATATATATATATATATATATATATATATATATATATATATATATATATATATATATATATATATATATATATATATATATATATATATATATATAATATATATATATATATATATATATATATATATATATATATATATATATATATATATATATATATATATATATATATATATATATATATATATATATATATATATATATATATATATATATATATATATATATATATATATATATATGTTTATCAATATATTTAAGTTAAAATATAAAAATACTTGAATTTTTTCATTTTTATTAACATTTGATACAAAAATACTTTTTTCATAATATACTTCATTTTATTTTATTTTTGTACATAATCAATAAATACTTGTATTAAATTAGATAATAATACATTTTCTTTAAAATTAGGGTTTTTGCCCTAAATTCAAAATACTCCAAAAAAATAATATATTTTTATTTTCTTTTCTCTTTTACATAAATAATATTTTTTCATACATATACAAAACATTTCTTTTGCATCTTGCATTCTTATTTAATTTTTGTACATTATTTACATTGCAAATCTTCAAATTGATGTAATAATTTAGATTTAAATTCTTGTCAATATCCCCATTTGAACATTTGTACCCCCCTTCCCATATTTGGTTTTGTAATAGCTTAGTAAATTTATTTTCGCACTTTATTGCTTTCTAATGATAACATGTTAGAATTAGGGTTTGTATGCGAAAAACGACAAAAATAGTTATGACCTAATCTCAAGATAAACAAGCATGAAAATGGACACCCAAATCACACTTGCACCCCCCTAGGGTATTCCACTTGTTGCCTTTCAAAATTGGGCCATATTGCATGTTGAACTTCTTTGGGCAAAACAAACAATTTGAATGATCATAGTCCCTCGATAAAACTTTTCAAAACAAACAAAAACAAATGATCAAGTCCCTTAAAGAAAATTGCCCAAAGACATTTAACGCCGTTGCAATTATGGTCTAAACGATGACCCGCGCCTGTCCCTTTCACATCCTAACACAAGGTTGTCCACCAAATTCAATGGTGGAACAAACTTGTTAAAAGGGTTAAAACATAGCAATAATCTTTTGAGAAACTTAGGAGTAGATAACCTCTTAGTTACTTGAATCAAACTTGCAAAACAAAATACTTGCCTAATTTCAAAACCACACCTCACAACACTTTCAAAACAACTTTCAAAAAACAAATGAAAACCTTTTTAAAAGACATACATCTTTGTATACATCCCCACATGGATCATTACAAAGGTTGCCACCACATTGGCCTCTTTTCAAAACATTTTCAAACCCACACACTCAAGCACCATTTAAAACAATTGAAAACAAAAGGCAAGTGATCTAAGCAAGTAACTAAGAGCCCATGGATAACCATGGATAGAAAGGGTGCTAATACCTTCCCTTTCTATAATCTACTCCCCGAACCCAAGAAAACATCTCAAAAGGTTTTTGCTGTGCTTTTTAACCTTTCCTTAGGATAAAATAAAAAGTCGGTGGCGACTCTTGCTCAACCGAAACATTTGCGAAAACAAACGCAAAACCTCAAGTCAGTTCTCCCACCGTATCACAGAACTGCACCAACAACATGGCAGAATATGAGGCATGTATCATGGGTTTACAAGCTGCAATCGACTTAAGGATAAAATTTCTAAGTGTCTTCGGAGATTCCGCTCTCGTGATCAACCAGATCACAGGCGAGTGGGATACGAAACACCCGAATCTTATTCCTTATAAGGAGTACGTGTTGACCTTGCTCCCCCACTTTGAAGAGATAACTTTTGAGCACTTCCCTAGAGAGGAGAATCAGCTAGCGGACGCACTAGCCACGATGTCTTTAATGTTCAAAGTTAAATGGGACAATGAGGCTCCCCGAATCATAATCTGGAAGTTGGATGAACCGGCATACTGCTGTGAGCTCGAGGCTGAGAAGGTTATTGAAAAACCCTGGTATCACGAGGTGAAGAGGTACTTGGAAGCTCAGGAATACCCTGAAGGTGCGTCTGTCAATGATAAGAAGTTCATGAGGAGGTTTGCTGCAAAATTCTTCCTCAGCAACGGCATTCTCTACAAACGGAATCATGATTCAACTCTGCTACGTTGTGTGGATAAGGCAGAGGCAGAGAAAATCATGATAGAACTGCATGAAGGCACATTTGGAACACATTCCAGTGGACACACCATGGTTAAGAAAATCCTTCGGGCGGGATATTTCTGGTCCACAATGGAAGCCGATTGTTACCAACACTCCCGAACTTGTCATAAATGCCAGATCTATGCTGACAAGGTGCATATCCCTCCAGTTCCTTTGAATGTCCTGACGGCACCTTGGCCTTTTGCAATGTGGGGCATCGATATGATCGGTGAGATCCGACCGACGGCATCCAATGGGCATCGCTTCATCTTGGTGGCGATCGATTACTTCACGAAGTGGGTTGAGGCAGCTTCCTACGCCACAGTAACCAAGAGCGTCGTGGCACGTTTCATCCGGCATAATCTGATCTGTCGGTACGGCGTCCCGGAAAGAATCATTACGGACAATGGTACCAATCTCAATAACAAAATGGTCACTGAACTCTGTGAACAATTCAAGATACAACACCATAATTCTTCTCCCTACCGGCCGAAGATGAATGGGGCTGTAGAGGCAGCCAATAAGAATATCAAGAAAATTGTGCAGAAGATGACAGTGACCTATAAAGATTGGCACGAGATGTTACCGTTCGCTCTTCATGGGTACCGCACCTCAGCAAGGACGTCAACCGGGGCAACTCCCTTCTCCTTAGTCTATGGCATGGAGGCAGTCTTGCCAATTAAAATCCAGATACCCTCTCTCCGAATAATGAAGGATGCAGACTTGAATGAAGATGATTGGATCCAGACTCGACTTGATCAATTAAATCTGATTGACGAAAAGAGGCTCACTGCTATCTGTCATGGTCAAACGTATCAAAAACGGATGATCAGGGCATTTAACAAGAAAGTCAGACCACAAGAATATCGAGTTGGGGACCTGGTAATCAAACGCATCATCCTTCCTCAAAGTGATCCCCGGGGCAAATGGACCCCTACATACGAAGGGCCATTTGTGGTTAAACGTGTGTTCTCAGGAGGAGCCATGATCCTGACCACCATGGATGGTGACGACCTTCCTCACCCCGCCAATGCAGACATAGTGAAAAAATACTACGCATAAATAAAAGACCCGCTAGGTTGACATACCTAGACAAAAATAAGGGCCTCCCGGCGAACCAAAAGGGTTCGGGCAAAAATAAGGGATGAAATTAATAAAAAATTTGTACACCCGGCAAGTCGAAAACCTGAAAGGGCGGCTTGGGCAAAAATGGGTATCCCGGTGGACTGAAAACCCGAAAGGGCGGTCCAGGAAAAAGTTAGGGATAAAAGCGTAACACTATGTCTCATTGGATCACTTCGCATCCGGAATTCGGCATCAACTATCTGGCTCAGACTTCGGCATCGACCAATCAGCTTCATCTTCAACTAGGCAGCAAAGTGATGAGACGCTTGAAGACATAAAGGCGATAGCAGAGTTGGAACCCAGTGGGATTGTTCACATAGCTGTTTTGTTTCCTTTTCAAAATTGTAAATTCTATGTTATTCGGCGGGATTCTCTTACTAGGATGTCAGCCTCTTGTACAAAAACACCTATTCACAGGCAAAGTTTAAATCAATACAAATTCACTTGTCCATACAAATTACCATTCTTTTCCTTTTTCTGTTTTGTCTTGCGAGGAACGTCCAATGTTCATTTTTGATATATGCATTTGACATTAAATTGCTGATTCGTAAATGTTTACACATAAAACAAGAGATTGATTACAGGTGACATCGGAGACAGGGGCAATGTGAAGTTGTCTAATGCAGTCTGGTTGTTTTGTCCACCAAGGTACCAAGGTAGATTCAACTGAAGAATGTGGCCAAATCATCTCAACTCCCCGCAGAGTAAAAACAAGATTCAGCAATACTTTCCCCAAGCGGAGTTGACTCTCCGATAATCCTGAAAAGGCACAACATTCCCCGGTAGGTCTTAAAGCTCATCCCCAGTAGATTCTGGAAGCTTATCCCCTGCAGAGTACGGACGTCTCTCCCGAGTTTTATTTAGAGTTATTTCCTCACAAGGACTTATAACTGGGTTATCCTCAGCTAAAAACCACGGAAGACCGCCCTCGGCAAAGTTCCTTCAATCCCCAGCGGAGTTTATCATCATTGTCCTCAGCGGAATCCATCATTAAAGTCTTCAACTGACCTCTCCAAACTTCGGCCAAGTACCTCTTCCACAGAGCAACTCCCCGGCCGTTCGGCAAAGATTTATTTTCCTAAGACGAAATTACATTCATGAACATTTCACATTTTCATACATCTTGCTTACATATATGATAAAGTGCATGCAACACTATCTCATGTTGAACATCATAACATCATGCATATCATACATCATGACATTGCATACAACTTACGTTTTTGCCTTTTCAGGAAAAAGACAATCCCAAAAAACAACTACCTTCAACTGTCACAATTCCAGATTCGATACCTGTATCTAGCCAGGGCACATCTGAGAGTGATCAGTTTCCAGACTCGATTCCTGTATCTAGCCAGGGAACGCCTGAAGAGTTCGAAGATTCGATTCCTGTATCCAGCCAGGGCATATCTAGCAACTATCGCAACGCCAGATTCGACTCCTGTATCCAGCCAGGGCATATCTGTTGACCACGTTTCCAGACTCGATTCCTGTATCTAGCCAGGGCACGTCTGAAGAGTTCGAAGATTCGATTCCTGTATCCAGCCAGGGCACATCTATCAACTACAACATCTCCAGATTCGACTCCTGTATCCAGTCAGGGCATATCTGTTGACCACGTTTCCAGACTCGATTCCTGTATCTAGCCAGGGCACGTCTGAAGAGTTCGAAGATTCGATTCCTGTATCCAGCCAGGGCACATCTATTAACGACTATTTCCATATTCGACTCCTGTATCCAGCCAGGGCACATTTGTGAGCAACCAATTGTAGATTCGATACCTGTATCTAGCCAGGGCATATCTGCATAAGGAGACTGAAGATCAAACACCTGTAACAAGCCAGGAAAACATCCGTCTTTCTCAAATACACAAGTTCTCGCTAAGGAATCTCTTATGCGATCGACACTTCCAAATGGCATCTGTAAGCCCATTCCCGACAAGGTTCTGTCACATCTCCAGATGGCATCTATAAGCCCATCTCCTTATCCATCACCTCTCCAAATGGCATCTGCAAGCCCATTCCTGACATCACATTGCTGAGACTCCGGCATGCGAGTGCAAATTTCCGGGCACTCTAGTGTCCAATCTCCTTTTACCATCGAGTCACGAAAGGCAAACTTGCCAATCTAACTCTTCAGGTCCAAGAAGATTGAACAGGGGCAACTGTTGTACCCCAAAATTTGCCCTCCCATTTCCTCAACATTTTCTCATCACAAGACCTTTGAAGATCAAGATCCAGTTAGGGTTTCCTCTGCTCAAGACTTCTCCTTGCACTGTGGACTCAAATTAGGGTTTGTGTTTGCCCAAGGATGTTTTGACCTAAAATGCCTAAGATGACTTTCATGTCTCATGTTTGACTCCCAAGATTACCCATACCAAGTTTCAAGTCCTAATTCCAAGTTTTGCCCAGTCAATTAGACAGATGACCTAGAAATCAGCTGTATTGGGGGGAAAAGTTAACTAAGGCCAATTGACAGTCAAACCTCATGAAATTTGACCCACATCAACATTATGAACTCATATGAACCATTTGATCAAGTTTGGATCACAATTCCACAAGAAATTTGATCAGATCACCAAAAGGGCAAAATGGTCATTTTTAGGGTTTTGACTGCACAAAGGCAATTTTTGACTGTTTGACCTAGACAATGGCAAATCAAGCTCACATATGGACTCAAGGACTCAATGAAATGGTCTTGACACATTCATCAAGCTCAAAAGACCCCAAGTACACAAGATTGACAGTTGAATTTCCCAGTCAATTGATCAATTTTGACTGTACACTGAAAAGTCAAACTTTGACTTTTTGGTCAAAATCAAGAGTCAAGATTCATTTTTCATCAAAGCATGCCAAATCATGAAACTTGTTCACCAAGAAATCACAAAATGCAAATTAGGGTTAGAAAATGGAATTTTTCATAACTTAGAATTTTTCTAAGTTATGAAAAAACCGTAATTTTTTCCCAACTTTGCCCCATCTTTTCACCAAGATCCATTTGGATTCAAACAAAAGTCAAAACATGAAAGTTGTAGCTTGTTGCATAATCTACAACTTTGATTCACAAAGTTTTCCCATTTGAAGCTTGTATCTCAAGTTACAAATTTTTGAATAAGGGCACTAAACCATTTTTAACTTAGTGAAATTTTAACCTATTTTGACAAGGTTTTCTACCCCACTTCAAGGCCATTTTCCATACCCTTCCACTTGGAATTTCAATTTGCATTTCAAATATGGATTGTAGTACACATTCCAAGATTTCCAAAATGTCCAAGAACTTCTCAAACAACCTCATAACTTGAGAGATTCGAATTTCACAAGTTGACAAAAATTCACTTTTGTTCTTAACCAAGACATGTTCATAATCTTGCAAATTTGAACTCAGCTTGCTTTATGCTTGATTACAGGTCCTTGAACCATTCCATACTCAATAATTTAATGCTTATTCATTGTGCCAAGGCCATGTTCTTTGTGTTCTAACATTGCATAGTGGATTGATCTCAAAGTAGATAAAGTGCTTTATCCATTTTTGTAAAAAGCTAGCTTTATGTCAAATTGAAATCCAAGCAAGTACAGTTAGGATCTCATTGGCACAAGTTTAGGAGCTAATTTCACTGATCAAGAGAGGATTATGCAGCACATTAGGGGGTCCTCTACTGACCTAGAAAGCCAAGTTGCATTTGTTTGCTTCAAGTTCAAGAAAAGGGCATAACTTGTACCAACTCTCTCTTCAGCATAGAAACACAAGAACAAAGTTATCAAACACCTTCCATAGAACACAACCAAGCTTTGGCACGAATCCTTGTCCTCCAAAACACCCTCCATCTCAGAATCATCCTCAAACTGCAAAAACAGAGTTGCCTCTGCAGTTTGAGTGTCAACTCCCATTTCCCTCGAGCATTCTTACCAAAATCAATCCATACACATTCCCTAGCATATATGCAAGCTAACCATGACCTAAAACGTGACCTGTAATCCCTCTAACAGCTTCCACCATTTTCATTTTTTCCTTTTGCAGTTGAAGTTCTATAGCTTGATACAAGAAGTTTCAAGACAAAGTAAGCATTGAAAAAGCATCCCTGGACCTCAAGGAAGCTTTTCCAATCATTACCTTGCACTAGAAGTTCCTCATTCTCCAGATAGAAGTTCAACTGCACAGGTAAAACTTTGAACTCGTATCTCTCTTATCATGCATCTTTAGTCTTAAGTTTGTGAAGAAACAAGGTTCTACTCATAGCCCTGAACATGTACATATCTTTACATTTCATTTCTTTTGCCTGAGTAGAGAGAATTTGGAGTTTGAAAATGGCAGAAAAACTAGGTTAGGATTTGGGGGAGGAGAAATTCTCCCTCATCTTAGAGAGTTAGGTCAAGTTCCATACATGGTTAGAATCGTCTCTTCATGCTGAACATTTGTTGTGTTATGAGTTTTTGCTAAAAAGCCAGGAATCAAGAGTTAGAAGATGCTGAACATGGCGCGCGTTTTTTTCAAACATTTGTGCTGGAGGTTGAAGACAGTGGCATTGGGCTGGGCTTGTGTGTTTTTTCTTATTCACACCACATATTTGCTATTACACCCCCTGAGCCCATTTGCTTTATTTTTATTATTTTTTGACTTTTTCTTTTTTGATTGACTTTGTTTATTTTTTCTCATGACATTAAAAAAATAAAAATATTTTTGCCATCATTTTTTGAATATATGGCATATTTATTTGATTTATTTCTTTTGTTTGTATATAAATATTATATATATACTATTATTAGAATAAATAGAAAAATAGTGTAAATACATTCTTTTTATTTTTATTTACCTTCTGAAAATATTTCACATAAAAATACTTTCTTTATTTATTTTGTTAAAATATTAAATATATATTATTTTGTGTATAATACATATTTAAGACTTAATATATATATATATATATATATATATATATATATATATATATATATATATATATATATATATATATATATATATATATATATATATATATATATATATATATATATATATATATATATATATATATATATATATATATATATATATATATATATATATATATATATGTTTATCAATATATTTAAGTTAAAATATAAAAATACTTGAATTTTTTCATTTTTATTAACATTTGATACAAAAATACTTTTTTCATAATATACTTCATTTTATTTTATTTTTGTACATAATCAATAAATACTTGTATTAAATTAGATAATAATACATTTTCTTTAAAATTAGGGTTTTTGCCCTAAATTCAAAATACTCCAAAAAAATAATATATTTTTATTTTCTTTTCTCTTTTACATAAATAATATTTTTTCATACATATACAAAACATTTATTTTGCATCTTGCATTCTTATTTAATTTTTGTACATTATTTACATTGCAAATCTTCAAATTGATGTAATAATTTAGATTTAAATTCTTGTCAATATCCCCATTTGAACATTTGTACCCCCCTTCCCATATTTGGTTTTGTAATAGCTTAGTAAATTTATTTTCGCACTTTATTGCTTTCTAATGATAACATGTTAGAATTAGGGTTTGTATGCGAAAAACGACAAAAATAGTTATGACCTAATCTCAAGATAAACAAGCATGAAAATGGACACCCAAATCACACTTGCACCCCCCTAGGGTATTCCACTTGTTGCCTTTCAAAATTGGGCCATATTGCATGTTGAACTTCTTTGGGCAAAACAAACAATTTGAATGATCATAGTCCCTCGATAAAACTTTTCAAAACAAACAAAAACAAATGATCAAGTCCCTTAAAGAAAATTGCCCAAAGACATTTAACGCCGTTGCAATTATGGTCTAAACGATGACCCGCGCCTGTCCCTTTCACATCCTAACACAAGGTTGTCCACCAAATTCAATGGTGGAACAAACTTGTTAAAAGGGTTAAAACATAGCAATAATCTTTTGAGAAACTTAGGAGTAGATAACCTCTTAGTTACTTGAATCAAACTTGCAAAACAAAATACTTGCCTAATTTCAAAACCACACCTCACAACACTTTCAAAACAACTTTCAAAAAACAAATGAAAACCTTTTTAAAAGACATACATCTTTGTATACATCCCCACATGGATCATTACAAAGGTTGCCACCACATTGGCCTCTTTTCAAAACATTTTCAAACCCACACACTCAAGCACCATTTAAAACAATTGAAAACAAAAGGCAAGTGATCTAAGCAAGTAACTAAGAGCCCATGGATAACCATGGATAGAAAGGGTGCTAATACCTTCCCTTTCTATAATCTACTCCCCGAACCCAAGAAAACATCTCAAAAGGTTTTTGCTGTGCTTTTTAACCTTTCCTTAGGATAAAATAAAAAGTCGGTGGCGACTCTTGCTCAACCGAAACATTTGCGAAAACAAACGCAAAACCTCAAGTCAGTTCTCCCACCGTATCACAGCAGTCAAGGATTTATTTTCCTCAGCAATACAGCGAATCAACTTACATGTGCATACATTACATTCATATATCGTAAACATGGATAAAACACATTTATTGCATCATACATTTCATGCAACATAACTTTGTGTTTCAGCTAACATTTTACCCTTTTCAGGATAAGATTAACAGCTATCTTTAACAAGTATTCAAAGAGTACCGATACAGTACAGATACGCTGCAAACACGGAAGTCATTCTGTTACTCATTCAGATTCCAAGTACCGATACAATACATATACACTCCAAACACGGAAGCCATTTTGTTACTCATTCGGATCTTAATTTCAAGATACAGTCCAGATAGGCTCCAGACACGGTTGCCATTATGTTACTCATTCATATTTCAATTTCAAGATACAGTACGGATACACTCCAGACACGGAAGTCATTCTGTTACTCATTCAGACTTAATTTCAAGATACAGTTCAAATACAGTTCAGATACGCTCCAGACACGGAAGCCATTATGTCACTTATTCAGATTCAAGGATAAATACAGTTCAGATACATTCCAAATACGGACACCATTCTGATGCTTATTCTGTCGATTTACAACCAAACATTCTTGGATGGCATCTACAAGCCCATCTCCAACAAGATTATAACATCTCTCCAAATGGAATCTTTAAGCCCATTCCCTCAATTACACTTTTGTCAAGTGAAAATTTATGGGCACTCTAGTGTCCAATCATCTTTTACCTTCGAGTTACGAACGGCAAAACTCGCCGATCTAACTCTGCAGGTTCAAGAAGATTGAACAGGGGCAGCTGTTGTACCCTAAAATTTTCCCTCCCATTTTTCATAGAAGACACAACCCTAGGGTTTCTCAGATATTCAAGATAGGCTCAGGAATCGATCAGACAGATTTTCTTCTGTGGTAGTAAACCAGTAATTAGGGTTTTTCTTGCAATTCTCAAAAGAAATGAATTTTCAAAGATCCAATTAGCTTTCACATGTTTTCATGCTTTTTCAAGTTTACTGAAAGGTTAATGTTGTTCTCAAGGCATGTTTGTTTGGGACAAGAGATGGAATATAAGACTGTCATTTGGGACATTCATGTTTTGTTTGATCCAGGTTAACCAGATAATTTGCGTCTTTTAAAACATTTGCTTGTTTAGGAAATGGAATAGACATTGCGTGTTTTAATTGGAATGCAGTTGCTAGATTACAGAATTATTGGATTACTTGGAGTTTAAGTTATCAGATGGGAGCATTTTGTTTCAATTATCTTGATTGGGAATCTTTAAGAATTAGTTAGGATGCAAAGAGAAGATTACAAGTTATTGTTGATTAAAGATTTCAATGGACACCAGAATATCTCATAAGAATTTCTCCATATATTTCAAAAGTTGTTACAAAATAATTTATTATTTAAATACTTTAGGTTTTACAACTTATTGTATATAAAAAAAATTAGTACAATTGTTGAATGTTTCTCTCTAAATTACAAAGAAAAGAAAATGAATTTATGTCTAAGGTTGACTGAGGTTCCTTTGCTTCCATGCTTGCCACAGAGTCTCTGGCTTCCCCTGCTTTGTCCTCTCCATTATGCTCACATGAAAATGAAAGACAGAAGAAAAAGTTAGTACAAATTAATTGGACATGAGCAAGAATTTTCAAAAGGAAAAAGTGTTCATCATTAAAGTTTGCAATTTGGAATCAGAAACCCATTTTTAATTCATCACATTTTTATTTTTCTTTTTGCAAATCACAAGAATATTATTCTTCTTGGTTCACAAAAAGAAAAATAAGAAATGCAAGCAAGTTGTCCAAACAAAACAAATGCAGCAAACTTATCCAAACAAACATAATAATACAAACTGAATGCAAGCAAGCTGCACAAGCTAGGCAACAAACAACAAAGCTGTCCAAACAAGTAAAATATTGCAAACAGCAGCGCATCACCAAACAAACAGCAGCGCAACAAACAACAAGAATGAGGCAGCAAGCTAGCAAACAACAAACAGCATCTGCAAAAGGAAGTATAACAGTATGATAAACTAAGTCAACAAGCAAGAGGCTTGTTCAATAAGCATTTTCATCATTTTCCATTTTTATTGCAAACTTTTCAGAAAAAGGCAAAAGAGCAATTGACTCTTAGGGTCATTGAGAGAGAAGAGAGGAAAGAAGTCACCTAGGGATGCATAGCCCTGCTGTCACAATTGCATAGAAGCTGCTAGAAAACAAAACTGCCATCAAAAAGCCAAAGGAACAACATGGCAAAATATTCAATTTCTTTGTTTTCCCCCCTTTTTGAATAAGATTTCAACCAAAGCCACATGAATATAACAGTAAGAAAAGCGCTGAAGCAAGGGAGATAGAAAAAAATATTGAAACCTTCAAACTGTCAACAAAATCAAAACCCCTCAAACCTGTCAAACATATCAAACTCAAAAAGCCAGATCAAGCATCAAAACTGTCAAAAAACCAACAGCCAAAACCATCTCAATACCATCAAACCTGCAAACTGTATACCAACATCTCAATATTAAAGAAAAACTAAAAAGTCCAAAACCTGTAACAATACCAAACATTGTAACCAAAACCCAGAAAAAAAATCCCAAATTGTCAAACCCAAAGCCTGAACCATAACCAAAACAAACCTTCAAACCTGTCAACAGAGTCACCAACCTTCAAACCATCATTAAACAACCATCTCAAAGTTGTAACAAAGCCGAATATCAATCCAAAACAAAACAAAAAAAGCTCAGCAAGTCCAAAACTGATAAACCTCTCAAGTATTGCAACCAATATCAAAAATCTGTTAACTCAACATTAACACATCCACAAATCAAAAACCACAAAAACATATCAAACCAAAACTGTAAGCAAAGGCCAAAAACCATCAAGCTAACAGTCACCATCTCCAAATCTCAAACACAGTAGATAACCAACATCATCAGATCATAATCATCAGCAAACATCATCAAACCAAAACCATCATCACAAAAACCAAATTCCAGAACCAATAAATTATTAAAACTGATAGAACAACATATCTAATCACAAAATCCATAAAAAAAGGCATCATCATCATTCAAACGCAGAATACAGAAGAAGGTTACCAGAAGCGCGCCTTCAATCTTCATCTCCTCCCTCGCAAGCTCTCGCCACCAAGGAGCATCATCATCGTCTCACCATTTCCATCCATTTCACATAAAAAATCCCAAACAGGTATGGCTTCTTCACCTTCCTTATAACCTATTTCCTACATCTCAATGGATAAACAAGTTCGATTAACATAGAAAAATGTAACAAGACAAAACAAATAACAAAATTGTTCAAAGCTTTAATAACCACAGAACCATACCTTTCAAGAACAAAACCTTTAGAGCTTGGTTAGGAAGCGTGAGAGACGATGCTCCGGCAACAGAGGGTAGAGGGAGGATCAGATAAACTGATTGTGAACCCCTTAGACAAATTCATTTCAAAACTTAAGGTTTTCAAAAAGGTGCAAATCATGGTGAGATAGTAACAGAGATCAGAGATGAACAAAATTGGAAGAGAGGGACGGAAGAGATGAACGGCACCGCTGTGTGCAAAAAGGGTCTCAGAACCCTAATTTTCGTTTGCACCCTTAATCAAACAAACTAAATTGGCTTAAGACATTGGGCCTATTTCGTTTTCCAACCCTGAAGCCCATGCGCGTTTTCGCTAGTTTACCCCCCCCCCCCCCCCATCTGGCCTTGTTTTGTTTCAGCAATAACACCATTCCTCTTTGGGCTTTCTCCCCAAATCTCCCTAAGCCCATTGTTACTTGTTCTTTTAGTTTAATTTATTTCTTTTTTTTTTGTTAACAATATACTAATAAAACTTCAAACTTTTTTTATTAAATTAATTTAGATTTTAGTGTTTAATTTTTATCATTTTCTCTTTTTTTTATAACTTAATTTTATTAATTTTTTTTACATTTAATAAAAACACCAAAAACAATAATTTAGTTTAGTTTCTTTCTTTAAATTTATTTGCATAATTAATACAAATAATAATAATAATAATAATAATAATAATAATAATAATAATAATAATAATAATAATAATAATAATAATAATAATAAAGATTTTAATTTAATCAATTTCTTTTTAGAATAGGTTTTATTTTTCTCTTTTCATGTAAGTACATTTCATTTCATATTTTGTTGACTTTATTTCATAAATTGTCATAGCTTTATATTAAATCACACAACAATTCGATTTGGTTGTATTGTTTGATATTTGGGCATTGCTATTTTCATTTGATTCATCCCCATTTGTAACAATTGTACCCCCATTCCCGAACACTTTTGTAATAGCGTAGAATTTCAATTCTCGCAATTTACTGTTTTCTATATACTGTATAGTAACTAGGCATGTATGGCAAGATTCAAAATCAATCGTTAGATGACCTAATCAATGAATAAATAACTTGAAACCAACACACTTTCTCACACGCGCACCTCTAGGGTAATCTCGCTCGTTGCCTCGGAAATACAATCATGTCCCTCGAATATGAGACACTCTAGCAATGACCCTTCGATAAAAAAAGATCGTAGCCCATCGATGACCCTCAATGTTGCCTTCGATTAAAACGATCTCGTCCCTTACAAAAAATTGCTAGAGCGTCTCACAAGTTGCCTTCAATGATTGTAAAATTGACCCGCGCCTGTCCCTTCACATCCAATGGTGGGGCTTCTTACCAAATCAGTGGTAAGATAGCACCATTAAAAGGAAGAAGAAAAGAACAACTTAAGACCTTTCGAGTAGATAGATTCGCTCTTAGTCACTCGCTTGCTCACGACAAAAACTTTTACACTAACACTCCCATTTCAAAACATTTTTAAAAAGATAAAACGTTTTGTATATGTTCTTATAGAGACGAGAACCATTGCAAAACCTCTTTTCAAAACACTTTTCAAAACACGATTCACAAACACCTCTTTGAACCATTTTTCGAAACAAAACTTTGTATACGTTCTTATAGAGACGAGAACCATTACAAAGAGATTTTTCAAAATACTTTCAAAGCCCACACCACAAGTACACAAATAAATAAAAAGCAAGTGATCTAAACGAGTAACTAAGAGCCCATGGAAAACCATGGATGAAAAGGGTGCTGATACCTTCCCTTTTCATAATCTACCCCCCGAACCCGAGAAAAATCTCGAAAGGTCTTTCCTGTGCTTTTTTACCTTTCCTTTTGGATAAAAGAAAATTCGGTGGCGACTCTTGCTAACCGCACAAGTGCGAACGAAACGCAAAACCTCTAGTCAGTTCTCCCACCACATCACATCCACCTTACCTATCTTCTATGAAATCTAATATGGACCAACAAAATACAGCGTTAGCTTTCGTGACTTCATAGCTCTACCAACTCCAGTTACCCGAGTATCTCTCAAGGACACGTGATATCCCTTATTAAACTCAATTTCCTTTCACATTGTATCATGATAACTCGTCAAAAGACTATGCGAAGCTTTCATCCTTTCTTGGATTCTCAATCATCTCCTGCACAATCTCAGGTCCGAGCATAACACTCTCGCCTGACTCATACCAACACATGGAGACCTACACCTCCTACCATACAATGCCTCATATGGTTCCATTCAATACTTGAATGGAAACTATTATTATAAGTAAACACAATCAATGGAAAGTGGCTATCCCAAGCCCCTCCTTGTTCTAAGACACAAGTCCTCAACAAATCCTCCAAAGATTAGATAGTCCTCTCTGTCTGAATGTCCGTCTGTAGAAGATATGCAGAACTTAACCTTAACTTAGTACCAAAGGAATTTTGCAAACCTTCCCAAAATTTTTATGTAAATCTCGGATCTCTAACTGGCACAATACTCGAAGGTATCCCATGCAAATTTACCATCTCCTCGCTTTACGTCTCAACCAACTTCTGGATAGGATGATTGATCTTCATCAGTAAGAAATGAGCCGACTTAGTCAACCTATCCACTATCATCCAAATCGAGTCATTACCCTTACCAGTCTTCAGAAAATCTGACAAAAAATCATGGAAATGCTATCCCATTTCCATTCTTGAATATTCAATGCTTGCATTAGACCCAAAGGCTTCTGATGTTCAATCTTTGACTCCTGACAAGTCAAACAAGCATAAGCAAATTTAGCAACTTCCTTTTTCATATTGGGTAACCAAAATTTTTTTTTGAGTCTTGATACATCTTCTTAGCACCAGGATGAATACTTAGTCTACTTCGATGTTCTTCCTTAACAATACTTTTCTTAAGTTCTGGCACATCCGAAACACAAACTCTTTTTTCGAACCTCATCACCCCGTTTTCATCAACTCGAAATTCACATTAGTTACCTTGGTTAATTATAAATAATAGGTCAACCAAACTAGGATCATGCTTCTGACTTTCTTTAATCTCTTCAATAATACCACTAGTCAGTTTTAACATTTACAACATCACACTGTCAGGAGTTTCTTCACATACTTGTTGCACCCCAAAATTTTTCCTCCTAATTTATCTTTCATATGGCTTAGGTTTTGAATTTATTTGCATACATTTCATTAGGGCATTAGCATACATTCATTCAATAAAGCACTCGAAGTTCAAAAGATCAGCCATATTAGGGTTTCATAGAGTCCATTTTCTCAGATTTCTTCTACAAGCAGTGAAGTGTGCAGATTAGGGTTTCTATGGGCTCTGAGGATCTCATATTCAATCAAGGATTAATCAAGATATCATCTTTATAAGCTCCTATGTGCATCAACATGCCTTAGTTTGCAAGAAAAGATCAAGCTATGTAAGATGACTCAAAATAGTTTGACCTAAAAGTCAACATTTCACAGTTCAAGTTTAGAAATTCATAACTTCTTCATTATTCAACATTTTTTAGCAATTATTTCGGAATATGAATCTCCTTGGCATCCTCTCTGATTTCTCTTTACAAGTCAGGAGCTAATTATGTGTAGAAGATCATCAAAAGTTTGAACACTTTAGAGGTTATTTTGTGAAATTGGCCTAATTCCAAATGATTGTTTCTCAACTTGCAAGGATCATAACTTCATTCTTCATCCTTCATTCTCAAATTCTCAAATTTTATGGTGAACAACTGAAGTCTTGGCATCTTAACTTTGGATGTGCCTTCATGGTTAGATTGAAGAATTCCCCATGCATCTTTAGCTACTTCACATGTGTTCACTAATATGAAAATGTTCTTCTCAATTCCATTGAATATAGCATTCAAGGCTTTAGAATTTCCAAGAGAAATTTCATCTTCTTCTTTAGACCAATCTTCTTATGGTGTTAACTTAGAAGTAGGTTCTCCATCTTCTCTCAATTTTACAGGGTGTTTCTGTCCTTTCAAAACAGCTTTCCAAGCTATGTTGTCCAGAGAATTTAAGAAGGCCACCGTACGTGGTTTCCAATAGTCATAATTACTTCCATCCATAATGGGTGTTCTGTTCACGAGTCCTCCTTCCTTGTCCATAGTACCAGAAAGTATCTTCCCTGGATCTCACCCAGATATAGAGCAGGATGCCTGCTCTAATACCAATTGAAATTTTGGTATCAGATATGAGATGTCGAAGGAGATGTCACGACACAAATATCTGAAGACAATGTAAAATGCAACAAAAGTAAAAACAGTAAAAACACAAGGGATTGTTAACCCAGTTCAGTGTATAACAACACCTACTCTGGGGTCTACCAAGCCAGGGATAAGTCCACTAAATAGTATCAATTCATAGACCCTCAGTAAATAACCAATTTACAATCTAATCAGTTAATCACTACCCATGCTATAATTCTACCTAAGACACACCTAGGTATGAGGCCCTCCTCAAATTCCTTCAATCACTTGCAGTGAAGAACAACTTAAATAACATGTTTTAAAGACTTCAATCATTCAATGCTTAAAAGCTTATGAATGATCCACAATTAACAACTCAAATAACAACTCAAGTATTTAATCAATACTAGAGTTATGGCAATTAAAAGACTTAGACTTCTAAAAAAGAAAGAAAGTATTCTTCTTCCAAAGTTGTAGTTTAATGAATAAGGAAGCAAGTCCTTATAAAGGCGCAACAGTGGGCTTGGGCAGAAAAACAAATATTCCAATATTTTGAATATTTCCATGAAAACATGCCAAGATATAATCCATAAGGATAATTCAAATAGAAAAATATTCCTCCATATTTTTCGCAAGCAATGAGTCACAAATCCTGAATTATGGCGCGTATGAAAATAGGAAACAAAAAACTTAAACTAATATGAGTTACGTTCAGTTCAGGAGGCAGATGTCAAGACATCTGCTTTGACATCATTCAAAACAGTTTGCTTCAAATGTCAACACATTTAGAAAAACATTATCAAAACATTGTTTTACCAAAATTGCTGCCAACAAACACTTACAAACTCCACCTTTGGAAAATTTTGGATAAAACTTTATTTGAGCACATTATCAGAGCATTATCAGAGCAGCAAAATAAGTAGGAAAAAATAAAAACTCAGTTAGCAGTTAGTTGTTAGCAAAGGAAGATGTCAGAATATCTTCTGAGACATGAGGCTCCACCTCAAGTATTAAGCTCCCCCTCAGTCAGTGGTCAGTCAGTCAGTTTCTCTCCCACTTTTTATTCATAATATGCCAAATAAAAGGATGCATTTAAGAAAGTATTAGTAATATAGGTACAGACAAATAGATAAACAATAAATAGTCTAACTGTCTTTAGGACCAGTAGACTTGGAAGATCCATAACTTCCTTCCTCACTAGAATCTCCTTCTTCAGAGCTCACTTTATCATCAAAGTTGTTGTCCTTCTGTGGATCCTTGATCATCTTTTCAAAAGTTAGCTTTCTTGCTGAGCTAATAATGATCACATCATCTAATTCTTTGCAGGCTTCCCTTAATTCAGTGATCATGTCATCCTTGGTAGAGGTCTTGTTTTCAGCAGATGCATATGTCAAAACAATGTCTGGGACATGTTTTCCTGAAAAAATCTTGAAGTGAAGGATCAAAGCAGACTCCCTCTTTCATACTACATCATTACCACTTAGAATTCCAAGATGCTGATTAAGAGTAATTCCACATATAAGGGAAGGAAAGGCAATAGGCATCTTAATGGAACATGTTCCTGCATGCTTAATAGTCTGATAAAAAATGTAAGCACCATAATCAAACAGTTTCTTGTTTCCAACATAAATAAATAAAATTTCGTAAGCCAATAGTGATGGTTGAATTATGATTGGTAGGAACCCAGTTAGCAGCCCCAATTCTATGCAAGATAGCATATTTCACACTTAGCATGCTAACAGGAAGTTTATTCTTCATGGGCTACTCACTCACTTGGTTAGTAGTGATGGCTTTGCATACTTGATTATCAGTTACTTCCAGCTCATAATAGTCATCTTCAGACCTATCTAGAAATCTATTTATGATAGCAGGGTAAAATTCTACACACCTACCTCTAACAAACACCTTTCTATACTCCTTACTTTTATGATCAACACAGTCAATTGGAATATTAATGATAAATTCCTTAACAAGAGTCTCATAGCATTTAGCAAACCTGGTAATAGTTTTCATCAATCCAGCAGAAGATGTCAGCTCCATAATTTCTTTGTACTCCAGTGCACCAGCTCCCAATTCTCTTTCAAGGGCAATTCTTCTTTGAAATACATACTTCCACTTTTCAGCATTCCCAACAGAATGGAAAGAAATGTTGTCAAGACGGGCATCAGGTACCCTAACAGAATAGATGTTCTAGACATCTCCTCGGCATCATAATCAAAATAAGCTTCTTCAACTAATACAACTTTCTTCTTACTTTTAGATCTCTTTACAACATCATCATCATCATCTGTGGAGCTATCAGGTCTAGTTTTTCTTTTTCTAGAGGGAAGAACCACTTTACTTCTGGGCTTTGGGGGACCATACATGATTTTCTTCTTGATTATCTTAGCAGGGGGTGTGATATTCACATCCTTAACTTTCCTGGATTTGAGCCTTTTAGTAATTCCAGGCACCACATTAAAGATGAGGTCATTGTTAGACAGCTCATCAACATTAACCACATTCACATCATTTTGATTTTCTGCAGCTTTGGAGCCAGCAACATCTTCCTTGGTAGGAGAGTTATTCTTAACATTTTGTTCAACATCATCTTCCACTTCCTTTAGAGAAAAAGTAGCAAGCTTAACAAGTTTGCTTTCAGTAGCAACTTTCTTGGAGATGGATGATTCAACAGCACTTTTAGGGTCAATTATTTTGTCAGCTGGGGCAGGTATACGATTAAGAGGGGTAGAAATCCCAGGCACATCAAAACCTTCATTTAACACTCTATCTACTATCCTTTTAATGCTTCTATCAATATTGACAATCTCTTCTTCTGCCCTATCATCGGTAGCAGTAAAAGTATTACCTTTATCGTCTTTGGATTTCTTTGTAGGTGATGATATGGGTTTCTTGACCTTCTTCTCAAGAGGTGGGATAGTTGTTAGAGGAGTAACGTCAAGTACTCTATCAAGAGAGAGTTTCTCAGGGAGGTTGACAGATTTTGAGGAAGATGATGTATGATGTTGAGATATCTTTGAAGATTTGTGAGCAAAGAGATGAAGAATGACAAGGGTTCTTTTTCTGTAGAGGAGAATGAAGAGTTTGTGAAAGTAGAAAGATGTGATTTCGTAGCGTGTGGGAAACACTTTGAGGCAGTCTTGTAATGATTTCTTTCAAAATTTTATTTGTTGGAAACATAAATAATATAATATCACTTTAATGATATTCCCACACGTCCTTAATTGCTACAAACCCTCATCTAAGCAAATCCCTAATTTTCCTCTTATGTTCTCAAACTGATTAGCATCCAAAGCCTTAGTGAAAATGTCAGCCAGTTGCAATTCAGTGGCTACATGTTCTAAGGCAACAATCTTTTCTTCAATATGCTCTCTTTAGAAGTGATGACGGATATCAATGTGTTTGGTCCTGCTGTGTTGAATAGGAATTTTTTTAATATGTTTATGGCACTTAGATTGTCACAGAATAATGTCATGACATCTTGTTTGACATTATATTAGTTAACATTTGTTTCATCCAAACCCATTGAGAATAACTGCTTCTTGCAGCAATATACTACGCCTCAGCAGTGGACAGAGACACACAACTTTTCTTCTTACTGAACCAAGATATGAGATTATTTCCCATAAAGAAGCATCCCCCCGATGTACTTTTTCTATTATCAGCACTTCCTACCCAGTCAGCATCATAATAACCAATTAAGGCAGAACTAGATCCATGTGAGTATAACATACCATATTGACTTCTCCCATTCACATATTTAAGAATTCTCTTCACATGGTTGGCATGGATAAATTTAGGATCAGCTTGATATCTAGCACACACTCCTACAACAAAGGCAATGTCAGGTTTGTTAGCTGTGAGATATAGAAGATTGCCTAACATACTCCTGTAAAGACTTTGATCCACACTTACTCCTTTTTCATCTTTAAACAACTTTAGATGTGTGGGAGCAAGAGTTCTTTTGTGACTGGAATTTTCCATCCCAAATTTCTTTACTATATTCTTAGCATACTTGCTCTGAGATGAAAATATGGAATCTTCCATTTGTTTAACTTGTAGACCAAGAAAATAGTTTAATTCACCAAGAAGGCTCATCTCAAATTCTGACTGCATTTGCTTGACAAAATGTTGAACCATCTCATTTGACATCCCACCAAACAGAATATCATCAACATAGATTTGGGCAATCATGAGCTTCCCTTCTTCTTCCTTGACAAAAAGGGTTTTTACAATGCCACCTTTCCTATATCCATTCTCCCCAACAAATTATGTCAATCTCTCATACCAAGCTCTTGGAGCCTGCTTTAATCCATACAGAGCTTTCTTTAGTTTATACACATGTTTAGGAAAACTTGGATCAACAAATCCCTTAGGTTATTCCACATAGACTTCTTCATTCATATAGCCATTTAAGAATTCACTCTTTACATCCATTTGAAACAATTTAAATTTCAGTATGCATGCAATTCCCAAGAGTAGTCTGATTGATTCAAGTCTGGCCACAGGAGCAAAGGTTTCATCAAAGTCAACTCCTTCAATTTGAGTGTATCCTTGTGCAACTAACCTTGCCTTATTTCTAGTGACCACCCCTTTTTCATCAGATTTATTCTTGTATACCCATTTAGTGCAAATCACATTTGTTCCTTCAGGTCTTGGAACTACATCCCAAACATCTTTCCTACTGAATTATTCTAGCTCTTCCTGCATATCATTAATCCAGAACTCATCAGTTAGGGCCTCTTTGACATTCTTAGGCTCAAATTTTGACACAAAGAAAGAGTTTGATATCCCTTCTCTTAATATGGTAGTAACTCCTGTATTTAGATCTCCTATGATAAGTTTCTTATGATGATCTGTTTGGGTTCTAATTGAAGGCCCTTTATTTAGATGACTAGGCTCAGGATCTTCTTGAGGTGGATTAGAATCAATACTTCTGTCATTTGATTCTGTTGGAGTATCAGACAAGGATGTTCCAACATCTTCTAAGATATCTTCTTCATCATTCCATCCTCTATCATCAATAATAACATGTATAGACTCCATCATAACTTTGGTTTTAGAGTTAAAGACTCTGTAAGTTCTTCTATTTGTAGAGTAACCCAGGAATATTCCTTCATCACTCTTGGGATCCATCTTCCTCCTTTGTTCATGATCAACTAAGATATAACATTTACTTCCCTAAACATGAAAGTATTTGACAGTTTGTTTTCTTCCCCTCCATATTTCATACAGGGTGGCTGAAGTACCTTTCCTTAGAGTGAATCTATTATGGATATAGCACACAGTATTCATAGCTTCAATCCAAAAGTGGTAGGGTAACTTCTTAGCATGAATCACAACTCTGGAACATTCTTGAAGGGTTCTATTTTTACGTTCCATAATCCCATTTTGTTGAGGAGTAATGGGAGAAGAGAATTCATGAATGATTCCTTCAGAAGAGAAAAAGTTAGCAAATTTATTATTCTCATATTCCTTTCCATGATCACTTATGATTCTAATGACATGACTATCTTTTTCCCTTTGAAGTTTTTGACAGAGATCTTTAAACACTTCAAAAGTTTCTGATTTTTCTCTAATAAAGCTTATCCATGTGTACCTAGAGAAGTCATCTACAAAAACATAGGCATACTTATTTCCACCAAGACTTTCAACCTGCATAGGTCCCATCATGTCCATGTGAAAAAGTTCCAAAACTTTTGATGTAGTAAGATGTTGGATCTTCTGATGTGACATCTTAGTTTGCTTTCCAATCTGGCAGTCACCACATACTCTTCCTTCTTCTATCTTGAGCTTGGGAATCCCTCTCACAACTTCTCCGGATATAATTCTTTTCATTCCTTTCAAATGCAAGTGTCCCAATTTTTTATGCCATAGTTTAACTTCATTTTCTTTGACTAAAACACATGTTGAGGAGAAGTTCAACTCTTAGGTAACCCATAAATAACAATTGTCTTTAGATCTGATTCCTTTCATAATAACTTCATTATTTTTATTGCAGACAAGACATTCTTCCTTGGTGAAGTTAAATTTGAATCCTTGATCACAAGATTGGCTTATACTTATCCTGAACATTCCAGTTTGCCAACCCCTTTGATTTCACCTTTGGCTCCATCACCAAAAGTCACATAACTGGTGGAATGAGATTTGATATATATATATATATATATATATATATCAATAGATTCTTGACACTTGTCATGTGTCTAGAACAGCCACTGTCAAAGTACCTGTCATCTTTGGTTGATACTCTGAGAGAGGTATGAGCTATGAAACTAGCAACATTTGACTTGGGAACCCACTGTTTCTTCTTTTTGTTATTTTGGGAAATCTAATCAGTTTTGGGAAGAGGAGTAGTTTTAGGATATCCATACAACTTGAAACAGAAATGCCTTATATGACCAAGCCTTCCACAATGATGACATCTCCAGGGCTGAGAATTCTCTCCCCACTTGAAGAATTTCAACTAAAGTGTCAGATCCATTATTCAGCATCTTGAGAGGTTTGACCACTCTATCAAGATTTGAATTCAGAGAAGTCACTTCACTTTCCAGTTTAGAAATAGTTTTCAAATACTTTTTCCTTTCTGCCTTCAACTGGGTTATGAGTGCTTTCTGTTTCTCCCCTTCTAGGCACACTTCTGCACTTCTGAGACATAATTCTTTGTATGAAGCATCTAACTCATCAAAGGTTAGTTCCTCATCACTAGACTCTTCATCAAATACATATTTTCCTGTCAATGCTTTAACATACTTGGCATATTCTTCAAGATCACTCTCTGAGTCCTCTTCAGACCAAGTAACAGATAGATTCTTCTTCTGTTTCTTAAGATATGTAGGACATTCAGCTCTAATGTGACCAAAGCCTTCACATTCATGACATTGTATTCCCTTCCCTTAAGTGGATTTTTCTTCAGCCTTTTTTCTTCCAAACTCATTTGACTTATGGATGTCAGATGAGATGTTCTTGACATTTGATCTTTGGTTCCTATCTATTCTTTTTATCACTTTCTTAAACTGTCTTCCAAGCATAGCTAAAGCATTTGATATTCCTCCATCTGTATCCAGATCACAGTCCTCCTCTTCATCTTCAGTATTTGATACAAAGGCTATGCTTCTGGTCTTCTTTTCAGATCTTTCATTGATGCTTAATTCAAATGTCAGAAGGGATCCAACAAGTTCATCCATTTTCATGTTGCCGACGTCTTGAACTTCTTCTATAGTAGTCACTTTCATATCAAATCTCTTAGGAAGAGACCTGACCATCTTTCTCACCAATTTGTCTTCAGGTGTTTTCTCTCCTAAAGCACTGGATGCATTAGCAATTTCAACAATGTTCATATGGAATTTATTAATACTTTCATCATCCTTCATTCTCAAATTCTCAAATTTTGTGGTGAACAACTGAAGTCTTGAAATCTTAACTTTGAATGTGCCTTCATGGGTAGATTGAAGAATTCCCTATGCATCTTTAGCTACTTCACATGTGTTCACTAATATGAAAATGTTCTTGTCAATTCTATTGAATATAGAATTCAAGGCTTTAGAATTTCCAAGAGCAATTTCATCTTCTTCTTTAGACCAATCTTCTTCTGGTTTTAACTCAGAAGTAGGTTCTCCATTTTCTCCCAATTTGGCAGGGTGTTTCCATCCTTTCAAAACAACTTTCCAAGCTCTATTGTCCAGAGACTTTAAGAAGACCACCATATGTGGTTTCCAATGGTCATAATTACTTCCATCCATAATGGGTGGTCTATTCACAAATCCTCCTTATTTGTCCATAGTAATAGAAAGTATCTTCCCTAGATCTCACCCAGATATAGAGAAGGATGCCTGCTATGATACCAATTGAAATTCTGATATCAGATATGATATGTCGAAGGAGATGTCATGACACAAATATCTGAGGACAATGTAAAATGCAACAAAAGTAAAAACAGTAAAAACACAAGGAATTGTTAACCCAGTTCAGTGTACAACAACACCTACTTTGGGGGCTATCAAGCCAGGGACAAGCCCACTAAATAGTATTCATTCATAGACCCTCAGTAAACAACCAGTTTACAATCTAATCACTTAATCACTACTCATGCTATACTTCTACCTAAGACACACTTAGGTATGGGCCCCTTCTCAAATCCCTTCAATCACTTACAGTGAAGAACAATTGAAATAACAAGTTTTAAAGACTTCAATCATTCAATGCTTAAAAGCTTATGAATGATCTACAATTAACAACTCAAATAACAACTCAAGTATTACGTCAATACTAGAGTGTATGACAATTAAAAGGCTTAGACTTCTAAAACAGAAAGAAAGTATTCTTCTTCAAAAGTTACAGTTTAATGAATAAGGAAACAAGTCCTTATAAAGGCGTAGCAGTGGGCTTGGGCTGAAAAACAAATATTCCAATCTTTTGAATATTTCCATGAAAACAGGCCAAGATATAATCCATAAGGATAATTCAAATAGAAAAATATTCTTTCATATTTTTCGTAAGCTATGAGTCACAAATCCTGAATTATGGCGCGCATGAAAACAGGAAATAGAAAACTTAAACTGATATGAGTTGCGTTCAGTTCAGGAGACAGATGTCAAGACATCTGCGTTGACATCATTTAAAACAGTTTGCTTCAAATGTCAACACATTTAATAAAATATTATTAAAACATTATTTTATCAAAATTGCTGCCAACAAACACTTACAAATTTTATAATTTTCTTTACTATTAATTAATTTAATACAAGTTTATAATTATTTTTATTTGCAATTTGTATTTTTTTTTTTATATTTTTAATAGTACTAACCATTTATTTCCTTTATTATTATTATTACTATTATTTCTTTTTGGTCCAAGAAAATAGTTGGACGAATTAAAGTGGGACCAAAAGTATGTATCACGGTTTACATTATGCAATTGGACTCACGGCTTCATCAGGCAGAGTAGTTCACGATTTTTTTCACAGTATTTCAATTTCAAATTCAACTCCAAAATTCCATCAAATTCAAAATTCCAAAATCCCTATTTCATAGGTACAACACTCACACTTTTCATGTTTCATTACAAACTCAAAAACAGATTCAACTCAAATAACCATCTCACAATTCATTCAAGTCTTATCAATGGCCACAAATTTACAAAAGCCATTCACACGGATCATGCTTTTAAAATCCCTCCCAAACCAAATTCCAACTCTAAAAAATTGCCTCTCTTTTTTCAATCATTCCCTTTCAATATTTCAATCTTCACACCATATAAACACCACTTTAGATCAGTAGAAAAGAGGGAGAAGAAAATTAAGAAGAAAAAGTATTAAAAACTCTATATAAAAATTGTTTTAAAATATTCCTTCAAGCAATTCAAGCGACCCACACATCAACATCATCACCACTCGCAAACTGAAAACAGAGGCTACACAACCAAATTCAGCATCAGTTCACAGAAACAACAACAACTTCTGCACAAATCGACATAACTGTGGAAGCAACCTCAATGATCACAGACTCAAAAGAAAAAGAAGAACAAACAAACGCTTAAACAAAATAGAAGAAGATAATCAAACTTACTTGAGAAGCTCAAAGACCCGTCGGAGGATCTCCGATTCGGTACCTTTAAATCTCCTTTGTTTGATTTATCTTTGTTCTTGATGTATGTTGCTTTCATTTGCATACCTTTAATACCTTTTCTGAAATTGTTGTTGTTGTTTTGATGTCATTATTGTTGATAAACAGCGAGCGTGAAGAAGAGAGATTGTTGTTGTTGTTTATCCGTGAAAATCGAGGGGGAAGTGAGCAAGAGAAATATAGAGAAACCGAGAGAGATTAGAAGAATAGAGGTTTTGATTGTTGTTGTTGAATTTTTGTAAGAACAAAATAAGAGAGATAATATTAGGTAGAAGTTCCCTCAACCGTTGCCCTTAGGTCCATGATGCATGATAAGTTTTAGGTAGATTTCTATAATACGGTGGGAGAACTGATTTGGGTGTTTTGCGTTTTATCGTAATTGTTGGGGATAGCAAGAGTCGCCACCGACTTTTCTTTTATCCAATAAGGAAAGGGTGAAAAGAACAGGAAAGACCTTTGAGATATTTTCTTGAGTTCGGGGGATAGATTATGAAAAGGGAAGGTGTTAGCACCCTTTTCATCCATATTTATCTATGAGCTCTTAGTTGCTTGCTAGATCATTGCTTTTGTTTGAAAGTGTGCTTTGTGGTGGATTTTAAAAGTATTTTTGAAAAGCGCCTTCGTTTAGGCAAACTTTGTAATGATTCTCGTCTCTATGAGTATGCATACAAAGTGTTTGAACTTTTGAAAATATTTCATGGAAAGTGTTGGTGCATTTAAAAAAAAGTGTTTGTATTTGAAGATGAGCAAGCAACTAAGAACGTTTCTACCTACTCAAAAGTCTTTGTTCTTTTCCTCCTCCTTTAGATGTTGCTATCTTACCATTTTCTGGTAAGAAGCCTTATCTTTGGATGTAAAGGGACGGGCCTGGGTCATTGTATAGTCATGATAGCAATGTTGTGAGATATCTTAGCATTTCTCTTGAGGGACTAAGATCATTTGTAAGACAACATTCGAAGCGCCATCGAGGGACTATGATCTTGTATTTTTTGATTGTTTTTGCTAAGACGCCTCACATGCATAACATGACCATTTTTCATAAGGCAACAAGTGGAGTTAACCCTAGAGGTGCAAGTGCGAAAATGTTTGTATTTCATGCATGATTTATCTTGAATTAGGGCTTTCTAAGTATTGATTTTATCTTTCCATACAAATCCTAATTACTAGCATTTATATGAAAGTGATAAATTGCGGAAAGTAAATATCCTATACTATTATAATCACTTGGGGATGGGGTGTACAAATTTAACAAATGGGGGTCGCAAGAAATTAAAGTACTAATTATCTATTACAACCATATTGAAATAATGTACAAGAATTGAAATGTAAAATAGATTTGTTTTGTTTTTGTTAAGAGAAGAAATAAATTTGCTTAAGGAAATGTGTTTTAGTCTTTTTGTTTTAAAAGAAATAAAACAAAGTATATGAATATAAAATATTTTTGGTGTTTTTGATTAATGAAAATAAAAGTGATGATGAAAATAATAATTGAATTAGAGTTAGAGCCAGCGCGTTATTGAAAGAATAGAAATAAGAGAGAGTAGAAGTTCTGACTCAGGCGCGCTGCAAATCAGAAAGAAAATGTTAGTAGAAATGGGGAAAGCCAGAAGTTCTGGATTTAGACGCGCTAAAGTTATGGGGTTGCTGGAAACAAAGGAAAGCTTAGAAGTTTTGATTGGTGAGAGAGCCTAGAAGTTCTGATGCAGCTGGAAACCTAGAAGTTCTAGTGTTACTGGAAGACTAGAAGTTCTGATAATGGGTAAGTGAGGTGACAATGCTGTTGGAATGAGAATATCTAGAAGTTCTGGTCCATGAGTACTATTTTGACAAACAAATGCGGGGGAGGGGTTATCTAGAATTTCTAGTCTAGGATTATTGTTTGACAAATAATGGGGTAAAAATGTTAAGAAATAAACATAAAAGATGCTTCTGGAGCTAGAACCCAGGACCTTTAACACTAAAGCCTTATGTGCGCGCTCTCTACCACTGGGGTGGCTATACATCCGGTATAGAAGTAAAAACATAAACATATATTATAAAGTAAGTTCTGATGATGAACTTCATCTTCTTCTTCGCGCTAGTCAGATTATCTGCAACTTAGTCATTTCTCAACAAAAATGAAAATGCAAACACAGAAGTTATGGAAAATTTCATCATGGTTTCAGAAATACAAAGCATCAAAATATAAATCAGAAGCATGCATGAATTTTGCTAATCCTAATTTTGAACCCTAATTTTCTCAAGAAGTTCTAATATGAAATTCTCTCTACTTAGGCCATATAAATGAAAATATGTACAGATTCAGAGCCATGATATCTACATTATGTCTTTGAAATTGCAAGCCTAACAATGCCTAAGTAATGAGATGAAAATCAGAAGAAACTTACCTTGCAGCTGGAGATTTTTCTGTGAGTTAGAGCCTAGTTCAGACTGCTGTGATATTCTGGTCAGCTTCCTCAAGTTCTCAGAAAGCTAAAGCAACCCTTAACTTTAGTTATGGATGGTTGGAATTCTCTGGAGCAGTCAAGATGCAAAATTCTGATTTTTGAAATGGAGAGTGGTGAAGATTGTATTACAGTTTGAAAACAGGAGTTGGGAAAGCTTCTATGTGTATACTAGAAACTGTATGGATGATTTGGCCAATAAATGCACAAGAAAAGTTAGAGTTTGGATGCAAAAATCAGAAACTAGCAGGTTTTGGTGTTTGTGTTGCAATTTCAGGTTCTTGGGAATTTTCCGCAAGGTTTCAGAGCTTTTTTGAATCCTCTTTCGGTTTGCAAATGAAGTTTAATTTATAGGAAAAGGATTTAGAGGCTTGGAGAAATCAGGAGTACAACCATCATGTGTTATGGATTGTTGACTTGTTTTTGAAGCAAGTTTAGACAAGCATGGTTTCAAGACAAGGTAGGGTGGTTAGCAGGTTTAAACACGCCTAATCTGAGTTTGTAGGCATGATTTATGGAGAAGTACATTCAGAAACAAAGTAAAGTATGGGCTCAAAATAAACTTTTTACAAAAGTTTGCTTTTCAAGGACAACATTGGTACTTTTATGCCACACGTGGGAAGATCTTTTTGATAAAGGCTTAAACATTGGGATAAAGACTCAAAAGTTGGTGTAAGCATTAAATTATGATGAGATTTAACAAACAAGAAAGCCTGCAACATGAGATTATGTAGCATAGCTTGAAAATGGATCAGAAGTTCAGCATAAACGTAACTTAGAACAAATGTCCAACTTCTGATCTTTGATTCTCCCTGCCCCAGCATGATCTGAAGGAGTTCTCAGACTTTTCAAAGGGCTTGTAACATGCTTTATAATCCCTCATTGAATTATTTTTGCAAACTATGATTGTACCTACGGGAAAACTAGTCCAGGAGTTCTAATCAAATTCTGACTTGGAAATGTTCAGAATTTACTAAGTGTCTTAGTTTCATGGACGTGTCTTCAAGGATTTATAACTTGAAATCCCAGCATTTCTAGGAGGAGTTATGTTCTGCAATTTTTTAGATCTCATTGAGATCTACAACTTCTGTGTCAGAAGTTCTTCCTGAATCATCTTGCATCATGATGAAAATCTGGCCAAAAGATCTGAACTTATCATATTTTCTTAACACTTAGAAAAATTTCTAAGTGTCTAGAACTTTGACTTTTCCAAATTAATTTTGATCTTTTGATTTTTTTTGATGAACCAACTTCATATTCTAACATGTCTTGATGAAATGTGATTCTTGAAACTTAATTTTGATCAAAAAGTCAAAGTTTGACTTTTTAGTGTGCATTTTGACCATTTTTCCCTTGTGCCAATTCTAAACCTAAACTGATGTATCAGTGCTGCAAACTTGAGTCATGGAACATCTTGTGAGAAAATTCTTGAGAAATGAGAGGGAAAATTTTGGGATACAACAATTTCCCTTTGATATCATAAATCTATGACCATTGTAAATGACAACATTAGGACTTGAGTTTTCCCTTAGACTTTGTCATCCCTTTTGCATTGGATTTAAAACTAAAACATCTTTTTCTTATCAAAAACTTCAAAATACTTAACAAATAAATATGTGAATCGTATGAAGTTGAGTCTTATGGAAAATAATGAGGAGGTACATTCTAAAATTTATTCTTTCTTCCGTTTCTGGACTTTATTACGATTCAATTTGCAAACAGTTTTCACAAATAAATGGAAAAGTAGTAAGTGTCCCTCCATTGGGATCCATTTTCTATTATCCCAACAAAACACTCAACCACTCCAACGTATTTTTCCTTCGGTATTTTCTTTTGAAAATATTTTCATAAAAAAGGAGATTTTATTTCCATTCCGTGCAATACGACGCATAAGTCTCCAAAGGTCGATCAAAAAATGTCAACTGCTAGAATGTAAATGTAACATCATCAGGTTAAAAAACACAAACAGAGCAATTATTTTTCAAAAGAACTATGGTGCTCTGATTCCCTATTGCATGACGATGATACGTAGGCACGGGATTTCAAAATCGAGGCGAGCGCAATAATTTAAAACTTTCCTTTTTTGTTATTTAACAATTCATTCATGCATTCACTTAGCTTGTAAGCTTTAAATGTAACAAACCCTTTGATTAGAACAACAAAAGTGGATCATGTGGAGTACCATAGATATGAGGGGTCCTAATACCTTCCCCTTGCGTAACCGACTTCCTTACCTTTTTATTTTGTTGCGAGACCTTGCTCTTGCCCACTTGAGGTTTACTCAAAGTTTTTCTTTCTCTACTTTGGGATAAATAACATTCGATGACTTCATTGTGTTTGATATTTTTTCCCGATAGTGAGAATACTAAACTCATATCTCGGAATTGTTCGATCAATTCTAACTCGCACACCATAAGCATCGACATATGCAATGACTTCTTACTCAAAGCATCTGCCACAACATTTGCTTTACCAGGGTGGTAACTCAAATCAAAATCATAATATTTCAACAATTCAAGCCATCTTCTCTGCCTCATTTTCAATTCCTTCTGATCAAACAAGTATTTCATATTCTTGTGATCACTGAACACATTGAATTTGGAACCAAACAGATAATGTCTCCAAATTTTCAACACATACACTACAATTGCCAACTCTAAGTCATGCACAGGATAATTCCTTTCATGAACGCTAGGTTGTCTAGAAGCATAAGTAACAACTTGATCATTATGCATCAGCGCACCACCAAGACCCATCTTGATGCATCATAGTACATCACAAAAAGCTCACTTGGATCAGGAAAAACCAACACTGGAGCCATTGTGAATTTGTTCTTTAGCTCCACAAAACTCTCTTCACACGCGACATCCCACACATAAGCTTGACCTTTTCAAGTCAATTGAGTTAAAGGTAATGCTAACTTAGAAAAACCTTCAATAAACCTGCAATAATAACCTGCCAAACTAAGAAAACTTTGTATTTCAGTAGCAGACTTCGGAGTTTCCCACTATAACAAATCATTAACCTTAGAAGGATCCACATAAATTTCACCACTAGAAATCACACAGCCAAGGAAACTCACTTCCTTCAAACATAACTCACACTTTGACAACTTTGCATACAACTTCTTCTCTTTCAACATAATTCACAAAATGTTCAACATGTGTTTCTTCTGATTTAAAATAGACTAGAATATCATCAATGAAGACCACCCCAAACTTATCAAGATATGAATGGAATGTTTGATTCATATAATCCATGAAAACAGATGGTGCATTAGATACACCAAACGATATTACAGTGTACTCATAATGATCATACCTTATTCTGAAGGCCGTCTTCAGAATATCATCTAGTTTAACACGAATCTGATGATAACCAGACCTTAAATCAATCTTGCTAAATACACGAGCACCTACTAATTGATCCATCAAATCTTTTATTCTCGGAAGTGGATACTTATTCTTAATAGTCACCTTATTCAACTTCATGTAGTCCACATACAACCTCATACTACCATCTTTCATTTTAAATAACAACACAGGAGCATCCCTGGAGAAACCCTCGGTCGAACAAACTTCTTCTCAAGTATTTCTTCCTATTGCTTATTCAATTATCTTAACTATAGTGTTGACATCCTATAAGAATTCATTAACACCATACTAGTACCTGGTACTAGGTCGATGGCAAACTCTACTTCACGCTCTAGAGGTAAATCACTGATGTCATCTAGAAACACCTCTATAAATTCACAGACAAGAGGTACGTTAACACTTGTGGCTTCTTGATCAACTTGAAATGATGCAAACATTGCAACATCAAAGCTTTAACTTCTAAAAGTGTTCCTATTTGCTTAGCAGACAAAAACGTAAGCTCTCCACTATCACCAAACTTAGGAAACCTCATAGTCTTATTATAACAATTAATATGAACATAGTTGAACTCCAACCAGTTCATTATAAGGATAAAATCAATTTAGTACAAGGGGGCACACAAAATACATCATAAAACTCTTATCAAAGATAGTTAAAGGACAACTTGGACAGACATAAGAAGTAGTAACTGAACCCTTCTCAGGAGTATCTATCACCATACTACCCTTCATGGAAGACAATTTCAATCCCAACATCGTGGCGCATTCAAGCGAAATAAACGAATGAGTAGTACTAGTATTAATAATAGGTATCAACGCCTCATTCTTAATAAGGCAACTACTTCAAATCAGATTATCCTTCTCGGGGACCTATGAACCACTCAAAGCAAACACTCTGCCATTAGTCTGAGCAGCAGTAGCAGTCTTCTTTGGCTTCTTACACTGGGTACGAATATGACCCTATTCACCAAATTTGAAACAAGTTGGAACTTCATTCTTACACTAAGAAGCATGATGACCTGCCTTACGACATTTGTAACATCTCAACAGTTTATTGTCGCAACTATCAGCATGGTGGCCTTGCTTGCCACCATTAAAACACTTGATCGAAGAGAGAGCTCCTCCCCCACTTGACTTCTTCACGTCAAAAAATTTATGCTTCCCTTTGTCAACAGGAGCACTATACGGCTTACCCCGATCCTGGTTCTTCCTTTTCTTTTCATTATAAATCTTATAAAAAGAAGATTTGTCTTTAGTATCATTATCGTAGATCCTGCACTTATTCACTAGAAAAGGAAACTGGTGAATCTCTTGATATCCAATTCCCTACTTAATCTCAGGATGAAACCCATTCTCAAGCTTGATATACTTAGACACCTCAGCTTCCAGATTATTATAATGCAGATAAAACTTCACCAACTCTTCAAACCTGGTAGCATACTCAACAATAACCAAATTCCCTTGCTTTAGCTCAAGGAATTAAATCACCTTCTTGCCACACACATCCTCAGGAAAATACTTCTCCAAAAATGCAGCTCTAAAAACATCCCAACTGATTTCAGTACCTAAAATAACCATCCTATAACATGTGTTATCCCACTAGTCTTCAACCTTTTCTTCTAACATGTAGGTATCAGACTACACCTTATGCTCCTCTAAGCAAGCCATTACTCTGAAGATCTTCTCGATCTTTCTAAGCCACACCCGTGCACCATCAGGATCATGTGTTCGCTTAAAGATCGACGGGTTGTTTCGCTGGAACCTTTCTAAAGCTCGAAACTTATCATTCCCTCTAGCATTCTGGAGATTCTTCTGATTATGGGCCATTGCCTAAGCCAATGACTCCAAATCCTCAACAATCGCATCATTGTTTCTTCCTCCAGCAATTTCTCTCGGTATATAGGAAAACATCATTTGAGGAACGAAATATCGATTGTGTTTACACACAAATCGATCACCCGGATATAGACATCATAAAAAAACCTGGCTGGACAGACCAACCTTCTCTGATAACACTACTGTACTACCCTTCTAAACCCCATAATTAAATCATAAATAAATTAAGAATAATTCATTTAACATCACAACTCAAGGGTGTCACACTTCATAGAAAACATCATAATAACAATCATGCTCTGTAACACGGGTTACATCAATCTTAAACATTCATACAATCATAATTCAACATATTATTTAAAGTCATCACAGTGAAAATCACCACCATAAAACAACTTCGTTCATCTTTCAAAACTCAAGTTTGATAGTCTCTGAAGCAACTCGAGAAAATAATTCTCTCAAAACAAATAATGAAATCGCCATCAGACATTTACTTATCCTGAGAAGGGAAAGGAAAACATTAAATAAAACCTGAAGAGGGTGAAATCACGGTCTCACGATTGAAAGATTGGGTAAGGGAGTCAATTACGTGAGGGGAAGGTATTAACACCCTTCACATCCGTGGTACTCTATGGGATCCATTCTTGTTGTATAATCTAATGGGTGTGTCTGAAATCTAAAAGCTAATATGTATACAGATAGCATAAATGAAAAGGCTTATATACAAAAAAAATATTATTAGTTGTGCTTTCAGCGGTTGTGAACCTTTATGCCTACGTACCACCGACCGTGCAATGGGGATCTAGGCACTCATAGTTCCCCTTAAAAGTTTTGGTTGGTTGCATGTTTTTTTATGGATAATGCCATGTTTGCATCCTTGCGGTTAGGATTGCAACTCGTGCTTGGTGTTGCACCTCATAAGAGACTCGTGCTCGACCACTCACGCAGTTAGCATTTTCAAGTTGCTCGAACTGGAAACAACATACCCTTATCAAAAAGGCTTTAAAAGAAAAAGTCCAGAGACAAAAAAGAGTTTGCATTAGTGGGTGGTTTTTACTTTGAAAAAAGTTTTGAGTCATGTTAGAAGTATTTTATGAATTTTCTAAAGGAAAAAGTTTTAGTCTTAAAAGGGATGCCAAAAGAAAAATCTAACAAAAGGGGAATGTCAATCCTACTTGTTGTCATGCTTATGGACCTAAAGTTGGGATCAAGGGAATTCTACCTAATATTTGCATACATGGATATCAATCCTAAGGTCTAATTATCCTATGGGGAGCATGTGAACACACACAAAATAGAGAAACAAATGCAAGCAATCAAGCACTTAACCAAGATATGAAAGCAAGCAAAACAATCACATGAGAAGTATCCACTTACTTAATTAGCACACACGAAACCATGAAATCATGTCATTAAGGTAGGAAAGGGAGGGGGATAACACCTAACTATGATATCATGTCATCAATGTAGGATAGGGGATGAGGACACCTAACAATGATATTAAGTCATCAAGGTAGGATGAGGGAAGTTCTTAACCATGATATCGTGTCACCGAGGTAAGAAGTATAAAGGAAAATTGAGTCTTAACCAAGACATCAAGTCATCTAGGTAAGAAATAGGGGGAGGGGGACATACTCTTAATCATGGTATCATATTACCAGGACATGAAGTAAATAATAGGGGGCGTCAAATCTTAACCAAGACATTACGTCATCTAGGCAAGAGAAGAGAAACGATGTATCTCCAAAGAAATTAAGCACCTAACCATGATATCGAGTCATCAAGGTAGGAGATAGAAGACGGTATAAAATCACACAAAGCATCAACATTGACCAACGTGAGCTAGAGACAAATCATGGGGGTTTATTATAAACCCTCAGTTCCACTTGATCGACTCGATGACAAGAGCGAGCATAATTCATAGCATCGACGTACGACGTGAGCTACGAACGACCTAGAGACTAGAAATGGAGGGAGTCGATTGCGGACCCGCACTTCACCTTATTGCCTTCTTTGAGGTTTTAGCATTCAAATAAAAGGGAGTGGAATTTTCCTTTGTCGAGGTGTTTTGAACACAAAAAAACATAAACATCGCCTCACTTGAGGACTTTAAACAAGTTTTCCCTCCTAAAGTAGGGACTCCCAGTCATGCATCTCTATTCCTACTTCTCATGGCAAGGAAAGCGGGAAACAATGCAGAATAAAAAATAGACAAGAGGAAATACCAAACAGATATCAATCTGTAACAAAGTGTATCAAATAAAGAAACCTGGAATACTACGTGCAAGCTAGCATCAACAAACAAATTAGACAAAATCGAGTGTTCGAAATATGGGCCAAAGCATCGACAATATTAAAATAAATCACATGTGAAATGTGTATCGGACACATCCTCACAACAATAATAAACTTGCACGAAAATACACATCCAGATAAAAACACAAGCAATGTATATTCCTCATAACATGAGAATCACAAATCGAACGCGTCGGAAGCGAACTCAAATCCATAAGGAAAGTGAGATAACATGCTTTTCAATCGAATAATCAAATGTTAATTAATCGATTGAAAGCTCTCTTGAAATGCCTTGCACAAGTTAACAAAATCGTTAGAAAAAACAAGGAGGCATAAACGAAACCAAGTATTCACATAACAAGTTAAATTAAGATTGAAACATGAAGAAATGAGATGCAAACACACATTTCAACATCAAAATGAAATTTTGGGCAGCAACACATTAACATGTGCAAGTGTGCAAAAAGTCGGAATAAAATCGATCTGAATTGGTACTGGTGGCCACCAAACGTACCAACAAGCTCAAATAAGTAATAAATGTGAATTAAATCACAATGTAGGCATCACCTACCATCTCTGGGCAACAACTTCGCACTTTACGAAATGCACGAAAAGTCATCTAAAAAACAAATGAAATTGATACCGGTATTCAACCAAATATGCTAACAAGCTCAAGTATGAATTAATCATGAATTAAAACTCAAAGCGCATGCAAAAGTCAATTTCCGGAAAACTTGAATCACTTAATGAAATGCATAAAAAGTTGATTTTAAATCGATCAAAATTGATACCGGTATCAAGCAAATAGCACCACAAAGCGACCTATGAATCGAACAACCATTAGAACTCAAATTGCACCATGTTTGTGAACTCCAGGCAACCATGTATCAAGTGTCGAAGCTTGCTAAAAATTGGTTCGAAAATAATGTTTCAATGCATAAAATCTAAGCATCGATACATGAACAACCTCACAGAATTCATAAGTTGATTATATTCAAAAATTCAGCACCGGTAACAACAATTCCAAGCATCGAAACTGAAATTAATTACGCACCGAAAACAACTAAATGCTTCGAAATTTGATCCTGATTCATGAATTTAAACAAATTTCACCAAGTACTAAATCAGATTCAAATTGACACGTGAATCACAACATAATTGGACAAAAATCAATTTCGAAGCGTAAACCAAAATACATGAGCAAAATTAGTTTTCGACGCGTAGCATTCAACAAACAACAACAATTACTGCATTAAAATACGAGATTCAAACAATTATCCACACATAATCAACCAATTCCACATTTGTTCATGATTAAACTTCAATAACCAAACAAATCTAAAAAAAATCAATTAAACTTGATTCAACATGATCAATTAATTCACAAAAACGTGATTCAGTTCATGTTGAACAACACAAATTCAAGTTGAATCCATAATTAAATCAAGATCAAATCTAAACATAACAATTGAATCAAGGAATGATAAGAAATTAACGAAACAATGTCGGAACTTGGATCGTAAGTGCGATCGGTAAAAGAGGTCGGAGGAGGAAGATCTGGCGACGCAATCGATGGTAGAGGGATGTCCATACGGTGCAGACTGGATGTGCGAGAGGAGAAGCATAGGGAACGGTATGGTTCAAGGAGACTAGCTTGAGGTGCATGCGAGCGGAGGAGAGGGGCGACCAGGGAGGTGCTTGGCGACGACAGTGTGTCTGGCGAGGAGAGGGGTTTCCAGCGAGCAAGATTTGAATGGAGGAATGGATTTTAAGTTTTGTGTGGACTGTGAAAAGTGAATTTGAATTTGAATTTTGAAAATATATTGGAGAGGCTCTAAAACTGAATTCTCAGCTTAATTCATGTATCAGTCGATATCGAATCCCCAAGCTCATGACTCTTAGTGCATTGTCCTGACGTGCGACTTAAAGCAAAGTTATCAATGACAAAATTCATGTTGTGGTGCCGAAAGAATCATCCTGATACGATATAAATTGAGCAAGTTACGATGTTCTAAACGGCGAGAACTCGGTGTAAAAACTCACTTTGCAGTTTTTTCCAGCTTATTTTATGTACTGTTCGCGAACAAACCACCAACTCATGACGTTCAGTTTGAAATCTTGACGCGCAACCTAAAACAAAAACATTTCCGATGAAATTCATGACATCGTGCCGAAAGAATCACCCCAATATGATAAAAATCGAGAGAGTGGTGATTTTCAAACAATGAGAAATAGTGGACTTATTTTGCTGCATTGAAAATTTTAGCTTATTTTCATGTGCACTTTAGGAAGCAAGCCGTAAACTAAAGCCTTCGGAACACAATCCGATCTCGGGACCTGAAGCAAAGTTGTAGCTAACAAGATTTGTGATCTCATGCTTCGAGAATCGTTTTGAATTGATAAAATTTTATAGAGTTATTAATTTTGCAACGGCGAGAAACAGTCCAACAGAAAACCACTTCGGGGTGTGATTTTCTCAAGTAACTCGCTTCTGCAAAGAATTAACTTTCGGCTCAAACATACAAACTGAATATAAAATCAAGAAAATTTTTTAACCTAAAGAACCACTCAAAAACATCGAACCGGGTGAAAGTTATGAATTTTTGAACATTTGAAAAACAGTTGTTGTACCCCAAAATTTGCCCTCTCATATTTCTCAAGACATTGCAAGAAAAATCTCCAAGTGGCTCAAGGTTGCTCAAGAGTTGGACAGTCAAGTTACCTCCTAAGGCAGTCAACCCCAAATTAGGGTTTTGTGTTGCATCAAGATCTTTGATTAAAAATGACCTCAAGTGTTCCCCAATGTCCTAATATGTTCTCAAGGTCATCCATGTCAAGTTTCAAGCCTTGCAGAGGAAGTTTGCTCAGTCAATTGCTCAAAAGGTCCAAAAATCGACTGTGCTAGGGCAAAAGTCAACTGTGACCCAAATACAGTCAAACTTCAATATTTTTTTTCAACATTCTCATTTTAAAGGATATTTCATCATTTGATCAAGGTTTGATCATGATTCATCAAGGATTGCTCAAAATTCATCAAGATTCAAAAGTTGCTAAATTAGGGTTTTGCAGGAAAAGTCAACTCAACTTTGACCAAGCATAACGTTCTCATACTTTATGAGAAATGACCCATCCAAAGCTCATTTTGAATAGGATGCAAAATTCTACAATCCATCTTAATACCCCAAGATCAAAAAAATGCACTCACAAGAAGTTATGAATTTGGACATTATAGGTCATTTTTGAAGGTCAACAAAAACACCTTTTTTGCCAAAGCTTATAACTTGATCATGGTATATCAAAATGAGATGATACCAAAAGGGTTGGTTAGAGGACATCTCAAGATTTCTAAAAAGTCAGATAACACATCCAAAAGTTCAAAATTGAAGAAGTTAGGCATTGTTGAAGTTGGACATTTTTGCAAAATTGCCAAAAGTCAACCATCCCCAAAACTTCAAATTGTTTCAAATGGGCCCATTCTTTTCCACTTGATTTGACCTTGCATCATTGCCCACGTGTCCTAGCTTCATCCATGAGCCCATATCTTATTTTTATTATTTTATTTGATTTTTTATTTAATTTATTCATTTTAAATCAAATTAAATCATATAAAATCCAAAGCTTTGATTACCTAAGATTTTTTGGCTGTTTCAGGTTGTAATTATCATCATTACCATCATCAAACTCGAATCATACAATATCATGTGCAAAAAGATTGAAAATTGGCAAATTTGGCAAGTTGTAAAGAGTGAATCAAATCAAATTCCAATGCATTGATTTAGAGAGATTCAATCCAAAATTGTTACCCTAATACATTCCATTGTACATAAGCAAGAAAAAAGAATCGAAATAAGGGTTGGAAAGTGCAGGCATAGGCAGAACAGAAATTGGAAAAGTCACAAAAAGTTGGAGATTGAATCCATAGCTAGAGGCATTTTCAGAAGCTGAGACCGGTCCCAATCTCTTCCTGGGTGTTCACACAAGCGATTTGGATCAAAAGCTAGGTTGCTCATACGCCGAAACACGCTGTAAGTCCCTCGTTACCTAGCTCTGTTCTTGGATTCAATTTGATCCATTCTTGCATCATTTGAACAAACTAACTGCATATTTGTGATCTTCATAACATTTCAAATCTTTTGGCATTATTTAATTTTGTTTACATGACCTGTATAACAAAACACCATAGCTAGGGTTCTTGGAGCTTTTTTGGGCATTTTTATTTCAGGGATAATTGTCCACCAAGAAGGGCATGGTTAGGACCGGGAGGTTGAGACGAGCATGACCATGCCCTTGAAATACATTTTTGTGGCTCGTAGCAAGTTTTGGAGATGGCCTGGCTTATAGCTATGGACTTCTGTCCGTTGGTATAGGTCTGAATTGTTTTAGCCACGGACATGAGGTTGAAGATGATGCGTGGCGCCCCATCGTTGGCCCATTCAAATCACGCGCGCATATTTTTTGTTCTGACCAATAATCATTGTTTTGTTTTATTATATTTTATTTGTATTATATTAACAAACAAAGCCAAGTGGTGTAGTGGCAAGACAGGCGTTCAAGTATCCATCAGGACCTGGGTTCGAATCCCAGGTCCTTCACTTCTTTGATATTTTTCTGTTTCAGATGATAACATGCCTATCTCAAGCGTGCAGCTCACCATGGACCATCAATCATCCAATTGCCAGATGGCCAAAGGCCAAATCTGATGGTCAAGCGTTGGGGGCCTACATAGACACCAGATCACCAGGAGTCAACAAGGGCCAGCACTTTTTGGGCCTTCCAATTGTTGTTCAAACTCCTAAATCAGGCCCATACCCCCCCCCCCCCCCTTTCTCTCATATTATTTTGTTTATTTATTTTATTTTATTAATTGCTTAATTATTTCTATTAATTTACTAATCAATTAAAAAATTCCTTTCTTTATAAAAATAAAACCACAAAAATATTTTCTTTTATCAAATCAAATTTTAAGTTTAATTTTATTAATAAACACTAATTAAATTAACTTAGGTTTTAATTAGAATAACTGTAACATATTTTTGTAAATAATTGAAATTAAATTAGACTTAATTAGGTTTTACAAACTCAATTAATTTTTATTTCTTTCTTAAAATAACAAAAAAAAACCAAAAATAATTTATTTTTATTAATTAATTAATTTATTTAATTTAGTAATTAATTTAGGTTAATTTCTTTCATAAAATAAAAAACCACAAAAAGATCTTTCTTTAACAAAAAGGGTCAAAACCCTAGAACTTTGCGCCCGATTTAATTTCCCGCACACGATTTATTTATTTATTCAATATTGTACTTGCTCCTGGATTGTAATAGCTTAATAGGACTTTTATTATTTTTTATGGCTTTATTTATTTTTAAAGGGTTTGTCTTTGGCGATGTAAATACCCGACGCCTTGTAATTTAAATTCCGCAATTTATTTTCCGCAATTTATAAATTGTTAGATGTTTGATAATAGGATGACATGACAAGACTGAATGTTTTAACCTAAAATCAACTTAGATCACCCTTAACATGTACAAAGATAAAATTAACTGAAAACGACACACTCGCACATGCGCACTCTTAGGGTACACCCCACTTGGTTGCCTTCGTACGCGGTCATTGAGTATAGGTCACTTTAGAGGTCTCCCTCTTGTCTGAAAGATCATAGTCGCCTCGAAACGGTTGCCTCAGATATTGTTGCCTCAAACAAATGATCTAAGACATTAGGGTTACCGCTAAGGCGTCCTAACATTGCTTTAGTGACCGCACGTCCCTCATTCGAATTGACCCTCAAACTCCAACGACGGTGCTACCTACTCATCAATAGTAGGATAGCATTGTCTAAAAGGAAGATAGCATTGAACGATTCTTTTTTCGAGTAGGTAGATGGTTCTTAGATACTTTCTCATTCAAAAACAAAACCTTTTCACACTTACACTTTTCGAACAAAGTTTTCAAAAACACTTCATACACTCTTGAGGACAGAAGCAAGAGTTAAATCGAAGTTTTCAAACAAAAACTTTTTTTCAAACCCACAAGCACAAAGAAAGCAATATTTTGAAAACAATATGAGCAAGTACCTAAGAGCCCATGGATAACCACGGATAGAAAGGGTGCTAACACTTTCCCTTTCTATAATCTACCCCCCGAACCTGAGAAATATCTCGAAAAAGGAATTTTTCTGTGCTTTTTTCCTTTCCTTGTTGGATAAAATAAAAGTCGGTGGCGACTCTTGCTTACCGCGATATTTTGGGAAAACAAACGCAAAACGCAAACCAGCATTCCAAAAATAGTCAGTTCTTCCCACCGTATCACATAACTGACGACTCTGCTGGGGAAGCTTTTAAGTGGGGTGTACCTCAGGAATAGTTCATAATGTTTTCAATTGCTTGACTTGTATGCTTTATCTTTGTGGGCTTGAATAGGAGTTACTATAGATCCTAACCTGAATCTGGGGATACCCTTTAGGTAAGTAGCAATAAACTATGAGGGAACTGTACGACGTAGACCGATACGGTTGAAGCAGTAGCTACATTGGTGTGGCACTTTAGTATGTACCGATATCCCTTGTGGCGCAACGAGGAGAATATGGGTCTGCTAAGGGGTCATTAAGCACCAACTGACCTTAGAACCTTTAAATTGACCAACTTGGCCATAGAACAGTAGCAGTATGCTACACTCATCAAGACTAAACTCTCGCGATGATTCCGGCTGCAAGAAAAGGTTGCTAAACTGGAATTATGACCGATCGAGGGTAGTTAGTGATATTGAGATCTTCTAGAACCCGGTTACTATTTCTAGGACAAGTTTAAACCAACTAAACTGAAAGAGGGTCATACCTAAACTCCTTGCCAGCCTGAAATATAAGGGCTCTCTGTGTGACTTGTGTGCCTTTACCATGTTTTCTATTTATGGATACTTGTGGTGTGTTTTCTATCATGACATCATGGCATCATGACATTGCATGCATCTTGCATTGGACTAACCTATTTCAAAGACAGGAGGGATTCATCTTTGTTCTGTTTTGTAAGTCATGGCACCCATGCGTAGAAACACCATTCGGATCAACTTTGTCCAGGTTCCCACTCTGCTAAAAGAATTGGTTGCAAAGATGTCAGATACTACTTCCTTTATCAGAAGACATGGTCACCTCTTGGGTTTGGTCACTTCCAAGATGGATGAGCAGATGTTGAGTGTCTTAGTCCAATTCTTTGATCCACTGTACCATTGCTTTACTTTTCCGGACTACCAGCTTGTCCCTACCTTGGAAGAGTTCTCTGATCTACTGGGTATCTCCATTCTAGAGCAAACCCCGTTCACAGGTTGGGAGAAGATCCTTAGGCCGGAAGAGATTGCTTCAGCCCTCCATTTGACAACGGCTGAGGTAATGTCTAATTGGGAAACTCGTAGTGGAGCAAAGGGCTTTTTGACTAAATTCTTGGTTGGTAAAGCTAATCATTTCTGGGACAGTCTAGACTTCCAGGAATTTGAAGACATTCTGGATCTGCTCATATATGGTTTGGTGCTATTTCCTAACTCCGATTCCTTTGTTGACGTGAATGCAGTAAAGATCTTCATTTCCGGTAATCCTGTGCCCACTCTCTTAGGTGACATTCTTCATTATGTTTATGCTCGTACTGCTCGAAAGTGGGGAACCCTTATGATTTGTGCTCCATTGCTAGCGAGGTGGTTTATTTCTCACCTTCCCTAATCAGTTCTAAAGAACAAGGAAGGCATGGGCTGGGCCTACAGGATTATGTCTCTCTCTCATAATGACATCATTTGGACTATTAAGGGTATGGACGAGGTGGCTATTATTGATCGTTGTGGGGAATACCCCAATGTTCCATTGATAGGAACCAATGGAGGGATCACTTATAATCCGTGCTTGGCCTTAGGTCAGTTTGGGCGAGCTAGAAGGGAAGGACCTCATGAGTTGCTAATGCCTAGTATTGTCTTTGACTTCCAAGGGGATAATGACGAGCAACGCTGCAAATTCATAAGAGCTTGGGATAGAGTGCACAAGTATGATCCACATGAGCTGGGTGTAAAGACTTCTCTTCCAATGGAGCCATATCTTTGGTGGGTTCGCATACGTGCCCAAAAGCTGGGAATGCCCTATGAAGCTGTCTTGCCTATCATTGTTGAAGTTGCTGATGAGGAAGGGGTTCCTCCTACCATCCTCCATCCTTACATGCCTACTGACATAGGGGCATTGAAGAGGTCCTAGATGCAGCTAAGGGAAGAGTGGGATACTTACAAAGAAAAGTATCACGAGCAAGAGCAAAAGATTCAGAAGTTGATAAGGCAGCTGGAGAACGAGCGGATCCTCAACTACTACGTCAGCACCAAAGGCAAACGACCATGGGAGCGCTGATTGTCTTTTGATAATTTCTAGTTTTAATTTACTTTTCATTTTTTATTTCTTGTAACGCCTTAAAGGCATCTGTTGAACAATTAATTTCAAGTTTATCTAATAAAATTGTGTTTCATTTCTTGTTTACGAATTTGAATCTCTCGACGTCTTTGAAATCATATCATACGCATATCATTCCCATGCACCTCATAACAGGTACCCTTATAGGTTTTCTCATCTTCTTCGCTGTTTATTTCAGCATCATGTCTTCTGAACCATCAATTGAACAAGCAATCAAGGCTCTGCAAGGCCAAAACGCCCAGTTCCAGGAATTGTTCATGAGTTTGGCTAAGGGTAAGAAAGATCTGAAGACCCTTATCTTGAAAGAGAAGAAGAAGAAGAAGAAGAAGAAGAAGAAGAAGAAGACGGTCCTATTTAATATGGGTCGCAAATTCGGAAACGATTTGCGAGAAGAGGTTGATTTGACCCCCTCATCTGGAGGGAAATATAATCAGGAATAAAGGAGGGCTCCCAGCCTTGTGGTTTCCGACAACGAGACTGACTTCGACGAAGACCAGTATCCTCCGGCTGAGGATAGATATAAGCAACTGGAAGACCGGTTGAGTGCGATGGAAGTTCAGAAGGTGCCTGGTCTGGACTTTGGAGATTTGGGTCTGTCATATGGGGTGGTAATTCCCCACAAGTTCAAAGCACCATCCTTTGCTAAGTACGACGGGGTTTCTTGTCCAAAACTGCACCTCCGTTCGTATGTTAGGAAGATTCAGCCATACACCGCTGACAAGAACCTTTGGATCTACTTCTTTCAAGATAGTATCTCAGGGACTCAGCTTGAATGGTTTTACCAGCTAGAAGGAGCCAGTATCCGTAGTTGGGAAGATTTGGTTGCTGCTTTCTACAAGCAGTACCAATACAATGCCGACCTCGCTCCCACGCGTACCCAACTTCAGGGTATGTCTATGGGTGCAGGCGAAGGTTTCAAAGATTATGCTCAGAAGTGGAGGGACCTCGCTGGAAGAGTGCAACCACCCTTGGATGATAGGGAGCTAGTAGATATGTTTCTGGGGACCTTGTCTGGTCCGTATTTCAACCATCTGATTGGAAGTTCTTCGTCTGGGTTTACGGAGCTGATTATGACCGGGGAAAGGATTGAGGTCGGTATTAAATCTGCAAGATACAGAAGGGTGCTTCGTCAAGAACCAAGAAGAAGCCTTTTAAGAAGGAGTCCAGTGCTGTTTACAGTTCAAGAAGCCAGAATAGACCTGAACGCCGCCAAGCTGTTAATGCGGTTGTTATATCAAGACCTGCTGGTGCTCCTCAGCGGAACACTCAGCCAAGGGCCGAGAGACCGTGAAGACAATTCACTCAGCTCAATATGACTTTATCCCAAATTTTACTGCAGTTATTCAAAACCAACTTGGTGATTCTGAAGGAGGCCCCAAAAACCCCCAACACTGCATCACCCATGTATGATCCGAATGCCCGTTGTGCTTTTCACTCTGGTAGCCCGGGGCATGATACGGATAATTGCTGGGTCTTGAAGAACAAAGTACAGGACTTGATTGATGCGAAGGAGATTGAATTCGAAGCACCTGAAAGACCTAATGTTGTGACTGCTCCTATGCCCAAGCATAGAGTGAATGCTATAGATGAAGACTCGTTTGTGGTTTTTGTGAAAGACATTGTTACTCCCTTGATGACTGTGAAGAAAAACCTTTTGTTAGCCGGTTTACTTCCGGGCTGTGATGAAGGTTGCCGTATGTGTTCTGTCCTACCTACCGATTGCCATCTTTTGAAGCCAGGTGTCCAACGTCTGATGGATAATAAATAAATTTTGTTTGAGAAGACTTTTGTTCCTTTGGTTCCTACTTAAGAAGTTGCTATCATCACCATTTTCGACAATTCTTCCAAGGCTTCCTCGAGAAAGCCTGTTAGAATTACATCTGTTCCAAGAATTGCACCATTGATCATCACTGTTCCTGGGCCTATCCCCTATACATCCAATAAAGCTGTCCCGTGGCATTACGGGGCCGACGTTTATTATCACGGAGTTAAGCAAGACTTGAGTGCTGAAGAGTCTGATACTAACATCAGCAATATTGTTGGACCTGCTAAAGTCACCCGTAGCGGGAGGCTTTTCTCCCCTAATATCTCTCCACCAACTATTCGGAAACCTGTTGTTATTACACCTGCCAGTGTACCTAATATTGTTCCTGCTCAAGTTCCTATTCTTACCCCTGTTGCCGAGTCATCTTATACTCGGGGCAAAGGGATCACCGATGAGCCTTCCCGGACGGAGGCACCGAAGAAGATTACCATTGAAGCCTCTAGACAAGAGATGGAGGAGATTTTAAAGATCATCAAAAAGAGTGACTACAATGTAGTCGAGCAGCTGGGGCAAACCCCATCCAAAATCTCTATGTTGTCTCTATTACTTTGCTCAGAAGCCCATGCCAAGGCTCTGATTACTTTCCTGAAAACTGCGCACGTGCCGTAAGAAACATCAGCTGATCAGTTTAAAGATTGCGTGGCTAGTCTGACTGCTGATAATGGGTTGGGTTTCTCTGACGCCAACTTGACCGCTAAGGGGAAGAATCACAATGACGCCCTGTATGTCTCCATTGAATGCAGGGGCACTACTCTTGCTCACGTATTGGTGGATACCGGGTCATCGTTGAATGTTTTACCTAAGAAGGCTCTAGACCGGTTAGACTGTGAAGGGTTGGCGCTGTTTGTAGTCAGGGATTTTGATGGGTCCAAGAGAATGGTACACAGAGAAGTGGATATTCCGATTAAGGTTGGTTCTCAAGTTTTCGCCTCTACATTCTATGTGATGGACATTCGGCCATCTTATTCATGTTTGCTGGGTCGTCCATGGATCCACAAAGCTGGTGCAGTAACGTCTACGCTCCACCAGAAGCTAAAGTACCCAGTGAAAGGGAAAATTGTGACAATGCAAGGAGAAGAGGAGTACATGGTGAGACACCTCAACTCTTTCCGATATGTAGAAATGGATGGGGAGTTCATTGAGACCCCATTTCAGCATTTTGAAGAGGTTCCCCAGACGCTGGCATCAACTGAGACTGTTGTTGACGATCCTCCTATGAAGATGGCTTCCTTCAAGGATGCCCGGGCTGTTGTTGAGAAAGGTGGGTGTGCAAATTGGGGCCAACTCCCTGATTTCTCACATAAGACTAACAAATTTGGTTTGGGTTTCACTGCAGAAGCTCAAAGGGCTGTTCGGAGTGCATGAATTGGAAGACCTCCCTTGTTTATCAGCAATTCAGGAGTGAATGCCATTGAAGACGATGTTGAAGAATCTGAGTTCGACAGTTGGATCTATCCTACTACTGCTGGTGGACTAAGCAACTGGACAGCAAAGGACTTCATCCCAATTTATTTTGTTACCCAGTAATGAGACTTTTTTTTGTAACAGACAATATTTTAAACTTTACGGCCCAGTGTCTTACCCGGGGCACCGTGGCTTCATTTGTGAGGGCTTTATGTGTGTCATCTACATATATCATTAATAAAAGCATTGGACATTTCTTGCATTTCAAATTTTGCGTTCCTTATTTTTCTTTTATTATATATTGCAAAACAGCTATTTTACACACACTCACATATACAGGTCTACATCCACTCTGGATCTCACTGGTAATAACTCCTCTACTGCCGGTTATGACTTCGAAAGCCCGATCAACTTAGCCGAAGACGAAGGTGAAGATGATTGCGAAGTGCCTGGTGAACTTGCTAGACTATTTCTCCAGGAAGAGAGGGCCATACAGCCGCATGAAGAGCCAGTGGAAACAGTGAATCTGGGTACAGAAGTAGACAAGAAAGAGACCAAGATCGGTGCGGATTTGGAACCTAGTGTCAAGCAACGGTTGATTCAGATGTTGCGTGACTATGTTGAGATCTTTACCTTGTCTTATGAAGATATGCCTGGGTTGGATACTGATATTGTGGTTCACCGCCTGCCTACCAAGGAAGACTGTCCTCCAGTGAAACAGAAGGTTCGCCGAATGCGCCCGGAGATGTCTGAGAAAATTAAGGCTGAAGTTATGAAACAGTTTGACGCCGGTTTTCTAGCAGTTACTTCTTACCCTTAGTGGGTGGCCAACGTGGTTCCTGTGTCGAAGAAGGATGGTAAGGTTCGAATGTGTGTTGACTATAGGGATCTGAACAGGGCAAGCCCCAAGGATGGTTTCCCTCTACCCCATATCGACGTTCTGGTTGACAACACCGCTCAACGTAAGATCTTCTCCTTTATGGATGGTTTCTCCGGTTATAATCAGATTAAAATGGATCACGAAGACATGGAGAAGACAACCTTTGTTACTCAGTGGGGTACCTTTTGCTACAAGGTCATGCCTTTCGGATTGAAGAATGCTGGGGCAACGTATCAGCGTGCCATGGTCGCTTTATTCCATGACATGATCCATCATGAGATTGAGGTATACGTCGACAACATGATTGCAAGATCCTAGACCGAGGAAGAACATCTGGACCATCTGCAGAAACTATTTGACAGGTTGAAGTTGTACAAGCTGAGGTTAAACCCGAACAAGTGCACCTTCAGGGTGAGATCTGGTAAGCTGCTGGGTTTCGTCGTAAGCGATAAAGGTATTCAGGTGGATCCTGCAATGGTAAAGGCTATACAGGAAATGCCAGTTCCCCGAACAGAGAAAGAAGTCAGAGGCTTTTCGGGACGTCTGAACTACATCGCTCGATTCATCTCACACCTGACTGCTACTTGTGAGCCAATCTTCAAGTTACTGAAGAAAGATCAAGTGGTACGATGGAACGATGAATGTCAGGCCGCTTTCGAAAGAATCAAAGAGTATCTCCAAGAGCCACCCATTCTGATGCCTCCAGTGGAAGGGAGACCTCTGATCTTATACTTGATAGTACTCGACAACTCAATGGGGTGTGTGCTGGGTCAGCATGACGAGTCTGGCCGAAAAGAGCATGCTATTTATTACCTTAGCAAAAAGTTTACCAACTGCGAGACCCGATACTCATTGCTCGAGAAAACTTGCTGTGCTTTGGCATGGGCTGCTCGCCGGATGAGACAGTATATGCTGACTCACACTACTCTATTGATATCAAAGATGGATCCAATCAAGTATATCTTCGAGAAGCCTGCCTTGTCCAGAAGAATAGCAAGATGGCAGATGATCTTGACTGAGTATGACATCCAATATACGACCCAAAAAGCAATTAAGGGAAGTGTGTTGGCAGATCATTTAGCATATCAGGCAGTGGATGATTACCAGTCTATTAACTTTGAATTTCCGGATGAGAATATCATGATAGTGACTGACTGCGAAGAACCTGGACCGGATGAAGGACCTGAGGAAGGATCCTGATGGTCTATGTACTTTGATGGAGCTTCGAACTCTTTGGGAAATGACATTGGCGCCGTAATCATATCTCCTAAAGGCTCTCATGCTCCGTTCACCGCCTGACTATGTTTCAACTGCACAAATAATATGGCGGAGTGTGAAGCATGCATTATGGGTCTTCGAGCAGCTATTGACCTAAGGATTAAGTTTCTAAGTGTTTTCGGAGATTCCGCTCTCGTGATCAGTCAGATCAAAGGCGAGTGGGATACGAAACACCCAAATCTTATTCCTTACAATGAGTATGTGTTGACGTTGCTTCCACGCTTCGAAAAGATAACCTTTAAACACTTCCCTAGAGAGGAGAATCAGTTGGCGGACGCGTTGGCTACGATGTCTTCTATGTTCAAAGTCAATTGGGACAATGAAGCTCCTCGGATTATCATTGAAAGGTTGGACGAACCTGCGCATTGCTATGACATTGAGACTGAAGAGGTAGCAGATAAACCCTGGTTTCATGAGGTGAAGAGATAACTTGAAGCTCAGGAATACCCCGAGGGTGCATCTGTTAATGACAAGAAATTTCTGAGGAGGTTCGCGGCGAAGTTCTTCATCAGCAATGGTATCCTTTACAAGCGCAACCATGATTCAACCTTACTGCGATGTATGGATAAGAGCGAGGCAGAAAGGATCATGGCAGATTTACATGAAGGTGCCTTTGGGACTCATTCCAGTGGACATACCATGGCGAAGAAAATCCTACGGGCAGGATATTTTTGGTCCACAATGGAAGCCGACTGTTATCAGCATTCTCGGACCTGTCGTAAGTACCAAGTCTATGCTGATAAGGTGCACATACCTCCAGTACCTCTGAACGTCTTGACAACACCTTGGCCTTTCGCAATGTGGGGCATTGACATGATCGGCGAGATCAGACCTACGACATCTAACGGGCATCGTTTCATCCTGGTAGCTATTGATTACTTTACGAAGTAGGTTGACGCAACTTCCTTTGCTACAGTAACCAAGAACATCATGGCACGGTTCATTCGGCACAATCTGATTTGTCGATACGGCGTACCAGAGAGGATCATTACGGATAATGGTACGAATCTCAACAATAAGATGATCACCGAGCTCTGCTAACAGTTCAAGATACAGCATTACAACTCTTCTCCTTATCGGCCGAAGATGAATGGGGATGTAGAAGCGGCTAATAAAAATATCAAGAAGATTGTGCAGAAGATGACGGTGACATACAAAGATTGGCACGAGATGTTACCATTTGCTCTTCATGGATACCGCACCTCAGCACGGACGTCAACAGGGGCAACACCCTATTCCTTGGTATATGGTATGGAGGCCGTCTTTCCCATTGAAGTTCAGATACCCTCTCTTCGAATTATGAAGGATGCATGTTTGAGCGAGCATGATTGGATTCAGACCCGGCTTAATCAGGTGAATTTAATTGACGAAAAAAGACTTACTACTATTTGTCATGGTCAGACGTACCAAAAACAGATGATCAAGGAATTTAACAAGAAAGTTAGACGACAAGAGTATCAAGTTGGGGATCTGGTAATCAAGCGCATTATCTTACCACAAGGTGATCCCAGGGGAAAATGGACTCCTACTTACGAAGGGCCATTTGTGGTTAAGAACCTTTTCTCAGGAGGAGCTATAATTCTAACCACCATGGATGGTGACGACCCTCCTCACCCCGTCAATGCAGACATAGTGAAAATATACTACGCATAATCAAAGACCTGCTAGGTTGACTGGCCTAGGCAAAAGTAAGGGCTTCCCGACGAACCAAAAAGGTTCGGGCAAAAATAAGGGATGAAAATAAAAAAAATTGTACACCCGGAAAGTCGAAAACCTGAAAAGGCGGCTTGGGCAAAAAAGGGTATCCCGGTGGACTGAAAACCCGAAAGGGTGGTCCAGGAAAAAATTAGGGATCAAAGCGTAACACTATGTCTCATTGGATCGCCTTGAAACTAGACTTCGATATCGACTGTCAAGCTCGGACGACACTAATCAATCTGATCTACCTTCAACCAAGTAGCAAAGTGATGAGATGCTCGAGGACATAAAAGCAATAGCAGAGTTGGAACCCAATGGGATTATTCATATAGCTATTTTGTTTTCTTTTACACAAAATGTATAAACTATCTGTTCGGAGGCGTTCTCTTACTAGGACGTCAGCTTCTTGTACAAAAACGCCTATTTACAGGCCAAACTTCAAATCAATACAATTCATTTTCAAAGAAATTTCAAACTGTTTTTCCTTTATCTGTTTTGTTTTGCAAAGAACGTCCAATGTTCATTTTTGATATATGCATTTGACATTAATTGCTGCTCATAAATGTTTACATACGAAACAAAAGACGATTACTGGTAATATCAGAAACAGGGGAAAATAAAAATTATCCAAACTGTACGGTTTCTCTTTCCACCAGGTACAAGGTAAATTCAGCTGAAGAATATGGTTGAGATGCATTCACTCCATGCAGAGTAAGAAAGAGACAGTAATGTTAAACTCTCCCCAGCTGAGACTTGCAACTGTAAATGAATCGGTAATATTCTCCCCAAGCAGAGTTTATCTACCATCAAAACTGAAAAGGTTTAATATCCCCGGCAGTCTTAATATTCCCCAACAGAGTATAAGAATATTCCCCGGCAGAATACAAGATATCCCCAGTGGAGTTTGAAATTTTTTCCAGCACAGTCTGAAAAAGCTTCCCCAGTAGAACTTGGAGAATCATCCCCAGTAGCCTTTGGAAGATTATCCCCAGCAGGCTCAAAGGATTATCCCCATTAGAGCCTTAAAGATTATCCCCAGTGAAGTCGCAACTGAAAGATCATCCCCAGCGGAGTTTCTTTCCTTTCACAAACAAGAAGTCAATCTCCAACAGGATTCAGTATCACTAGCAACGGTAATTCATCCCCAGCAGAATTTATCAACGGAATCCTCTACAGAGCATCTCTTCCCCACAGAGTAATCTCCTCATCAGTATATTCCCCAACGGAGTTGTCCTCTCCCGCAAGTTTATTCTTGTAATCATCTTTGTTCGCCATCTCCAGTGGAAACGAAGAATCCAACTCTATTCTCCAGCAGCTATCCGGGATTTATTTTCCCCAGCTAAAAACATTACATTTCCATACATCATATAAGCATCATACAACACAATCTCATTTATTTTTAGAACATCTTTGCTTGACATATATCATGCATTGCATATGACTGACCTTTACCTTTCAGGAAAGATGCAGTTAAGTTCTCAGCTATGTCGAACTACTGACCAGTTCTTAAATCTCAACTGAATTAGTCTCGGTTGAATTATAAATAAGGTTCTAAATCTCGACAAATTTCCTCTGTCGAAGTGTGGACGAGTTCTTAAATCTCAATAGAATTATCCTCCGTTGAAGTACAGACAGTTCCTAGATCTCGATGAAGATGTTTCCTCAGTCGAAGTACTGACCAATTCTTAAATCTCAACTGAATTAGTCTCGGTTGAATTACAGATAAGGTTCTAAATCTCGACAAATTTCCTCCGTCGAAGTGTGGACGAGTTCTTAAATCTCAACAGAATTATCCTCCGTTGAAGTACACACAGTTCCTAGATCTCGATGAAGATGTTTCCTCAGTCGAAGTACTGACCAGTTCTTAAATCTCAACTGAATTAGTCTCGGTTGAATTACAGATAAGGTTCTAAATCTCGACAAATTTCCTCTGTCGAAGTGTGGACGAGTTCTTAAATCTCAAAAGAATTATCCTCCATTGAAGTACAGACAGTTCCTAGATCTCGATGAAGATGTTTCACCCAGTCAAAGTACTGACCGGTTCTTAAATCTCAACTGAATTAGTCTCGGTTGAATTACAGATAAGGTTTAAAATCTCGACAAATTTCCTCTGTCGAAGTGTGGACAAGTTCTTAAATCTTAACAGAATTATCCTCCGTTGAAGTACAGACAGTTCCTAGATCTCAATGAAGATGTTTCCCTCAGTCGAAGTACTGACCGGTTCTTAAATATCAACTGAATTAGTCTCGGTTGAATTACAGATAAGGTTCTAAATCTCGACAAATTTCCTTCGTCGCAGTGTGGACGAGTTCTTAAATCTCAACAGAATTATCCTCTGTTGAAGTACAAACAATTCCTAGATCTCGATGAAGATGTTTCACCCAGTCAAAGTATTGACCGGTTCTTAAATCTCAACTAAATTAGTCTCGGTTGAATTACAGATAAGGTTCTAAATCTCGGCAATCCTCCTCAGTCGAAGTACTGACTGGTTCTTAAATCTCAACTGAATTATCCTCGGTTGAATTACAGATAAGGTTCTAAATCTTGACAGATTTCTCCCAGTTGAACTATGCACAAGTTCTTAAAACTCAGCATACGTGTTCTCTCAGCTGAAGTACAGGCAATTTCCTAAATCTCAACAAAGATCAGATTTCCCCAAGCGGAATCTTCCACAACAACAGGTATGCAAGTTCTCGCTAAGGAATCTATTATGCGATCGACACTCATGCAAATGGCATCTTTAAGCCCATCCTCCCTCCAGCAATCTCTAAATGGCATCTGTAATCCCATTCCCGACATCACAAGGCTGATACCACTTCATGCGAGTGCAAATTTCTGAGCACTCTAGTGTTCAATCATCTTCTACCTTCGGATCACGAAAGGCACGAAAGCCAATCTACATCCTCAGGTTTAAGAAGATTGAACAGGGGCAGCTGTTGTACCCCAAAATTTTCCCTCTCATATTTCTCAAGACATTGCAAGAAAAATCTCCAAGTGGCTCAAGGTTGCTCAAGAGTTGGACAGTCAAGTTACCTCCTAAGGCAGTCAACCCCAAATTAGGGTTTTGTGTTGCATCAAGATATTTGAGTAAAAATGACCTCAAGTGTTCCCCAATGTCCTAATATGTTCTCAAGGTCATCCATGTCAAGTTTCAAGCCTTGCAGAGGAAGTTTGCTTAATCAATTGCTCAAAAGGTCCAAAAATCGACTGTGTTAGGGCAAAAGTCAATTGTGACCCAAATACAGTCAAACTTCAAGATTTTTTGTCAACATTCTCATTTTAAAGGATATTTCATCATTTGATCAAGGGTTGATCATGATTCATCAAGGATTGCTCAAAATTCATCAAGATTCAAAAGTTGCTAAATTAGGGTTTTATAGGAAAAGTCAACTCAACTTTGACCAAGCATAACTTTCTCATACTTTATGAGAAATGACCCATCCAAAGATAATTTTGAAGAGGATGCAATTTCCTACAATCCATCTTCATAGCCCAAGATCAAAAAAATGCACTCACAAGAAGTTATGAATTTGGACATTATAGGTCATTTTTGAAGGTCAACAAAAACACCTTTTTTGCCAAAGCTTATAAGTTGAGCATGGAATATCAAAATGATATGAGAAAAAAAGGGTTGGTTAGAGGACATCTTAAGATTTCTAAAAAGTCCACGAACACCTCTAAAAGTTCAAAATTGAAGAAGTTAGGCCTTGTTGAAGTTTGACATTTTTGCAAAATTGCCAAAAGTCAACCATCCCCAAAACTTCAAATTTTGTCAAATGGGCCCATTCTTTTCCACTTGATTTGAGCTTGCATCATTTCCCACGTGTCCTAGCTTTAGCCATGAGCCCATATCTTATTTTTATTATTTTATTTGATTTTTTATTGAATTTATTCATTTTAAATCAAATTAAATCATATAAAATCCAAAGCTTTGATTACCTAAGATTTTTTGGCTGTTTCAGGTTGTAATTATCATCATTACCATCATCAAACTCGAATCGTACAATATCATGTGCAAAAAGATTGAAAATTGGCAAATTTGGCAAGTTGTAAAGAGTGAATCATATCAAATTCCAATGCATTGATTTAGAGAGATTCAATCCAAAATTGTTACCCTAATACATTCCATAGTACATAAGCAAGCAAAAGGAATCGAAATAAGGGTTGGAAAGGGAAGGCATAGGCAGAACAAAAATTGAAAAAAGTCACAAAAAGTTGGAGATCGAATCCATAGTTAGAGGCATTTTCAGAAGCTGAGACCGGTCCCAATCTCTTCCTGGGTGTTCACACAAGCGATTTGGATCAAAAGCAAGGTTGCTCATACGCCCAAACATGCTGTAAGTCCCTCGTTACCTAGCTCTGTTCTTGGATTCGATTTGATCCATTCTTGCATCATTTGAACAAACTAACTGCATATTTGTGATCTTTATAACATTTCAAAGCTTTTGGCATTATTTAATTTTGTTTACATGACCTGTATAAAAAAACACCATAGCTAGGGTTCTTGGAGCTTTTTTGGGCGTTTTTATTTCAGGGATAATTGGCCACAAAGAAGGGCATGGTTAGGACCGGGAGGTTGAGATGAGCATGACCATGCCCTTGAAATGCATTTTTGTGGCTCGTAGCAAGTTTTGGAGATGGCCTGGCTTATAGCTACGGACTTCTATCCGTTGGTATAGGTCTGAATTGTTTTAGCCACGGACATGAGGTTGAAGATGATGCGTGGCGCCCCATCGTTGGCCCATTCAAATCACGCGCGCATATTTTTTGTTCTAACCAATAATCATTGTTTTGTTTTATTACATTTTCTTTGTTTTATATTAACAAACAAAGCCAAGTGGTGTAGTGGCAAGGTAGGCGTTCAAGTATCCATCAGGACTTGGGTTCGAATCTAAGGTCCTCCACTTCTTTGATATTTTTCTGTTTCAGATGATCACATGCCTATCTCAAGCATGCAGCTCACCGTGGACCATCAATCCTCCAATTGCCAGATGGCCAAAGGCCAAATCTGATGGTCAAGCGCTTGGGGCCTACATGGAACCAAGTCAATGCATAGACACCAGATCACCAGGAGTCAACAAGGGCCAGCGCTTTTTGGGCCTTCTAATTGCTGTTCAAACTCCTAAATCAGGCCCATACCCCCCTTTCTCTCATATTATTTTGTTTATTTATTTTATTTTATTAATTGCTTAATTATTTTTATTAATTTACTAATCAATTAAAAAATTCTTTTCTTTATAAAAATAAAACCACAAAAATATTTTCTTTATCAAATCAAATTTTAATTTTATTAATAAACACTAATTAAATTAACTTAGGTTTTAATTAGAATAACTTTAACATATTTTTGTAAATAATTGAAATTAAATTAGACTTAATTAGGTTTTACTAACTCAATTAATTTTTATTTCTTTCTTAAAATAACAAAAAAAATTATTTTTATTAATTAATTTATTTATTTAATTTAGTAATTAATTTAGGTTAATTTCTTTCATAAAATAAAAAACCACAAAAAGATCTTTTCTTTACCAAAAAGGGTCAAAACCCTAGAACTTTGCGCCCGATTTAATTTCCCGCACGTGATTTATTTATTTATTCAATATTGTACTTGCTCCCGGATTGTAATAGCTTAATAGGACTTTTATTATTTTTTATCGCTTTATTTATTTTTAAAGGGTTTGTCTTTGGCGATGTAAATACCCGACGGCTTGTAATTTAAATTCCGCAATTTATTTTCTGCAATTTATAAATTGTTAGATGTTTGATAATAGGATGACATGACAAGACTGAACGTTTTAACCTAAAATCAACTTAGATCACCCTTAACATGTACAAAGATAAAATTAACTGAAAACGACACACTCGCACATGCGCACTCTTAGGGTACACCCCACTTGGTTGCCTTCGTACGCGGTCATTGAGTATAGGTCACTTTAGAGGTCGCCCTCTTGTCTGAAAGATCATAGTCGCCTCGAAATGGTTGCCTCGGATATTGTTGCCTCAAATAAATGATCTAAGACATTAGGGTTACCGCTAAGGCGTCCTAACATTGCTTTAGTGACCGCACGTCCCTCATTCGAATTGACCCTCAAACTCCAACGACGGTGTTACCTACTCATCAATAGTAGGATAGCATTGTCTAAAAGGAAGATAGCATAGAACGATTCTTTTTTCGAGTAGGTAGATGGTTCTTAGATACTTGCTCATTCAAAAACAAAACCTTTTCACACTTACACTTTTCGAACAAAGTTTTCAAAAACACTTCATACACTCTTGAGGACAGAAGCAAGAGTTAAATCGAAGTTTTCAAACAAAAACTTTTTTTCAAACCTAAAAGCACAAAGAAAGTAATATTTTGAAAACAATATGAGCAAGTACCTAAGAGCCCGTGGATAACCACGAATAGAAAGGGTGCTAACACCTTCCCTTTCTATAATCTACCCCCTGAACCTGAGAAATATCTCGAAAAAGGAATTTTTCTGTGCTTTTTTCCTTTCCTTGTTGGATAAAATAAAAGTCGATGGCGACTCTTGCTTACCGCGACATTTTGCGAAAACAAACGTAAAACGCAAACCAGCATTCCAAAAACAGTTAGTTCTTCCCACCGTATCACAACAGCGATTCAGCATACTATTTTCATCGCATCTTCAATGTATATCTTCAGGGGATTTGCACATTTGGAGATCTTCCTCACTGAATCAGCTTTCGAGCCGAACACAAAAATTGAACGAAATAACAAGACGGTTAAAATGCTCCAAGAGCCATTCAAAGATGATCTTCCAATCAGAGATTACAAATTATTAAGCATTTGAAAACCAACGAAACAGCAAATCCACTGTATAACATGATTTTAGTTATTTGGGCTTTTGAAAGTCTTCCTCAAAGAATTAGCTCCCGACCCGAAAAGATAAAATGTAAAGAGCGTCATGTCGGATTTTACGCTTAAAGAACCACTCAAATATAACTTTCCAGTTACGAGTTACGCATTTTTGATCATATGCAAAACAATGAACCACCAAATCCAAACTTCAACATATTTGCATATTCAGAGATCCTCCTCAAAGAATTGGCTCTGGATCCGAACATATGAACTGTAGAAAATTCCAAGACAATTCTTACGCCTGAAGAGTCATTCCAAAATACTTCTATGGAAGGAAATATGAATTTTTGAAGTTACGCTATGAAATACTGGTTTTTCTGCTCAAACTATTCAGAATAGACTGAAACCCTTATTTTCTTCGCAGCTCGAGGCGTGTTGCAATACATGATAACTTGTCATGATGAGGGCTTAACCGTCCACTAATTACACAACCTGGAGAACACTATGAGTACATTGATTGACGAAATAAACGTCTTTTATAACCTGACGAAGCTTAACAGAAACGCCTTGATCCTATTACCATAGAACCAATGACATGTATGCATTCATGTGATAATGAAATATAAGCCAAATAAGGTTAAAATAAAGAGGATAAATTTTGGGTTATAACAGCTACCCCTATTCAATCTTCTTAAACCTAAAGTGATATGTGTGTCATCCTTTCCAGCAATAAGGTAGAAGAGGATTGAATACAAAAATAAACCCAAAAATTTGCACTCTAAATTAAGACAAGGTGTATCAACACTGATAATTGCTTTTTGGTACCTTTATGGTATTAAATCAAAAGAAACTTGGTTTGCAAGCGGAGAAGGATAGTGAACACTAAACTCAACCTAAAAAGACTAGTAACCACTAGGCACGGGAAACAAGCTCAATGACCATTGAAATCGACCTAAGAAGACTAGTAACCACTAGACTCGAGGAGATACCAATAAACATTGGATCTAAAAGAAGAATACCAGTACAAACTGGTCTCAATCAAACTGGAACAATGGCTTCTGAACCAGAACCATTAAAACATTAACAAAACACAGGGGATCGAGTGAAGGTAACGAGTGACCACTCAACCTTAAAAGTACCATAAAGAATATGTTAGGCAGTAACTAGATCACAAACAAAGCAAATAGTAACCACTCGGCTTAAACAGGACTGGTGACCACTAGACCTAAGAGAGGAATTAGAGATACAAAAAGACACAAATGAGCATTTGACTCAGGAGAAACTAGTGACCACTAGGTTCCGAAGAATACTGAAACATTGTATTCAAAACCAGGTGACAAGTATCAGACTTGACCTTAAAAGGAACTGATAACAATCAGGCCTAAAACATTACGCCAGGGATTAACTAGATCGCAACAAGGTAAATAAGTGACCACTCGACGGGGGAAGACTAGTAACCACTAGACTCTATAGAATAACAAAACAATGTATTCTGAAGAAGGTAACGAGTATCTGACTTAAACTCAAAAGTAACTGATAACCACCATACCTAAAACGTTGCGCCAAGGAATATTGGATCGCAAAGAGGAAAACAAGTGACCACTCGATGCAAGAAGACTAGTAACCACTAGACTTTACAAAATACCAGAACACTATATTCTGAAAAAGGTAACAAGTATCACACTTGAACTTAATAAAAATTCAGATGCTGAGAAAACCTGTCAGGGTTATCAAAGAATATCTGTGGGGTTTAATGAATCATCGGGTATATCAAAAGGATGAGCTTTTCACTGGGGAAAAAGATAATGAAATTGGCTTATAATTCAATGCATGTTTGAATTTTTTTATGGAGAAATGTTCCAAAATGAATGTAAACACTACACATTTGAGGATGCAATACGATGATGCATGTTTAGATGTTTCACTGAGGAATAACACATTGGAATAAGTTATAAACACAAGCTATATTCTGACAAGGTTTGCAAATAGTAAATTGCAAACTTCACTAGAGAGAGACAAAATACTTTGTACGCTGGTGCAAGAAAGCCACTGAAGATTGGACGCTACCGAGAGATACAAATAACCATTAGATATGCAAGGAGTAACCTGTCAACCTCTTCGCTAAAAAATAATTTCTGAACAAAAATTCCTATATATGCTTTGGCCTACATATGGGAATACCTCAACGAGTAATAACTTCCTGGGGGTATATGAGATCTTTGTCAAAGTAACTCCCCATAAAACAGCTGCTGGGGAAAAGGAAAGTTTTTCCAACACGACTTAACTGGGGAGTGCGAAAGACTTTTTAGTTGGAGAATGGATATGTTGTACCCCAAAATTTGCCCTCTCATTTCATCAACATTTCTCATCACAAGGCTCTTGGAATTCAAGATCAAGCTATGGTTTGCTCTGCTCAAGACACCTCCTTGCACTATTGACCTAAATTAGGGTTTGAGTTTGCACAAGGATGTTTTGACCTACAATTCCCAAAATGACTTTCATACTTCATGTTGGACTCATAAGTTTTTACATACCAAGTTTCAAGCCTTGATTCAAATTTTTGCCCAGTCAATTGGACATTTGACCTAGAAATCAGCTGTATTAGGGGAAAAGTCAACTGTGGCCAATTGACAGTCAAACCTCATGAAATATGACCCACATCAATATAATGAACTCATATGAACCATTTGATCAAGTTTGGATCACAATTCCATAAGAAATTTGATCAGATCACCAAAAGGGCAAAATGGTCATTTTTAGGGTTTTGACTGTACAAGGGAAATTTTTGACTGATTGACCTAGCCAATGGCAAATCAAGTTCAACCATGGACACAAGGACTCAATGACATTCTCTTGACTCACTCAACAAGTTCAAAAGATCTCAAATGCATGGGATTGACAGATGAATTTTTCAGTCAACTGATCAAAATTTGACTGTATACTGAAAAGTCAAACTTTGACTTTTTGGTCAAAATCAAGTGCCAAGGGTCATTTTTCATCAATACATGTCAAATTACGAAACTTGTTCATCAAGAAACCCAAAAATGCAAATTAGGGTTTAAAATGGAAAATTTTCATAACTTAGAAATTTTCTAAGTTATGAAATTTTCTTATTTTTTCCTAACTTTACCCCACATTTTCACCAAGATGCAAATGGATTCAAACAAGACTTATAACATGAAAGTTGTAGTCCATCACAAAGTCTACAACTTTGACTCACAAAGTTTTCTCAAAAGAAGCTTGGATCTCAAGTTATGATTTTTGGAACAAGGGTACCTAAAACTTTTAACTTAGAGAAATTTTGCCCTAGTTTAGGCAGGATTTTGACCCATCTTCTTGGCCATTTTTCACATATTTCCACTTGAAGTTTCAAGTTGCATTTCAAATATGTATTATAGTACATGTTGCAAGCTTTCCAAATTGTCCAAGAACTCCTCAAACACCTTTGTGGTTAGGGAGAATCGAATGCTTGAAGTTGGCAAAAACTCACTTTGATCCATGGCCAATACATGTTCATGCAAGTTTCATTTTCAAACCAGCATGCTTTCTACTTGTTTTCAGGCCTCTAAACCATTTCACACTCCATAATTTAATGCAAATCCATTGAGCTAATGCATTGTCATGGTCATTAGGGTATTGTACACAAGTTTAATCCCTAAATGGTAAAAGGCATATTTCCATTTTTGCAAAAGATTGTGTTGTACCCCAAAATTTTCCCTCCCATATTCTTCAAGATTTGTCAAGATCAATCTCCAAATGGTTCAAAATCTCTCAAGGGTTGCACAGTCCAATTGCCTCCTAACACAGTCAAAATTAGGGTTTTGGTTCTTGCAAAGAAATTGAGGTTTTCAAGGGTCCAATCAGGTCCTATATGCCCATATACATTGGCAAGCATCCATATGTCAAGTTTCAAGACTCATAGCATCAAGTTGCACAGTCAAAAGCCCTAATTGCTTCACAGTCAACTGCAGGGGTAAAATGGTCATTTGGCAGTCAAAAGTCAAAAATTTTGGTCAACATATTATTTTGAAGCCACAATCATCATTTGATCAATTCTTGATCATGATTCCACAAGCATGGCTCATAAAGTCTCAAGATGTCAAAAGTTCCTATTTTGGGACAGTTGAAAAGTCAACTGTAACTTGACCAAGACATAACTTTTTCATGGTTTATCAGAAAAAACCCATCCAATGCTCATTTTAAATGGGATGACATTTCCTACAACTCATATTCACACTCCAAGTCCGTGAAATGCTCTCACAAAAAGTTATCAATTTCAACATTATAGGTCATTTTCAAAAGTCAACAAAAAGGCACTTTAAGTCAAAGACCATAACTTGATATTGGTAAATCAAAATGACATGGGACCAAAGGCATTGGTTAGAGGACTTCAAGACCTTTCCAAAATGTCCAAGAACATGTTCATAGCTTAAAAATTGAGCAAGATATGCATTGGAGAAGTTGGGAAATTTTTGGGAACTTTCAAAAGTCAACTTTGCCTAAAACACTTCAATTTTGCTAATGGGCCTCAAATTCTTTCTTGAATCATTACCCAAAGCCTATGCACGACCCATTGAGCTCAAAATGATTTATTTTCTTATTTTTAATTAATTAATTGAATTTTTTATTATTATTAATTCATTTAATTGGTTTTAATTGTAGAAAAATATCAAAGCATGGTTGTCAAATCTTTTTATGAAGCAAATACACTCCACACATGCTAAAGATCTCGTGCATCACTCAAGGGGACAAGATCTCCCAAATTGGCAAGGTTTTCATTGAAAAAAGATTGGAAATTATATGATTGAAAATCAAAGATTGAAAACTTAAATTCATGGACTTTTGGGCCAAGGTTTTAACCTAATTCTGTTCCAATACAAATGCAAGAGCTAACCCTAAAGCTGGACACGCACAATTGCTGCAAGAACACCATATGCAACATTGAAAAAAAAGTGAAAAAGTTCAAAACTGTTTTCTAATTTCCAGGCAGATTCAAGGAAGTTTGTTGATTCTAATCCCTTGCTGAGAGTTTCCTGAACGTATTGCAAGCACTTTCCAACCTCATAGCTCAAGGAAACGGTAAAACAAAGTCATGGTTTGAACAAATATTTTCATAATCGAAATCTAATTTCTATGCATCATTGACATGTTTTGCTTATTGATTTGTATTGCTGACATCTCCCTGAAGCTTTTGGTATAGTTGAATTGTGCTGAAACTTCCTAAATCGAAATCTACCATGGACAAATGTTAGGGTTTCAGAGCTTTCAAATTGGGGTTTTCTATATACTGTAAAATTAGACCTCAAGACCTATATGACTGGATTCGTTGCAACAAGACGAACAAGAAGAACATATCGTGCTCTTTTTATATGATCCATAGCGCTAATCGCTATTATTGACGCTTTTATTTTGTGGGGGTTTAAAACCCCCGCTATCTGTTCTGTATTTTTGCAGATGAATGAAGAAGGTGAGACGTGGAAGCATGCTAGTGGATTATTCAAACCTGGCGCGCGCTTTTTGTGTTCCCAACATAATTAGCACTTTTCCTATATTATGTTTATTGATCATTATTATTACAAACAAACGTAGATGGCTGAGTGGTGGTGGACGTGTCTTGTAAGCACTGGGACCTGGGTTCGATTCCCAGGTCCCCCATATATTTCTTCATATTTTTCTTAACCAATTCCAGTGCAGCATGCGCCCAGAATCCCATCATGCACCTTCACGCACTAGCTTGCCAAGTGGCCATGATGCCCAATCCAGTGGCCACAGAATGAAGTCCAGGATGCACTCCAGTCAATCAGCACGCACACAATCAGGAAAGTCAACCAGGCTTTGTCTTAATGGGCCAGAATTTCTCAAAACAAACCTCCACTTTGGGCCATCACACCCCTTTGGTTTGCATATTTAAATTTTCTTTTCTTTTCTTTTTAATAATTTTAATTGTTTTAATTATAATTAATTCACCACAAATAATTTTTCCTAATAAAAATCAGAAACTCAAAAATGTTTTTTTAATTATTTATTAAATTTGCCACTACCATATTTTTGTAAATAAATAACTAACAATTAACTTAGTTTAATTTAGGTTTTAAATTTTAATCCTTTTTCTTAATAAATAAAATTGTATAGAATTAGGTTTTGACACTTTTTATCTTCTTCTTAATTGATTATTATTATCATTATTAATTATTATTATCATCATTAATTATTATTATTTTTGTACATATAAATGTAAATTAATTAATTAGTTTAAATTAGGTCAACTTTGACGTTTTTATTAATAATTAAAATAATCTAGAATTAGGTTTGTTTACTAACTTTTAAATTCTTTTTCTTTATTTTCATAAATACAAAAAACACATAAAAAATATCTTTCTTGTAAATAATTGAATAATTAGATTTAGGTTTAATTTTAATTTCATATAAAAGACACAAAAAAACTCATGATTGCTCAAAAGGGTCAAAACCCTCGGACGTTCCAATTTAATTTATTCGTGCGTTATTTCTATTTGATTATTATGTAACTGCTTCCAAGGATGTAATAGTAATTAGGTTTATTGTTTTTACTTTCCGCATCTCTATCAAAAACGGGTCTTTGTATTTTGGCGATGTATAGACCCGCGCCTTGTAATAGCGTATCTTTTACCTTTCCGTCTTTTAATTTTCCGCACTCCTAACTGCTAAATTGCATGAAAGAATGTATGGTAATTAAAAACAACTCGTAGCTCACGATTGCCTAATCCAAGATAAATATAAATTGAAAACAACACACAAACGCACACACCACTTCTAGGGTACGCCTCACTCGTTGCCTTCGAAACGTGGTCGTCAAGTATAGGACGTTTTAGCGGTCGCCCTTATGTCTAAGATCCAGTCGCCTCGAAACGGTTGCCTCGGATTAAAAAGGATCTAGGACATTAGGGTTACTTCTAAGGTGTCCTAACTGTTGCTTCGGTGACCACACTGTCCCTACAATCGAATTGACCCGAACACCTCCAACGGTGGTGCTACCTACCTCTCAATGGTGGGGATGGAACTACCTTAAGGACTTTTACACAGCCTAATTCCTTAGGGTAGGTAGATGACTCATGGGTACTTGCTCTCTAAAAAACATTCAAAAATCGTTTCACACTGACACTTTCAAAAGCTTTCAAAACAAATTTTTCAAACACTCTTGAGGACAGATACAAGAGTCACTCAGAAATCTTTCAATGAAACTTTTTCAAACCCACTCACATTTGAAAAGCAAACACTTTGAAAACATAAGAGCAAGTACCTAAGAGCCCATGGATAACCATGGATAGAAAGGGTGCTAACACCTTCCCTTTCTATAAATCTACCTCCCGAACCGAGAAACATCTCGAAAAGGAATTTTGCTGTGCTTTTGTCCTTTCCTTGTTGGAGAACATAAAAGACGGTGGCGACTCTTGCTTACCGCGACATACGCGATCCAGCTTTAAAACAGCCAGTTCTATTTCCACCGATCACAGATTGCTTTATGTCAAACCACTAATCCTTGAGCATAGAGCCAAATCTCTTGCAGCAAAACAAATCCACTAATTAGAGGGGCCAATAGGGTGGTATGCAAGGTGATAAGATGGCATGTACAAGCCTGTAACTTCACTTCCACTTTCTTGCTTCAAAATGAAGAAACTTGTCAAACACAAGGCATCTCACATATCTGATAAAAGTAACTCAAGCAAACACTTCAAACAAGTTTCATACACTCTTGCAATTCAGAAGCACGAGCCTTTCACCCCTAAAGCATCCTCATACTCCAAAACCACTTTTTCTTGCAAAACAGGGCCAGTTCTGCAAATCACAAGCCACCATCAAATTCCCTCGTGCGTTTTGTCCAAAACTACTTCAAACACATTCCAATCAACATACCTGAGCTATCCAGACCACTCACAAGTTGATGTAACTCCATTAAAACACATTGCCATTTTTGTTTGGAAGCTTTGCAGGTTGAGTTCTGTAGTACGATTCAGGCCACTTCAAAACAATCTAAGCATTCGGAAAGGTTCAGTGGACATCAGGCAAGCTCAAAAGAACCTCAGGCACCATTAGAAGTTGCTGCATTGTCCAGCTCGAACTCAATTGAAACAGGTATTTCATGAACTTCTATCTCTCTATTTAGGAATAGTTAGACTTAGGTTTGTGAATGAAAGATATTGTATTCATAGCCCTGAAACCATACATGTGCTTAGTTTTCATTTATATTAATCGTGCTAGGAGAATTTCATCCATGAACTTTCTGAAAAAACTAGGTTAGAAATTAGGGCCAGATAAATTCTCTCTGGTCTTTGAGAGTTAGCTTAAATTTTTTATATGGTTAGATTCGTTGTTTGATGCTCTACAAGTTTTATGTTTTGAGTTTTGTCAAAAAAGCACTAAATCAGGAGATACAAGTTTGTATGGAAAACGCACGTTTTTGTGTTTGAACAGCGGAAGAAGATGAAATGGCTGGGTTGGGCCTAATTAGTTTTGCTTCTAACACTTGCATTTTCAGTTCACACCCCCTGGCCCATTTCTTTGTATTTTTATCATTTTTGCATTTTTATTTCATTTCAGATTTTGATATTTTATTTTTAAATATAAAAAATGCTCCAAAAATATTTTTTATAATTTTTACATTTATTTGGTATTTATTTTAATTATTACTAGCATTAAAACATTTTATATGCTTTTATATTATTTTGTTTAAATTAAAAAATAATGTAAATAATACTTTTATTCTCATTTCTATTTTCTTATCCATATTGAAAACAGTTTCTTGAAAATATTTTATTTTTGTAAATTATTTATTTTATTTCTTACATATTTAACATATTTAATATATATATATATATATATATATATATATATATATATATATATATATATATATATAGATATATATATATATATATATATATATATATATATATATATATATATATATATATATATATATATATATATATATATATATATATATATATATATATATATATATATATATATATATATATATATATATATATATATATATATATATATATATATTATGTTTATTAAATAATTAGAATAAAAAACATAAAATAAATACATTTTTATTTTTATTATTATTTTATACTAAAAAACTCTTTTTTTATATAATATATTCTTATTTTTGTACATATTAATATATTTTGTATATAAATAATACATTTTTATTTTCTTTAAAGAGAATTAGGGCAAACCCTAAAAATAATTAAAACTAACCTTTTTTATTTACATTTCTTTCCTTTGAAAATATTTTACATACATAAAAAACTTTTTTTGCATCATACATTTTATCTCATATTTATTTATTGTATAATGTACATTTAAATATTATGCCTTGAAAATTCAATTTGGTTGTAATAATTTAGGGTTTAATTTCTTGCAAAATAATCCCCAATTCAAATTTGTACCCCCTCCCTATATCATGTTGTAATAGCTTAGAATTTAAATTCTCGCACCTTTAAATGCTTTCAATTATGCCATGATTAGACTTAAGGTTTGTATGCACAATCAAAACCAACAAGTAGCTTGACCTAATCAAAGACAAAAAATGCATGAGAAACAAACACAATGCACATTTGCACCCCTAGGGTTACAATCCACTTGTTGCCTTCAAAAATGGGCCATGGTATGCATGTCAAGTACTTTGGCAAAACAAAAATAAAACAAAAGATCATAGTCCCTCGATGACGCTATTTTGGTTGCCTAAACAAAAATGGTCAAGTCCCTTAAGAAAATTGCCAAAAATACTTGACATTATTGCTATCATGGTCTATGCGATGACCCGCGCCTGTCCCGTTTAACATCCTAACACAAGGTTGTTCATCAAACACAATGGTGAAACAACATTGTTAAAAGGGTTAAAAACATAAGAAAGATCCTTGAGTAAAATAGGGTAGATAACTCTTAGTTACTTGATCAAAATCTTGCAAAAATATCCTTGCTATCTTCAAAACACATTTCACAACACAATTTCAAAACCCCACTTTCAAACATTGAAAACTTTTCAAAAGACAAAAACACCTTTGTATACATTCAAACAAGAATCATTACAAAGGTTGCCACAACGAGGGCCTCTTTTCAAAACATCTTTCAAAATCACACACAAAGCACCATTTCAAACAATTGAAGAGCACCATTTCAAACAATTGAAAAGCAAAGCAAGTGATCTAAGCAAGTAACTAAGAGCCCATAGATAACCATGGATAGAAAGGATGTTAATACCTTCCCTTTCTATAATCTACTCCCCGAACCCAAGAAAACATCTCAAAGGTCTTTCCTGTGCTTTTTGACCTTTCCTTAGGATAAAATAAAAAGTCGGTGGCGACTCTTGCTAAACCGAAACATTTGCGAACACAAACGCAAAATCCCAAGTCAGTTCTCCCACCGTATCACAGAACTGGCGACTCTGCTGGGGACAACTTTAAAAGTGGAGTAACCTTAGGGCTTAGATCACCCTTTGCATGATTATATTGTTTGCTTTGATTGCTTTACATTTGGCTCTCTTGTTTGGGTTTGAAATCCTCTACCCGGATTTGGGAAACATTCATAGGTAAATAGCAATACATTGTGGAAACTGTGCGGGGTATACCGACATGGTTGAAGCAATAGCTATATTAGTGCGACATATTTGTGAGTACCGGTAGCCTTTGAATCAATTAAAGAGAATACAGGGCCGCTGAGTGATGTCATAAAGCACTAATGAACTCTTAGAACCTTACTTGACCATCTTGGCCTTTTATTAGGGGTAGTGAGATGACCGGCTTTGGTGCAGTCCGAAGTTGGTAGATACTCGATACTACACTCATTGAGGGTTGTTTTCTTGGAATATTTTGGTCGCTAGTTAAGTGGCTAAACCAAAATAATGAACATAGAAAACAATCCAGTGATATTGAGCTCCTTAGAACCCGATTACTATTTATAGGACAGGTTTGAGCCAACTAACTTCAAGAGGGTATTTACCTATGAAACCTCATGCAAGCCTGAAACTAGGGTTTTGTGTGACTTGATTGTACATGTGTTTGTGCATACATCATGAACATCATAAAGCATCATATGCATCCACTGACCATTTCAAGGGTTTAGATCTTCATCTTTGTTCTTGTTTTGTAGGTCATGGAGTCTCTTCGCAGGAAAACAATCCAAGTCAACCTTGTGAGAATCCCTCCTCAACTCAAGGAGCTCACTTCCAAGATCCCAGAGAATTCTCTCTTCAGTGAAAGACATGGTAGACTTCTCAACTTGGTCAACTCCAACATTGAAGAAGACATGGTGAAAGTTCTCTTCCAGTTCTTTGACCCCTTACACCACTGTTTCACATTCCCTGATTACCAGCTAGTACCCACTTTGGAGGAATTTTCTCAACTCTTGAGATTCCTATTCTTCATCAACTACCCTACAACGGTACGGAAAAAGAACCAAAGCCTGAAGATGTTGCTCAAGCATTACACTTGCAACCATCTGACATCAAGGGACATTGGGAAACCAGAAGTGGTGTCAAGGGTTTCTTGGCAAAGTTTATGTTTGAGAAGGCACAAGACTGCTGGAATTCTCTTGATCTACAAGCCTTTGAAGAGATTGTGGCACTCCTCATCTATGGGTTAGTCCTGTTCCCAAACCCTGATCAACTTATAGATGTGAATGCTGTCAAGATTTTCATATCTCGGAATCCTGTACCTACATTGCTTGGGGACATCCTACACTCATTTTACACACGAACAATGAGGAAAAGAGGTGTTCTCATGTGTTGTACTCCTCTGCTAGCAAGGTGGTTTATTTCTCACCTTCCACAATCAGTTTTGAAGAATGAGCAGGGTTTAAGGTGGTCACAACGGTTGATGACCCTCACACATTCTGATGTACATTGGTGTTCTCGGTCTAGAGAAAATGTCATCATCATTGATCGTTGTGGGGAATTCCCTAATGTCCAACTACTTGGCATTAGGGGAGGCATTACCTACAACCCCTGTTTAGCTCTAAGACAGTTTGGATATGCTCGGAGGGATGGCCCTCATGACATGCTGATTCCTGACTTAGTTTTTGATTTCAACAACGATGCGCAAGGACTTCGACAAAGGTTCATCAGATCTTGGAGGATGCCCAACAAAGTGGATAGTAAGACACTGGGGCACAAGAATTACATCCCCCTTGAGCCTTATCTCAAGTGGGTACGAACCCGCGCCCAGAATCTTATGATGCCATATCCTCACATTCTCCCCTTGATCAAAGAGCCTGTTATGGAAGGAGAGGTTCCATACACCATCCTACATCCTGACAGGCCAACATCATGGGAATAAATGCAAAAGAGTTGGATCCAACTCAAAGAAGAACGAAATACTTTTGAATCCAGCTTCTATGCCAGTGAGAAGAAGGTTTTGGAGCTTACCCGCCGACTTCATGAGGAAGAAACTCTCAACACTTATATCACACCAAAGAGGATGCACAATGTCTCTTTACATTAAGAATTTTGTAATATTTTGCCCATGGGGCACTTATGTACTAACAATTTCTTTTTAATATGACGTGTGTTACTTTTTGTTTGCAACAAATTTGAATTTCTGAATCCTTGAATGCATTACATGAATAACATATCATTCATCATATGCACAAACATGTCTTCACACCAGGTTTCCTTATCTTTCTGCTGTTTATTTCAGTAAGATGGATTTGGAGCAGACGGTTAAGGATCTGTAAGCACAGAATTCTCAATTCCAGCAACTCCTCATGACCTTAGCAAAGGGTCAAGAGGACCTTAAAGCACTGTTGGAGAAAAATAAAGAGAAAAAGAAGAAAAGACCCGGAGTAGCCACTTTTGGAAGAAGGTTTGAAAGCAATGCTAGAAAAGTTCTCGAGTTCCCCTCAACATCTGATGAAGGGGCTGGTAAAGGAAAAGGAGCCGCGGTACCTTCTGAATCTGAAGTTGAAGAGGAAGAAGATGAAGATTACTCCGAACAGCAATATCCCCCGGCGGATGATAAATATAAGAATCTTGAGGATAGATTGGCAGCCATGGAATTGCAAAGGGTACCTGGTTTAGATTTTGAAGAACTAGGGCTGGCCGCTGGGATCGTCATTCCTCCCAAGTTCAAAGTTCCAACATTTTCTAAGTATGACGGTCTGTCCTGCCCAAAGATGCATCTAAGATCGTATGTCAGAAAGATCTAACCCCACTCATCTGATAAAGACCTTTGGGTACACTTTTTTCAAGACAGTTTGTCAGGCACACAATTGGACTGGTTCTATCAACTCGAGAGATCAGAGGTTCACAATTGGGAAGACTTAGCTGCTGCTTTTTACCGTCAATACCAATACAATGCTGATTTGGCGCCCACTCGTACTCAACTACAAAGTATGGGGATGGCTTCCAATGAAGGATTTAAAGAGTATGCCTAGAAGTGGCGTGATCTGGCTGGAAGGGTGCAGCCACCATTGTCGGATAGAGAGCTAGTTGACATGTTTCTGGGGACCTTGTCTGGCCCTTTCTTCAATCATTTAATTGGGAGTTCCTCCGCGGGATTTACTGAACTAATTTTGACCGGCGAAAGGGTCGAGGCCGATATTAAAAGTGGAAAGATTCAGAAAGATGCCTCCGCGTCCACCGATGTTAAGAAGGCCTTCCCAGCTAAGAAGGAAGCCTCTGTTGTTTATTATCAGAAAAGTCAGGGAAGAATCGAGCGCCGGACAACTGTAGGGGCTGTGATGATTCAAAACTCTTCAAATGATCAACCTCGCGGCAATCAGTCAAGACCTAATCAACAACGGGTAGAAAGGCCACAACGACAGTTCACCCGAATCAACATGACGCCAGCTCAAGTACTCCCTCATTTGTTAAAACTGAATCTTACCAGTTTGAAGGAAGCTCCAAAGAACCCTAATACCTCCTCTCCATACTACCACTCCAATGCCAAGTGTGCTTACCACTCTGACAGTGTTAGGCATGATACAAATAATTGTTGGGCGCTTAAGAACAAAATCCAAGATCTGATTGACGCCAAGGAAGTAGAATTTGATGCTCCTGAGAAGCCCAATGTGATTTCTGCTCCGATGCCCAAGCACGGTCATAATGTTCATGCCGTTATGGAAGACCTTCATGTTACTGATGTTGCTGACCTTTTGACTCTGTTACTAGTGATTAAAGAGAATTTGATGAGAGCCGGGATCTTCCCTGGTTGTGGAAAAGACTGCTACTTTTGTTTGAACATACGAGCTGACTTCTCAATGTTGAAATCAGGTGTCCAACGCCTGATGGATACCCAAGAGATACTCTTCCAAAAAAACCCTGTTGATACCTTCACTCCTGTTACTCCTGCTACTTTTGCTACTTCAACCAACAATATTGCAATAATAACCATTTCCACCAATCTTCCCAAGGCTTGCAAAAGGCCTGTCAAGATTACACCTGATCCTGAATTTGTACCTTTAAAAATCACCATGCCGGGACCTGTCCCGTATCAATCTAGCAAAACGATACCATGGAACTATGGAGGAGAAATCTTCTATCATGGCATCAAACAGATTGAAGAAGTCCAAGAGAATTCTGATATAGGGAACATTGCGGGTACAAGCAAGATAACCCGCAGCGGTCGGATTTTTTCTCCGGAGATTGCTCCCCCTTGAGCAGTTTTCGGACCCTCGAAAGCTTCTGTGCCTGTTAGGCCGTCTGTGCAAGACCCGATAATTGAAGAATTGGATACTCCTGAAGTAAGACCATCTACTGATAATACCGATAAGGGTAAGGGGATACTAGAAGTGCCTGTCAAGACGAAGGCTCATGCTGTGGTTATCCCCGAAACCACCCAGAAAGAAATGGATGAAATCCTGAAGATAATCAGAAAGAGCGACTACGACATCGTGGAACAGCTAGGGCAGACCCCTTCTAAAATTTCAATGTTAGCTCTTCTACTCTGCTCTGAGGCCCATGCTAAGGCCCTGATCAAATTTTTGAAGGCGGAACACGTACCCCAAGAAACTTCGGCTGACCAGTTTTAGGAGTGTGTGGCCAGTCTTACTGCTGATAATGTTTTAGGCTTTTCAGATGCTGATCTGACTCCCAAGGGAAGGAAACACAACGACGCGCTACACGTCTCAGTTTAATGCAGGGGAACCACCCTCGCCCATGTCTTAGTTGATACTGGTTCTTCCTTGAATGTGTTGCCGAAGAAAGCGTTGGACCGTTTAGACTGCGAAGGATTGACCCTCAAACCTAGTAACATCGTTGTTAGGGCTTTTGATGGGTCTAAAAGAATGGTTCATGGAGAGGTTGACATTCCTATCAAGGTAGGCACAGAAGTTTTCAACTCCACCTTTTACATGATGGACATCCGTCCGTCATATTCGTGTTTGTTAGGAAGACCGTGGATCCATTATGTCGGGGCAGTTACCTCCTCTTTGCACCAAATGTTGAAATATCCTGTTAAGGGTAAGATTATAACAGTGCACGGCGAGGAAGATTACATGATAAGTCACCTCAATTCCTTCCGCTGTGTGGAATTGGATGGCGAGTTCATCGAAATGCCTTTCCAACATTTTGAGGAAGTTTCTCCTGAGGTAGAAGTTGCGAAGACAATGGTTGAGGTGCCTATCGTTCCCAAGCATGTATCTAGGATGGCATCTCTCAAGGACGCAGAGGCTGTAGTCAAAGAAGGGAAGAGTACAGTATGGGGGCAATTGCCCGATTTTCCCCATAAGACGAACAAGTTTGGGTTAGGGTTTACTGCGGCAGGACAAAAAGCTATGTGTCGCTCCAAGACTGGAAGGCCACCTGTAAGGATCACTCACCACATAATTAATGCTGTAGAAGATGAAGAGGAAGAGGGCCACTTTGAGGATTGGATTTTTCCGACCGTCGAAGGGAGTTTAAGCAACTGGGAAGCAAAGGATTTTATTCCCATCACCTTCATCAACCAGTAATTTTATCTTTGAACAATTTCTTATTTCAGTCTGTAATAACTAAAACAATTCGTACACTATTTTCACCTCGTGCCTTGCCCGGGGCATGTAGGTCCATTTGTAAGGGATTGATTTTTCTTCATTATCATATGCCATGTTTTAATGAATCATTGGATGCTTTCATCTACAAACTGTTGTGTTCATTTTCTTTCCTTTTGCATTTCTGTTTTGTTTAAGGATGGCTATCCCTTACACACACCCACACTCATAAATGCAGGTGCCCATCCACTCCGGATTCCATGGGTGACTATTCTGCTTTAGCCTTTGGTAACTCTGAGGACTTGGTCAATCATGTTGAGCACGAAGTTGACGAAGATTGTGAAGTGCCGGGAGAGTTAGCCAGACTTTTGCAACAAGAAGAGAGGGTTATTCTGCCTCATGAGGAGTCGTTAGAAACCATCAACTTGGGAACAGAGGAAGACAGGAAAGAGGTAAAAGTGGGTGCCAACCTGGAACCAAGTGTCAAAGAGCGCTTAGTGCAGTTGTTGAACGAATATGTTGAGATCTTCGCCTGGTCTTATGAAGACATGCCGGGACTAGACACAGATATCGTGGTTCACCGTCTCCCTACAAGAGAAGACTGTCCATTGATCAAGCAAAAGGTCCGCCGAATGAGGCCCGACATGTCTGAGAAGATCAAAGCTGAGGTAATGAAGCAATTCAATGCTGGTTTTTTGGCTGTTACTTCCTATCCATAATGGGTTTCTAACATTGTGCCTGTGCCTAAGAAGGAAGGCAAAGTCATAATGTGTGTGGACTATCGGGATTTAAACAGGGATAGCCCCAAGGATGATTTTCCACTTCCATATATCGACATTTTGGTTGACAATACAACTCAGCACAAAGTATTTTCTTTCATGTACGGATTCTCGGGCTATAACCAGATCAAAATGGCACCTGAGGACATGGAGAAAACTACTTTCGTCACGCAATGGGGTACCTTCTGCTACAAAGTGATGCCACTCGGACTGAAGAATGCAGGGGCAACCTATCAACACGCCATGGTAGCTTTGTTTCATGATATGATACATCATGAGATCGAAGTTTACGTAGACGACATGATAGCTCGATCACAGACGGAAGAAGAACACCTTGATCATTTGCAGAAGCTGTTTGCCAGGTTGAAGGAGTATAAGCTCAGACTAAACCCAAGCAAGTGCACTTTTGGAGTTAGGTCTGGTAAACTTCTGGTATTTATTGTCAGCAACAAATGCATTGAGGTTGATCCAGCTAAAGTAAAGGCTATACAAGAAATGCCTTCCCCCCGCACTAAAAAGGAGGTTAGAGGATTCTTGGGACGCTTAAACTATATTGCGAGGTTCATCTCTCACCTGACATCTACCTGTGAGCCAATCTTCAAATTGCTGAAGAAAGATCAGGTGGTTGAATGGAACAATGATTGTCAAGTTTCTTTTGATAAGATCAAGGAGTATTTACTAGAACCTCCTATTTTGATGCCACCCGTCGAAGGAATGCCGTTAATCATGTATCTGACTGTTTTGGATAACTCAATGGGGTGCGTGCTGGGCCAACATGACGAGTCTGGCCGAAAAGAGCATGCCATTTATTACCTTAGCAAAAATTTTACCGACTGTGAGACTCGCTACTCACTGCTCGAGAAAACTTGCTGCGCTTTGGTATGGGCTGCTCGCTGGCTAAGGCAGTATATGTTGACTCATACCACTTTGCTGATTTCCAAGATGGATCCGATTAAGTATATCTTCGAGAAGCCTGATTTATCTGGAAGAATCGCTAGATGGAAAATGATCCTGACTGAGTATGACATCCAGTATACTACCCAAAAAGCTATAAAGGGGAGTGTACTGGCTGACCATCTAGCTCATCAAGCCGTAGAGGATTACCAATCTATGAGATTCGACTTCCCTGATGAGGACATCATGACATTTGACAACATTGAAGGTAACAGACCGTATGACGGACCTGAACAAGGATCCCGATGGACCCTGTACTTTGATGGTGCTTCAAATGCACTTGGCAATGGTATCGGTGCGGTACTCATTTCTCCGGAAGGTTGCCATACACCCTTCACTGCCTGACTTTGCTTCAGCTGTACCAACAACATGGCTGAATATGAAGCTTGCATCTTTGGTCTCAAGGCTGCTATAGACTTGGGAATCAAATCTTTGGTCGTATTTGGGGATTCGGCTTTGGTTATCATTCAAGTCAAAGGAGAGTGGGACACCAAACATCCTAATCTTATCCCATATAAAGAACATGTCTTGACATTGTTGCCTCATTTCGAGCAAATTACCTTCGAGCATTTCCCGCGAGAAGAAAATCAGTTAGTCGATGCTCTGGCTACAATGTCTTCCATGTTTAAACTCAATTGGGATAACGAGGCTCCCCAAATTACCATCGAGCGAATGGATGAACCCGCGCACTGTCATGCGATTAATACCGAAGAAGTAGTGGAACAACCCTGGTTTCATGAAATCAAAAGGTATCTCCATACTAGAGAATACCCTGAAGGAGCTTCTGTCAATGACAAAAAGTTCTTAAGGAGATTTGCTGCCAAGTTCTTCCTAAGCAATGGCATCCTTTATAAGCGCGGCCATGATTGTGTTTTACTTCGTTGTATGGATAAGGTTGAAGCAGAGTTGATCATGACTGAAATACATGGTGGCACATTTGGCACCCACTTGAGCGGACATATGATGGCTAAAAAGATTCTAAGGGCAGGCTACTACTGGTCTACCATAGAAGCTGATTGTCATCAACATTCTCGCACTTGTCACAAATGCCAAGTCTATGCCGACAAGGTACATATTCCTCATGTTCCTCTCAACGATCTGACAGCTCCTTGGCCATTCACAATGTGGGGCATTGACATGATTGGAGAAATCAAGCCTACGACATCCATTGGACATCGCTTCATCTTGGTGGCTATTGATTACTTCACCAAATGGGTCGAAGCAGCTTCCTTTGCCTCTGTCACAAAGAATGTGGTTGCCCGCTTCATCAAGAAGAACCTCATATGCCGGTATGGTATCCCCGACAGAATCATTACGGACAACGGTACAAATTTGAACAACACTATGATCACCGCTTTATGCGAACAGTTCAAGATTTATCATCACAATTCATCTCCCTACCGGCCGAAGATGAACGGTGTTGTTGAAGTCGCGAACAAAAATATCAAAAAGATCATTCAAAAGATGACAGTCACCTACAAGGACTGGCATAAGATGCTACCGTTTACTCTGCATGGATATCGTACCACGGCACGTACTTCAACAGGGGCAACTCCATTTTCTTTGGTATATGGCATGGAAGCTGTTCTACCTATGGAAGTTCAGATTCCTTCCTTGAGGATTATGAAGGATGCCGGTTTGAGTAAAGATGATTGGATTCAGACCCGGCTTGATCAACTTAACTTGAACGACGAGAAGCGACTTACTGCTGTTTATCATGGTCAGACGTATCAAAAACAAATGATCAAGGCTTTCAACAAAAAGGTTAGGCATCAGGTATATCAAGTCGGAGATCTTGTAATCAAGTGGATGATATTGCCGCAAAGTGATCCCAGGGGCAAGTAGACTCCTACTTACGAAGGACCATTTGTGATCAAGAGCATCTTTTCTGGTGGGGCAATGATTCTGACCACTATGGACGGCGACGACTTACTGCACCCTGCGAACACATACATAGTCAAAAGATATTACGCATAAATAACCCGACAAGTTGAAAACCCGAAAGGGCGACTTGGGCAAAAATGGGCATCCCGGTGAATCGAAAACCCGAAAGGGCGGTTCAGGCAAAAATTAGGGATAAAACAAAAAAAAATCGGTACACCCGGCAAGTTGAAAACCCGAAAGGGTGACTTGGGCAAAAAAGGGTTTCCTGGTGGATCAAAAACCCGAAAGGGCGGTCCAGGCAAAAGTTAGGGAATTAAAGCGTATGACTATGTCTCGTCGGATCACTTTAAGAACAATCTCTTCACCAACAAGCTCCAAGCTTCTGATCAATCCAATCATCTGCGGACGAAGCAAAGAATGGACAGATACTCAGAGTTGTGAAGGCTATAGCAGAATGGGAACCCCATGGAATTGTTACACATAGCCATCTTTCTTTTTGTATAAATTTTTTCTCAATTTTCATGGCAATATTCTCTTACCAGGATGTCTGTCTCCTTTCTATAAAGATACTTATAAAAATTAATACAGAGATACTTCAAAGTGAAAAAATTTGCTTGCCTTCTTTTTTACACTTATGTTTTATTTGAAAACGTCCAATGTTTCGTTAAATAAGCATATGCATTTGAATATAATCACTGCTTACAAATAAAACGAAATTGAGAAAGGATAATTACTGATAGGTTGAAGGTGTAAGAAGACATCTTTGTGTTGTTCTAGGAGAAATCCCTTACAATACATCATTCAGATCCACAACAAAGCTAAAACCTCGGAGTATATATCCCCAACGGAGTTAAGCTTCAAGATCCCCAGCGGAGCTAGTGCACTCTAAACTTGATTCCCCAGCTGAGTTAAGTTTCAAAGTTCCCATCAGAGTTCAAGCTCCCGATCCCCGGTGGAGCCCGAAGACCCTGAAATACCTATCCCCAGCGGAACCAGAATATTCTAAACCTTCTTCCCCAGAGAAGTAAAATTTCCAACTATCAACCCCCGATGGGAACTGTTCAACTTCCCTCAATTTCCCCAGCAGCTAGGATGATTCCCCAGTAGATTGGCGTACAACCCAAGCTCCTGATTTCACCGGCCGATTAAACATTCTCCCCACAGAGTTATGTCCCAGCAAGATCGAAGATTCTTGGTCTCATTTCTCCAAACAGAAGCCACCTAGGTTCCAACTCCCCAGTAGAGATTTTCAGAATTTTCCTTAGTTCCCAGGAAAGTCTTGAAGGATTTTCAATCCCCAACATTGGTCCCAGGATTTCTCCTTCTCAAACAATCAGAGATCTTTTAATCCCCAAGCAGTCAGCAAGGATTTCTCATCTTCAATAATCAAATATTCTTTGGAATCCTCAGCATCGGTCAAGGATTTACTTTCCTCAGCAGCAATCAAAGATTTCATTACCTCCAGCTGTCAAGGATTTATTTTTCCTCAGCAAGACAGCTACTCAGCTTACATGCATAACCATTACATTCATATATCATAAACATTGATGAAACACAGTTCATTGCATCATACATATCATGCAACATAACTTTGTGTTTTAGCTAACATTTTACCCTTTTCAGGATAAGATTAAAAGGCTATTGTTAACAATTATTCAGATACAGTATGGATACACCCCAGACACGGTGGTCATTCTATTACTCATTCATAACTTCAAGTCAAAATACAGTATGGATACACCCCTGACATGGCGGTCATTCTATTACTCATTCAGACTTCAGCAATCGGATACAGACTAGATACGCTCCAGACACGGCGGCCATTCTATCTCTCATTCAAATTCAATTCTCAACTTAAAGTTCAGGTACGCTCCAAACATGGATGCCATTCTGGCCCTTACACCAGCAGTTTGATTCTCCCCAGTGCAGTCGCCACATAAGTCATTCTGTCACTTATTCAGATCCCAGTTACAGTACGGATACACTCCAGACACGGAAGTCATTCTACTACCCATACAAATCTCAACTTCAGATACAGTCCAGATACGCTCCAGATACGGTTGCCATTATGTCACTCATTCAGAATTTATCCCCAGCACACAGTTGCTCCATATACAGATGTTTCTCTGTTACCCATTCAGAATACAGATACACCCCAGACACGACAGTCATTCTGATATTCATTCAAAATTCAAATACAGTTATAGCTCAGATACGCTCCAGACACGGACGCCATTCTTTTGCTCATACAGACTCAGTCTCCAGATACAGTTCAAATGTATTCCAAACACGAATACCATTTTAACGCTCATTCTTCTGACCTACAACATTGCAATTCAACAAACATTCTTGGATGGAATCTTTAAGCCCATCTCCAGCAAGATTCTACCATCTCCAAATGGCATCTTTAAGCCCATTCCCTCAACAATATTTTGACAAGCGCAAATTTACGGGCACTCTAGTGTCTAATCCTCTTTTACCTTCGAGTCGCGAAAGGCAAACTTGCCAATCTAACTCTTCATGTTCAAGAAGATTGAACAGGGGCAACTGTTGTACCCAAAAATTTTCCCTCTCATTTCATCAACATTTCTCATCACAAGGCTCTTGGAATTCAAGATCAAGCTAGGGTTTGCTCTGCTCAAGACACCTCCTTGCACTGTTGACCTAAATTAGGGTTTGAGTTTGCACAAGGATTTTTTGACCTACAATGCCCAAAATGACTTTCAAACTTCATGTTGGACTCATAAGTTTGTCCATACCAAGTTTCAAGCCTTGATTCAAATTTTTGCCCAGTCAATTGGACAGTTGACCTAGAAATCAATTGTATTGGGGAAAAAGTCAAATGTGGCCAATTGACAGTCAAACCTCATGAAATTTGACCCACATCAACATAATGAACTCATATGAACCATTTTATCAATTTTGGATCACAACTCCACAAGAAATTTGATCAGATCACCAAAAGGGCAAAATGGTCATTTTTAGGGTTTTGACTGTACAAGGGCAATTTTTGACTGATTGACCTAGCCAATGGCAAATCAAGTTCAACCATGGAAACAAGGACTCAATTACATTGTCTTGACCCACTCAACAAGTTCAAAAGATCTCAAATGCATGGGATTGACAGATGAATTTTTCAGTCAACTGATCAAAATTTGACTGTATACTGAAAAGTCAAACTTTGACTTTTTGGTCAAAATCAAGTGCCAAGGGTCATTTTTCATCAAGACATGTCAAATTATGAAACTTGTTCATCAAGAAACCCAAAAATGCAAATTAGGGTTTAAAATGGAAAAATTTCATAACTTAGAAATTTTCTAAGTTATGAAATTTTCTTATTTTTTCCTAAATTTACCCCACATTTTCACCAAGATGCAAATGGATTCAAACCAGACTTATAACATGAAAGTTGTAGTCCATCACAAAGTCTACAACTTTGATTCACAAAGTTTTCTCAAAAGAAGCTTGGATCTCAAGTTATGATTTTTGGAACAAGGGTACCTAAAACTTTTAACTTAGAGAAATTTTGCCCTAGTTTAGGCAGGATTTTGACCCATCTTCTTGGCCATTTTTCACATAGTTACACTTGGAGTTTCAAGTTGCATTTCAAATATGGATTATATTACATGTTGCAAGCTTTCCAAATTGTCTAAGAACTCCTCAAACACCATTGTGGTTAGGGAGAATCGAATGCTTGAAGTTGGCAAAAACTCACTTTGATCCATGGCCAATACATGTTCATGCAAGTTTCATTTTCAAACCAGCATGCTTTCTACTTGTTTGCAGGCCTCTAAACCATTTCACACTCCATAATTTAATGCAAATCCATTGAGCTAATGCATTGTCTTGGTCATTAGGGTATTGTACACAAGTTTAACCCCTAAATGGTAAAAGGCATATTTCTATTTTTGCAAAAGATTGCTTTATTTCAAACCACTAATCCTTGAGCATAGAGCCAAATCTCTTGCAGCAAAACAAATCCACTAATTAGAGGGGCCAAGAGGGTGGTATGCAGGGTGATAAGATGGCATGTATAAGCCTGTAACCTCACTTCCACTTTCTTGCTTCAAAAAGAAGAAACTTGCCAAACACAAGGCATCTCACATATCTGATAAAACTAACTCAAGCAAACACTTCAAACAAGTTTCATACACTCTTACAAGTCAGAAGCACGAGCCTTTCACCCCTAAAGCATCATCATACTCCAAAACCACTTTTTCTTGCAAAACAGAGCCAGTTCTGCAAATCACAAGCCACCATCAAATCCCCTCGTGCGTTTTGTCCAAAACTACTTCAAACACATTCCAATCAACATACCTGAGCTATCCAGACCACTCACAAGTTGCTGTAACTCCATTAAAACACATTTCCATTTTTGTTTGGAAACTTTGCAGGTTGAGTTTTGTAGCACGATTCAGGCCACTTCAAAACAAACTAAGCATTGGGAAAGGTTCAGTGGACATCAGGCAAGCTCAAAAGAACCTCAGGCACCATTGGAAGTTGCTGCATTGTCCAGCTCGAACTCAGCTGAAACAGGTATTTCATGAACTTCTATCTCTCTATTTAGGAATAGTTAGACTTAGGTTTGTGAATGAAAGATGTTGTATTCATAGCCCTGAAACCATACATGTGCTTAGTTTTCATTTATATTAATCGTGCTAGGAGAATTTCATCCATGAACTTTCTGAAAAAACTAGGTTAGAAATTAGGGCCAGAGAAATTCTCTCTGGTCTTTGAGAGTTAGCTTAAGTTTTTTATATGGTTAGATTCGTTGTTTGATGCTCTACAAGTTTTATGTTTTGAGTTTTGTCAAAAAAGCACTGAATCAGGAGATACAAGTTTGTGTGGAAAACGCGCGTTTTTGTGTTTGAACAGAGGAAGAAGATGAAGTGGCTGGGCTGGGCCTGGTTATTTTTGCTTCTAACACTTGCATTTTCAGTTCACACCCCCCTGGCCCATTTCTTTGTATTTTTATCATTTTTGCATTTTTTTTTCATTTCTGATTTTGATATTTTATTTTTAAATATAAAAAATGCTCCAAAATATTTTTTTATAATTTTTACATTTATTTGGTATTTATTTTAATTATTACTAGCATTAAAACATTTTATATTATTTTGTTTAAATTAAAAAATAATGTAAATAATACTTTTATTCTCATTTCTATTTTTTTATCCATATTGAAAACATTTTCTTGAAAATATTTTATTTTTGTAAATTATTTATTTTATTTCTTACATATTTAACATATTTAATATATATATGTATATGCATATATATTATGTTTATTAAATAATTAGAATAAAAAACAAAAAATAAATACATTTTTATTTTTATTATTATTTTATACTGAAAAACTCTTTTTTTATATAATATATTCTTATTTTTGTACATATTAATATATTTTGTATATAAATAATACATTTTATTTTCTTTAAAGAGAATTAGGGCAAACCCTAAAAATAATTAAAATTAACTTTTTTTATTTACATTTCTTTCCTTTGAAAATATTTTACATATATAAAAAACCTTTTTTGCATCATACATTTTATCTCATATTTATTTATTGTATAATGTACATTTAAATATTATGCCTTGCAAATTAAATTTGGTTGTAATAATTTAGGGTTTAATTTCTTGCAAAATAATCCCCAATTCAAATTTGTATCCCCATCCCTATATCATGTTGTAATAGCTTAGAATTTAAATTCTCGCACCTTTAAATGCTTTCAATTATGCCGTGATTAGACTTAGGGTCTGTATGCACAATCAAAACCAACAAGTAGCTTGACCTAATCAAAGACAAAAAATGCATGAAAAACAAACACAATGCACACTTGCACCCCTAGGGTTACAATCCACTTGTTGCCTTCAAAAATGGGCCATGGTATGCATGTCAAGTACTTTGGCAAAACAAAAACAAAACAAAAGATCATAGTCCCTCGATGACGCTATTTTGGTTGCCTACACATAAATGGTCAAGTCCCTTAAGAAAATTGCCAAAAATACTTGACATTATTGCTATCATGGTCTATGCGATGACCCGCGCCTGTCCCGTCTAACATCCTAACACAAGGTTGTTCTTCAAACACAATGGTGAAACAACATTGTTAAAATGGTTAAAAACATAAGAAATATCCTTGAGTAAAATAGGGTAGATAACTCTTAGTTACTTGATCAAAAGCTTTCAAAAACATCCTTGCTATCTTCAAAACACATTTCACAACACAATTTCAAAACCCCACTTTCAAACATTGAAAACTTTTCAAAAGACAAAAACACCTTTGTATACATTCAAACAAGAATCATTACAAAGGTTGCCACAACGAGGGCCTCTTTTCAAAACATCTTTCAAAATCACACACAAAGCACCATTTCAAACAATTGAAGAGCACCATTTCAAACAATTGAAAAGCAAAGCAAGTGATCTAAGCAAGTAACTAAGAGCCCATGGATAACCATGGATAGAAAGGGTGCTAATACCTTCCCTTTCTATAATCTACTCCCCGAACCCAAGAAAACATCTCAAAGGTCTTTCCTGTGCTTTTTGACCTTTCCTTAGGATAAAATAAAAAGTCGGTGGCAACTCTTGCTAAACCGAAACATTTGCAAACACAAACGTAAAATCCCAAGTCAGTTCTCCCACCATATCACATGATATTTTTCACGAATGTCCATTCACAAAAAATCCCTTCTAGCAAACATTTACTAGGTGTTTATGAAATTTTGTCAAGAAATCTTCTTCAATCAGACCCTACTAGTCAAGGATTCTCTGTATGGCGATCCCTTAGGGGAAGAGAGAACTTTAAACTTCAATGAGGAATAAACCCTCATTTGGGGAGGAAACAATTTCTGACCATGGATACTCTTTGAAATTCGACTTACACTGGGGATTGATGTAAAATATTCTACCATTGAGGAGAAAAGGGCTGATACACATTCCATTGGGACATAAATGGTTCTTGAAAAGAACTATCCTCAGCATAAATTTTACTTTGATGAAAAAACCTTGCAAGGTATTTACCGACATATAAGCTCACTAGGGAGAAAGACTTTCTGCTAACAAAAATAGGTGTAGACTTTACCGAGGAAAAATGAGCTTACACACCCTTTGCTTGGAGAAGTGCAGACTACTTGATGGGGATAAATCAAGATATTCACTAAGAGAAATCTTGAAACACGCTAACCGCACTGGATAAAAGCGGACTACTTCATGGGGATAAATGAAGAAACCTCTTGTTGGCAGAGGAAATAATTCTTACAAGAACCCTTAGAAGATGCAGATCATGCTATATAGATAGGTTGTTGTATCAAATCCACCAACATGTACTTCATTTGGGAAAGAGGGGAATTCTTAAGATATCTCTCGAAAAGAGGTGGTTGTATTAGGGAATCATCATTGGTTTATAGGGGAGTACTTTCTTGCGGAAAATAACATATTGGCTTCTATCGAGCAAGAATGTGGACCGCATTAGGGAATGACATCCGGTCTGGGAAACAATTATCCCACCAAGAACTTCACATTGATAACAACTTCGACAACTCTTCGTTTTCTGGACGTATGTTACCTGCAATGAGTGAACAACAAATCCTACAAAATAAATCACAAAATGCCCCAGGTGTAGCATGACGACTTTGTCTTCCAACCAGGCCACACTAGTCCTTATAGCAAATTCAAATGTTTCTTATCATGTGTAAAACCTCCAAATTTTTAAATGTAATATTTATCACAAATTTGACGTCTTTTGCAAACAAAATAGTAAAAGAAAAATAAAGAATAAGCTTTTGAATAAAAATATACTTTTATTAATTGGAAATTAGCCCGTAAATAGGCAAGTACATCAAGAAGCAATTCCTAGAAAGAGGTAATTGAAAAAGAGAAAACAAAAGAGTAGTATAAGAATGGCAATGTGAAAAAGGATTTTCCTCGGGTTCTGACTCTGTTATAACTCTTATGACCTCGACTATCTCATCACTTGGCTTTTTGTAAAAGATGACTGGACTGATTACTAGGCGTCAGGGATGCCAACTGTAGTGAGATGAAATCATAGATATGACGTTAGACTTAGTTATTCGCTTTCAAATCTCTAACTTTTGCTTGGATCGCCCTTTCGGGTTTTCAATCCACCGGGATACCCTTTCTTTCCTAAGACGCCCTTTTGGGTTTTCAACTTAGCGGGTGTGCTTAATACTTTCATTATTTTCAATCCTTCTTTTTTATCCCTAATTTTTTTCCGGACCTTTTATTCATTTTTTAGTTTGATGGGATGCCCATTTTTGCCTGAGTCGTCAACTCAACGTTTCTTTTTTATGTGAAGTATTTTTTTACTATGTCCATGTTCATGGGGAATGGGAAATCTTCACCATCCATTGTCGTAATCATCATGGAACCTCTAGATAAAACTTTCTTTACGATAAGTGGTCCTTCATAATTAGGAGTCCACTTGCCCCTGGGATCACCTTGAGGAAGAATTATCCTTTTCAATTCGAGGTCACCAAACTTATAACTCTAAGGGTTCACCCTTTTGTCAAATGCCTTCTTCATCCTCTGTTGGTACACTTGACCATGACACATAACTGTTAGTCTTTTCTCGTCAATGAGGTTCAACTGATCCAACTGATTATGCACCCATTCATCCTTATCGAGCTCAACATCTTTCATGACCCTGAGAAAAGGAATCTCAACATCCACATGCAAGACTGCTTCCGTTCCGTAGACAAGTGAGAAATGGGTTTCCCCAGTCAAGGTACACACTGAAGTACATTATCCATGCAAATAAAAATGCAACATCATATGCCAATCTTTGTAGGCCACAAGCATCTTTTGCAATATCTTTTTGATGTTTTTATTGGCCGCTTTGATAGCTCCATTCATCTTTGGATGATACAGAGAAAAATTGTGATGCTTAATCTTGAAGGACTCACAAAGCTCCTTCATCATCTTATTATTGAGATTGGACCCATTATTAGTAATGATTTTTTCAGGAATCCCATAGCGATAGATGATGTAATGTTTGATAAATCGAGTAACAACTTTCTTGGTGACGTTTGCGTATGATGCAGATTCGACCCACTTAGTGAAGTAGTCAACGGAAACAAAAATGAAACAATGACCTCTGGAAGCAGTTGGCTCAATGTGACCGTTCATATCAATGCCCCACATTGCAAAAGTCCGGGGAGAGGTCAGGACGTTCAAAGGAATGGGAGGAACATGAACTTTGTCAGCATATACTTGGCACTTGTAGCATATTCGAGCATGGTCGTAGAAATCATTTTCCATGGTGGACTAATAATAACCATTTCATAAAATCTTCTTATCCATGGTGTGTCCACTGGAATGAGTTCCAAAGGCATCTTCATGCATTTCCTCGATGATCTTAGTTGCTTCATTCTTGTCTACACATCTGAGCAACATACCATCATGATTTCTCTTGTACAATATACCATTGCTGAGGAAAACTTTGGCTGACCACTTCCTTAAAAACTTCTTGTCTGTAACAGATGTATTTTCAGGATACTCTTGAGCTTCAAGGTACCTTTTGATATCATGAAACCATAGATTACCATCCACACCCACTTCAGCTTTAAAGAAAATTTTTGGCTCATCCAACTGCATGATAGTAATATAAGGCGCTTCATTAGCCCACTTTACTTTAAACATGGATGACAAAGTAGCCAAAGCATAAACAAGATTATTTTCTTCCCTCGAGATATGTTCAAACATGATCTCCTTAAAGTACGGAATCAACTCTATAACATGATCTCTATACGAAATCAGATTTGGAAGACGAGTCTCCCAATCTTCGTTAATCTGGCTTATAATAATAACTGAATCTACATAAAACTTTAGGAACTTGATTCTCAGATCAATTGAAGCTTCAATGACATAGATACAAGCTTCATATTCTGCCATGTTATTGATACACTCGAAACAAATTTGGGTAGTAAATGGAATATGAAAACCTGTAGGGGAAATGATAACAACTCCAACACCATTTCCTAGATCGTTTGAGGCACCATCGAACACCATCATCCATCATGATCCTAGCTCAGGTCCTTCTTCTGGGATAAGAATGTTACCATCCCTTATATACATGATGTCTTCGTCCAAAAATTTAAACATCATCGGTTGATAGTCGTCCACAGGTTGGTGAGCAAGATAATCTGCGAATACACTACCCTTGATAGCTTTCTGAGTAGTATACTAGATATCATATTCAGTCCAAATTACCTGCCATCGGGCTACTTTTCCTGTGAGAGATGGCTTCTCAAAAATGTACTTGATGGGATCCATCTTGGATATCAAGTAGGTAGTATGAGTCAGCATATACTGTCTTAGGTGTTTAGCGGCCCATGCCAGTGCATAGCAAGTTTTCTCAAGCAGAGAGTATCTCGACTCGCATTCTGTGAATATCTTACTCAAGTAATAAATCTCATGTTCTTTCTTTCCTATCTCATCATGTTGACCGAGCATGCAACCCATGGAATTATCTAGTACTGTCAAATACATGACCAGAGGATTGCCCTTCATTGGAGGCTTGAGGATTGGAGGTTTCTGCAGATATTCTTTTATTTTTTCAAATTCCATCTAGTAATAGTCATTCTACCTGACCACTTGATCTTTTCTTAACAGTTTGAAAATTGGTTCAGCGTGGCTGTAAGATGAGAGATAAATCTAGAAATGTAGTTTAATCTCCCCACGAAACCACATACTTCTTTATATGTTCTTGGTTCATACATTTCTTGAATTGCTTTTATTTTTGTCGGGTCAACCTCGATATCTCTTTCGCTTACAACAAAGCCTAGAAATTTCACATATCTCACCCTGAAGGTGCACTTGTTGGGATTCAACCTCAATTTGAATTTCCTCAGTTTTTCAAACAACTTTTGTAAATGGATAAGATGCTCTTCTTCTATTTGAGATTTTTCAATCATATCAACGACATAAACTTATATCTCTTTATGAATCATATCACGGAAGAGGGTTACCATTGCATGCTGATATGTTGCCCCTGCATTCATCAAACCAAAAGGCATCACCTTATAATAGAAAGTTCCCCATGGAGTAATGAAAGTTATCTTCGCCATGTCTTCTAGCGACATCTGGATATGATTGTAGCCGAATAATCCATCCATGAAAGAGAAGACTTTGGCATGAGTTGAATTGTCCACCAAAACATCAATATGAGGGAGCGAAAAGTCATATTTAGAACTTGCTCTGTTCAAGTCCCTATAATCAACACACATCCTTACTTTTCTATCCTTCTTGGGCACTGGCATGATGTTAGCAATCCACAGGGGATATGAAATCACATTCAAGAACCCTGTATCAAGCTGTTGTCATACCCCAAATTTGCCCTACTCCTTTCTAAGGATCATCTAGATTAGGAATCTCGCATCCTTCGTGTACATACTTCTCATTAAGTTATCTATCATTGCATGCATCATTAATGGGTAAGTTGTCATGGGATCAAGTTATTTCTTTTCAGAAGCTACACATAAAAAAAGATTGTTCTGTCGGGCAGCACAATAAGGAAAACTCTGGTTTTTCAAGGTTTAAACGTGTTCCACACATTTTGAAAGCTATAAAATCAATAATAAATCAAGTAATCATCATGTCAAGCTCTCATGTATTTCAACACACTCTAAATTGCAGAAAGAATTAGATGTTTCAATGAATTTGAGACATTGCGAACCAGAAACAACATTTTTTATGGTTTGAGTTTATAAATTCATAACTTTTGATCGGGATACTATTTTGAAATGGTTACTAAGGCATTGAAACCGTCTCAGTATTTTCTTCATTTCATCTGTTCATACCGGAAGCCAATTATACGACGAAAGTCTCCAAAGAATTTGATTTCCCTGAAACGATATTTGAAATTTAATGATTGGTTATTTGTTTCTTGGGTGTTTGGAAATTCGTAACTTTCATCTGATTCAGTGTTTTTGATTGATTCTTCGAGCATATATACTGTTTTGATTTTCTTATCATTTCACGTGTTCAGATCGAAGGCTAATTTTGTGAAGAAGATCTCCGGGAATTATAATTCTTTGAAGACAATGCATTGAATTTAATTGTTGGTCTGCCGTTTCGCGGGTAATCAAAATTTCATAACTTCTGATTGGAATATTTTTTGGAGAAGTTATTGAGGCGTTAAAGTTGTCTTTATACCATCTTCAGTTCATATGTTCGGCTTGGAAGCTTTAGGTAAGGAAGATCTCAGAATGTGCAGATACTTTTAAAATATACAGTGAAAAATGTGTCCTGACCCGTTATTTTTCAAACGTTCAAAAATTCATAACTTCCGCCCCGGTTCGATGCTTTTGAGTGGTTCTTTGGGAAAAAAGTTCATCTTGATGTCATCTTCATTTCGAGAAATTTATGTGCTGGGCTGAATTTTTATTCCACTACTTCTCGATATTGTAAAAATCATAACTTCTTCTATTTTTATCATATCAAGACGACTCTTTCGGCATAATTTCACAAATGATGTTGGCTAGAAGTTTGCTTCAGAGCTCCGGGTCGAATTTAGCTGCGAAAACTTCGTTTCATGGCTCGCATCTTAAACAGATCAGTGAAAAATTTTGCATTACTAAAAAAAGACAACGTCAGTGTCAAATATTCTCGCCACTCAAAAATTCATAACTTGTTAGTTTTTTATCGTATCAGTATGTTCTTTCAACATGACTTCACAAATTTCGCCATCTACGATTTTGTTGTTTGTCCTGCATCAAGAGTTTGCACTGATTATCATTGAGCTTGTGGATTTTCCATTCGAATATGTTTGCTGACACTAAAAATTCAACTTTATGGAGAAATTGATTGGGCTTTCTCTTCACCCAAACTAAGGCCCAATTTCAAGACTATTATTGATTTTGCCTCACTATTTTCACAAGACACAGATCATTTGCTAAATTTCACTCTCAAAAAGCATAACAAACTCTATCTACTCTCTCTACTCTCATCAAGAACAAAGTAGAAGAGAAATTTAAAATCCCTCTTCCCTTCACTCAAGTAACCACCGCGGACAACTCCCTCTTCTCCCAGCCTCCATGCACCACCGCCGGTCTCCTTTGTTTTCCGTAACCAAATGCAGGTGACACCTTCCTCTGGTAGCCGCGATCGCCGCATCACTTACTCCCTCTCTCCACGAGATTTCGCGCCCCTCCCTCTGTCTTCCACGTTCGATTTTCTAGCCACATCTCCTCCTTTGTTTTCTCCCGATTTCGGTAATTCTCCAATTCCTCTTTGTGCTTAATTGATTTTGTGGATTAATTTCATAATTTATTTTTTGTATAGGTGCTTTTTCTTGAATTATTTTTCATGAGTTGAATCTTGTTTAATTCTTGAAATCAATCGTTGATTGAATTGTTGATGTTGTACAAATCCGAAATTGGTTGAATTGAGGATTTAAGCACTTATGTGGATAATTGATTTTATGATAAGTGCGTATTTGAATTCTTGAGAATTAAATGGATTCTTGAATTGTGATGTTGCGAACTATTTGGATTCAATTAATTGTTTGAGAATTATGTAGAGCTTATGCATCGTAAATTGATTTCGATTAATTATTTTCTTGACAAATGCTTAAACTAATGAATCAAAATTAATTTACAATTTTTTTAATCACTTTCGACGCGTAAGATGTTTGTGGTTTACATGCTTGGAATTGTGGTTTCAATACCGATTTTGCGGATGCTTGTTGTTTGTAAATTCTGAATAAACTTCCATATGTTGATATTCTGTTTAAGTGCATTAAAACTGTGATTTTTTAATCAATTCTTGATGAATATCAACATGTGCCTAGTGTTGTTTGGAACTTAGAAACACACTGTAACAGATGATTTAATTTATACTTGATGCTTACATGAACTTGTTTGCATATTTGATGGATATCGATACTAATTTCAGTGGATTTTATTCCGACTTTTCAAGCACTTCAGAATTTGCAATGTTGCTGTCCGGAAAATGCTTTTTGCATACACATTGAGAAATCATTTTTGTATCGCGCATTATTGAGTTTAAGTGGACAATCGGTGGTTACCGGTATCATTTTTGCATGATTTAAATCAAATTTTTGCGTATTCAATTGGTGAAATAGTTTCTATTCGGAAAATGTTTTGCGCATCTCCATTGAGTTTTAATTCATGTTTGATGTATACTTGAGCTTGTTAGCATATCGGTAGTTACCAGTATAGATTTCACTTGTTTTTGAGACAATTTCTCGTGCATTCCGTAAATTGCAAAGTTGCTGTCTAGAGATGGTAAGTGGTACTCATGTGTTGATTTAATTCTCGATTTTCACTTATTTGAGCTTGTTGGTACATTTGATGGTTACCGTCTAACATAACCATTTGGGTATTAGCACCCTAAACATCTACGATACTCCGCATGAATCTCTTTGAAAATTTGTGTATTTTGGCTATAAGAGTTGTATACAAAAATAGATTGTGGGGATGAGAAAAGAAGTATTTTTTATAATTTTTGAACATGTCGCGGTTGCAAACCTTTAGTGCCTATGTACCACCTTCTGTGCAATAGGGGATCAGAGTACTCGTAGTTCACCTTTAAGAATTTTAAAACACAAGTCTGTTGGTTAATTTTAAGAGACGAGACATCATCGTCTTATCCAAGTGGAAAACATACTTACTACCCACGATTATGAGAAAGGAGAATCTGCGTCATCTCAAAGTGGAGGATATGGCTTGGATTTTAAAATCAGCAAAGTCTCACTCGACACCCAAGTGGAAAATATCTCACTTCACTACATACCGTAGAAGTATAGTAGTTTACATCACTACAAGGATTGGCAAGAGTCTAATTTTTTGAGAAAATTTTAAGGTAAAAAGCCAAAGTGGCAAAATGGTTTGAATGAGATTTCTTGACGTTTAGTCTTCTCACAAAAAATGTCAAGGTATTATTAAGTTTGTTAAAATTTGATTAAGAAAATATTTTTGAAAATGCATGGACCTAAGTCCAAGTTTATTGTGAAAGCGGTTCAAGTTTAGAAAAAAAGAATAAATTGCAAAAGGAGGGAGAAAATTTTTGAAATTAAAGAAGATGGGAGGAGATGAAGGGACTATCCTAAAGCATAAGGTAAAAGCTAGGGAAAAGAACCGTCTAACCAACAAGAATCCAACACTTGACATAATGAGTCAATGTAGAATTCCCATCATTTGGATTTGAAACAAAACAAGCAAAGATAATAAACCTCTTAAGAAAGCCAAGCTTTAAATGCATTAAATCTTCAAAAAAATTAGGCAGAGTAATGGTTGTATACAGATGAATTCCCAATCACAGACAAAATACCTAATCAGAATAACCTGCACACAAAGAAACAAACAACCCAATGTCTTGGGGTAAACCTCAAGAACTCTAGACAAAATAATAATATAAGTCACAAGCTCTCAAGGTAGGTCAAGGTCTCTACTCCTAAGTACAAGAAGTCCATTACTCCATCATGCCAAGGATAGTAACCAAATAGTCCAAGTAACCTTACAGTTTTTTATTGTTCAAGTTAGTTATTAGGTATCTTCAAAAAGAAAATGAAAAGCTCAAGTGAGCAAGATAAAAAATGACATAAAGATAAATGCTCAAGTGTGCAAAGATGAAAATAGCATGAAATGAAAATGTTAAAATAAATGGTGCTTAAAGTAAAAGCATAAAGTAAAAGCATAAAAATAAAAGTTCATTGTTAATGAGTTAGAAATTAGTGGTTAGTTGAATGACCATCTCGAAACTTGCATTTGAAAACTCATTAGAAGATTGATAAAATCAAACCCTCACAACAACAACATTCATTTGCTTTTTTTCAAGTATAGGATTCATTTCAAAATCTCGAGGCGACAATGAATGATCAATGATGTTTAAATCATTCATTTAGACCAAAGTTTATGAAGATTCATTAGAGAATCGATAAGACCAAATATTCCTAACAATGAACCTCAAAGTTATTGGATCAAAGGTTTCAAAATAAACATACTTGGGCTTGCAAACATAGGTTTGGATCACAAATGATCATTTCACGAACCCGGACAAAATTTAGCGTTATGTTAAGCAATCGTAAGTGAATTTATATAGAAGTTGCAACTATTTTGAGGCCGGTCAATAGCAATCTATGTGCTATATGTTTGGAGAGATGATATGTAGATCATCCTCTATCCACATGTAGCACATGTAAGAAAAGGATAAGATGAAGAGCAGGGGAAATATTTGAATCAAAAAGTTTAATCAAACTATCATTAAAATCATTCATCCATTTTAGTGGAGTTAAACTCAACACCCAAGATCCAATGATGTTAATAAAGTTCATGATCAACAATCACATAACCAGAATATATTTAAAAAATAAATTACATTTAAAGAATAAAATAAAAAAGGAAAAATGATTTTTAAATTGTTTTTTAAATGAAAATAATAGGTAAAATAGCATACTATATTCAAAGTATCAAAGAAAAATTTAAAGAGACCATAGAAAAATCAGGAATGATCTCAAATATTTTTATAAAATTTTTGGTAATTTTTTAAAACAGAAAAGTATTTTTTAAACTAATTAAAATCACTCAAATAAGTGAAAAAAAGATTTAAAAAAATAGTAGAACTCAAAATAAAATTCTAGAAAAATTTCAGAAAATCATAAATAAGGAAAACGATTTTTATAAATAATTTTAGAATTTAAAAATATCAATAAGTAATTTTAAATAATTAGAAACAAGTTATAATAGAGGAAAAATTATAAAAAGTATCAAATCTGAAAATAAAATCATGAAAAAATGAAAATCAGAAAGAAAATATTTGAAAATCTTTTTGTGAATTTTTTCAATAATTTTTAATTCAGAAATGAATTTTCTATGATTTTTTGAAGTTTAAAACATATAAATATAAAAAATCATAATATAAAATAAAGTCAAATAAATGTGGACCACTGGTTCATTTTCATAACGTGTTAGTAAGCAAATCCAAGGGATCTGACACGCTGTACATGATATGGTCACTATTGGAAATCACACCAAATCAATTATTAAATCAAATTTTAATAAAATAAAAGGAAAAAATGTGGTCCATTGGATGAAAAGTCAAAACACGTTAGTAAACAGATCTAAATAGTCTGGCGTGCTGTACATATCATGAACCCTCAGTCAAAACACGATGAATCAAAAAACACACAGCCAATGAAAATAAAACAAATGTCCAATGTTCATTGGTTGAAGAACGACACATAGGTCATCTTCAACCTCTAGACACCCTACGCATGGGAGTTTTTGAGATTCTTCAAACGGAAACGTTAGAATCTCATACTAATATCATTGTATTTGTCTCTTCAAGACGATCCTAACCTCACCCTCGCGAAAAATTTATATAAGTTGAGCAAAGAGAAAAATGCAGAAAACCAAAAATAATAGAGAGTACTTTAGGTTAGGATTTCTCACAAGGATTTTAAAAATTGTAAGAATCACAAGGATCAGAAGGATGAGTAGAGTAGAATAGGCTTTTATTTGGAACTATTTGGTTATAAAAACTACCAGAACGGGTCTCACGAAAATAAATCTGAAAGTGAACTTCTGCAACTCAAAATATGGCTCGATTTGCTTGGTTTAAGTGTTGGAGACTTTGTATATTTATGGAGGATGATGAATATGTAAAGAAATTATAAAGAGAGAACTTGAAACTGAAATGGAATTTCAAATTTCATAGTTACGAATGAACTTTTAGAAGGGTGTATTTGGCTCTCAAAGCTTGTGTAAATGAGTGCAATATGGTCATCTATTTATAGGGAAGTGAATAGGAATGAGAATTTGAATAATTAATGGAGTTTAGGGGGAAATCATGAGAGGCCGTGGACATGAGAAACGTGTGACTTAGCATCAAAACTCACTCAAACTTTGTGTTTCAAAGCTCTAATCCACTTTGGCAAGTTAGTTGAACATGTTTAGATCAAAGTGTGCGCTAATTTGGTGTTTAGAAGCTGGATTATGGATTTCAAATTCTCAGTTTGGAGAAAACTTCAGTTTCAAGGTACCATCTTTGAATCCATGGTGTTCATAGCTCTAGGGGTCTTAGGGCATGATTCTTGAAGCATTTGAAAGATAAGGTCACAATCCTTACAATGTAAAAAGAATGTGACCAAATGTATTCTTGAGCTAGGAGTTGTGTTGAGTCAAAGTTGATAAAAAGATGTTGACTTTTTGTACTTAAAAAAATTCTAAGTTTTTCTTCAAAAGTGACCTATAATGTTATGAGTTCAAACAAGGTCTTCATTAAAAATTGAGCTTTGATCATTGATACTAGATTGAAGTGGACTTCCTAAAGAGAATTGTGAAACTTGAATCACTCAAAAATACCAAGTATTGAAAAAGTTATGGCCTTGTAAAAATGGTGAAAATTCAAGAGGTGACCTATAATCTTTTGAGTCCTTGGGGCATCTTCCACTCATTTTCAAGTTTTGCACATAAAAGAAGAGTTTAATTTCACATCCTCAAGATCATTGTGGAAAAATAATGGGCTCAAGTAGATAAAAATTGACCAAGTTATGATCTTTTGAAATCACATAAGGGAATTTGATGGCCTATCTAGAGGACTTGTAATCTTTCTCAATCATTAGGAATCTTCCACACTATATTTCCTTTAAAATCTTGAATTGATTAGTCGATAACCCTTTAAAGTGAAGAATTTCTTTTGAATCACTCAAAAATATCAAAAGATGAGAAAGATATACCCCTTAGAAGTCCAAAACCCTAGCTCCTAAAGCACTAAGATAGCTTGGAACCCCTTTTAAATTTTGACAAACTTTCTTGCACAATAACTTTTCCATGTGAATAGAGGTTATTTTGGATGATAATAAGAACCCATAGAAACAATAAACACCTCCAAATATTAAGGATTGCAAGTGTTATGCACTTGTGATCAATAAATCAAGAACTTGTCCAATTAGGTCAAACTTCTTCAATCAACCCTTGTATCTTTTGACATTCTTTGACAAATTGAGGAATGATAAACCATAGTAGATATTATCATGATATTTATTTAAATCATCTTTAATGACGAAGCTTTAATTTTAATGAAGTTTTTTGAAGAAGGCATGGAAATAAACTCATGAACCTATAGATCAACCTGATGAAGTGTGTTGTGCTTTCACCTATAGCATCATCAATTAGAGCAAACATTCATTGCATGTGTTAGTTAAAAGTTAAGCAATACATAAAAAATATGATCATAATATACAAATCAAGGTGTTTGGTGATTCCTCATAAGCAAACCTAAGGAAAGGGAGAAGAACCAAAACCCTAGTGTGATCTTGACATGATTGAGTTGATATGAGATGATAGAGGAATCTTAGGGGCACAAATTGGGGTACAACAACTGCCCTTATTTATGTGTCTTCTATCCAGAGATACGAAGATTAAAATCTTTGTGTCGACGCGATTCACGATACTTAAATATAAAACAAGCCCTATTTTTAGCTCTAAGATGCCATGCAATTCTTATGATTGTGCATGCAAACAAACAAATCCAAAGGTGACATAGGACACCACTGGGGAAACAGAAAATAAAAGATCAAAATAAAATTAGACCAGGAAAATAAATCACTGGTTAACAAAAGACTCGACTCTATTGGGGTAAAGCCCAAGGAGGAGATAAAGCAACATCAACTCAAATAAATGAGGAAAAAGCAATGTATAACGGTGATCGAAAGATAACTGTGAACTGCCCACTCAAAGAGAAGGTAGCAAGAAAAGTAGCATCAACCCACCGGGAAAAGAAATGGTAAGGTGATACAGGTAAATACCAATATTAGGGTAGACAACAAGCGATTAACATCAGTACTTATGACTAGAACATATGAACTTTTTTAGAGCAAAGCGAATCTCAATGACGAACTATCTCCCTAAATGACAAGATTACCATCCATCGGAGTATAAATCTAAACAACGAACTATCTCCTATAATGACGAGACTACCATCCATTGGAGTAACAAATCTCAAAAAACGAACTATCTCCCATAATGACGTGACCACCATCCATTGGAGTAACATATCTCAAACAACAAACTATATCCTATAATGACGAGACTACCATCCATTGGAGTAAAAAATCTCAACAATGAATTATCTCCCATAATGACGAGATTACCAACCATCAGAGTAACAAATCTCAACAAAGAACTATCTCCCATAATGACGAGACTACCATTCATCAGAGTAACAAATCTCAAACAATGAACTATCTCCCATAATGACGAGACTACCATCCATATGAGTAACAAATCTCAAACAACAAACTATCTCACATAATGACGAGACGACCATTCATCAAAGGATAAATCTCAACAACGAACTATCTCCCATAATGATGAGACTACCATCCATTGGAGTAACAAATCTCAAACAATGAAATATCTCCCACAATGACGATACTACCATTCATTGGAGTAATAAATCTCAACAATGAACTATCTTCCATAATGACGAGACTACCATCTATCGGAGTAACAAATCTAAACAACGAACTATCTCCCATAATGATGAGACTACCATTCATCAGAGTAACAAATATCAAACAAAGAACTATCTCCCATAATGACGAGACTAACATCCATTGGAGTAACAAATCTCAAACAACAAACTATCTCCCATAATAACGAGACTACCATCCATCGGAGTACAAATGAATTTTCTCGGGGAACTAACAGACTTATTGGGGAAGTATAGGGTGCTCAAATAAAAAGACCTGCCACTTGTTGTTATGAGAAACCCTTCAGCGTAAGAAATATGACTTCTATGTGGAAGTTTCAATGTATTCATACTGAGGAGATAAAATCTTCTTTTGCAAAATAAATGCACACCCTCAATCCAGAGTTCGGAGCCTACCAAAATCAGAATAATAATGTTGTCGGGGACCATAGATTCAAACCAGAAATAAATCGGAGTGAAACAGTCAACCAAGATAGCATCTGATGAGAAATAAACTCAAAAGGGAAACACGGATCTTACCAGATAATGAGCCAAATAAGAAGGCTAAAGCAAAATTCTTCCACGAGGGATAACATAACTCGGCAAAAATAGGGTAACATGCCAACAAAATATTAATGGATACAGATGAGAAATGAATCATTAAATTAAGCTATGCATTATGTATGTATGAATGTATGAATGTTATCCTGTATATGCTGACAACACTGACATACAACACTGGGAATAACCAGACAAAACCAGCTTGCGTAAAGTCAACGCTCAGCTAAATCACATTCAGGAGGAAAATTTCACAAGAAAGTAAGCACCAACTGAGGAAATAAATTCCCATTTCACAGCTTAACTTCACTGGGAAGAAACATAATCCAAAAATAATCAAATCAAAACAGTACATATATAGGGATATAACATCCTCCTCCAAGATTCACCGGGGAATATCACACAGACTTCAACGGGGAAAACAATGTCTCAATGTCTAGACTTCCACTGGAGATTGTAACATTGAATTCTCTAGGGAAGATGAAAACATGCCTTCGAGATATCAGTTGGGGATCCCGTGCTAACTTCATTGGGGAGGACAATACCACATCGTTAAGAGGAGCCCAAAATATATTCTTCAATATAAAGAGTGATGATTACATAAACTTATCTAGGGAGAAATCATGAAACCACATGTGGATAACAAATTTCAGTGGGAAACATTATCTTAGCTTTACTTGGGGATTTAAAAAGTCAAACGATACAACAAGAAATAAAAATTATGGGGCTTTTAAATCAAACCCAACGCTTGGCGAGAGAAAACCCTAAAAATTGACACCTGTTTCAACACTTCTTATAAAAGATATTGCCCTTGTCTAGTTGCCAAACAACAACAATAATGTCGACACCGCAAAAGGGTGATGTTTTGAAAATGATTCCACCTCATCATACAAAGGGAGAAGGAACTTCCATCATATGAGTGAAGACCTCAATGGGGAATCTTGGATAGAAGTTCCAAACCATGTAAACCCGAAACCAAAATAATCAACCTGGAGAGAAAAGTTGAACCAAGACTGGACTAGGGAAAATGGGATCACAATCCTAACACCACACCATACATCAATTGATATCATCTCCAACTATTTGAGAAACAACAAGAAGATCATACGCATATCAGCGAAAGCGACCTGAAAGAACTTTCTTGGGGAATACCTACTTCAGAGTTCGTTCATCCTTAGAATCACTATTTTTGTTATTTTTTTCTCTTTTGAATCACAAATTATAATGTAAAAGGTAATTTGTAAATTCTTTTCAAAAACAATTTTATTATTAAATCTCTTTGTTTTGAAAGTTACTATCAATAATAAATGGAGTCTTTGTAAGCAGAATAAAATAAGAATTACAAAGAATTGGAAAAAAGATCAAACTTTATTAATAGAATGGTAGTTTGCGAATGACGAGACTCTATAGATGATTACAAAGTTTGGAAAATGGTAATACAATGGTAAAGTTACATTGAAACACAATGACCAATATTCTCCCTAACAACTTTGAATTCCTGAGCAACGACTTCTGTTGAAGTATGGTGAGGGTCTAAGAAGATTGTTGCTTCAATGATCAAGTCTTGTTTGACGCAGTTACTTGCCAAGAAATCCCTAACTTTTTCTTAGGTTTCCCTTGCGGGTTTTCAACCTAGCGGGAGAATTTATTCTATTTATGTCTCTTATTTTTGCCTAGATCGCCCTTTCGGGTTTTCAGCCTACCGAGACGCTCTTTTTTGCCTAAGCCACCCTTTCGGGTTTTCGACTTAGTGAGTTGTTCTTTTATTTCTTTAGGCAAAGTATTTCTTGACTGCATCAACATTCATAGGACGTGGGAACTCCTCGCCTTCCATAGTTTCAAGAAGCAATGCACCGCCAGAGAAGGCTCTCTTAACAACATATGAGCCTTCAAAATTGGGAGTCCACTTGCCCCTAAAATCAGCGTTAAAAGACAAAATCTTCCTGAGCACGAGGTCGCCTTCTCTGAATTCACGAGGCTTAACCTTCTTATCAAAGGCTTTCTTCATTCTATTTTGGTATAAATGGCCATGACACAAGGTCGTCATTCTCTTCTCTTCAATTAAATTCAATTGGTCAAACCTATTCTGGACCCATTCAGCCTCTGACAATTTGGTTTCCATTATCAAACGTAAAGAGGGAATCTCAACCTCAACAGGGAGCACTACTTCCATACCATACATAAGAGAAAACAGGGTTGCCCCTGTTGAAGTACGGATGGATGTACGATATCCATGTAAAGCAAAAGCGAGCATCTCATGACAATCTTTATAGGTAACGACCATCTTCTGGATGATCTTCTTAATGTTTTTATTAGCAGCTTCAACAGCCCCATTTATCTTTGGCCTGTAATGAGATGAATTATGATGAATAATATTGAATTCTTCACAAAGTTCTGTCATCATATTGTTATTCAGATTCGAGTCATTGTCAGTGATAATCCTTCTTGGCACACCATACCAACATATAAGATTGTTCTTGATAAAACATATTACCACTTGCTTAGTAACATTAGCATATGAAGCTGCTTCCACCCATTCTGTGAAGTAGTCTGTTGCCACCAAGATAAAACAATGTCCATTCGATGTGTTGGGTTTAATCATTCCAATCATGTCAATACCCCACATAGAGAAAGGCCACGGGGAAGAAATAAAATTAAGAAGCATCAGAGGCACATGCATTTTGTCAGCATAAATTTGGCATTTATGGAACTTCTTTGCAAATTTGTAACTGTCAGATTCCATTGTCAGCCAATGGTAACCTTCCCTAAGCATCTTTTTTACCATTGAATGTCCATTGGCATGAGTGCCAAAGGAGCCTTCATGAATTTCATGCATTAATATGTCTTATTCGTGTCTATCCACACATCTGAGCAAGACCATGTCATAATTTATTTTGTATAGTGCATTTTCATTGAGGAAAAAGTTTCCTGCCAACCTTAATATCTTTCTACCTTTGTTTGACGCACCAGCCGGGTATTCCTGAGTCAGGAGAAAATGCTTGATATCTTAATACCAAGGTTTTTCGTCTGGCGTTTCCTCTGTTGAAAACACATGAGCCAGCCTATCCAGACGTCGCACTATGATACGAGGCACATCGTTCTAAGTATTTACTTGATACATAGAAGCCAAAGTGGCCAAAGCATCCGCCATCTGATTTTCATCTCTTGGAATGTGATGGAATTCAACTTTGTTAAAGAAAGGTAATAATCTTCTAGCATAGTCTTTGTAGAGAATCAAGCCAGGGTGAATAGTATCCCATTCTCCTTTAGTCTAATTTATTACCAAAGATAAATCGCCATACATATCTAGAATTTTGATTTTGAGATCAATAGCCTCCTTGAGACCCATGATACAAGCTTCATACTCTACCATATTATTGGTGTAATCAAATGTCAACCTTGTAGTAAATGGAATATGTGATCCAGAGGGAGTGATAATCAAAGCACTAATTCCTTTCCCATAAGCGTTCACAGCTCCATCAAATACCATACCCCACCGGGATTCAGGATCAGGACTTCCCCAAGAAAAGGTTCATCATAATCTTTTATCTTCAAAAACATCACATCCTCATCAGGGAAATCATATTTAACAGACTGATAATCATCGATCAGTTGGTGAGTAAGATAATCTGCCAACACACTACTTTTTATATCCTTTTGAGTATGGTATTCAATATTATATTCAGATAACAACATATGCCAACGGGAAATTCTCCCAGTAAGAGGAGGCTTTTCAAAATTATACTTAATTAGAGCCATTTTGGAAATCAACCAAGTAGTATGATTCAACATATATTTCCGTAACCATTTTGCAGCCTAGGCCAGAGCACAACATGTTTCTTCAAGCATAGAATATCGTGACTCACAGTCAGTAAACTTCTTGCTGAGATAATAAATGGCATATTCTTTTCTCCCTGTTTCATCTTGTTGTCCCAAAATACAGCCCATATAATTATCTAACATTATCAGATACATAATCAATGGTCTTCCTTCAACAGGAGGGAGCAAGATAGGAGGTTCAAGCACATATTCTTTAATAATTTCAAATGCCCTTTGGAAATGATCTGTCCATACACAACCTTTATCTTTCTTTAACAACTTAAAGATCGGTTCACACGTTGCAGTCATATGGGAGATAAATATGGAAATGTAATTCAAACGCCCAAGGAAGCCTCTAACTTGCTTTTCAGTTCTCGGCGCTAGAATTTCTTGAATTGCTTTAAATTTATCAGGATCAACTTCAATCCCTTTCTGGGTGACAATGAAACCCAACAATTTTCCTGATCAAACACCAAAGGTTCATTTATTTGGATTCAAGCAGAGACGATACTTCCTCAAATGCTGAAACAATTTCAACAAATCTTCTATATGCCCTTATTTAGTCTGGGATTTAGAAATGATATCATCAACATATACCTCACTTTCCTTGTGCATCAGATCATGAAATAGGGCTGTCATAGCCCTCTGGTATGTTGCACTAGCGTTCTTCGACCTGAAGGGCATCACTCTATAACAGAATGTTCCCAGGGTATGATAAACATTGTTTTTTCCATGTCTTCATGAGCCATTCTGATTTGATTATATCCGGAAAATCCGTCCATGAACGAGAATACTTTGAATTCTGATGTACTATCAACCAACATATCAATATGTGGCACTGGAAAGTCATCTTTGGACTAGCTTTGTTTAAATCTCTATAATCCACGCACATGCGAACTTTTCCGTCTTTATTTGGTACTGGAACAATATTGGCAATCCATTGAGGGTACACTGATGTCATAAGAAAACCGGCATTAATCTGCTTTAAAACTTCTTCTTTAATTTTCACTGCCATATCAGGGTGAGTTCTTTGCAAATTCTGCTTGATTGGTGGGCATTCTGGCTTTAGCACAAATGATGTTTCACAATATCAGTATCCAATCCTGGCATGTCTTGTACGACAAAGAAAATATGTCCACATACTCTTTCAACAATTCAATCAACCTGCTTTTTACGTCAGGATGAAGCAATGCTCCAATCTTGACTTCTTTTGGATCTTCCTCTGAACCCAAATTAATTGTCTCCAACGGCTCTTTATATGGCTGAATGGTACTTTCCCCGCGCTCAAGAAACCGTGAAACCTCTTCAGGGATTTCATCATATTCTTCTTCTTCGGCCATATACGCATGATATTCAAAGTTGGGAGAGGGTGTAGGGTCATTGTATTCAACGGGTTTTTTAATTAATCTGCACATATGATTTATGATTGTTTTTAGAAACTGACACATATAGCTAGTGATTATGCAGATTCAATTACAGTTATTATTTATTTTGAAAGTATTTTTCTGATTACCATTTTCCAAGAAAAAATAGAAAATAAAGACACAATTTGGGAATCAAAGACAACTTTTATTAATGATTTTAAAGATCAAAGCAATAAATATGCCCATACAATATCAATACTTCCACCTTGGGCAGAGTGAAAGAATTTTTTGAAAAGATTAAACAAATTACTTTGAGATATGAATGCAAGAGGGAACATCAATAGTGACCCAGTTTTGGACTCTGACTCCATGTGTCACATAGCTCAGCATCTCTTGCCCTGCTTCGCCTTCCAGAATAACATTGATCCTAGGAATAGTTGGATGAAGGTAACCTCCACTATGAAAGATGTCTTGAAATTTGCCCAAAGCAGACTTCGACTTCATATTCTCACCTTTATTACTCTTCAAAGAGAAACCCAAACCAACTCTATTCTTATTCACAAGTGGATCAACAATCTTCCCCCACACCTAAACAGGGCCATTACACACTACCTATTGAGCATCCTTAAATGAAGCTATAGAATCCTCACTTTTCCTCACATTATCAAAGGATGAAGCTTGGAACTGATTTCCAACAACAACTTTATCCACTTCCACAACACTGAAAGAGGATAAATGAGATATTAACAAATCTTGTTCTCCATTTATGATGACCACCTTTCCTTCACGAACAAACTTCAGCTTCTGGTGCAATGTTGAAGTGACAGATCCTGCCTCATGGATCCACGGTTGTCCTAGTAAACAACTGTAAGTGGGAACAATATCCATAACCTAGAAATCAATCTTAAATAGGTGCGGGCATATGTGAATAGGAAAATCTACTTCCCTGGTGACAGACTTCCTCGATCCATCAAAAGCTTTCACAATTATGCCACTCGGGCGCATGGGAGTTCCTTGGTACTTTAACTTCATGAGTGTGCTCCTCGGTATGACATTTAAAGCGGACCCATTGTCAATCAACACATTGGAAAATGAATCGTTCTTACAATTCATGGAGATATGGAGAGCCAGATTATGATTCCTTCCTTCATCGGGAAATTCTTCACCACGGATACTCAGGTTATTACAGGATGTAATATTCCATACGACACTGCTGAATTGGTCTAAAGGCATATCACTTTCCATGAAAGCTTGATCCAATACTCTCATCAAAGATTCCCTGTAGGCAGAAGAGTTCATTAGCAAGGCTAGAATAGATATCTTTGATGGAGTCTGCAACAATTGATCTATGATCCTGTAGTCGCTCATCTTGATAATCTTCAATTTATCATCCAAATATTTTTCCATAGTAGTACCACTAGATTCTCCCACTACTTTCTTAGGTTCAGTACTTTCAACAACCTTTTTATCAGTATTAACATTCCCTCGAACGATAGGTGCAAAAACACGACCACTACGGGTCACCCGGATGGCTTCAACATTATTCTCGACATCAGACAAAGGTTGGATGGGAACTTCCATACCATCCTCTAGGATTGTAGCATTGTATTTATATGGCACGAGTTTGTCTGATTCGTAAGGAACAAGACCCGACAAGCAAATCACCACTAGAGCAACAGCTGGCTTGCTATGCTACTCAATCTCTATAGTGGAGAGAACACCAAAACAAGGAACGATAACATTCACCCATTCTTCAGAATACTTAGACATCACATAATCATTTCTGAAGAACATATCTTCATCTGACGAAAAGAATTCATCTGCATAAACATACTCATCATCCGACACAACCTCATCCGAGCAACCTTCAATCTTGTTAATCCCATTGTAATCATTTCTATTGCCCGAAACTTTGATAGTACCATTATCCAATAATAACTGAACATCCTTTTTCACAATGGAACAACCACGAGAATCTCTGCAGCAAATCTGGCAAGACCCATAATAGTGTTCTTCTTGACCATCCATGTGACAGAAGGTAGCGTGTAACTGTATCAAATCGTCATTCATGTGATTCACGTCAAAAATCTGGAATTCTACAGGACATCCGAAGACCATATTCACGTCTTCTTCATACTCATCCCTTGGCCTAATTATATGAATGAGACCTTCATCCATCATTTCCTGAAGATCAGCTTTTATCTTATCACGTCCCTAAATATTTGTACTACAAATACCACAACCAGCATGGTCGTGTGTATAGTAACTAAATTCACAAAGATCAGCATGCATCTTCACTAGATCTCCTCTAACCAGGTTAATATAAAAAATTCGGAAGTCCCCAGGACAACCAGCAACCATGTTTACAACATTTTCTCCTCCATGCTTAGGCAAAGGATTATATTTCCCGTTAGCGCCAACATCTTTTAAGGATAAGAGGCCAGATCTCACCATATTTTGTACTTCAAATTTCAAAGGATAACATTTCACAATGTTGTACCCTGGGGCACTTAATTAAAAGGCATGTCTGGTCTACCTTATAATACCAGGGTATAGGTGAATGTATAGCAGGGGAGGCCTGGTCTGAACCAACTTCTTTTGAATCAAAGCCGGGAACAACTCTGTGTAGCTCATCAGAATGGAGTCAAAAGCTTCTGTCTTCTGATTATTCCCTTGATTTCCCTGAGGATATTGTCTTTAATAGGTAATAGTGTTTGGATCTACATTGACAACTAGAGTCACAGAAGTAACCTGTTGTTGGTACCAATGATGTCTTCTAGGTGGATTAATCTTCCTTTCCCCGATAACAGCATTCATTTCAGTTTCTTTCTTTAGTGAGAACCTGTAGTACAACTTCCTTGTCCCTTCATATTTTTTCAAGCGCCCTTCTCTGACAGCCTCTTCTAAACAAACACCCATGCTCACCATTTCGGTGAAATAACTCAGCACACTAGCGACCATCCTTTCATAATAAAATCATCCAAGGGTTTCCAGGAAGACCTTGGTCATTTCTTGTTCTCCCATAAGTGGCATTACTTGGGCATCTATCTCGCGCCAATGTTGGGCATATTCTTTGAATGACTCCTTGTCTCTCTGAGACATTGCCCTTAACTGTGTTAGAACAAAGTTTGAATCTACTACCCTATATTTAAGTTTTGATGATAACAAAGTGAAAAGATATATCATTTATGTGATTCATGTATGAACTATCTGCTGCCTAAAATTATTATGTTCTGACTTGCAGATACTCTGATTGATATAAGCAAGATCACATCTAATCAGCATCAGAATTTGGTTCCTGACATCAGCATCAGAAGTTGCCATATCAGAATCTCAGAATCAGATGATCAACTCACGTACATGCTGAAGCCTGATGAACAAGACTGCGCTCAACACTCTGATAAAGAAACACAATAGTTCATCAGCAGCTAAGCAGAGTCAGAATGAGCCAAGCCAGAACTTGCATTAAGTAAGCAACGGTACTGTGCATTGAAAGCAAATTAATACCAACGGCCTTATTCCAGACAAGATCTGCTCGATAAGGAAAGTTTGTTATTAGCATTGAATCAAGAATATTGCATCCAACGTTCAACATCTCAGTGCTATATAAACAAGACTTTGAAGATTGAAATGGCTAATGCTCTCCAAATCTTTACACGCATAAAAGCTGATCAAAATCTTCTTTCTCTCAGTTTTGTTAAACACTACACATTCTGATATTCTATCATTGTTTAGCAATCTAGTTTCTAAGCTTTAATTTGTGTATACATCACAGTTGTGATACAGTTTTGTAGAAAACATTCACACACTAAGATTTGATTTCTTTGTAAGAAAGTGTTTCCTTGACAAACCAGGTTGTGGTTTGCATCAAGAAGGCTTTAGCAGTAGTTAAAGCAGTCTGTAATATTCAGTTGAATATAGTGGATTAAGACCTCGTTGGAGAGAGGCGAAATCACCTTGACGGGTGGACTGGAGTAGTTTGAGATCAAACGAACCAGGATAAAAATATCTTGTTCATTGCATTAGATTTCAGTTTTACAATTCAACCCCCCCTTCTTGTGTTTTTCACTACTTCAATTGGCATCAGAGCGCCTGGTTCTGAGCTAAAACACTTAACCGTGTCAGTACAAGATCCAGCGTTAGAAAAACACAATGGCAGGAAACAACTCTCACATCAGCAATGACAACAATGAGGACAGAGACAGATTCAGCGGAAAACCTCCAGTCTTTGATGGAGAAAACTTTGATTACTGGAAAGACAGAATTGAAAGCTTCTTTCTGGCACATGATGCTGATCTGTGGGATATGGTGACAGACGGATACACGCACCCTGTGAATGCAACCGGTCAAAAGATTGATAGAAAAACAATGTCTGACCAACAAAAGCGTGACTTCAAGAATCACCACAAGGCCAGAACCATCCTCCTCAACGCCATCTCCTATACTGAATATGAAAAGATCTCCAACAGAGACACAGTAAAGAATATTTTTGACTCACTCAGAATGACGCATGAGGGCAACGTTCAGGTTAAAGAAACTAAAGCTCTGGCGCTCATTCAGAAGTATGAGGCGTTCAAAATGGAAGAATCTGAATCCATTGAAACAATGTTCTCAAGATTCCAGATTCTGGTAGCTGGTCTCAAGGTTCTGGACAAAGGATACTCTACTGCTGACCATGTCAAGAAAATCATCAGAAGTTTACCCAAGCAGTGGAGACCTATGGTTACAGCTCTGAAGCTAGCTAAAGATCTAAACAAAATCACTCTGGAGGAACTTATCAGCTCCCTCAGAAGTCATGAGATAGAGCTAGAAGCTGACGAGCCTCAGAAGCAAGGTAAGCCTTTAGCATTAAAATCTAACAAAAAATTTGAGTCTAAAGTTTTGCAGGCAGTTGAAGAAACATCTGATGGATCCTCATCAGAAGAAGACAAACTCTCTCTCCTCTCCAGAAGAGTAAATCAACTGTGGAAGCAAAGACAAAGGAAGTTCAGGAATCCCAGAAGATCTGATCAGAACGAGTCTTCTTCCAGATACAGAAGGACAGATTCTTCCTCTGGATACAGAAGATCTGAAAGCTCCTCCAGTAGCAAAAAGCCAAACACCAAGGACATCATCTGCTATGAGTGAAATGAGCAAGGACACTATAAGAGTGACTGCCCAAAGCTTCAGAGGGAAAAGCCCAAAAAGAAGTTTGGAAGAGAGAAGAAGAAAAGTCTCATGGCTACATGGGATGACTCTGACTCGTCTGAAGCTGACTCAGAATCAGATGATGAGAGGGCAAACATAGCTCTCATGGCTAACATCTCAGAAGATAGTGAAGCTTCTGAATCAGACTCAGAATCAGATACTGAAGAGGTATTTCCTAACTTTGCTGTTAACTTTACAAAGGCTGAACTTGCTGAAAGCCTTAATGAGATTCTGGAACGGTATCAGCAAATTAGAGTTAAATTCAGAGACCTGAAAAGGAATCTTGAATCTGACTCTAATAAGACTGAGAGTCTCAAATTGGAGAATTCTGAGCTGAGAAATAAGATTTCAAAATTAGAAAACACTTTACAAAACTCTCAGAAGGAACCAATTTCTGAAACTCCCAGCAACGCTGATGAGATCATCAAGGAGTATGATCACAGTTTCCAGAAGTTCCTCGCTAAAAGCATAGATAGAAGCAAAATGGCTTCAATGATCTATGGAGTTAGCAGAAACGGCAGGAAAGGAATAGGATACCAAGGTAAGGTTCCTACACCAAAGAATGTCATGGACTTAACCATTAAACACACTCCTCTAAATTCACACTTTGTGTATGGTCACACACATGATATTAAATACACTAGCAGTAAGCACTCTGAAACCAAAATTCAACCAGAGTTTTGGTAAAACTAACAAATCAGGACCCAATAAAATCTGGGTACCTAAGGATAAAATAATACATGTTGCAGATATCTTTAGCAGCAAGTCAGAAACACCAGTCATGGTACCTGGATTCTGGCTGCTCACGACACATGACGGGAAGAAGGCATATGTTCCAAAGCCTGGAACTTAAGCCAGGAGGCCACGTTGGCTTTGGAGGCAATCAGAGGGGAAAGATAATTGACTCTGGAACTGTAGGTAATGGAAATCTTCCCTCTATTAATAATGTTCTGCTAGTAGATGGATTGATGCATAATCTGTTATCCATAAGTCAATTAAGTGATAACGGTTATGATATAATCTTTAATCAAAAATCATGTAAAGTTGTTAGTCAGAAAGATGGGACTATCCTGTTTAATGGTAAGAGGAAAAACAACATTTACAAAATCAAACTTTCTGAACTAAAGAGTCAGAATGTAAAATGTCTTCTGTCTGTTAACAACGAGCAGTGGATCTGGCACAGAAGATTGGGGCATGTTAGTATGAGAAGAATATCTCAGATTAACAAAATCAATCTGGTCAGAGGACTTCCTAATTTGAAGTTCAATTCAGATGCTCTGTGTGAAGCATGTCAGAAAGGCAAATTTGCAAAACCTTCTTTTAAATCTAAAAATGTTGTTTCTACCTCTAAGCCATTAGAACTTCTGCACATTGACTTATTTGGACCAGTTAAAACTGCTTCAGTCAGTGGCAAGAAGTATGGGTTAGTAATCGTAGATGACTATAACAGATGGACATGGGTAAAGTTCTTAAGACACAAGGACGAGTCACACTCTGTGTTTGTTACCTTCTGTAACCAAGTTCAGAATGAAAAGGATCTTAGAATCGTTAAAGTCAGAAGTGATCATGGTGGAGAATTTGAAAACAAAGACTTTGAGTCATTCTTTAATGACAGAGGCATTCTGCATGATTTCTCTTGTCCTAGAACTCCCCAACAAAATGGAGTTGTAGAACGAAAGAACAGAACATTGCAAGAAATGGCCAGAACCATGATCAATGAGACAAACGTTGCTAAGACCTTCTGGGCAGAGGCAATAAACACAGCGTGCTACATTCAGAATAGAATCTCAATAAGACCTATTCTGGAAAAGACTCCATATGAATTGTGGAAGAACAGAAAGCCCAACATTTCATATTTTCATCCATTTGGATATACTTGCTTTATATTAAATACAAAGAATTATTTGAACAAGTTTGACTCTAAAGCACAAAAGTGTATTATGTTAGGATACTCTGAACGCTCAAGAGGGTACAGAGTATACAATACAGAAACACAGATTGTGGAAGAATCAATCAGTGTTCGTTTTGATGATAAGCTTGACTCTGAAAAGTCAAAGAAGAATGAAGTTTTTGCAGGTATGGAAATTGAATTTACAGGTTCTGAAGACAAGTCATCAGAAGCTCTCAACACAGACACTCCTTCAACGTCTGAAAGGAGCACTGCTAGCAATCCTACAACAGCTGCTGACCAACCTCAGAAGAGATTACCCAGAAGCAGTTTGGATCACCCAGAAGAGACTATCTTAGGAAGAAAGGAAGATCCAATCAGAACAAGAGCAAGCTTCAGAAACTCTGAAGAAACTCTTATGGGACTTGTGTCTCTGATTGAACCTTCTTCTATTGATGAAGCACTTCTGGATAATGACAGGATTCTGGCAATGCAAGAAGAGCTGAATCAATTCACCAGAAACGACGTATGGGATCTCGTTCCCAGACCAAAAGGATTCAACGTCATTGGAACAAGATGGGTGTTCAGAAACAAGCTAAATGAACAAGGTGAAGTAATCAGAAACAAGGCACGACTGGTTGCACAAGGTTATAGTCAGCAAGAGGGGATAGACTATACAGAAACCTTTGCCCCAGTCGCCAGGTTAGAATCTATCAGACTTTTAATTTCATTTGCTGTTAATAGAGGCATCACTCTGTATCAGATGGATGTCAAAAGTGCATTCTTAAATGGTTATATAGAAGAAGAAGTCTATGTACACCAACCCCCTGGTTTTGAAAATACAAAACATCCAGAACATGTTTTCAAACTAAAGAAGTCACTATATGGTCTGAAACAAGCTCCCAGAGCTTGGTATGAAAGGCTAAGTAACTTTCTATTAGAAAATGAATTCACCAGAGGGAAAGTGGACACTACTCTATTCTGTAAATCAGTTAAGAATGACATCTTAGTCTGTCAAATTTATGTTGATGATATTATTTTTGGTTCTACTAATCCTTCTCTTGGAAGAAAATTTGCTAAGTGTATGCAGGCAGAATTTGAGATGAGCCTCATGGGGGAACTGAAATTCTTTCTAGGAATTCAGATCAATCAAACTCCAGAAGGAACTTACATTCATCAGAGCAAATACATCAGAGATCTTCTGAAGAAATTTGACCTCTCAGAATGTAAGCCATCAAAGATTCCAATGCATCCCACGTGCATTCTGGAAAGAGAAGAGGTAAGCAAAAATGTAGAACAGAAAGTCTACAGAGGTATGATTGGTTCTCTCCTCTATCTGACTGCTTCAAGACCTGACATATTATTCAGTGTTTGTATCTGTGCTAGATTCCAATCAGATCCTAGAGAATCTCACTTAACAACTGTTAAGCGAATTTTCAAGTATCTGAAAGGTACTACTAATCTGGGTTTGTTTTATAGAAAATCTAGTGATTACAACTTAGTAGGCTACTGCGATGCTGATTTTGCTGGAGACAGAGTGGAACGTAAAAGTACTTCTGGAAGCTGCCAGTTTCTGGGAGAAAATCTGATCTCTTGGTCCAGCAAAAGGCAATCAACAATTGCGCTATCAACAGTAGAAGCTGAGTACATAGCAGCAGCAGGATGTAGCACACAAATGCTCTGGATGAAAAGTCAGCTTGAAGACTTCCAGATTTTTGAGAAAAGATAGAACATGCAGATTGTATCAGATGCAAGTCTAAAGATCTGAGAGTCTAAGCTCAAAGACAGACGTGCTGATCACTACATCAAACAAGTGTCATCCAATCATCAGCAAATCACTGAAGCAGAACGCGTGCACGCTTCTGAGAAGGCAAAGCGCTGATTGGGTGCATTGAGACACATGTCTGGTAACCGTTTTTAAGTATCTTTCTCAAATCCCCCAAAATCAGCAAGCATTTAATAAAAAGTAATCATGCTTTTAAAATGCAATCATGATTTTTCTCTTTCTTAAAAACGTTTATCTTTTCAAAATATTTTGAAACTCTATTTAAACACATTAACCTCTCATTCTAATTCTTTACAATTTCTCACTAATACTCAAGCATTCTCTGCATTTTTTCTGTGTTCATCTCTTGCAAAACCCTTTTTCTCAGTTTCTTCTCAAAACCTTTTTAGTGTGAACATGGCAACCTCCAGCAGTGCTTCTGTAGGTCCTCAGAAGAAAGCATCATCTGAGCAGTATCAAGTGCCATTCAGAACACTCCTCACTCCTGTGAAGAATCTTGAAGTGTTATCTGAATTGATCATTGATTTTGGAAGCTTGAAGGAGAACGGTTTTGACCTAACTGAAGAAGTTAGGGCACAGAAGTGGGAAAGGTATTTTGACAGGTTGGTTGGACCAACATTCCCTATGTTAGTAAAGGAATTCTGGATTCATGCCAAGGCTTCAACACATCTAGTCACCTTCTTCGTTATGGGGAAGAAGATTGTGATCACTGAGGATCACATTGCAAGGTTAATCGGTTACAGTAGCGGTGGCGTCCGTTGTGTGGACATGGCTGAGAGATGTGCTGACGTGGGCGTGATAGCTGCAAGGATTTTCACCCATGGGGTGCCCAGCAGCAAGATCAAAGATCTGAAGGATCATTACAAAGTTTGGGCTAAGATAATTCTGGGGTGCTTCAACCATAGGAAGCCAACTAGTTCACCTGATTACATAAATGTGGATCAGCAGTTTCTGATCTACTTTATTGATCAGAAGGCAAAAATCAATTTGGCTCATTTTCTGTTCAACCACCTCAGAACAAGTGTGAAGGAAACCAGGGAAGAAGAAAGAACAAAGAGGGATTGGATACCCTTTGGAAGGTTGATATCAGATATTCTGACAGAGAATAGGCTGATTGAGCATCTGATAGAAGCTCAGGAGTTAAGCACCATTGAACCAACAGTTGGGAAACCTCTGAACGCGAAGAACTTAAAGAAAATGAAGCTGATAGAGAATATCCAAAAGGAACCCAGAGCTACTCCTATTGCTGATATCACCAGCAGAAGAGTTCCTCTGAGTGACTTTCCTTTATTTTCTGAGATAGAATCTAAACCAGAGGTGGTTCTCAGATACTTGGATGCGTGCAAGGAAGATGGTACAGATCCAAATCTGATTATTAAAGCTCTGCATCAACCTCAGCAAGAAGTGACTCTGAAGAAGACGAAGAAGAGGAAGGCACCTTCAGAAGGATCATCCCAGCAGACACCCAAGAAAAGAGGTAATTTATCTGCTGCTTCTGTTTTAAATTCTTCTACTATTCCAGCATCTATCCCTCCTCAAACCTCTCATAGAATCTCAATCCCCATCCCTACAATAGATGAAACTGTACCAGAAGAGGACCCTTCTGAGGCATTAAAACTCAGAAGACCCAGAACCAAACATCCCAAACCAACAATCTCCACAACATCAGCAATTGACAAAGTGCTGTCTGACATTGATCAACACACTTCTGATCAACCAAACTCTGAACCACAAATTGTCCCTCCTCCACAACCAGAACAACAGCAATCTGCTGAAGAACCAGAATAACAACAACCACTCTCATCAATTCCAGAAGAACCCCTTATCCCTGAACAACCAGAAATTCCAACAACTTCTCCTCAACCAGCAATTCCGTCTCCCTCTCCTCAACCAGAAATTAATCCACCATCACCTCAACCAGAGTTTCATCAATCTGAAACTCCTTCTCCTCAACCATCTGAACCCCATTCACCTCAACCATCACCTCTAGCAATGCAGCTGCCAGGTGGAACAACAATCACCCTGGCACAATTGCCATCCTCACCAGAATCTACACCACCAAATACTCCCAAAACACCACCCAGTCCAATCATAATTTCTGATTCTGAAACTCCATCTCCAAAACAAACTGCTGCCAAGAAAACCTCTGAAAACCCCAGCAGGACCTTCATAGACTTAACCAGTCTTGACCGTCTTGCTGATCTGAAACATAAAATTGCCATCCCAAAACCAAAACAACCAGATGTTGGCTCTGGTATTATGAATTTTGAAACAGGTGTGCAGCAATGGATTGCTTCTTTGAAGCAAGTCTGTCCTGGAATGATTGACCCAGCTGCTTCTGATCAGCTCTGGTCACAATTCAGACTTTGGGTACGTGCTGAAGCCCTCAAGTTGCAGGATATCAACTATGAGCAGGCATAACAGAATTTCAGCAAGCTTCTGAATGAAGTTGGAAGTCAGCTTCTGAAAGAAGATGTGCTCCCTCTGGATAGTGAACCTTGGTCTGAGAAACAGCTAGCTTCAAAGGTGCAACCAGAAGAAGACAAGACCATTCAAGCTGAAGAAAGTCAAGCAGAAGATGTTGCAGAAAGCTCTCAGAAGCTTCCTGCTTCTGATGCTTCTCAAGCTGCCTTGGACAGGCAGACTCTGGAAGAACTAAAGCTGAATGACATGCGTCTGCAGCAGAGGATGGATGAAAACGACCAGAAGATGAAAGAAAGAATGGATGTGCAGGATAGCAAGATTGACACTGTTGTCAGCATGGTGCACAAGCAGAATGAGACTGCTGATCAGATCAAAGCCATGCTGGAGAACCTGTTCACACGCTTACCTCCTCAACCTTAGTTTTTTCACTCATGTCTTTTTCAGGTTTTCTTTGATTTTCTGATGTACTATTTGAATATGTTTTGTTTGATGCTGAACCCTTTTAATATGACAAGTTTTTCTGATCTTAACTGTTTTAGCACTCACCTACACTTTTTGATTGCTGACAAAAAGGGGGAGAACAAGAATGATATTTTAAACAATAACGGTTAACCAAGACAGAAATTCTCAAACATTCTAACTCCATTATACTTGAAAATGTTTTTTTTGTATTGCTTAAAGTCCACAGGTACAAGGAAGCTCCTGGACACTCTGATATGCCCTGATACTATGAAGCTCTGATCCGCCCTGATACTCTGATCCAAAGCAAAGCTCTGACAAGAAAAGCTCTGATACGCTGATCTGAAGCTCTGCTCTGATATGCTGATCCAAAGCTTCTGATAGTCAAAGACTCTGATACTCTGATGTTCAAAGAAAGGCAAAAATATCTGATCCTGAAGAACACTTGTAATCAAAGGGAAGTAATAAACTCAGGGGGAGTATCTCTCAACTCTGATATCTTTTTACTCCTTATCTTTGATAACCTCTTACTCTGATGCATCTCTCTGATACCTTTTCACGTTATTTTCATTTAAAAATATCTAGTTTTTGTCATCATCAAAAAGGGGGAGATTGTTAGAACAAAGTTTGAATCTACTACCCTATATTTAAGTTTTGATGATAACAAAGTGAAAAGATATATCATTTATGTGATTCATGTATGAACTATCTGCTGCCTAAAATTATTATGTTCTGACTTGCAGATACTCTGATTGATATAAGCAAGATCACATCTAATCAGCATCAGAATTTGGTTCCTGACATCAACATCAGAAGTTGCCATATCAGAATGTCAGAATCAGATGATCAACTCGCGTACATGCTGAAGCCTGATGAACAAGACTGCGCTCAACACTCTGATAAAGAAACACAACAGTTCATCAGCAGCTAAGCAGAGTCAGAATGAGCCAAGCCAGAACTTGCATTAAGTAAGCAACGGTACTGTGCATTGAAAGCAAATTAATACCAACGGCCTCATTCCAGACAAGATCTGCTCGATAAGGAAAGTTTGTTATTAGCATTGAATCAAGAATATTGCATCCAACGTTCAACATCTCAGTGCTATATAAACAAGACTTTGAAGATTGAAATGGCTAATGCTCTCCAAATCTTTACACGCATAAAAGCTGATCAAAATCTTCTTTCTCTCAGTTTTGCTAAACACTACACATTCTGATATTCTATCATTGTTTAGCAATCTAGTTTCTAAGCTTTAATTTGTGTATACATCACAGTTGTGATACAGTTTTGTAGAAAACATTCACACACTAAGATTTGATTTCTTTGTAAGAAAGTGTTTCCTTGACAAACCGGGTTGTGGTTTGCATAAAGAAGGCTTTAGCAGTAGTTAAAGCAGTCTGTAATATTCAGTTGAATATAGTGGATTAAGACCTCGTTGGAGAGAGGCGAAATCACCTTGACGGGTGGACTGGAGTAGTTTGAGATCAAACGAACCAGGATAAAAATATCTTTTTCATTGCATTAGATTTCAGTTTTACAATTCAACCCCCCCTTCTTGTGTTTTTCACTACTTCAAACTGGTCACGGTCAGGTGCCATGAATATATTGTACTTATACTGCTTGATAAAGGCTTCCCCCAGATCATTAAAGGTGCGGATACTGCTACTGTGTAAACTCATATACCACTTCAGAGCGGCACCAGTCAAACTATCTTGGAAGAAATGAATAAGCAAACGCTGATCATTAGTATGGGTAGACATTTTCTTGATATACATCACGAGCTGGTCACGAGGACAAGAGTTGCCCTTATACCTCTCAAATTTAGGCACTTTAAACTTTATTGGAACCTTTACGTTGGGAACTAGGCAGAGCTCACTGACGTTCTGTCCAAACAATTCTTTTCCTCGAAAGGGTCTTCATTTCCTTCCGCATCTCATTGAACTGGTCTTGAAAGTCATCCAACCAGTCATAGAAACCCACACTTTCACTCGATGGAAGAACAAGACAATACACTTCATCATTAACAAATTACATAGTATTCACCGAAGGAGTTGCAGTATAATGGATCTCATTTCTAGCCATAAGAGTAACATGCACCATAGGAGGTGTGAGAGTAGCAGCATCTTGAAAAAACTGGAGCAACTTGAGCAACAATATTATACCCTTCTGGCATGAAATTTTCTGGAATCCCCCACGGGTAACCCTGAGGCATACTGTTATGTGCAGCAGTAACTGGAGTAATAGAAACGGGAACTGATGGTCCTTTAAAAGCAATTGTTGTTTGTTGTGGTAGAGCAAAAGAAGGAACAAGTGGTGGCTGATTCTGAGCATCCACCAATAAACATCAAAGAAGTCATATTGGCCATACCGGCCTTCAAAGCAGTAACTTCTTCGCACAACTTGCAATTATCTTGTTCAAGATTCTCCATTTTCTTCTCGAAATTATCCCGAGTATTGTACTGGTGAGACAGCTTGCTGAATGAGGTAGAGAAACTCAGTAAGACACCTGGGTATGAACAGAAATGCAAGAAATATATACAAGATGATGCATGATATAAAATGCTTATGATTTATTTTATTATTATTAATATTTCAAGGGACTCCAAGAATTATATACAATTTGCAGATACTAAAGTACTAACACATTTTGAAATACTGAAAATCTCATTATAATAACTTCAAAATGGATTACAACTTTTTAGTACAAGTTTCAACAATCCCAAGTACAAGAGAAGATAAAATCTAACATCCTAAGAAGGCAAAGTTGAAAAAGATCACTCCACATGCTGACACTTTCATGTGAGTCTTGTAATTTGAGCCTTCAATTGCCAATTCTCTTCTGCATACATGTCGACAACCTATTTCCAATTACCAGAGTCAGGAAGTGAGTAGCTAAGTCCTTATTGAACTCTAGAGGAAAATAAATCCTCTTGTCTCTCCATCATCTCTACAGCACAACTGTCAAGAATCTTGATCAGGTCATCCTTCTCTTTTAAATCTACTCGGTAGGACATCTCTATAGTCTGACACTTATTCTTCCAGGCCTCATTCTCCTGTTGCATCCTAACCAGGGAAAGTTGAAGCTCTTCTAGATCATCTAAAAAGGGAGGAGTGGTCTTCACAAACATATCAGGTAAAGGTTCCTTTTGGGAATATGGCATCTTCAACTGGATTGCCCTTGCCTGTACCCACCGGAGGTAAGGCTCCAAAGAAACAGCTCCTCTAGGTCCCAAGTCCTTTCTACTCTTCTTGTGAATATGAAACCAAGCCTTTGCAATCTCCTCCTTAGCTTCCTTATGATCCCCTCCTTCTTTAAGAAAGAAAACACTCAGATGAATACCATTTGGCTTGTCTCTCATTGGATTCCCAAGCTGACGTCGTGCAAGAACAGGATTGTAGTTAATTCCTCCCTTTGTACCAAGAAGAGATACATTAGTGAAACTACTACAACTATCGACAATCTCCACATCATAGTAATCCTAATGATACCAAACAATGTCGAAATGAGTGAGAGCCATTATCTTCGGAGCCCAACGAGGATCCTTCTTGACATCCCAAAAAGTATCGGAACAAGGTAAGTGAGAAATAAACCACTGATACAACAAAGGCGTGCAACAAATGATCATCCCTCCATGATAAGAATCTTGAAGATGAATGGAGTAATAAGCATCTCCTAATAATGTAGGAATTGGATTCCCGATCAAAAAGATCCTGATGGCATTGATATCCACAAATTTGTTGACATTAGGAAATAAGAACAACCAATAAGAAAGTAGAGAAAAGATAGCATCAAAAGCAATTGTACTCTTCATCCTAGAAAAGTAGTGAGCTTTCTCCAATAAAAATTGGGCAGGTAATCCTCTGATTCATCCTTTGGTAGTCATGGGGGCCTCAATCTCAGATTTCCCCAAATGAATCATAGAAGCCATCTCATGAGACTTTGGCTCCCCCTCTAAACCGGTGAAAGGAACACGATCAGTAACAGGTAAACCCAATAGGTAAGTGTTGTACCTCAAAATTTTCCCTCCCATATTCTTCAAGATTTGCAAAGAGCATGCTTCAAAATCTCCCCAAGGGTTGCACAGTTCAAGGGCCTCCTAACAGTCAAAAACTAGGGTTTTGGTTCTGTCAAAGAAATTGAAGTTTTCAAGGGTCCAATCAAGTCCCACATGCCTACAAACATGGTCAAGCATCCTCATGCCAAGTTTCAAGACTTACAGCACAAAATTGCACAGTCAAAAGCCCTAATTGCTCAACAGTCAACTGTAGGGGCAAAATGGTCATTTGACAGTCAAAGGTTCAAAATTTTGGTCAACATCTCATTTTGAAGCCACAAACATCATTTGATCAATTCTTGATCATGATTCTCAAGGCATGGCTCAAAAAGTCTCAAGATGCAAAAGTTTCCATATTTGGACAGTTGAAAAAGTCAACTGTAACTTGACCAGGGCATAACTTCCACATGGTTCATCAGAAAAATTCCATCCAAAGCTCATTTTTAAGATAATCACATTTCCTACAACTCCTCTTCACACTTCAAGTCCAAGAAATGCTCTCACAAAAAGTTATCAATTTCAACATTATAGGTCATTTTCAAAAGTCAACAAAAAGGCACTTTAAGTCAAAGATCATAACTTGAGATTGGTAAATCAAAATGACATGGGACCAAAGGCATTGGTTAGAGGACTTCAAGACCTTTCCAAAATGTCCAAGAACATGATCAAAGCTTAAACATTGAGCAAGATATGCCTTGTGGAAGTTGGGAAATTTTTGGGAATTTTGAAAAGTCAACTTTACTTCAAATGCCTCAAAATTGCTAATGGGCCACATTTTCTTCCAAGATTCATCATCCAAAGGCTATGCACGACCATTTGGCCCAAAGGGGATTTATTTCATCATTTTTTATTATTTATTTGAATTTTTAATCACCATTAATTCATTTAATAAAATAAAATATGAAAAAATACTAAACAAATGTATTTGAATCTTTTTATGCAGCACATGCCCTCATTGGTTACTCAAGATTCGTGCACAACCAAAAAAGGGAAGATTTGGTGCAAATTGGCATGTTATTCATGGAAAAGATTTGAAGAAATATGCCATTAAAATCAAATATTTGATTCATGATTACAAGGGTTTTTGGACTCAAATTTCAACCCTAATCCATTGGCATACATATACTGATCATAACCCTAAAGCTCACGACCAGAAAGCTGCGCCTAAGAACCAAAACCAACTTTGCATTTTTCATGAAATTTTTCAAAACTGAAAACGATATTGCAGGGAGTTTCAAAGCTTCTAACCAATTTCAATAGCTTACCAAGGCTTCAAGGAACCTAACTGCATCCTTTTTCAATCCCCACGCATCAAGAATTGGTATATAGAACTCAAAATTTCTCATACTTTATGCATAATCGTATTTCAATTTCTGGGCATTTTCCATACAGTTTAATTGTTGTCTTGTACTAATATGGACCTTCTGAGTCTATTGACATTGTTTGATTGAGTTTTCATAGCCTATATGCAAAGTTACCATTGAAGCTTGCTAGGGTTTCAGAGCTGCAAAATTAGGGGTTTCCTCTTCAGGAAAAATCAGACCACGAGACCCATGCCATTGAAACCAGAAGCTCATGACTAATCAATTCCATACCTCGCGATCAATTTATGTTAGACGACGGCCTATTCGCTATTTTTTCATGTATCATGTAGTGGGGGTTTTAAACCCCCGCAATCTTGTTTTATTTTTTCAGGCCAAAAGCAAACGAGTGGAGAAGATGATGACTTGTCTCAATGTGATAGGGTTATTCAAACTTTAGCACGTTTTCTTTGATTAATAGCATTAGCGTTTTGTTTTTTATATATTAATTATTATCCATTATTATTACAAAGTAACAAAGCAGCTCAGTTGGTGGAACGTGGCGCTGGCAAGCCCTGGGACCTGGGTTCGATTCCCAGGTCCCCTCCCTTTCTCAATATATTTTGGCTTAACGTGATTCCATGCAGTTCCAACCCCAGGGCCTACCATGCGTCTTCATGTCTGTGTCTGCCACACGCCCACTGGTCTCAATCCAATGGCCATGATCTGAAGAACACCATATGCCTTGGTCAATGGAGCCACACGCCTCTCAGGAAAGTCAACCAGGCCTCCAATGATTGGGCCTAATTGCTGGCAAAATACCTCCAAATTGGGGTCAACACCCCCCATTGGTTTGCTTTCTTTCATTCTTTTTATTTTATTTTTCTATTTTATTTGTTCTATTTAGTTTTAATTCAATTCTTTAAATTAATATATTTTCATAAAACATAAAAATAATAAAAAATCAGAAAGACAAAAAAACAAAAATATTTTATTTAATACATTTTTGTAAATAAATTTTATTCATTAATTAGTTTTTAACTCTAGGTTTAATTCCAATGTTTTCTTAAATAAATTAAAAATGTAGAATTAGGGTTTTATACTTTTATTCCTTTTTTCTTTTTCACCCTATTTAATTATTAATTATTATTTTTGTAAATAAATTGCCATATAAATAATTAGATTAATTTTAGGTTTAATTTTAACATTTTTTAATAAATTAAAAATAGTTAGAATTAGGTTTTAATTCCATTAATTCTCATTAAAATCCATAAATACAAAAAACTCAAAAATAACTTCCTTTCACATTTAATTTAATTAATTTCGTAATTTTAATTCAATTTCTTTAAAAGGGTCCAACGCCCTCGCATTCCTGATTTTAATTCTCTTTGCATTTTTATTTCTTTTTGTGAATATAATGTATTTATCCCAAAGCCGTGTAATAGATTAATTAGACATTTATCTTTCCGCATTATTTTTTATTCAAATCGGGTCTTGGATTAATTTGGCGATGTAGACCCGCGCCTTTGTAATAGCGTATGACTTTTTAATTCCGCATCTTAACTGTTAATAATTTGCATGAAAGAATGAATGCCAAAATAAAAGCAACGCGTAGATCACTAATGTATGAACAAGATAAACATAAATGAACATGACACACAAATCACACACCACCCCTAGGGTACGTCTCACTGTTGCCTTGCCCCTCGAAAGGTGGTCGTCGAGTAGAGGATGTTTTAGTAAGTCCTCATGTCCATGAACATGGCATGAGGGTAGCTTCTAAGGTGTCTTCCTATTGCTCTGGTGATCACCATGTCCCGAACCCTCGAATTGACCCGAACACCTCCAACGGTGGTGCTACCTACCTCTCAATGGTGGGATGGCACTACTTTAAAGGACATTTACACAGACGAATTCCTTAGGGTAGGTAGATGACTCTAGATACTTGCCCTAATTTCAAAACAAATCAAAAAATACTTTTCACACCGACACCTTTTCAAAAAGCTTTCGAAAGCAACTTTTCAAACACTCTTGAGGACTGATACAATAGTCGAACTGAAATTTTCAAAGAAACTTTTTTTAAAAACCCACAGTTGAAAAGAAAACAAACAATTTTGAAAACACAAATGAGCAAGTATCTAAGAGCCCATGGATAACCATGGATAGAAAGGGTGCTAACACCTTCCCTTTCTATAAATCTACCTCCCGAACCGAGAGCAATCTCTATAAGGAATTTTTCTGTGCTTTTGTCCTTTCCATTTGGAGAAAATAAAAGACGGTGGCGACTCTTGCTTCCACGACATTTCGCGAACAAGCGTTAAATAGTCAGTTCCAGATCCACCGATCACAGAACTGGCGACTCTGCTGGGGATATCTTAAAGTGAGGTGTACCTTAGGATAGTTCATAACTGTGTTTTCAATTGTATTGACTTGCTTGCTTTAAATTGTGGGTTGCATGGGAGTTACATAGATCCTAACCCGGATCTGGGGATACCCTGTTTAGGTAGCATAAGCTGTGAGGGACCTGTCCGGCATAGACCGACACGGGTGAAGCAGTGGCTACGTTGGTGTGGCACCTTGGTCTGTACCGATATCCCTTGTGTTGAAACGAGGAGAATATGGGTCTTCTGAGGAGTCATTAAGCACCAACAGACCTTAGAACCTTAAATGACACAACTTGGCCATTAGAACAGTAGCAGTATGCTACGCCCATTGAGGCTAAACTCTCGCGATGGTTCTGGCTGCAAGAAAAGATTGTGATGCTGGAGTTATGACCGATTGAGGGTAGTCAATGATATTGGGATCCTCTAAGAACCCGGTTACTTTGATAGGACAGGTATGAACCAACAAACTGAAAGAGGGTAATACCTAGACCTCATGCTGGCCTAAACTTTAGGGGCTTGTCTTGTGTGACTTGTGTGCCTTACCATGTTTGCCTTTGTAAATATTTGTGGTGTGCTTTATCATAACATCATAACATCATGAGCATTGCATGCATCCTGCATAAGGACTGACCATTTCAAAGACAAGAGGGTTTCACCTTTGCTCTGTTTTGTAGGACATCATGATGCCTGTGCGAAGGAATACTATCCGGTTCAACTTTGTTCACCCACCTGAGTTGCTTGAAGAGTTGGTTAGCAGAATTCCAAATACCACTTCCTTCATTCAAAGTGCTTCACCTTTCAAGACTTCCAGCTGGTCCCTACCCTGGAAGAGTTCTCTGATTTGCTTGGCATCCCTATCTTGGATCAGACTCCTTACACTGGTTGGGAAAAGACCCTCAGGCTTGAGGAGGTTGCTGCAGCTCTTCCTTTGACCCATCAAGAAGTAATGGACAACTGGGTGACTAGAAGCGGAGTTAAGGGTTTCTTGGCCAAGTCTCTGATTGGTAAGGCTAACAGTTTCTGGAATGACTTCGACTTTAGGGCATATGAAGATATCCTGGCTCTCTTAATCTATGGGCTAGTCTTGTTTCCTAATCCTGACAACTTCATCAATGTCACTGCCATAAGGATCTTCATGTCTCAGAATCCTGTGCCCACTCTCTTGGGTGACATCCTGCAACAACTTTGTGCCCGTACTGCCCGAAGACGAGGAACTCTGTGGTGTTGTATCCCTTTGTTGGTGAGGTGGTTTATTTCGCACCTCCCTAAGTTCGTACTGAAGAACCAAGAAGGAAGAGGTTGGGCTCATAGGTTAATGTCTCTCACTGATAAAGACATCATTTGGACTTTCAGAGGCTTGGATGAGATAGCTGTTATTGATCGTTGCGGGGAATACCCTAATGTTCCGTTGATTGGTACTCAAGGAGGAATCTCTTACAATCCATGTCTAGCGCTCCGTCAGTTTGGAAGAGCCAGAAGAGCAGGGCCTCATGAGATGTTGGTGCCTCACATCAGTTTTGAGTTTCAGGTGGATAGTGACGAGCTGCGTCGTAGGTTCATCAAGGCTTAGGACAAAGTTCATAAAGCTGACCCACAAGAGTTAGGGCCAAAGACTTCGTTACCTATGGAAGCCTACTACAAATGGGTTCGCATCCGTGCTCAGAAGTTAGGTATGCCATACGAAGCTGTCAGACCCGTCATTCTTGAGTATCCTGACAAAGATGGGGCTCCTCCAACTGTCCTCCCTCCTCAGATACCTACTGATTATGAGACATTAAAGAGGTCTTGGTCGCAACTGCGAGAAGAACGGGATTCGTATCGGGAAAAGTTCAATGAGCAGGAATTGAAGATCCAGAAGCTGACAAAGTAGTTGGAGAATGAGCGAGCTCTGAATGACTACATCCATACCGAGAAGAGGAGACCATGGGATCAATAAGGAGCTCCAGATGTTCTTTTACAGTTTCATTTCCCTTTTCAGTATTTCCCTTTCATGTAACGCCTAAGGGCAATCTGTTGAATAATTTAAAGTTTCAAAGTTGAATCTAATGAAGTGTGTTCCTTTTTGTTTACAAAGTTGATTCCTGATTGTCTTTGAAAACATAACTCATACACATTCCATTCATCATGTGCATAGCAGGTTTTCTTCTTTTCAGGTTGCTTACTGTTCTTCGCTGTTTATTTCAGCATCATGAACCCTGACTCATCATCAACTGAGATGTCTATCAAGGCTCTTTAGGCGCAGAATGCACAATTTCAGGAGCTGATCATGGGTTTGGCTCAAGGCCAAGAAGAGCTGAAGGCTTTACTCCTGAAGAAGGAGAAGAAGAAGAAGAAGAGAATTGTTCTTTTCAACTCGGGCCGAAGGTTTGGCAACACTCTGCAGAATGAAGAGGCTGGTTCTTCTATAGGCAAGAGCAGTCTCCAAGGGGGGAAAGGTCCTAGTCCGGTAGTCTCTGACAACGAGACTGACTTTAATGAGGAACAGTATCCTCCTGCTTAAGACCGGTATAAGCAATTGGAAGACAGACTGAATGTAATGGAGATCCAACAAGTGCCTGGGCTGGATTTCGGAGACTTGGGCTTATCTACTGGTGTGATTATTCCTTACAAGTTTAAGGCACCATCTTTCACCAAGTATGATGGGGCGTCTTGTCCCAAGCTACACCTCAGGTCTTATGTGCGGAAGATTCAGCTGTACTCAGTGGACAAGAATTTGTGGATCCACTTCTTCCAGGAGAGTCTTTCAGGGACTCATCTCGAATGGTTCTATCAGCTGGATGGGACCAAGGTTCGTAACTGGGAGGAGTTGGCTACTGCTTTTTATAAGCAGTATCAATATAATGCCGACCTTGCTCCTACACGTACCCAACTCCAGGGTATGTCGCTAGGGTCAAGCGAAGGTTTTAAAGAGTATGCACAGAAGTGGAGGGATCTGGCTGGCAGGGTGCAGCCTCCGTTAACTGACCGGGAGTTGGTAGACATGTTCTTGGGGACCCTATCTGGGCCATTTTTCAATCATCTTATCGGTAACTCATCTGCAGGGTTTACTGATCTTATTCTGACTGGAGAAAGAATAGAGGCTGGAATGAAGTCTGGTAAAATTCAGAAGAGTGCATCTGCAAGCTCTGAGAAGAAGCCCTTTAAGAAGGAGGCCAGTGCTGTATATGGGTCTAGAAGACAAGAGAGACCTGAGCGCCGCCAATCTGTCAACACGATGATGATTGCTAAGCCTGCTGCCGCTCCTCGGCAAACCAATCCACAAAGGGGTGAAAGACCCAGAAGAGAGTTCACCCGTTTGAGTATGACCTTATCGCAAATCTTGCCGCAGTTGCTATCCACCAGTTTGGTGACTGTTAGAGAGGCCCCGAAGGTTGTGAACACTGCTTCTCCCAAGTACAATCCAAATGCTCGCTGTGCTTATCACTCCGATAGCCCAGGGCATTCCACTGATGACTGTTGGGCATTGAGGAATAAAGTGTAGGATCTTATTGACGCCAAGGAGGTACAGTTTGAGGCACCTGAGAAGCCCAATGTGGTGACTGCTCCCATGCCTAACCATGGAGTGAATGCTATCAGGGAGGATGATGAAGTGGATGAAGCTGAGTTCGACAGTTGGATTTACCCGGCAACCGACAGTGAACCTAGCAATTGGATTGCAAAGGATAACCTACTTGTTTCTCTTGTTACTGAGTAATGAATCCTTTGTTTTGTTATTTGTAATAAACAATGATTAAAACTCTATGGCCCGGTGTCTTACCCGGGACACCGTGGCTTCATTTGTGAGGGTATATTAAATTGTCATTTCATATATCATGAATAAAGACCTTGGACGTTTTCTCGCATTTCAAATCTTATGCTCCTTTTCTTTCTTTCCTTTCTTTATATATTGCAAAACAACTGTATTTACACACACTCACTCATACAGGTTTCAATCCACTCTGGATCTCACTGGTAACGACTCTGCTACTGCCAGTTATGACTTCGAAAATCCGATCAACTTAGCCGAAGACGAAGGTGAAGATGATTGCGAAGTGCCTGGCGAGCTTGCAAGACTGTTACTCCAGGAAGAGAGGGCAATTCAACCGCATGAAGAGCCAGTGGAAACAATAAATCTGGGTACTGATACAGACAGAAAGGAGGTAAAGATTGGTGCCAACCTAGAGCTCAGCGTGAAGCAACGGTTAACTCAGATGTTACATGACTACATGGAGATCTTTGCCTGGTCCTACGAAGACATGCCCGGGTTGGATACCGACATTGTGGTCCATCACTTGCCTACCAAGGAAGACTGCCCTCCGGTTAAGCAAAAGGTCCGCCGTATGCGTCCAAAGATGTCTGAGAAGATCAAAGCTGAGGTTATGAAGCAGTTTGATGCCGGATTCCTTGCAGTGACTTCTTACCCTCAATGGGTTGCTAATGTGGTGCTGGTACCTAAGAAAGACGGAAAGGTCAGAATGTGTGTCGACTACAGGGATCTGAATAGGGCCAGCCCCAAGGATGACTTCCCCCTACCTCACATTGATGTCCTGGTTGACAATACTGCTCAGCATAAGGTGTTCTCTTTCATGGATGGTTTTTCAGGGTATAATCAGATCAAGATGGCTCCGGAAGACATGGAGAAGACTACCTTTGTTACTCAGTGGGGCACCTTCTGCTACAAGGTCATGCCATTCGGATTGAAGAACGCTGGGGCAACCTACCAACGTGCCATGGTTGCTTTATTCCATGACATGATCCATCATGAGATAGAAGTGTATGTTGATGACATGATTGCAAGGTCCCAAACTGAGGAGGAACACCTTGATCATCTGCAGAAATTGTTTGACCGTCTGAAGTTGTACAAGCTGAGGTTGAATCCGAACAAGTGCACCTTCGGGGTAAGGTCTGGAAAGTTGCTAGGCTTCGTTGTAAGCGATAAGGGTATTCAAGTGGACCCCGCCAAGGTTAAAGCCATTCAAGAGATGCCAGTTCCTAAGACAGAGAAAGAGGTCAGAGGCTTTTTAGGACGCCTGAATTACATTGCTTGATTCATCTCACACCTAACTGCTACCTGTGAGCCAATCTTCAAGCTGCTGAAGAAAGATCAGGTAGTACGTTGGAATGATGAATGTCAGGCTGCTTTTGACAGAATCAAAGAGTATCTCCAAGAACCACCCATTCTTATGCCACCGGTTGAAGGGAGACCTCTGATACTATACCTGACAGTACTTGACAACTCAATGGGGTGTGTGCTGGGGCAGCATGACGAGTCTGGCCGAAAAGAGCATGCCATTTATTACCTTAGCAAAAAGTTTACCGACTGTGAGACCCGATACTCACTGCTTGAGAAAACTTGCTGCGCTTTGGTATGGGCTGCTCACCGGCTAAAACAGTATATGCTGACTCACACTACCTTGTTGATCTCAAAGATGGATCCTATAAAGTACATATTTGAAAAGCCTGCTCTGTCTGGGAGAATAGCAAGATGGCAAATGATCTTGACAGAATACGACATCCAGTACACGACCCAGAAAGCTATCAAAGGAAGTGTATTGGTAGACCACTTGGCACATCAGGCAGTAGACGACTATCAGTCAATGAACTTCGAGTTTACAGACGAGAGTATCATGATAGTGACTGATTGTGAAGTACCTGGACCGGATGAAGGACCTGAGGAAGGATCTCGATGGTCTATGCATTTTGACGGAGCCTCCAACGCTTTGGGTAACGGTATCGGCGCTGTGATAATATCCCTCCAAGGCACTCATACTCCACTCACTGCCCGGCTATGTTTCAACTGCACCAACAACATGGCGGAGTATGAGGCGTGCATCATGGGTCTCCAAGCTGCGATTGACTTAAGGATCAAGTTTCTGAGTGTCTTCGGAGATTCCGCTCTCGTGATCAATCAGATCAAAGGAGAGTGGGATACGAAACATCCGAATCTTATTCCTTACAGAGAATGTGTGTTGACCTTGATCCCCCACTTCACAGAGATAACCTTTGAACATTTCCCAAGATAGGAGAATCAGCTGGCGGACGCGTTAGCTACAATGTCTTCTATGTTCAAGGTCAAATGGGACAATGAGGCTCCCAGGATCATCATCTGGAAACTGGACGAACCGGCATACTGTTGTGATCTTGAGGCTGAGGTAGTGACTGAGAAACCATGGTACCATAAGGTGAAGAGATACTTGGAAGCTCAGGAGTACCCTGAAGGTGCATCTGTCAATGATAAAAAGTTTCTGAGAAGGTTCGCAGCAAAGTTCTTCCTTAGCAACGACATTCTGTACAAGCGAAACCATGATTCGACCTTACTGTGTTGTGTGGATAAGACTGAAGCAGAAAGGATCATGGCAGAGCTGCATGAAGGGACCTTTGGAACACATTCCAGTGGACACACTATGGCAAAGAAAATCCTTCGGGCAGGGTATTTCTGGTCCACAATGGAAGCTGACTGCTACCAACATTCTCGGACATGCCATAAATGCCAGATATATGCAGCCAAGGTGCACGTTCCTCCAGTTCCTCTAAATGTTCTGACTGTGCCTTGGCCATTTGCAATGTGGGGCATAGATATGATCGGTGAAATTAAACCTACAGCATCCAATGGGCATCGCTTCATCCTGGTAGCGATTGATTACTTCACGAAGTGGGTTGAAGCAACATCCTACGCTACGGTAACCAAGACTGTTGTGGCACGGTTCATTCGGCATAATCTGATCTATCGATACGGCGTCCCAGAAAGGATCATTACAGACAACGGTACCAATCTTAATAACAAGATGATCACTGAGCTCTGCGAGCAGTTTAAGATATAGCACCACAACTCTTCTCCTTACATACCGAAGATGAATGGGGCTGTAGAAGCAGCAAATAAGAACATTAAGAAAATCGTGCAGAAGATGACAGTGACTTATAAAGATTGGCACGAGATGTTACCGTTCGCTCTACATGGGTACCGTACCTCAGCCAGGACGTCAACCGGGGCAACTCCTTTCTCCTTGGTCTACGGTATGGAGGCAGTCTTACCGATCGAAGTGCAGATACCCTCTCTCCGGATAATGAAGGATGCAGATCTGAGCGAAGATGATTGGATCCAGACACGACTTGATCAGTTAAACCTTATTGACGAAAAGAGACTTGCTGCTATTTGTCATGGTCAGACGTACCAAAAACGGATGATCAGGGCGTTTAAAAAAAAGGTCAGACCCCAAGAATATCAAGTTGGGGATCTGGTAATCAAGCGAATCATCCTTCCTCAGAGTGATCCAAGGGGCAAATGGACCCCTACGTACGAAGGGCCATTTGTGGTTAAACATGTGTTCTCAGGAGGAGCCATGATTCTAACCAACATGGATGGTGACGACCTTCCTCACCCCGCCAATGCAGACATAGTAAAAAGATACTACGCATGAAAAAAGACCCGCTAGGTTGACATACCTAGGCAAAAATTAGGGCTTCCCGTCGAACCAAAAGGGTTCGGGTAAAATGAAGGGATGAAATAAAAAAATCTGTACACCCGGCAAGTCGAAAACCTGAAAAGGCGGCTTGGGCAAAAATGGGTATCCCGGTGGACTGAAAACCCGAAAGGGCGGTCCAGGAAAAAGTTAGGGATAAAGCGTAATACTATGTCTCATTGGATCACTTTGCATCCAGAATCCGGTATCTACATCAAGTTCAGACGGCATCGATCGATCAACTTCATCTTTAACTAGGTCATCAAGTGATGAGACGCTCGAAGATATAAAGGCGATAGCAGAGTTGAAACCCAGTGGGATCATTCATTTCACACAGCTGTTTTATTTTCCTTTGTACAAATTTGTATAAACTCTTTTGTTCGGCGGCGTTCTCTTACTAGGACGTCAGCCTCTTGTACATAAAACGCCTATTTACAGGCAAATTCAAAAATTAATACAAAAATCACTCTTCAGCTCAAATTGCCATTTGTTTTTTCCTTTTCTGTTTTGTTTTGCGAAGAACGTCCAAGGTTCAATTTGTGATATATGCATTGACAATAATTTGCTAACTCATGAATATTTGCATACGAAACAAAGGATTAATTACAGGTAACACTGAAACTGGGGCAATAAAGAGTTGTCTAAGCAATCTAATTGTTCTGTCCATCAAGGTACCAAGGTAAGTTCGGCAGAAGAACATAACCAGTATATCCTAATTCCCTAGAGAGTGAACCAGCAAGTCAATACACTCTCCCCAAGCAAAGTTACAGTCAACCTTAAGGAAGTTGGGTATCCTCCGGCAGATCTCAACGTTCCCCAGCAATATACATGCATTCTTAACAAGCATCCCCGGCAGTCTTAGTCTAAAGATTGTTTCCCGGCGGTATATTAAACATTTAATGGAGTCAATTCCCCGATACAACTCAAAACTTCCCCAGGAGAATCCAATCCAGTTTCCCTAGGAAAGTTGGAATCCATCTCCCCAAGCAGTAAGCTTATCCCCAGTAGATTCTAGAAGCTTATCCTCGCAGAGCACGAACGCGTCTCCCGGCTTTATTCAAAGAGTTATTTCCCTACCAGGATATAACTGGGTTATCCTCAGCCAAAAGCCACGGAAAGATCGTTCTCGGCAAAGTCTCCTTATCCCCAGTGAAGTCTATTAATACTTCCGACATAACAACGGTATCCCCAGCGAAGTTACCATCAACATTTCAGCAAAGTATCTCTCTCCCCACAAAGTATTGCTTACCAGCAAGATCACTAGAGTATTTTTTCTCCCCGCAGAGTAATCCATTTGCCAAGTTTATTCCCCAACGGAGTTATCTTCTCCTACCGTTGTTCTTGCAACTATCATCCCCAGCGGAAGCAAAGATCTATTCTTCAAACATCATCCCAGGAGTGACTTCCCGGCACCCGTCAAGGATTTATTTTCCTAAGACGAAAAGATACATTCATAAACATCACATTTTCACACATTACAGCATGCATATACGCATCATATCTTACAAATCTCATTTATGTTGAGAACATCATCGCTTGATTCATATCATGCCTTGCATATGACTGACCTTTACCTTTCAGGAAAGATCCAGTTGAGTTCTCAGCTACATTTCAAGACCTTGTCTGGTTCAGTTAAATCGACCCTAAGATTTTCCTGATTCTTATCCAGTCAAAGGCCTTCTCTGGTTCAGTCAGATCGACCCTAAGATCTCCCTGATTCTTATCCAGTTGAAGATTTCAAGACCTCGTCTGGTTCAGTTAAATCGACCCTAAGATTTTCCTGATTCTTATCCAGTCAAAGGCCTTCTCTGGTTCAGTCAGATCGACCCTAAGATCTCCCTGTTTCTTATCCAGTTGAAGATCTCAAGACCTTGTCCGGTTCAGTTAAATCGACCCTAAGATTTTCCTGATTCTTATCCAGTCAAAGGCCTTCTCTGGTTCAGTCAGATCGACCCTAAGATCTCCCTGTTTCTTATCCAGTTGAAGATTTCAAGACCTTGTCCGGTTCAGTTAAATCGACCCTAAGATTTTCCTGTTTCTTATCCAGTCAAAGGCCTTCTCTAGTCCAGTTAAATCGATCCCTAAAAGATTTTCCCGATGAAGACTCAGTAGAAGATATCCAAGATTCTCTCAGCGTTACTGTTGAGGTTGAAGTCGCCCAAGATTCTCTCAGCGTTCCTGTTGAGGTAGTAATCGTCCAAGGTTCTCTCAGCGTTCCTGTTGAGGTAGTAATCGTCCAAGGTTCTCTCACCGTCCCGTTGAGGTAGTAACCATCCCTGGTTCATGCATCACCTTTTTGAAGCTCCAGATTCAATTCCTGTAACCAGTCAGGGCACATCTATACAAAGAGTTTGAAGACCAGCTCCTGTAACAGGCCAGGTAATCATTTTCTTTTCCAGGTACGCAAATTCTCGCTAAGGAATCTCTTACGCGATCGACATCCAGATGGCATCTATAAGCCCATCCACCTATCCATCACCTCTTAGCATGGCATCTATAAGCCCATCATCCTATCCATCAATCTCCAAATGGCATCTATAAACCCATTCCCACCATCACACTACTATGTGAGCGCAAATTTCTGGGCACTCTAGTGTTCAATCATCTTCCACCTTCGGATTACGAAAGGAACGTCAGCCAATCTGCATCCTCAGGTCTAAGAAGATTGAACAGGGGCAACTGTTGTACCCCAAAATTTTCCCTCCCATATTCTTCAAGATTTGCAAAGAGCATGCTTCAAAATCTCCCCAAGGGTTGCACAGTTCAAGGGCCTCCTAACAGTCAAAAACTAGGGTTTTGGTTCTGTCAAAGAAATTGAAGTTTTCAAGGGTCCAATCAAGTCCCACATGCCTACAAACATGGTCAAGCATCCTCATGCCAAGTTTCAAGACTTACAGCACAAAATTGCACAGTCAAAAGCCCTAATTGCTCAACAGTCAACTGCAGGGGCAAAATGGTCATTTGACAGTCAAAGGTTCAAAATTTTGGTCAACATCTCATTTTGAAGCCACAAACATCATTTGATCAATTCTTGATCATGATTCTCAAGGCATGGCTCAAAAAGTCTCAAGATGCAAAAGTTTCCATATTTGGACAGTTGAAAAAGTCAACTGTAACTTGACCAGGGCATAACTTCCACATGGTTCATCAGAAAAATTCCATCCAAAGCTCATTTTTAAGAGAATCACATTTCCTACAACTCCTCTTCACACTTCAAGTCCAAGAAATGCTCTCACAAAAAGTTATCAATTTCAACATTATAGGTCATTTTCAAAAGTCAACAAAAAGGCACTTTAAGTCAAAGACCATAACTTGAGATTGGTAAATCAAAATGACATGGGACCAAAGGCATTGGTCAGAGGACTTCAAGACCTTTCCAAAATGTCTAAGAACATGACCAAAGCTTAAAAATTGAGCAACATATGCCTTGTGGAAGTTGGGAAATTTTTGGGAATTTTGAAAAGTCAACTTTACTTCAAATGCCTCAAAATTGCTAATGGGCCACATTTTCTTCCAAGATTCATCATCCAAAGGCTATGCACGACCATTTGGCCCAAAGGGGATTTATTTCATCATTTTTTATTATTTATTTGAATTTTTAATCACCATTAATTCATTTAATAAAATAAAATATGAAAAAAAACTAAACAAATGTATTTGAATCTTTTTATGCAGCACATGCCCTCATTGGTTACTCAAGATTCGTGCACATCCAAAAAAGGGAAGATTTGGTGCAAATTGGCATGTTATTCATGGAAAAGATTTGAAGAAATATGCCATTAAAATCAAATATTTGATTCATGATTACAAGGGTTTTTGGACTCAAATTTCAACCCTAATCCATTGGCATACATATACTGATCATAACCCTAAAGCTCACGACCAGAAAGCTGCGCCTAAGAACCAAAACCAACTTTGCATTTTTCATCAAATTTTTCAAAATTGAAAACGATATTGCAGGGAGTTTCAAAGCTTCTAACCAATTTCAATAGCTTGCCAAGGCTTCAAGGAACCTAACTGCATCCTTTTTCAATCCCCACGCATCAAGAATTGGTATATAGAACTCAAAATTTCTCATACTTTATGCATAATCGTATTTCAATTTCTGGGCATTTTCCATACAGTTTAATTGTTGTCTTGTACTAATATGGACCTTCTGAGTCTATTGACATTGTTTGATTGAGTTTTCATAGCCTATATGCAAAGTTACCATTGAAGCTTGCTAGGGTTTCAGAGCTGCAAAATTAGGGGTTTCCTCTTCAGGAAAAATCAGACCACGAGACCCATGCCATTGAAACCAGAAGCTCATGACTAATCAATTCCATACCTCGCGATCAATTTATGTTAGACGACGGCCTATTCGCTATTTTTTCATGTATCATGTAGTGGGGGTTTTAAACCCCCGCAATCTTATTTTATTTTTTTAGGCCAAAAGCAAACGAGTGGAGAAGATGATGACTTGTCTCAATGTGATAGGGTTATTCAAACTTTAGCGCGTTTTCTTTGATTAATAGCATTAGCGTTTTGTTTTTTATATATTAATTGTTATCCATTATTATTACAAAGTAACAAAGCAGCTCAGTTAGTGGAACGTGGCGCTGGCAAGCCCTGGGACCTGGGTTCGATTCCCAGGTCCCCTCCCTTTCTCAATATATTTTGGCTTAACGTGATTCCATACAGTTCCAACCCCAGGGCCTACCATGCGTCTTCATGTCTGTGTCTGCCACGCGCCCACTGGTCTCAATCCAATGGCCATGATCTGAAGAACACCATATGCCTTGGTCAATGGAGCCACACGCCTCTCAGGAAAGTCAACCAGGCCTCCAATGATTGGGCCTAATTGCTGGCAAAATACCTCCAAATTGGGGTCAACACCCCCCATTGGTTTGCTTTCTTTCATTCTTTTTATTTTTATTTTCTATTTTATTTGTTCTATTTAGTTTTAATTCAATTCTTTAAATTAATATATTTTCATAAAACATAAAAATAATAAAAAATCAGAAAGACAAAAAAACAAAAATATTTTATTTAATACATTTTTGTAAATAAATTTTATTCATTAATTAGTTTTTAACTCTAGGTTTAATTCCAATGTTTTCTTAAATAAATTAAAAATGTAGAATTAGGGTTTTATACTTTTATTCTTTTTTTCTTTTTCACCCTATTTAATTATTAATTATTATTTTTGTAAATAAATTGCCATATAAATAATTAGATTAATTTTAGGTTTAATTTTAACATTTTTTAATAAATTAAAAATAGTTAGAATTAGGTTTTAATTCCATTAATTCTCATTAAAATCCATAAATACAAAAAACTCAAAAATAACTTCCTTTCACATTTAATTTAATTAATTTCGTAATTTTAATTCAATTTCTTTAAAAGGGTCCAACGCCCTCGCATTCCCGATTTTAATTCTCTTCGCATTTTTATTTCTTTTTGTGAATATAATATATTTATCCCAAAGCCGTGTAATAGATTAATTAGACATTTATCTTTCCGCATTATTTTTTATTCAAATCGGGTCTTGGATTAATTTGGCGATGTAGACCCGCGCCTTTGTAATAGCGTAGGACTTTTTAATTCCGCATCTTAACTGTTAATAATTTGCATGAAAGAATGAATGCCAAAATAAAAGCAACGCGTAGATCACCAATGTATGAACAAGATAAACATAAATGAACATGACACACAAATCACACACCACCCCTAGGGTACGTCTCACTGTTGCCTTGCCCCTCGAAAGATGGTCGTCGAGTAGAGGATGTTTTAGTAAGTCCTCCTGTCCATGAACATGGCATGAGGGTAGCTTCTAAGGTGTCTTCCTATTGCTCTGGTGATCACCATGTCCCGAACCCTCGAATTGACCCGAACACCTCCAACGGTGGTGCTACCTACCTCTCAATGGTGGGATGGCACTACTTTAAAGGACATTTACACAGACGAATTCCTTAGGGTAGGTAGATGACTCTAGATACTTGCCCTAATTTCAAAACAAATCAAAAAATACTTTTCACACCGACACCTTTTCAAAAAGCTTTCGAAAGCAACTTTTCAAACACTCTTGAGGACTGATACAAGAGTCAAACTGAAATTTTCAAAGAAACTTTTTTTAAAAACCCACAGTTGAAAAGCAAACAAATAATTTTGAAAACACAAATGAGCAAGTATCTAAGAGCCCATGGATAACCATGGATAGAAAGGGTGCTAACACCTTCCCTTTCTATAAATCTACCTCCCGAACCGAGAGCAATCTCTATAAGGAATTTTTCTGTGCTTTTGTCCTTTCCATTTGGAGAAAATAAAAGACGGTGGTGACTCTTGCTTCCGCGACATTTCGCGAACCAGCGTTAAACAGTCAGTTCCAGATCCACCGATCACAGTAAGAATACTCCTCCAATGTAGGCATCAACGGATAATCAGGAAAAGTGAAACATCGATACATCGGATCATAGAACTGGACCAAAGATGAGATAATACCCTCCTTCATCTTGAGCTTCATAAGAGACCCGATGGATCCATATTTCTTCCAAAAATCTGTAGATCTCTCGATCGCAGGAATCAGACTCATCAATTCATCTATCTTAGGATCCTTGAAACCTTACTTATGTGTCTTTCTTTTTCCATAATCCATGGTTAAAAAGTACCTGAGATATTCGTAAAAAGTTAACTTTAAGTCCCTTGAAACAAATGTTTTAAAGGATTCTCATGGGTCCATGAATGCATGATGCACCAATCACACACAAGATCACAAACATGGGGGTACATAGGTTCAACGTGACGAGCATGAGGTCAAATATACTACCCACAAGGTATGGTCTAATAGTTTGTCACCTTCCGAACAAGGTTCTAAAAGGTTTCCAGAGTCTACATCCTTCCTTTCGGATATTACCAACGTCCCGATTGACTCAGAAATTAGTAATATTCTCAGGAAAAACTTGTCTGAGTGTGGTATTTTGTGACAACCACTTCCGGATTACTCCGTCATAGTTTCCTCACTACACCTAAAAGGCCAAGATGGGTTAAGGGTTTTACGATCCTCAGTTTCGGCAGGCTTCTAGGTCGAAAGTAGCACATGTTCCCGATTACTCAGTAAATGACACTATAGTCAAAGGGGCCTCTACTAAGTGGGGGATCTCATGCCTCCTTTTTTAGGATTACTCCCTCAAAGTTAACATGACTATATCGCCCGTCCTATCTTAAGTTTGCCCAAGTCCGGGTATAGGACTTATGAGAAATTACCAAATACTCTGAAAACTAGGAAAATCCAGACAAGCATATAAACAACACATAATATACAACAAACAATAGCATATACACAAATAAAAAAAGATAGGCTCAACCCGCTTAGGGATGGACCAGCATCTGGTCGATCTCTCCCCAGTGAAGTCTCCATTTTTTTATAGAAGTAGAAATGTTGAGACTAAGTCATTGGATTGACTTAACTCGCACAGATCAAATAAAAATCGCCACCGCGCTTTATTGTTTCCATAGGAATGGGAAAAGAGCGAATAACCCAAAAAAGAGGGGGATACAATCTAAGTTTGGGGTTTGTTATGCAAAGGGAAGGTATTAGCACCCTAAACATCTATGGTACTCCGCAGGAACCTCTTTTAAAATTTGTGTATTTTGGCTATAAGATTTGTATACAAAAATAGATTGTGGGGATTAGAAAAGAAGTATTTTTTATAATTTTCCGACCGTCGCGGTTGCGAACCTTTAGTGCCTACGTACCACCTTTCGTGCAATAGGGGATCATGGTACTCGTAGTTCACCTTTAAGAATTTTAAAACACAAGTGTTATGGTTAATTTTAAGAGACAAGACATCATCGTCTTATCCGAGTGGAAAATATACTTACTACCCCAAGTGGTAAAGCGTCGCTCAACACCCAAGTTAAAAATATCTCACTTCACAATATATCATAGAAGTATAGAAGTTCGCATCACTACAAGGATTGCCAAGAGTATAATCTTTTGAGAAAATTTTAAGTTAAAAAGACAAAGTGGCTAAATTGTTTGAATGAGATTGATTGACTTTTAGTCTTCTCACCAAAAATGTCAAGGTATTATAAAGTTGGTTAAAATTTGATTAAGAAAATATTTTTGAAAATGCATGGAGCTACGTCTAAGTTTATTATGAAAGCGGTTCAAGTTTAGAAAACAAGAATAGTTTCCAAAAGGAGGGATACGATTTTTGAAATTAAAGAAGATGGGAGGAGATGAAGGGACTATCCTAAAGCATAAGGTAAAAGTTAGGGAAAAGAACCGTCTAACCAACAAGAAGCCAACACTTGACATAATGAGTCAATATAGAATTCTCATCCTTTAGATTTGAAACCAAACAAGAAAAGAAAATAAACCTCTTAAGAAAACCAAGCTTCAAATGCATTATGTCCTCACAAAAATTGGATAGAGTAACGGATGTATACAGATGAATCCCCAATCACAGAAAAAACACATAATCAGAATAACCTGCACACAAAGAAACAAACAACCCAATGTCTTGGGGTAAACCCCAAGAACTCCAGACAAAATAATAATAGAAGTCACAAGGTCTCAAGGTAGGTCAAGGTCTCTACTCCTAAGTCCAAGAAGTCCATTACTCCATCATGCCAAGGATAGTAACCAAATAGTCCAAGTAACCTTATAGTTTTTTATTGTTCAAGTTTGTTATTAGTTATCTTCAAAAAGAAAATGAAAAGCTCAAGTGAGCAAGATAAAAAATGACATAAAGATAAATGCTCAAGTAAGCAAAGATGAAAATAGCATGAAATGAAAATGCTAAAATAAATGGTGCTTAAAGTAAAAACATAAAGTAAAAGCATAAAAATAAAAGTCAATTGTTAATGAGTTAGAAATTAGTGGTTAGTTGAATGACCATCTTGAAACTTGCATTTGAAAACTTATTAGAAGATTGATAAAATAAAAGCCTCTCGATAACAAGTTTCATTTGCTTTTTGTCAAGCATATCATTCATTTCAAAATCTCGAGGCAACAATGAATGATCAATGATGTTTAAATGATTCACTTAGACCAAATTTTATGAAGATTCATTAGAGAATCGATAAGACCAAAATCTCCTAACAATGAACCTCAAAGTTTTTGGATCAAAGGTTTCAAAATAAACATACTTGTGCTTGTAAACATGGGAATAGGCCATGAATGATCATTTCTCGACCTACGAGTGACCTACGACTCTAGAAAAGATAACGTGAGTATTGAGAGTTGGGGAGTACAATGTACTAGCACCCTGACTTTTTTTTGTTTGGTAGTGTAATGATGGATGCCAACTGGGAATTATGAGGATGATATTCTCTGTAGGTATGTTTTACTATTTTGAGGATTGATTTGGGGTTTTCGCACTTGGTACCAAATCTGGCTTATGTTTCGTATGCATTTTGAAGTGTGGCATGATGATCCATGGATATGCTATGCGTTTAAAGATGCAATGTAATATGCAGTGATAATTACTATATGAAGAGTGCTAGAGATTGGACTCATTGGGGTCTGTTGCCCATTGTGTTGAGATACAAATACGGATTGGTGCTTGAAAAATTTGAGAATTGAGTTATAGCCTTGTCGAGTTCACTGGGGATTAAATCTTGCTGAGGAGGAGTAGCTTGATCTGACTTTATTTATATGTTGGACTTCTTGTGGATGATTGAGTAGGGACATGGGTCTCATCAAATGCCCCAAGTTTCTCGATGTTGGAGAGGAAAGGGGCCCGTCTGACTTTCCTTACTCCATAAACCACTGGGGTATTAGGAAATGGACATGAGTGTCTTCAGATGCCCCGAGTTCACTTCATGTCTGAGGAGTTGTATACTTAAACATGTGCAGGGAATGACGGTGATTTTGAGAATGTTAACTGAGCCAAAGTGAATGTCATGACGCTTTTAGCTTGATTGCATTTCTACGGATGACAGGAATTTTCTTTAGCAGCTTCATAAGAGAGGAGGAGGAATGCTCCTACCTGCAATGATCTCTTCAAGTGGAAGGCTAAAAGATTCATGTAATAATACGACACAAGGTGGCATGCCCCAATATCTTCCGTTGATCATGGATTCTTGGAGAGATTTGTCGAATCTCAACATAACTGCCCCAGGTTGCAGCAATTCTGAATACGTTACTCGACCTGATTTCCCCAATTTGACGTTCAAAGAGATTTATCGATATGATTGCCTCTGATTGGTTGGAAAAAGCTGGAAGAGATTTATCGACGTGATAGCCTCTGATTGGCAGCTTGAAGGAATGCCCCAAAATAAGATCATTCTTTGCTTTTTAACAGGTTTCTGCAGCAATTCGTCCTTTGAGATAACCAGGTTTTCATTTGACTCTCATCATGCAAACTTACTTGATGTTCAAGCACTTATTTATATGTAAAGAATGTTTGTCTAAGAATGATGATTCTAATTCAAATTCTATGTGTTATACCCCAATTTTTGCCCCTAAGATCCCTTCATCATACCATATTGTTTCAATCACCACAAAGTCACATTATGGCTTTTAGTTCTTCTACTTATCTTTAGCTTTTCTTTATGAGGAGTTACCAAGAACCTTAACTTGTTTTCTATTGTGTTCATGGATATTTTGCTTTGATTTTTTCTCTAATTAACAAAATACAATATTGGTTTGTCTTACTTGCTAATAATGTAGGTAAAAACAATGAGGTCTAGCAAGTTGCATCAAGGGTTCATGAGTTTATTTCCATGCCCTATTCAAAGCTTGAGAGATTCAAACCTCACCCATGAAGTTGTTTTGAAGTTGGTATGGAAGTATTTTTTGTGGACATGAGTCCTCATCATCATCCTCAATAATTTCTATTCACAAAGGAAGAGTATTGGCACAAAAAGTTTGTTCAAACTTGGCAAGGTCCCACCAAGCTTTCTCTTGATTTAGAGGCTAGGGTTTTGGACTTCAAAGGGGAATATCTTGCTCATCTTTTGGTAATTTGTAGTGATTACAAAAACATTCTTCTCCTTAATGAGTTACCAACAAATCACTTCAAAAGTCCCAAGGATTTTTCATGTGAAAGGAACTTGTTGAAGAAGAAAGATTAAAAGTCACCCAGATGAATCCCCAATTTTTCCATATGTAACTTCAAATGGTCATAACTTGGTCAATTTTTATCACCTTGAGCCCATTACTTTTCCATGATGATCTTGAGGATGTGTACTTCATTCCTTCTTTTATGTGCAAAGTAAGAAAATGGATAGAAATTGCCTTAAGAATGCAAAAGATTATAGGTAATTCCATGATTTTTGGCTAACTTCAACAAGTCATAACTTGCTCAATTTTTGGAGATTTTATGTGGTTCAAATTGTAAAATGTCATTCAAGAGGTCTACTTCATTCCATATTTTTGGGTCAAGAGCAAATTCTAGGTGCAAGGCCATGTTTGGAAGCAAGAGATTTTAGGTCATTTTTAAAGAAGATTTTGAAATATTTCTAAGTATGGAAAGTCAACTCTTTTTCTTCAACTTTGACTCCATGTAACTTTCAGCTCAAGAATCCATTTGATTCCATTCTTTTTCCATTAGAAATCTTGTAACATCATCTTTCCAAAACATCAAGAATTTTGCCCTAAGACCCCTTGAGGTGGAAATGCCATTGGATTGAACTTGGTAACTTGGAACTGAAGTTTCACCATGAGTCAGAATTTAAAATCCATGTTTTGTCCTTTAAACATCAAATTACCACGCGTTTGTGGTCTAAACATGTTTAACCAAGTTTCCAAAGTGGATTAGAGCCTTGAAACACAAGGATTTGATGAGTTTTGATGCAAATCAAATCACACCTTGCTCGTGTATTAGGTTCACACGATTTCCATCCAATTTGCATCATTCCACACGCTTGAGCATTCCATTTGATTCCCTATAAATAGAGGGCCATCGCCCATTCAAATTCCCAAGCTTAGATAGCCAGAATCACCCTGCCAAACTTGCTTTACAACTCAGAATTCAGCTACTTCGAATTCTATTCTCAAGCCTTTTTCAATCCATTTTCTCCATCAATTCACCTTCCTTGATCTTCCCTGAACCTAACCATACCATTACATTCAAGAATCGTGCCCTACATTGCTCCATAGAAGTCCAGTTTCAGAGCTCTGCAACTCAACTTCAATAGGTAGATTCTTTCATCAATTCTTCAAAACTTTGGTATCATTATGTTGTTCTCATTTCCCTGGTTCTAGTCGCAATAGTTACTTCCTTCTGGAAACACGTTTGGACCATGTATTTTCAAATCCCCTTTCAAAACTTTCTTTCCAAATTGTTTGAGTTACAGTTTATATAAAAATGGCACGAGGGTATGGTTGTTTCGTCTTGAAGAGAAGAAACGAATGGCATAGGTCTGAGCTTCTAATTTTACAGTTTGAGAGACCTGCAATTCGTGAGGCTAGAGGTTGAAGATGACCAACGTGTCACCTTCTAACCAATGAAAGTGTGCCATTTGTTTTTTTTTTTGAATTTCTGATTTTACATTTGATTTAGTGCATTATTCAGTAAAGACCATGATATGCACAGCGGGCCAGATCCTTTGGATTTGATTACTAACGCGTTTTGACTCTCATCCAACGGTCCACATCTTTTTCTTTTATTTTCTTTTTTTTTTATTTTTATATTTTAATTGTTTTAAATTTCAAAAAATCATAGAAAATTCATTTTTAGTCCAAAAAATCTGAAACAATTATGAAAAATATTTTTGATTATTCTCTTTCTGATTTTTATTTTTTCACAATTTATTTTTGTGTTTTGGTATTTTTTATGAAATTTACACTTATTTGATTTGTTTAAAATGTTTAAAAATACTTTTGCATATTTTTTAATTCTGAAAAAATTATGGAATGATCCAATGACATTGTGACAAATATTGGTGACTTTATTTTATTTTTGTTTCTGACTTTACTATTTTTCACCATTTTTGTATATTTTACCCATTTATTTTAATTTTTAAAAAATAGTTTCTGACTTTTAAAAATTCCCAAAATTTTTATAAAAATATTTGGACCCGTTTCTGATTTTTCTATGGTTTTATTTTCTATTTCTTGATTAATTTGAACATAATTGGTATTTTTCTCATTATTTTCTATTTTAAACTTTTTTTAACCATTTAAATGTATATATTAAATATATTAATATTTTGTGATTATTTTCTGGCTGTCTTGAGTTGATTTTTTGATCATGACTTTATTAACATCATTGGATCTTGGGTGTTGAGTTCAACTCCACCAAAATGGATGAATGATTTTAATAATAGTTTGATTAAATTTTTAATTCAAAAGTGGTTTATTCATCTTTTTACCCTAATCCCTCTTCATCTCATCCCCTTCTTCTTGCACTAAATGTTGTTGGAGCATGATCCCTATATCATGTATCAAAACAAATGGTGCATAGATTGATATTGACCGGCCTCAAAATAGGTGCGACTTCTATATAAGTCCACTTACGATTGCTTAACATAGCGCTAAATTTTGTCCCGATTCAAATAAATGATCATCCGTGGCCCAAACTTATGATTGCAAGCCCAAGTATGTTAATTTGATCTCTTTGATCCAATAACCTTGAGATTCATTGTGTGGAGGCTTTGGTTCTACCAATTCTCTAATGGATCTACAACACCTTTGGTCAACGCGGATCACTTAAACATTGTTGATCATTAAATGATACTTATGAGAATTCCAAAATGGATGATATACTTGACAAAAAGCAAATGCAACTTGTTGTGTGGAGGCTTTGGTTCTACCAATCCTATAATGAGTTCCAAATGCAAGTTTCAATATGGTCATCCAACTAACCACTAATTATTAACTTGCTTTATTTTTTATGCTTTTTATTCTTTTATGTTTTATGCACTATTTACTTTTAGCATTTACATTCCATGTCATTTTCATCTTTGCTCACTTGAGAGTTTATTTTCTTGTCATTTTCACTTTGCTCACTTGAGTTTTTCTTTTTCCTTTTCCTAAGATACTTAATAACCAACTTAAACCCTAAAAAACTCTTAATGGCACTTGGACTATTTGGTTACTATCCTTGGCATGATGGAGCAGTGGACTTTTTCTTGGACTTAGGATTAGAAACTTTGGCCTATCTTGGATACCTTGTGATCATATCTGATTATTTTGTCTGGAGCTCTTGAGGTTTACCTCAAGACATTGGGTTGCTTGTTTGTTTTTGTGTGCAGGTTTTTTATGATTACACTCTTGGTTTTGTAATCTGGAATTCACCCGTATACAACCGTTACTCTGCCCAATTTTTGAGAAGACTTAATACACTTGAAGAGGTCTAGTATCTTTGCTTGCTTGGTTTCAATCCAAAGAATGGGAATTCTATCTTGGCTCATAATGTCAAGTTTTGGCTTCTTGTTGGTTAGATGGTCCTTATCCTTAGCTTTTACCTTATGCTTTAGGATAGCCTCTTCTTCTCCTCCCATTTTCTTTAATTTCAAAAATCTTCTCCCTCCTTTTGAAAACCCTTCTTATTTCTAAACTTGAACCACTTTCATAATAAACTTGGACCTAGGTCCATGCATTTTCAAAACATTTTCATCAATAAACTTCAATCAATTTAATAATACCTTGACATTTTTGTGAGAAGACTAAAAGTCAATTAATCTCATTTCAAACCATTTTACCACTTTGGCTTTTATCTTTAAACTTTTCTCAAAAAATATTAGACTCTTGTCAATCCTTGTAGTGATGTAAATAAACTATACTTCTACATTATGTAGTGAAGAGAAATATTTTCCACTTGGGTGTTGAGTGAGACATTGTTGATTTTAAAATCCAAGCCATATCCTCCACTTTGAGATGATGCAAATTCTCCTTTCTCATGATTGTGGGTAGTAAGTATGTTTTCCCCACGGACAATGACGATGATGTCTTATCTCTTAAAATTAACCAACACACTTGTGTTTCAAACTTTTAAAAGAGGAACTACGTGTACCCTGATCCCCTATTGCACGAAAGGTGGTACGTAGGCACTAAAGGTTCTCAACCGCGGAGGGTGCAAAAATCATAAAATAATATATTCCTTTTCTCACCTCCACCATCCATTTTATATAACACATTTTTTATAGCCAAAATATACAGATTTTACAAAGAGGCTCCTGCGGAGTACCGTAGATGTTTAGGGTGCTAATACCTTCCCTTTGCATAACTAACCCCCTTACCTTGAATCTTTCCCCCTTTTTTTGGGTTATTCGCTCTTTTCCCGTTCCTTTGGAAATAATAATACGTGGTGGCGATTTTTATTTTGATTTGTATAAACTCTAGTCAATTCAATGGCTTAGTCTTGAACATTTATACCGCTACACTATGCTTGTCTTGAAGTTTAAAAACTTTTATTGAAAAGATGTCGAAGCATCAGTTTTTTATTTATTATTATTTATTTATTTTATGAAAAGGTGGCGCGTTACAAACTCAAATTTTAGCATATCTCCGAGGAGTCAGGTTACCGTATTCTCGCTACAGTATTGCTTTCGAATTAACCTATGCTTCAGTTAGGACTTTTAAGGGTTGTATCGTGGCCTGGCTCACAGTTTTAGAAAAAGGATTTAAGGCTCAAAATTATTTGGTGCCCACCCATTGTTCATGATGTTCTTCATTCCTAAGTTCAATTAACTCGATACGAGCACTCATCTCTCGAGAAGAGAGTTTGCGATGATTAAGGAATCACAGGGGTTTCTAGGACCCGACAATCACTGACATCTTGGCGTACGATCACTCGACCTTGTTCTTTTCTGAGGATCTTTATTTTTCAATCCTTTCATTTTCCCTAATTTTTCCTGGACAATTTTTGATTTTGAAGTTGCAGTCCAGCGGGATGCCCTGACTTTTGCCTAAGTCACTTGCTTTTCAAGTTTTAACTTAGCGGGGCTTTTTGTCTCTTTCTTTGCACCGTCTTTGATTTGTAGGAAGCGGTTGTGATTGCCTGAGTCCTTGACAGATGAGTGATAACCGTTATGGTATCATCATCTGTCGACTTCTTGATGTGTGAGAGACACCCATGGGGATATCGTTCTCTTTGATGCACGCTGCTGATAGATGAAGGGTAATCATTGTGGTTTTGTCTTCCCCGGCCTTTTGATGGATAACCATTGTTATATCCTTAGAGGCTCACTCTTGATGAGTTTTGAATGCTCGATCGAATTAACGGAAATTTACCCGCCCCTGGGTCAAAATTGAGGGTTTTTATGCATAAAAGAAACTCCTACTTCAAGGCTCAAAAGGGTTGACGAGGGTTTATCTCCATTATATCTTTGGTGTTTGGGGATTTGAAACAATGTTTGTGCATCGTTAGCAGGATTTTATTCCAAAGCATACCGTTCGAGAATCTAGGTGTCATATGTTCATCATCCTACCTTAAGAGTTATTTTGTTCTTTAAATTAAAAAGACTTAAGCATCAAAAGCAAGTAAAAAAAAACGTAAATGAGTGAATATGAATGGATTAGTTCAAGACAAACATAGTCAGTGCCTTGTGAAAAAAACAAACAGTTTTGCATACAAGAAATTACTGAACAAAACAATAAATATTACAAATGATAATGCAAATGAAATTATAAATTTCCATGCTCAGGAGGATTCTTCAGACTGGACTTATTTGAGGAGGCGCCCTTGTAGTCTTAACACCTGTCTCAGCAAGAGGATTCAATCCATTTTGAGATCCTTTGGAGTGAATGTGATAACTTTGGCATCAAGGAGGTCTTGAATGTTGTTTTTAGTGCCCTGCAATTCTCAATTGTGTGGCCTGGAGCCCCTAAGTGGAATTCGCAACGAGCATTAATATCATACCCCCGTGGGAGAGGATTTGGCGTTGGACCGAGTTAACGCAATTGAAGCAACTGATTGGCAAGCAATTGAGGGTGAAGTTGAGCATAAGGCATAGGTAGAGGATCCACCATTCTTTCAGGAACTTTCTTCCTCTTTCGTCCTCGTTTCCCTTGGGGTTGTTGATTCAGCTGAAAAGACCCAGATCATGCTTGTTGAACATATAGTTATCTTTGTCTGTATTGTTGTTGATGATGGATTGACTGATGATGAGCCACCCGAGGTTGTTGAGTCGAAATTGTAGCATATGCTCGAGAAACATATCGATTAGGATGAATAACTGATTCTTGACGGTGCATAGCTTGATCTTCATGATGGACCGGGGACTTCCATATGTTGATAGTAGCACTAATCTCTCCTTATTTCTTCTTGAGAATGCCAAAGCAAGGTTTCTTGTTACTTCCACTGATAACGCTAGATGTACCCTACATTTTTTCTGACTTGAGGCCATCTTCAATACATTCCCCGTTGGTAACCAAGTCCAAAAAGGAATTCGAAATACTACCAAGTATGTGTCGTAGATATGGATCTTACAAGGTGACCACGAACTAATGAATCAGTTTACGATCCAAGAGAGGAGGTTGGACCCTTGCATCCAGTTTACACCACCTTTGGGCGTACTCTTTAAACGACTATTCAGATTTCTGTATCATCCTTTGAATCTGAGTGCGGCTAGGATCCATGGCAGTATTATAATGGTAATGTTTCAAAAAGGAGTCAATAAGATCTCCCCAAGTACTCACATGAGTTCTTTCTAATTGCATATACCAGTCCAACGGTGCCCTGGTTAAGCTATCTTGGAAGAAGTGCATGAGTAACGGTTCATTTTCAGCATAAGCTGCCATCTTGCGACAGTAGGAACAGAGATGAGTTTCTGTGCAGAAGGTGCCTTTGTATTTGTCAAAATCAGGAACCTTGAACTTGGGAGGGATAACTACCCCGGGCACGAGACACATTGCAGCATTATTGAATCTCGAAGTCTTAATACCCTCCATGGCTTTGAGACGCTCTTCTAGAGCATGGTACATCTTTGCAGTTTCAGCAACTCCATCAGCAAGATTCGTGTGGGGCTCATCAAGATCAATGACTTCATAAGGATCATCAACATCATTTCGAGGAACTCTAGTATGGGTCTCAACATTTGCATTATTATTTCCTCCATTAGAAAAAGTGGAGGGAGCAGCAGTAGCAAGCTTGGAAACACTTTGATGGAGCTCTTCTTGACCTTTGATGACAGCATGAAGAGTTTACATAAGCTGATCCATGTGAGTGCCCATGGTGTCCATATCTCGGTGCAGAGCATTCCAATTCTCTTTAAAAAGATCCATAATTTTTTGCTGGTTGCTTCTTGTACGGTAGGGATGTGGAGAAGTCGTCTTTGCTGTTCACTGAAGTCTGATGGAAAATGGACCCCAATAAGTTCTTGATGTGAATAATGAATGCATGACAGTATGAATGAATGTTCTATCTTCATTTCCGAGGAAATCCAAATACTCGTCCGTCTTTTAAAATTTTGTTTTCATTTTTAAAGAGATCGACCAATGAGACTTGTCTTTGGAATTCCTTAGTTATGAGATGTATATACATGATGTCATGATGTCATAGTATGCTATGGCATGAGATTTCAGCACCACATATTCTGGATAACTACCGCGTAGTCCTTTGCATAAACTGAAAGTAACAGGATCAAAAGTCCGACGTCACATGCATGGATTCAAAGTAACCACACATAAGGTATGTACTAGGGGTTTATCACCTTCCGAACAAGGTTCTATGGAAACCTTAGGGTCTACGCTCTTCCTTTGGATATTACCAACGTCCCAATTACTCGGTAATCAGTAATATTCACAGGAAAAACTCGTCCGAGTGTAGCATCTCATGACAACTATTTCCATATTACTCTGTTATAGTCTCCGCATTACACCTAAAAAAGTCCAGGAGGGGTTAATGGTTCTACATCCCTCTGCTTTTCTGGTTCCCAGGTCTAAAGCAACAATGTCTTCCTGATTACTCGGTAAACAATGCTACATTCAAGGGGACCTCCACTGAGTTGCGGATTTCATGGCTCATTCTTCGGGATTACTCCCTCAAAGTTAGCATGACTATACCGCCCGTCCTAATCCTAGGTGTAACCCAAGTTCGGGTATAGGACTTATCAAATGCAATCGCCCAACCCAATATCACAACATATCCAGAATATGTGAGTAGCAATAGTATAATGCAATATATACAAAAGAAGACAATAAAGCAAAGAAATAAAGCGGTAAAGAAAATGAAACAAATAAATAAACACCCAAAGAGACAAATAAACAAAACTAGGATAGACTCGCAAAAGAAAATCCCCATCAGAGTCGCCAGCTGAAGCTACCGGCATAAAAACACAGAGCCGCCACCAAATTTTATTTATCCCGAAGCAAGGAAAACATGAAAGCAAGTAAAACAATTACATCAGAAGTATCCACTTACTCAAGTAGCACACATCTAACCATGATAGCATGTCATCAAGGTAGGAAAGGGAGGGGGATTACACATAATCATAATATCATGTTATCAAGGTAGGATATGGGAGAAGGACACCTAACCATGATATTAAGTCATTAAGGTAGGATGAGGGGAGTTCTTAACCATGATATCGTGTCACAAAGGTAAGAAGTATAAAGGAAAATAAAGTCTTAACCAATACATCAAGTCATCTAGGTAAGAAATGGGGGAGAGGGATATACTGTTAATCATGGTATTGTATTACCTGGACAAGAAGTAATGAATAGGGGGTGTTGACTCTTAACCAAGATATTGAACCATCTAGGCAAAAGAATAGAAACGGTGTATGTCAAAAGCAACTAAGCACCTAACCATGATATCAAGTCATCAAGGTAGGAGATAAAATATGGTATAGAACAACACAAAGCATCAACATTGACCAACGTAAGCTAGAGACAAATCATGGGGTTGATTGTAAACCCTTTGTTCCACTTGACCGACTCGATGATAAGAGCGAGCACTGTTCATAGCATTGACGTATGACATGAGCTACGAACGACCTGGGGACTATAAATGGCGGGAGTCGATTGTGGACCCACACTTTGCCTTATTGCCTTCTTTGAGGTCTTTATCATTAAAATAAAGGGGAGTGTAATTTTCCTTCGTCGAGGTCTTTTGCGCATGAAACTACCGGCAGAAAAACACAGAGCCGACATTGAACTTTATTTATCCCGAAGGAAGGGGAAATATCGAGAAAACCACAATAGGATGGATAAGATGGTCTTGCGACCAAGAGAAAGGGTAAGGAAGTCGGTTATGTGAGGGGAAGGTATTAGCACCCCTTACATCTGTTGTACTCAACGGGATCCATTTTGTTTGTTTGCTTCTAAGGGTGTGCTTATTTAAAACTATACTTGCTAAAGGGGAAGGAAATGGTTTTTTATTATTGCGTTCGTGAGGGTCTCGCAACCCTTTGCCTACGTATTAAGTGAAGGAATAAGAAAACTGTGGTTCTTCTAGAAAATGTTGGTTTGTTGGTGTTTTTTAGTGGGTGATGTTAACGCACGCATTCTAGCAATAGGCACGTCCTGTATCGCGGTAGAACAGAGATAACATGCCTTTTGGGGGAAGTTTTGATTGGTTGAGTGTTTTGCGAGTTTTAGAATGAATTCGAGTAATGATTAAATATTTTTGGATTTTTGATTTGTGAATGATAAGTTTTCATCTTAATTACAAAATAAAGGTCAAAGGGGAAAGTCTACCCTAATGTTGTCATGCATGTGTTCCAACCTAAGGTCTAATTAGTTCACATATTAAAGAAGAGGAAACTATCAACTTAAGGGAGCATGTTATAAACATAAAGTAAAAGGAGATGGTGTTTATGAAGAGTGATCATGGCAAAAGTGACGAAAAATGAGTAGTATTATGAAAGGCGTAAATGCAATGCTTGGTGTATGGGAATTGAATCGGGTTATGATTAACCAAGGGGTGCACTTGATTAATCTCGTGAGAATAGGTGCTCCTACCCTCAACCATGAGACCCTTTATGCATGGAAACACTTGGTGTATGGACCAAAGTGGTTGATTCGAGTTATGGTTAACCAAGGGAAAGACTTGATTAACCTCGTGAGAATGGCCATGCCCAAACTCAACTATGAGACCCTTTAAGAAGATGCTTGGCATGTAAACCAAGGGGAGAGAAGTTGCTTCAATGGATAAGATAAAAATCAAAAGCCCATACAAGGTGGCTATATGCATGCTCCTATAAAGTGGTACTAGCGTGTTGCTAGTATTCTAAACGACCAATTGAAACAATCAATCAAATAGTTGTCACCTTAGGAAAGCCCATAACCAAGCTATGAAATATGTGCAAGTGTGCATTTGTAAGTGGATACCTTTTCATTTATGATGAGACCAAGAGGAGGCCGTGTGTTCTAATTGAATGTCATATGCATAATTAAGCAACAACTAAAACATACAAAAGAGTAAACCCTAAGCTAACACAATCATATGGGATGGGGGTACAAGTTTATGAATAGGGATGAAAGCGATTAAAACCTAATTACTATTACAACCATATTGAATGAATAAATAATATACAAGAATGTAAAAATAAAAAAATAAATAAAGGAAAATTTGTTTTTTTTTAATTTATCTAATGACACATGAACTTATGCATTGATACAAAAACTCTTATGTGTTGACGCATACACTTATGTATCAATACATATTGTTCATTACTCCTGGAAGTAAAAAACAACTCAGTATGAGTCGATACATAAAGGTTTGTGTCAGCTCATAACCTATTTTTCATAGACAAATACCCTTATGCATCGACACATATCCTTTCTTGCTCCTTGGAATCAAAATCAACTCAGTATGAGTCGACACATACTGGTTTGTATCAACACATAACCTGTCTTGTATTGACTCATGCATGTTTTGTATCGACTCATGTGTGTTTTGTATCGACTCATACTCATTTTCTTTCTCTGGAAATCAAAATCAACTTAGTATGAGTCGACACATACTGGTTTGTATCGACACATAACCTGTTTTGTATCGACTCATGCGTGTTTTATATCGACTCATACTCATTTTATTTCTCTGGAAATAAAAATCTACTCAGTATGAGTCAACACCTAATGGTTTGTATCGACAAATTTCTATTTTTTGTCGACTCATTCGTGTTTTGTGTCGACCCATAACCTGTTTTATACCATATATGTGTCGAAACATAGAGATATATATAGACTCATAGCATGTTCTTTTACTTCTAACATTGTTCTGTCACACACATAAGTCAGTTCTCAACATATAATTGATAAAAATGAAAAGCAAGCATATGGTTAGCTTTAAGGCTATGATATCTACATTTATCTTCAAAAATGAATCACTAATGATGTTTAAAATGAAGAGCTCAAAGTCATGAAAACTTACCTTGAAACTGAAATTTGTGTTTTAAGTTTGAACACATTTCAAGAGGCTGTGATGATCAAAATGGCTTCAGTGAACCTCCAGGAAGTTGCTCCAATCCTTACTTTGTATTGAAAGTTGTCGAATCACTCCAACCCAGTAAAGTTGTATAATACTATTTTTTTTTGTGATTGGAAGGTGGTGAGAATGGTATCACAAAAACTTTTTTTTGAACAACTTGTATGTGAAGTGTTTGGATAGTTTGTTTAGGGGGAAACTTGCAAGGTTTTACAGTGGGTTGAAGGTTTTTTCTGTTTCTATTTTCCTTTTGGTTGCTGCTGGTTTTTTTATTGTTGTTGTTTTATATATCAAAGCAGTTTTATGGCTCAAAACAGTTTCATGGTTGCTGCTATTTTTTTCTCTTTTGGTTTTACAGTGTTCTTTCTCCTTTCACAGTATTTTTCTCTCTCTTTCTCTGTTGTTTTTATCTATTTGTTTTCACACCAAACTCCCCTCTCTTTTTTGTTTTTCTACTGTTTTTACATCAGATCAGAGGTGGAAATTGGGGGGAAAGGTTGGTGAGATTTTAAACAATTTTGACATGATTTTTCACTACTTTTTCATTACAGATTTGGGTGACTTCTATTTTGTGTAATGTTTGGCATTTGTTGGCAGTAGTTTTGACAGTTTTAGCAGGATGTCTTTGCAGGTTTTTGGACTGTTATGCATGGACTATTTTTATGTAGGAACAACAGGTTTTGGACTGATATGCTTGGACTATTTTTGTGTGGGTTTTGGAGTAGAGTGGGAAAGTTTATGGACTGGTATGCAGCAGAATGGACAACAACAGTTTGGAATGTTTTGTGGGGCTGGTGGGTGCAAACTTTGGGCCTGTTATATTTGGAAAGTTTGGACTTGTAATGAGAAATTCTTGAATTGTAATAGACAAACATTTAACCAAATGTTTCTCATCCCAAAAGAAATGAATTTTTAATTCTTTTCTCCATTATTTCCTCTAGCCTTTGTATGATTCCAAGTGGTCATTGTATGAATCCAAAAAATTGCAAGATAATCAATAGTGACTTGAATCTTGAATATACTAACTTGTGATGTAAGGAATTGGTGACTTGTGAACCAAAAGACATTGTATGAAATATCAATTTCCATTATTTACAATTTGCAATCCAAATCCAAGTTTTGTTTCTCTTCCAATTTCGAATCTTCATGACGAATTCAAACCACTTTGAAAATGATAGATGTCATCTTAGTTCAAAATTTAGTCCCTCAAGAAACTCCTCAAATAAAATTTTAATCCATATGAGAAGAATTCCTTGGTTTCACCCCTTAAACCTCTTGATAAGCAATTGACTTGTAGAAGGAGATAAAGCTCAATGACCTTGAAGCAAAAATCCTAGTTTCCTGAAAACATTGTGAAACTTTAATATTGCACAACCACTAAACTATTGAACCTCAGGTGTCTTTATTCAATGAAATGCATGATATGCGAAGGAACTAGTGAAGATGATGTAGATGAAATGCGAAGTCTAAGCCAGACAAAAGTAAAAGGTAGGACAAATTTGGGGTATGACAACACACAAACAAACACAAACATCACCTCACTTGAGGACTTTAAATAGATTTTCCAACCTAAAGTATGGATTCATAATCATGTATCTCTATTCCTACTTCTCATGGCAAGGAATGCGGGAAACAATGTGGAACAAAAAAATAGACAAGAGAAATTAAATAACGCATATCAATTCGTAACAAAGCGTATCAAACAAAGAAACTCAGAATACTTTATGCAAGCTAGCATCAAAAAACAAAATAGTCAGAATCGGGTGCTCGGAATAGGCACCAAAGCATCGACAATATGAAAATAAATCACATGTGAAATGTGTATCAGACAAATCCTCACGACAACAATAAACCTGCACGAAAATATACATCCAGACAAAAACACAAGCAATATATATATTCCTCATAACATTAGAATCATAATCGAACGCGTCGGGAGAAAACTCAAATCCACAAAGAAAATGGGATAACGTGTTTTCAATCGTATAATTAAGTGGTAATTAATCGATTGGAAGCTCTCTTCATATGTCTTGCACAAGTCAACAAAATCATTAGAAATAACAAGGAGGCATAAACAGAACCAAGTATTCATATCACAATTTAAATCAAGATTGAAACATGAAGAAATGAGATGCAAACACGCATTGCAACATCAAAATGAAATTTCAGGCATCAACATATTACCACGTGCAAGTGTGCAAAAAGTCGGAATAAAATCGATCTGAATTGGTACCGGTGACCATCAAACGTACCAACAAGTTCAAGTAAGAAATAACCGTGAATTAAATCACAACGTAGGCATCACCTACCTTCTTTAGACAACAACTTCTCATTTTACGGAATGCACGAAAATTCATCTAAAAAACAAACGAACTTGATACCGGTATTCAACCAAATATGCTAACAATATCAAGTATGCATTAATCATGAATTAAAACTCAAAGCGTGTGCAAAAGTCAATTTCCATACAGAATTGAATCACTTAATGAAATGCATGAAAAGTTGGTTTAAAATCGATCAAAATTGATACCGGTATCAAGCAAATACCACCACAAAGCAACCTATGCATCAAACAACCATTAAAACTCAAATTGCATTGTGTTTGTGAATTTCGGGAAGCCATGTATCAAGTGTCGAAGCTTGTTAAAAATTGGTTCAAAAACGATGTTTCAATGCATAAAAGCTAAGCATCGATACATGAACAACCACACGGAATTCACAAATTGATTGTATTCAAAAATACGGCACCGGCAACAACAAATCTAAGCATCGAAATTGAACTTAATTATGCATCAAAAACAACTAAATGCTTTGAAATTTGATTCTGATTCATGAATTTAAACAAATTCACCAAGTACCAAATCAGATTTAAATCGACACGCGAATCACAACACAATTGAACAAAAATCAATTCCAACGCATAAACCAAAAAACATGAGCAAAATCAATTTTCGACGCGAGCATTCAACAAACAATGACAATTATCGTGTCAAAATATGAGATTCAAACAATTATTCATACATTATCAACCAATTCTACATTTGTTCATGATTAAACTTCAAGAATCAAACTAATCTCAAAAAAATCAATTTAACTTGATTCAACATAATCAATTAATTTCCAAGATCAATATTCAATTCATGTTGAACAACATAATTTCAAGTTGAATCCATAATTAAATCAAGATCAAATCTCAACATAACAATTGAATCAGGGAATGATAAGAAATTACCGAAATAATGTCTGAACTTGGATCGGAAGTGCGATCGGTAGAAGAAGCCGGAGGAGGAAGATCCAGTGACGCGATCGATGGCGGAGGGATGTCTACGTGGTGTAGAACGAACGTGCGAGAGGAGAAGCGGAGGGAACTTGATGGTTCAAGGAGACAGGCGTGAGGTATGTCCAAGTGATGGAGAGGGGAGACCGGGGTGGGTGCTTGGAAACGGTTGTCTGTCCGGTGAGGGGAGGGGTTTCTGGAGAGCAAGCTTGGAAAGGAGGAAGAGATTTTGAGTTTTGTGACTTCTCTCTTTGAGAGTTAAGAGAGAATAGAGAGTTTGCAGAGGGTTTTTGTGTGGAATGTGAAAAGTGAATTTGAATTTGAATTTTGAAAATATATAGGAGAGGCTCCGAAACAGAATTTTTAGCTTAATTCATGTATCGGTCGATATTGAACCCCCAAGCTCATGACTCTCAGTGCATAATCCTGACGTGCAACTTGAAGCAAAGTTGTCAATGACAAAATTCGTGAGGCAGTGCCGAAAGAATTGTCCTGATACGATAAAAATCACTGTGCATATTTTCCAGCTTATTTTGTGTACTATTTGCAAACAAACTACAAACTCATGACGTTCAGTGCGGAATCCTGACGAGTAACCTGAAACAATAGCATCACCGATTAAATTTGTGATGTCGTGCTGAAAAATTACTCTGATACAATAAAAATCGAGAGAGTTATTATTTTTTGAATGGCGAGACACAATGGACTTATTTTGCTACATTGAAAATTTTAGCTTATTTTTATGCGCGCTTTAGGAAGCAAGCCATAAACCAAAGCATTTGGAACGCAATCTGATCTCCTGACCTGAAGCAAAGTTGTACCTAACAACATTTATGATCTCACGCTTTTGGAATTATCCTAAACCGATAAAAATTGAGAGAATTATGAATTTCGCAACGGCAAGAAATAGTCTGGCAGAAAACCACTTCTGGGTGCGATTTTCTCAAGTAATTCGCATTTTTTGAGATCTTTCGCAAAGAATTAACTTCTGGCTCAAACATACAAACTGAAGATAAAATCAAGAAGGTTTTTGCGCCTAAAGAACCACTCAAAAACATCGATCTAGGAAAAAGTTATGAATTTTTGAACATTTGAAAAACAGTGGTTTAGCACACTATTTCCGCCGTATCTTTAATGTATATCTTTAGAGGATTTGCACATTCGATGATCTTCCTCATTGAATCAGCTTTTGATCTGAACACAAAATTTAAAGGAAACAACAAGATGGTTCAAACGCTCCAAGATCCATCCAAGGATGATATTTTAATCAGAAATCATGAATTTTTAAGCATCTGAAAACCAATAAAGTAGCAAATCCATTGTATAACACGATTTTAGTTATTTGCGCTTTTGAAAGTCTTACTAAAAGATTCAACTCCCGACCCGAAGATTTGAAATGTAAAGGGCGTCAAGTCGGATTTAATTCTCAAAGAACCACTCAAATGTAATATTTCGGTCACGAGTTACGAATTTTTAATCATCCGCGAAATAGTGAACCAATAAATCCAAACTTTAACATATTTGCATATCCAGAGATCCTCCTCAAAGAATTGGCTCTGGATCCAAACATATGAACTATAGAAAATGCCAATACGGTTCTTACGCCTGAAGAATCATTCTAAAATACTTCTCTGGATGGAAATATGAATTTTTGAAGTTACGTTGTGAAATATCGTTTCTTCTGCTCAAACTGTTCCGAATAGACTGAAACACTTGATTTTCTTCGTAGTTCTAGGCGTGCTGCAATACATGAGAACTTCTCATGATAAGGGCTTGGTTTTCCACTGATTAAATAGCCTGGAGAACACTCTGAGTACATTGACTGACGAAATAAACGTATTTTGTAACCTGACGAAGCTTAACAAAAACACCTTGATCCCATAACCATTGAACCAATGACATGTATGCATGCATGTGATAATGAAATATAAGCCAAATAAGGTTAAAATAAAGAGGGTAAATTTTGGGGTATAACAGTTTCATCAAATGTATAATTAAAACACTTTAACATCCAATAATCTCATGAAAAAAGTTAATAAAAGTACATCATTCGCAAAACATAGCATTCCTAACCAGATGTTACATATCAGAGCAAGACAACACTAATGTATCGAAACAAATAAGACACTTTGAAGTTATCCTCAAACTTATAAGAACTACTCCTGATCACATGCATGTTACCCACGTTAAAGCAACATTCAAATAGAAAGGGTGAGTAATCACAGTTTATTATAAAAGATATTAGGAAAAGATTATTATTTATAACAACATCATCACATATTAACACATATCATTCGTCAATACTTCATACTCACAGATACATCATAATATCACTTATACTCCTTTCATCATCAAAATCATCATATGCTCAAATAGTCAGAATCATTATCACATCAAAACTCATCAACAAAACTATGCAATGTCACATAAGATGTTAATGCAACACAACTGACTCAAATGCACGTGGTACCAATATTTTATGAACACCTGGTTCATCACCCTCCAAAGATCCCCACCATAGGATCGATTCCCTCTTGGAACCGAAGCATATCATAAACACTCTCAATCCATACAATGGGATTCAGGCTCGTCACAAGCGGACCACCGTCCAAAAATGTAATGAATGCATGATGCACAACAACGTCATAAATAAATTTGACCACGGCTATCAAGTGCATCATCATTCACATAATAATTATCACATAGCAGGTAATTACATCAACATTCCCATCATCAACACATCATCACAAATAACGTCAAATACATCACAACAACAACATTGTAGCAATGTCATAACATCATCAAATACATCATTAAAATAGGACATTTATCATATCAACATATAGTAATCATTTCATAAAACATAAGAGAAATAATAACACATCAATTAACTCATAGTATTTCATCGTATTATAGTTCATCATGTCAGCTTCCCAATTCTTGGAACGACGCGTCAAATAGATTCTCAAAACTTAAGTTACAACATTTTAAAGTTTTACAATTAGATTGGTTTCCTCATCCTCACCCAATGGTGGGTCCATCACCACTCGCTCAGGGACGCTGGAGCTATGAGCCATTTCCATACATTTTTACAGGAGCTTGAAGGTGTGAGAACCACATGAAAGAAGGGTTTGAATTGGGTTTCACCAAATAAAATCTTTTCTTTGGTGACAGAACAAGTTACCTCAGAACATAATAGTAAACGAACATGATGATTTTTATCCTGATTCAGTGTTAACTAAGCTACTTCAGTCCACCCCCTCACGTATGATTTCACCTTCAACATGAACTTAATCCACTATAACCAAACTGATTACAGAATAACCCACAATAAGTCTTATCAACCTTATTGGCACCCCCAATAAGTCCGTCGACCCTTATTTCAAATACACTCATGCCTCAACAAGAGTCTTATTGGGATCATACTTTCACTCATTATTTCAAGGTATCATTCAACAATAGTTGAGTACTTTCAGTGTATTAAAAATTTGCTTCTTGTAAGTGGGTTACACAGACTTTTCAGTACAATGAAAAACACTTAAGTGTTCTACTGCAAGATATGAGCAACAACTCCTTGCTCATTTACAAAACTATACACGAATCATTTCTCTATAGAGTTTGCACAACACCTTGGTGTAGTTTTGTAGATCTTGATTTGAACCGATAGATTTTTCGTTGTAGTGTTGTTTCTTACTTTTCTTAAGCTTCAAAGTCTTCCTTTTATAGCTTGTAAAAGAGATCTGTTGAAAGGGAAGAAAGGTAAATTGGAAATTTAGTTGTTGGTTCTCAACGATTATAATGAGAGTAGTCACAGGCAAGTAAAAATGTATGTCCTTGTGCCACTCTAGAAGAGTATAGGTCACAGACACTTTATGTACCTTTTGTACACTATTACACGTTAACCATTTTGAAATTTTCTTATTATTTTCAGAGGATTCATATATTTGAATGTTGAACGTTGAAGCTTGTTGTATAAGAATCTTTCTTTAAGTCTTAGAACCTTAGTCTTGGAGTCTTCAGAACTTGTCGCACATAACCTTGTCTTTAGAGTCTTCAGCACTTGGTTGTAAGAACTTTCTTTTCTTCATATCATCAAAACTTGTTCAGCAGAACCTCATCTTTATAATCTTCAGAACTTGTAGCACATAGAAGCAAAGCTTTAGAAGGCCTCCAAATCTTAACCACAAAGTCACGATAAGAACTTCTTATACTATCATTCCTTAGACACATTGCAGAAGATAGATTCAGAACCTTGACTTCAACTATAACACGTAACCACATGTTTTATTCCAGTAGTGTATGTTCAGAATCCAATGATGTCACACCCCTTATACCAGAGTCATCATATTATAGCATCAACTACACACTAGAACAAAACCATTAGTGTATACAATTGTTCTCTAAGATAACATGTAAAGATATCATCAAAATCTCAAGGCCAATTGTAGAAGCACTTCTTGTTCTTACAATCTTTCCGTTTTTGATGATGACAAAACCATGTATTTTGATAGAACAATTTATACAGGGTAATCACCGTAACCACCAAATTCAGAGTTAAGCTCACAGCTCCCCCTGAATCTGTTAAACCAAAAATTTCATTTAAGCTTGTTCAGAGTCTCCCCAGAGCCCAAGACTCACAAAATAAATTTTTAGTGTTCAGAACATAGAATAGAGAAGTAGCACTTCCCTACATCAACTCATCAGAGTCTGACTAGAACACCTGGTCTTCATCTCAAAACTTGGTTTCTATCAGCACTTGATGAAGAATCAAAACTTGATTTGATCTCGATTGAATAATACCATGCATCTTTTATCAGCACTTATGTTCCTTAATTCTGATATCACAACCAAAACACTATACTTCTCAAGCATTTGCGTTTGATCTAATATTTTCCAATGCATCAGACATTCAGACAATTCATAATTTATGAATAGAGCATACATTGTTGAAGCACACGTATCAAAGCAGAGTTTCTGAGTGGCATCTCTATATGAGAGCATGCATCATAATGTTGACTTTTCTTCCTTTCATGAGAGCACAACTTCTGAGGTTTAAGTCTGAATTTCATACTTTCAAAAAGTTAACAACTTCTGAACACTATGATATCAAGCAAGATTACCTTACTTTCAGTAAGTTTATAACTTTTGAATTGTGTTTGGTACACCTGTTTGAATATACATATATTCACAAAGTGTACAACATCTTCTGTATAAAATCAGAGTTAATTTCATCCATAAGGTTTTCAACCTTTGCATCAGGATCTTCGTCTTCATCCTGTCTTAGAATAAACTCAGTGAACATGTTTAGAGTTCCTGGATTGAAAACATCAAACAAACAGTTAGTAGAAACAACATTTTATATGTTTGAGTTTAATATTCCAAGAATAATCATTATCAAAATCATATTTCTTTCTCACCCTTTGTCAGAAATCAAAAAGGTGATATAAAGACAAAAAAATAAACTTTGATTGATAACCAACGAGTTTAAAAGGTACAATTGTTTTAGAAATAAAATAAAAATAAATCTTAAGTTCTAAGACAAAAGTTCTACTCCTAAGATTCCTTGTTGAACTTCGTCATAAACTGTTTTAACATCTCAGTCATATGATCGAAGGTGGTTGCTTGAGCAGCGTTGCTTTCCTCATTTATGTCCATTCGTTCTTGAATACACGTATTTATCTCTTGATTTCCTTTTCAAGGTTCATAGCAGGCTTCATTTCAGAGCAATAAGGGTCAACTATTGCTAATGCAATATAAGAATATACTCTATGATGGAATGGCTTTTAAGGTAAGCACAACTTCTGGTTTTGGAGCTGGTAAGAGAATAACTTTTGCAGTGGCTTCTTGCCATGCTTTGTGATTCTTGGAAGATTCAACAAGACCATATGATTCCATGATTATGAGGTTTGTTTTTATCCAATACTTGAATGACTTCCAAGTCTCTTCTATCCCTTCTAGATTTATTCTAGTTAGGGTTCTTCTTTTTACCAGTTTCAGAGCATTCCTGACAAGTACTCCAAAATGATATAATAACTCGTTCAGAGGAATGTGATGAATGTCATTTTTGGCAAAGTATATCAAGGGTTTTATCACATTTGGGCACGAAACCCTATCAGGAACAACAATTGCCTATAAAATTCCTTCTTCGGGTAGGGAAACATCTTGATTATCAACAAGGCCTTCTTCAGACGCGGGGAGATGGTTGGATGGAGGAGAGTTAATGTTAATACTTTTAGGGGAAATGAAAGAGGAGTGTGAAGACGGAGGTTCAAAAGATTTTGGATTTTTCTGAGGCTTGGTAGGAATAGAGATAGTTATGTCTGAGTTTTTAGAGATTTATTAGTTGGAGGCTACTGGATGCTCATTTAATTATATTTTAGAAGCTCTAGCTCTGAAGATGATTGTGGTTCCTTTTAAAGCCTTAGCAGCCTTAGAGGATTTTGAGCTATTTGGGCTTTCATGAATCAGAACTCGTTTTCTGGTTTTTCTTATTTTCTTGGGCGCTACATAGTCTTCTTTAACCTTAGATTCTTGTGCCACTTTTCTCTTTCACTTAGGAATAGGAGCAATGACGAGTTTATTGTTTATCATGGATGATTGATTGAGCAGAAAGTTTGGGAATCCTATTACTGGAATTATTCTCTTTTTAAATCTGACGAACTAGATTCCTCATGATCTAGTATTTCTTCTCCCTTTTTCAGATCGAGATATCTTAGGGTAATGGAATTTATGGAGGCTTCAGTGATCAAATTAGGGTTTGAAATGTTTAGAGACTCAAAAGAATAACTTTCAATAAGAATGTCTGAAATAAGTCTTTCGAAAGGAATTTTCATCTTCTTTTTGGATCCTCCATCCCTTGAATCAGTAATAGTGGTTTTCAAATGATTAAAGATAATTTATGGAAGGTTAATATTCTTGGCAGTTCGAATGGCATGCAGAAGATATTCTGAGCAGAATTGACATGATGTGAAGAGTTTGTTGGACAATAGTGATCAATGGCTCAATCAATGGCTCAGATGATTGAAAATCAACTGTATTGTGTAAAAAGTTCATTATGGTCAATATATAATCAAACGTCAAGATTTGTTGTAAACATCAACATTTTGAGGTGATATTTATCATTTGATCAAGGGTTGATCATGATTCCCCAAGGAAAGCCCTCAAATCATCAAAGGTCAAAAGTTGCCAAATTAGGGTTTTGACTGAAGATGACTGATCATTGACTTTTGACCTAGTGCATGACCTAATGGCTTAAAGTATGATCTTAAGGAATCAAATACAACATTTTGACCTAATTACATGGCTCAAGACATTTCCAAAGATGCAAGTGATTGATAGTTGAAAATTGAATCAATTGATGAAAAGTGAACAATCACACAAAAGTCAAACTTTGACTTTTTGGTCAACATTGGAATTAAAAAATCAAGAATCATCAAAACATTCAAAACTATCAAACTTTGTCATCAAGAATCAAAAAATTCAACAAAAGTCAAAAGTTGTAAAATTTTCCAACACTTAGATCCAACTTGATTCAAAGAAAACTTTCAACATGAAAGTTGTAGGGATTGATGAATTCTACAACTTTGTTAATGAGGGTTGGTCTCCAAAAAGTTCTTAGATTAAGAGATATGAACCCATGAAGTTGTGATGTTTTTATCTAACCCTTAGTTTGGGAATCATATATTTTGCCTTTGGTTCCTCAGTCCCTTTTTGATAGATAACTTCATCTATAACAGATTTGTTGCAGCCTTTTGTTGACATGTTAGTCTGAGTAAAATCCTATCTATCAAGACTATAGAGCATGGCTATGTCTTCTTCTGTAATGGAGATCTTCTTCCCATAGAAGCTTAAGCAGACGTGTCCACTTACCGAGATATATGCATGTATCCAAAAGTCTTTAACCGAATCAGTATAAATTGGCCCATGAAGATGATCAAAGTAGTCTGCCCAATTTTGAAAGCTAACAACATCCTGTAGATCATAATCGTTCATAGCAAGATTTTTGAAATTCACCAGAGCTTCTGCAAGAACTACCAACTTATACACAGGGGTAGAGAGGAATACTTTGGAATGTTGCTTACATGGTGATGGACCTAGATTAGCGGTTACTTCCTGAGGTGCCATTGATGAGGAAGATAGGGTGAAAACTGGCGGAGTTTTAAGGTTTTAGATAGATTGAGGCTGAAAGGATTATGAAGAGGGGAAAGAGAATGTTAGAGGGTGATATTAAAAATTCCTTTTGAAGTAACGACAAAAGCTTTGAAATAACCAAAAATCTGACACAAGGTAAATTAAAAATATTTGTCACTTATTCTCAAGATCTACTTACTCCTTAATATGTTGCATCAATTGTTAAGCACAACTGTAAATAGGAAAATTATCTTAAACTAAAGCATAAGTATATTCAATTTTTAACACACATTTAATTGATATAAATAGTTTAGATTCTATAGGATAGAAGCAACACATTTTTCTTCCTTAAGCATTCATTAATGTGAAAGAGAATTACTAGATTAAACAGATATAAATTTCAGAGAAAGGTAAAAATAAGAATTTAAACACTTACCTTATGGTATACGTGCCATAACTTTTTCTTCAGCATGTGATAGACTTATTTGAGCCTTTTCCATATGAGCTTGATCATTTAGGATTTATTCATCTTCTGACTTTTTCACCTGATATTCTTGAATTTTGCAAGCTATATTCATGCAAATTAATCTCTGCTTTGAAGAATATAATCTTTCCTTATTAGATCATCTTTGAAACCTATGACCTTTATAGGCTTAAGTTCTAGGTCTTGGAACGTGTGCCTTTTTCCCATTAAGTGTTACAAGTAGTCAGAATCCAGGACCCAGGAAAGGTGTATCAATTCCACTGCTAAGGATATCTGCATCATGGGTAATCTTATCTTTTGGTACCCATAATTTCTTGGGTCTCTTTTTGTTAGTTCTACCAGAGTTGTGAACAACTTTGGCTTTAGCAGAGGAATAATCATACTTGCAAGAGATAAAACTTTTTGGTTTAGTTAGTTGATTTCCATCGGATTCAGAATCAAATTTCTCTTCATCTTTTCCATCTTTCTTTGGCACAAAACCAACAGACACAAAATGAGAGTGTAAGGTGGTTGGTATGTTTTTCTTATTAGAATTATATTTTTCATGAGAACTATAAATAATACCATTAACTTCATTCCTACTTATACCATATATCATAAAGGCTGGTACATTTCTCCTTATGGCTTTAGCTAACAGTTTCTAGAAATCTTTGTCATGTTTCTTAATGACATCATCAGTACTCTTATAGGCTTCTAGAAGAGTTCTCAAGCCTTTGGGGGCTGAGTTTTCATTTTTTTTCAAAAATTTTCTTCTTTTAAAACAAAAAAATCTTCCTCAAGCTTACTGTTTTGAACACATACATATTCATGGGTCTTTTTGAGATACTCGAACTAAATCTTGCGTGACTCCTGTTTTTTTAGAGTTTCAACTAAGGAATATGTTAATTTAGAATGCGTAGGATCAGGGAATACCTATTTGTAGAATATTTCTTTTGTTTCTGAATCATCTTCATCTTCTAGAGGGAATACTTCACTTGATGCTCTAACATGAGCAGTCAGCGCCATGTTAGCATGTTCTCCGTCTGAGTTACAGTCAGATGAGTCTGAATTATCCTATGTTGCCTTTAGCCCTTTCTTCTTGCCTTTGAGATCTTTCTTCCTTTGTATGTCCTTTGGATGCTGAGGATATCCATGCTTGTAGTGTCATGTTTCATTGCATTCATAACAAATGAATTCGTTACCACTGGACTTACTTTGACCAAACGATGATTTGAAGCGACCTCCACTCCTTCTTGAACTTCTAATATTATTGCCTTGATTTCTCATCCAGAGACGACTAACCCTCCTGGTTAGTAGAGACAACTCATTTTCTTCATCACCGGAATCTCCTTCTGAATCCTCAATCTCTTCTTCTTGAAGAGCTTTAGACTTCTTAGATTTTCTGACATATTTGAGCGCAATAGATTTTATCTTCTTCTGTGGTTCATCTTTTTCTATCTCAATCTCATGACTTCTTAGAGAACTTATCAGTTCTTCTATAGAAGTGTTTTTTAGCAGAGTATCTATTTGTGATCTTCATATACTCAGTATAAGAAATCGCATTCAACAAGATGGTTCTTGCTTTGTGATGATTCTTACAATCTTTCTTTTGTTGATCCGTCATAGCTCTCCTATCTATATCTTTTCTAGTAGTATCTGTGGGAGGTTCGTAGACATCGACTACCATATCCCAAAGATCAACATCGTGACCTAGAAATAAATTTCTAATCTATCTTTCCAGTATTCAAATTTTCTCCATCAAAGATGGGAGGTTTAACATTGTAACTTTTGTCGTTTGAATCTGTTGCAGCAACAACTGGCGTGGTTTTAACCATTGTGTTTCTTCAACGAAAAAAATTGTTTGGATCTTTATCTAACATAATTAACTGTTTTATAACTATCAATACTAGAACCGGAGCTCTGATTCTAATCGAAGGTGTGAGAAACACAAGAAAGAGGGGTTTCACCAAATAAAATCTTTGTGTTGGTGACATAACAAGTTATCTTAGAACATAACAGTAAATCAACACGATAATATTTATCCTAGTTCGTTTTTAACAAAGCTACTCCAGACCACCCCCTCAAGGATGATTTCACCTTCAACGAGAACTTAATCTACTATAACCAAATTGATTATAGAACAACCAACAATAAGTCCGATCAACCTTATTGGCACCCCCAATAAGTCTGTCGACCCTTATTTCAAATCCACTCAAGCCGCATCAGGATTCTTCTTGAGATTATACCTTCACTAAGTCTCTCAAGGTATCATTCAACAACAGTTGAGTACTTTCAGTGTATTACATATTTGCTTCTTGTAAGTAGATTCCATAAACTTTTCAGTACAATGAAAAACACCTAAGTATTCTACTATAATATACGAGCAATAGCTCCTTGCTTATTTACAAAACTATACATAGATTATTTATCTACAGAGTTTTCACATCACTTTGGTGTAGTTTCATTGAGCTTGATTTGAACCAATAGATTTGTCATTGTAGTGTTGTTTCTTACTTTTCTTTATCTTCCAAGTCTTCATTTTATAGCTTGTAAAAGATATCTTTTGAAAGGGTAAAAAGGTAAATAAAAAATCTAGATGTTGGTTCTCAATGGTTATAATGAGAGTAGTCATAGTCAAGTACAAAAGGACCGTCCTTGCGCCACTCTAGAAGAGTAGAGATCAAAAACACTTTATGTACCTTTTATACACTATCACACATTAACAATTTTGAAATTTTCTTCTTATTTTCAGAGGCTTCTCATTCCAAAATTCATCATAAATGTCATATATCACATATTAACACCAAAATATGTATCAACACATATTGAGATTTAACCATGGCCTTCATATATAATTCACATCAACAATTTCGTCATAGTTCATCAATCAATCACATATTTCATAAAATCAATCACACAACAAAGCCCTACATTATCTTAACCCTCTATCAATCATAATAAACCAAGATTAAACCCCTTACCATAATTCGTTGCGATTGATTCTCTTCTTCGCGTTCTACAGAATCCTCCTCTGAGCTCTAGCCTCTTCTTCGTGTTTCTCCCAATTCTATGATCGCACAAAATGATAATTATTCTTCTATTTTCTCTTTTTACCCCTTGGACCCTTTCTATGTTATTCCCTTAATAGCCTCACTTATCATCATATTTTACCACCATGCCCTTATTATCTCTACACATTAATTATTCTATTTATTATTAATAATTCTAAATAATATAACTAAAATTATTTAAATCTAAATAATTATAATTATCACCTATATTCCACCATTGCCCCACATCATATCACCACACATCACATAATATACAAAAATAATCACAAATAATCAAATAAATAAATAATTCTAGACTTTAGGGTGTTACAACTTCCACTCCTTAAGCTTAAAAAGAGAGTATCATTTGATTTAGATTTTACAACCATGCATTCAGAAAAATCAAAGGTTACATTGTTATCTTTGTCATATAATTGACTAGTAATAAGTAAATTATGTTGTAATCCTTCAACCAAAAGAACTTCCCTAATTGTTAGACAAAGAGACTTGCCAACGGTACCCAAACCTAAAATATTTCCATTATTGTTGTCACCATTAGAGATAAAACCTCCCTTCTAAGAAGTAAAAGAGTCGAAAAGAGATTCATCGCGGATCATATGGTTTTAACAATCACTACCAAGGTACCATTTACCGTTCGAAAGTATAAAGCATTCTTGCACCAAGAACACAACTCTTGACTTTAGGTACCCAAACCATTTTGGGTCCTTTACTGTTAGTTCCATAGATATTTCCACATCTGGATTTTATATCATGATTACAAAAATGTGATGAGACATATATATTTTTAATTTTTCACTCGCAATAATTTTTATAAAAATATGAGGGACGATGTCCTTGTTTTCTCTCATGACTCTTTTTAATAAAACAAAATATAACATGACTATATTTATTACAATAATTTCATTTTAAGGTTTTACAATGAGATGTAGATTAAGCATTACGAATATTACTAAAGTTTTTACTATGGTTCTTGGGTTCATAACGAAGACCAGCCTTATTATAAGAAGCACTTTGGTTTCTAAATAAAAGATTCAAGTTTTCTCTTTCTTTAGTGCATATGTCAATTGATTTTTGAAGATGACAAATTTCATTTTTTAAAGTATCACATTTATCGCACTTGACAAATTCATCTAATCCACTAATACAAAAGTACCTTTCTTAACGCCACTGAATTTTATTTCACCACTGCCAAAGGATCTACCATGGTAGAATCTATTCAATTAGGCAATTTACTTTTATTTTCATTTTTAAGCTCACTTATTACCACAGTTGGAACTTCTAACCGATGTGAAAAGTGGTGCATGTTCATGAGTTTTAATCTTGTTGTTGTTGTTATTCTACTGCTGCATTTTTTGTATTTTAATACATACAATAATGATTGTTTAATACAACCTTTGTTGTATGTAGTGCATGGTTATGAGTTCGAATCTTGTTGTTGTTGTTGTTCTATTCCTACATTGTTTATATTTTATTAAAATACAAACAACAACGGTTGTTTAATATAATTGTTGTTGTATGTAGCGTGTTTATTGAGTTTCACCACCGTCTTTAAACAAATATTGGCCATCAAATTAGTGATTATCAACACTCAAGAGACTACCATTAGTGATCTTTGTGAAACCTAAAACTTAGACGAACTTCCAACTTAGACGAACTTCACCTTCTACCTCCAAACATCATCTTTCATTTACGAAACAATATTTCTCAACTAAACCAAGCTTGAAAGTATCATTTATTCCATAAACAAAACACGAAAACATCATATCTTTCATTAATAAATTTTAGAACTCCATCATCTCTTCTCCAACTTGAATGAGACAAGGAAAGTATGGATTCATGTTAGCAATGTTAGTTGTTGTTGTTCTTGTTGTTCTTTTTTTGTTATTGTTGTTGTTGTTGTTGTTCTTGTTTTTGTTCTTGTTGTTGTTTTGTTGTTGTTCTTGTTGTTGCTATTGTTGTTGTTGTTCTTGTGATTGTTATTGTTGTTCTGCTTCTTGTTTTTGTTGTTCTTGTTGTTCTTGTTGTTGTTTTTATTGTTCTACTGCTGCATTTTATTTTATTTTATTTTATTAAAAGACATACAACAACAGTTGTTTAATACAATTGTGGATGTGAGTAGCATGCTATCTAATTTATAACAATGGCCACACACTAGTTGTAGTAACCAAGATGCATGCAATCACACACTACCTAACAACGGACGTGTTACCATTATTATATGTGTTTCACAACCGTTATTATATGTATTTTCCGTAGTAGTGATTCTTTGTAAGAAGAGAAAAAATTATGTACTAGATCATTTTTGTCTCTCTAAGATTTTCTATTTCTCCCCACAAGTTTTTATTTTTCAATTCAATGGAAGAAATAGTGTCCTTGGAGGTATTATCAATTTTTTCTAATTTAATTGTTTCCTTTGTTAGCTTCTAAAAAATACATAATAAATCTTGATAAGAAAAGTAAGAGGTTACCCTATCATCTTGATGATTTTCCATGAGACAGATGTTGGCTTCTTCAACATCTAAGGACTTCATGTTATTATCATCCCAAATAATGGAAGTCTTCTTGTCAGTTTGGTCTAATATGTCATTTCTTTCCACATTGATAGCATGTAGGAGTGAATGAATATTTTTAGTCGTTTTGCTTTTGCTCTTGTTGTTGTTTCTCATGCTTCAGGAATTTTATTTTGAAATTCTGCACCATGAATGACATGTCACCATCAGAGTCACAATCTTCAACTTTATGAGCTTGACTTTTGTTCTTCTTTTCTCCTTTCTTATCCATAACAAGTCTTTTCAACTTCATCTCATGTTTATGTAATTTATTAGTGCGTGAGGCACTTTTAATGAGGGGAGAAAGAGAGAAAATAAGGAAATAAGGATTGTATTATTGAATTGAATTGTTACAAACTGATTTACAAACTAGTCTATTTATATACAACTAACTTGTACACTAAGTAGGCTAACAAACCCTAATTGAACTTGGCCTTGGATTACAAAACTTGGATTATACCTAATATCTCAAAATACCCCCTATAATCCAAGTTGTCGAACCTATGTTAATCATAATCGACTTGAACTATTCCTAATTTCTTTCTTAAATTCAGGAATTTGTCGATCTTCAATCCTTTGGTGAAAATACCAGTCAATTGTGCTTCACTTGATCAAAGTCTTACTTTAAGTTCACCTTGATTTACCTTCAACCTTAATAATTGAAATCTAGCTTCAATATGCTTACTTTTTCCATGAAAAAATGGATTCTCTGCAAGATTAATGGATGACTTGTTGTTGATCTGCAGCACCAGAGGTTTCTTCACTTTGACTTTGATCTCTTCCAGCATAAATCTTATCCAAATTGCTTGACATGCAACATAGTATCCTACTATATATTCAGCCTCACACGATGACAAAGCCATCATAGGTTGCTTTTTAAAGCACCATGAAATTGGGGCACCAAATACTTGAAATAAATAACTAGTTATGCTTCTTTGATCTTCCTTATCTCCACACCAATCAACATCTGAAAAACAAGTAATTGAAGCTTGTTTGCTTTCAGAGTCTCGTCGAAATAAAATGCCATAGTTTATCGATCCTTTTAAGCATCTTAGAATTCTTCTTGCAACCTTCATGTGTGACACCATTGGTTCACTCGTGTATATGCTCACTAATCCAAATGTAAAACTTATATGAGGTCGACTGTTGCACACATATCTCAAAGATCTAACTATTTGTTTAAACAAAGTTACATTGACTTTGTCTTACTCTCCATGCTTCTCTAACTTAAAATTTAGTTGGACATGCGAGGATGTTGGAGTCAAATCATCCATCCTGAATCTCTTGAGTATCTCTTTCGCATACTTCCTTTATTGAAGCATCATACATTGCTTAGACATTTGAAATTCCATGCCCAGGAAATATGACAATTTTCCCATATCCAACATTTCAAATTCCCTCATGATCAGCTCTGTGAACTTCGACAAGTGCTCTAAGCTATTTTCAGTTAGCAACAAGTGATCAATATATAAGTATATGATTATTATATCTTGTGCTACAACCTGAACATAGACACTACTCAGATTTGCATTTGACAAATCCCAATTCTACTAAGTATGAATCGATCTTCTTGTTCCATGCCATAGGTTATTGTTTAAGGCTATAAAATTCTGTGAAAATTGTATACCTTACTCGCTTCCTCCTGAATCACAAACCCGATAGGTTGTGTGACATAGACCACTTCATCTAAGGGTTCATTCAAAAATAATGACTTCACATCTAAGTGAAATGTCGACCAACCTAGCTTGCATGCGAAGGCTACCACTAGTCAAACAGTCTACAATCTTACTATTGGAGAAAACAATTCAGAGTAGTCGAGTCATGCTCTCTGAAGAAATCCTCAAGCTACCAATCTCGCCTTATGTCTTGCTATCGACCCATCGGAATTGTGTTTCAACATGAACACCCACTTTACTTCGATAAATTTTGTGTATGCTGGAAATTCGACTAACTCCCATGAGTTATTTCTTTCGATTTCCTATAACTCTTCGACCATAACTGACTTCCATTGTTTATTCTTTAAGCCTCGCTATAGTTGATTGGTTCAACTCCTGTAAGTAAAGAAAAATGAACTAATTCTCCATCTGGTGTTACTTCATCATCACTAGTCACTTCACATTCTTGAAGTCTTGTTGGACGAACTCTAATTGTCGAGTTCTTTGGCTTGTGCTATCCACACCCCTCCTTGACTTCGACAGTGTCGGGAATGTCAAATACTGCTTTAATTTCGACTGGAATATGAGCTTTTTTTTTTGCTTCGACTACATCAGTTTCTTCGTCGACTCCATTACTCATCAATATCCTGTTAATTACATCATCAAAATTCAAATCCCAAGCAGAATTTTCGCCAATGACAATGTCTTGACTTATCACGATCTTCTCATTTATTGGATTGAATAACATGTATGCACCAATTTAAAATATCCTACCAGAATCATAGGTTCACTCTTGTCATCAACCTTCCTTCTTCTTGCATCAGGAACATGCTTGTAAAACATATAGCCAAACACCTTCAGATGACTCACTTATGGTCGTTTACCACTTTACACTTCTTCAGGAACCTTGTTCTTAAATTTCTTGGTAGGGAACCTGTTCAAATATAAATTGCAGTCGAAACAGCTTCTTTCCATAAGGACTTTGGCAAATTCTTTTGCTTCAGCATGCATCTTGCCATATCACATATGATCATGTTTCTTCTTTCTACAATTCCATTATGTTGAGGTGTATAAGGAGAAGCTACCTCATGATTGACACCATGCTCTGCACAAAACTCTTCAAATATCTTGGATGTGTATTCACCACCTCCATCTATTTGCAAAACTTTGATCTTCTTCCCTCTCTGGTTTTCGACAAGCTTTTTGAATCTTTTAATAATTTCAAACACTTATTCCTTTTTCTTGATCACATAGATCCAAAGTTTTGGAGTATACTCATCAACAAACAAAACAAAATCACAGAGAACACTTTTTCGAAAAGTTATCCAACACTTAACAAATTGCATTTCGTTCCAGGTACATAGAGTACATCTTTGATAAAGGCTTTAGCTCCATTTCTCCTTTGAATAACAATGTCGCATGTACATTCTGCTTGCAACGATCTATTATCAACAAGTTTAACCTTGTTATTCTTCGACTCGTCGAAATATACTAACAACTCCTTTCGACCAGTCATGTGATTTGAGCAGCTAGAGTCGAGGGAACCAGATCTTGGATTCGACATGGTTATCTGCGACTGCATTCATAACCACCATATCATCATACTCATATGAATCTTGACGTGCAAAGTTCTCTCCTTTGTCCTTACCTTTTATCGATCCCTTATCTTTTTTGTACTAACAATGTTTGGATGAGTGACCCCACTTTTGCAGTTGTAGCACTACACACCTTTTTTCTCTTCTTTGTCTTCTTGATAGGAATTTCTTTCTCCTCTTTTTGAGGATTCAAAAACCCTGTCATCGACTTTATTCTTGTTAGGATTCGACCAAGACTTCTTGCCATGAGTCTTGTCGATTTTTCCTTTGAATTTATTGGAACCACCATTCTTTTTCCAAGACTGAGCCTGTAGTGCTTGTATCGTGTCTTGAACTCCTTTCCTTTCGACAATCCTAATCTCACGCGCCTCCAACGAACCGACCAAAACTTCCAATTTTAGGTTTCAAGATTGTTGGATTCTTGAATAGTTACGATAAAGTGATCAAAGTGAGAGGTCAACGTACGCATTACCTTCTCAACTATCTTCTTATTAGTTAGGGTTTCACCACAACCCTTAATGAGATGGACGAGTTTTTCACCTTCGACACATAGCCTGGAATCTTGTGTCTTTCCCATCAACAATAATTCATATTATCGTCGCAAGGTTTGCAGCTTGACAACCTTGACTTTCTCACCTCCTTCATAGTACTTCACAAGAATATCCCATGCGTCCTTCGCCAATTCAGCATGAGAGATTCTGACGAAATTCACTGCATCAACCTCCGTTTGAATGCAATACGCATCATTGCCATCCTTCTTCTTGGCTTCGTTGTGGACGGTTCTCTGTACGTCAGTTGCATTCGCAGCCAGCGCAAGAACGCCAATAATAATCACTTATAGGGTTTCATGAAAGTCAAATAGAGACTGCACCTGTTTTCTCCATCGAATCCAATTCTTGCCATAAAGAGTTGGAAGAGAATTCAGAATTCCATTAGTACCATTTCTTCACAGTGATTGATTGACAACAACTCACGATCCCAAATACATGATTTCTGACGTGTGATTCTTGAGAACACGATCAAGAATCTAACCAGGGTCTGATGCCAATTTGTTAGTGCGTGAGGCACTTTTAATGAGGGGAGAGAGAGAGAGAGAAAGAGAGAGAGAGAGAGAGAGAGAGAGAGAGAGAGAGAGAGAGAGAGAGAGAGAGAGAGAGAGAGAGAGAGAGAGAGAGAGAGAGAGAGAGAGAGAGAGAGAGAGAGAGAGAGAGAGAGAGAGAGAGAGAGAGAGAGAGAGAGAGAGAGAGAGAGAGAGAGAGAGAGAGAGAGAGAGAGAGAGAGAATAAATAAATAAAGATTGTATTATTGAATTGAATTATTACAAACTAGTCTATTTATATACAACTAACTTGTACACTAATAGGCTAACAAACCCTAATTGGGATTGAGCTTGGATTACACAACTTGAATTATACCTAATATCTCAACATAATTTACCGAAAAGACAGTGTGCGTCCATGATTGTTAAATCTCTAGATTCACAAATTGCAATGACTTTAGATTGTCAACTACGGTTTAGGCATCTACGAATTTTCACAACCAATTTCTCATTTGAAAATTTTTTTTTATAGTTCTCATATGACTCACGATTTGGATAAATCGTATTTGTATTTGACTAATACTTTTTTCAAATTTCATTCTGTTCATACTCATAAGTTAATGTGTCAAATCTTATGCTCTTTAATTCAATAGTTTCTTCATAATAATTTTAGAAAATTTTCTCATATTTAGTGCCAAAGCAAATATAAAAACTTATGGTCTCCCAAAAGATCATTAAAAAAAAAAGAAATATAGATAAACCAATGAAATAAATCCAATCGTCAATAAATTCTAATGCAGAGACAAACAAGTATTCTCAATAATTCAGTATCTGTAACAGCAGATACATAATTCTAATTCTGGATTTTTCTTCACCGAGGTGAGGACTACATTTACGTGTTCTAACTTCGAAGGAGAAGATTCAGTCGGCAATACATTCGTGTCTGATTCATGCATGCAAATGGAGTTTTATGTTAAAGGTTTGCGCGTGATGGGTCACATCCTAATGTGACACATGAGAGCATTTGAGCACTTCAGCTGAAGAAGGGGACCAAGCAGTTACATAAGCTATTGTGTTTCCATTCACATTAAACAACCGAACAAGCATTTATCAGTGTCGGATTTTCTTCTCTTTCAGTTTTGGTACTTCTTATCTGAATAGCATCAATTTATGCCTTCTTTTTTTTATAAGTGAAATAACAACACAGCAAGCATTATCAATGTGTGAGTTCAGTATTTTTG